>OZ030021.1:29505000-30240000 GCA_964023405.1 Apodemus agrarius | reverse complement strand
AAATCTTTTTTTAAATTCAATCTCTCTGTGTGGATCTCTCTCTCTCTCTCTCTCTCTCCATATATATACATATATGTATATATATATATATGTATATATATGTATATATATCACATAAACTCTACAAGATATATTTGTGTCAACAGGCTGAAAGAGTTAAACTGTTGATTGTCTCCCATGTTCATCCTAGAGACTATACCTTCAACAACACCTCTAGAATACAGCCAACATAGAATAACTTGAAAAGACTCCATGGTCTTGGGTCTTTCATGGTTATATTTGTGTAAAAAAAATTAAGTACCTTTCCACCAGGCCACTTGAAATATTGGTACAGGACTAATTCAAACATAAAGTATATTGGACCTTTTGCTGATATGTGTGGGGTAGTTCATATTCTATTTCATGGACTCTCTTACTGAGGTTGCTCTGGTCACAATCAATAGTGTTTGAAGTATGTACTTAATTTGTTCATGAAAAAAAACCCTTTGTGACATAATAAAGATAAAATATTTGATAATGCTGTTCAATAAATATTTAACGGCCAAACAGTACATAATATCTTCTTAAGATGGGGCATAAAACAGCACAATCATTTTGTGGACAAATGCAATCTAAACTTCTGTTGTTTCTCATAATTCAAAAAGATTTAGCCTATGTTAGAGCTAGAGAACCCATGGATCTTCTGAGAAACACAGATGAAATAGAAGAACTTTCACAAAACATGTATAAGTCATGCATCACTCTGAAGGAAGCTAGCATTAATCAGAGAACGTTGAGAGCAGAAGATGCTCTCATGAGATGTCCAGCAAGGAGAAGATTGAAAGCCCAGATGACCATAGAAATATTTTAGAGTCAGCATCCCAGTAAGATGTGCAGGGACCTAAGGAGCACTGCAGGAATCTGCCCGGAGCCTGACAAGTGACATGGGCCATTAGACTCTGAGGCCAGTTTTGTATAGAACCCAGCTTTGGACCATACCATAGATACCAATGGGATGATGTGATCTGGGGACAAAACGTAGATAAATCAAATCCAAATGGAGAAGATTTTCCATTCAAATAGTCTATCTCTGAAATAGAGAAGAAAAGGAGGAATAATGTTTTCTAGGAGAGACTATTGTTCCTTATAGTGAAGATAACAGAACATAACAGAGTGATTTGAAAAAGGAGTAATGCTGCAGTAGGATCATGTACCTGATGGAAAGAGGTAAGGAAAGAGAGAAATAGAAAGTGGGAAGAGAAAGAAGATAGAGAGGAGGGGAGAGGAGAGGAAAAAGTGAATGGGAGGGGAGAGAAGAGAAGAAAAGAGAAGAGGAGGGGAGGGGAGAGGAGGAGAGGGGAGAGGAGGGAAGGGGAGAGGAGAGGAGAGGAGAGGAGAGGAGAGGAGAGGAGAGGAGAGGAGAGGAGAGAAGAGAGAGAAGAGAAGAGAAGAGAAGAGAAGAGAAGAGAAGAGAAGAGAAGAGAAGAGAAGAGAAGAGAAGAGAAGAGAAGAGAAGAGAAAAGCAGTAATCTGATGAGTACTCTGACCTATCTATATCAGTACAGCCTGTGGAGATGCTGATTTCCATGTTGCCCTGAATCCTTCACAATTTCGCTGAATTCTCTAGCCTGTGGAGAGAGAAGGGGGCTATGATGCTTCTCTACCGCAGTTATTCCTCCAGAGAACAATAGGCTGCCATTCTGCCTCAATTTTCCCATAAAGAACATCAAATGACCTCTTATGAACTGTATGTATTCTTGACAGAATAGTTCTCAGAAATCTAGGGTGAATTTGGTTATCACGATTCTCAGGCTCCACAGAGATGGGCGCCCAGAAGTGCATATTAATGGGTAATGATTTATTTTTAAAATGTTCACTGAATTACTAAACTATGCACATCTACCACATGTCCACAGTGGTGCTAGGTGGTGTGTAAATATTTTTATTTTAGTCAGACACACTGAAAAGCGTTTTCCACTTAACAATTGGTCTGCCTAGCTTCTTATGAAATGTAGCCTCTGCATTGCAGGTTGAGGGGCAGCTGGCCCTAAACATAACCTTTTCCTGGAAAATTCCTTCTCAGTCAAGACAATTGACTCTCTAGGTGATACTCAATCTGCCCTGAGAGCAACATTTTCTCATTGTTCTGAAATAAATGTGTATACTAATGTATTATATATCTACATATGTATATAATATATTGCATATATGTACATGCACATATATACATATATATAATATATTGATATATACATTTATATAAGGATGTCTATGTAAGCATATACACAAACATATATATTAGAACCACACACACACACACACACACACACACACACGCACGCGCATGCATATCTCATATGTATGTGTTTCTCAGATTTGAGAAAGCTTGATTAATTTGGTCCATGGCTCACAAAGTAACAAAGAAACAAGTTTAGAATTGGTTTTGGTTATTTTAGCTTCAAGACCCCTGCCTATTTCTTCACCCCATTGTGCTGCTCTAGTAAAATGCTGCCTTTTTGACAGGAACCTATCTAGCAGTCTCCTTTCCCCACTGGCAATAAATTTAAAAGCAGCCCAGTGAATACAGGCAAGGAAAACTTTGCCTTTTCACCAAATGGGCAGAATGCCTCATTTTTCCGAGGCTGTCTTCTGATGATAACAGAAGAGAAAGCCTTGTAGAATTTAGCAGCTCTGCCTTAACTTGTGTCTTTGCTAATTGGATGGTAATTAATTGCTATTCTTTTAATGAGGATTTCAAAATAGGCTAAAAGCGGAGCTAAGAACCGGTTTCTCTATACACGCACAGTCTATAAGAGCATCCTGTCACAATAATGGAGAGCTTAGAATGGAATGTTTACTACATGCCATGTGTTGTCTTATGTAGACTCCTCATGGAGGCTCACTTGAGATCTGCAGAAGACCTAGTGTGGTGGTTTGAATAGGTTTGGCACCATAGACACATATGTTTGAATGATTGGCTGACAGGGAGTAGAACTAATAGGAGGTGCGACCTTGTTGGAGTGGGTGTGGCCTTGTTAGAGTAGGTGTGTCACTGTGGGAACAGAGTTTGAGAGCTCCTATGCCCAAGCTCCTCCCAGTTGGAAGACAGTTCCTTCCTTGTTGCCTGCCGATCAAGATGTAGAAGTATCGGCTCCTTCTCTTTCTCCATGTCTGCCTGTATATTGCCATGATGATAATGGACTAAACCTCTGACAGTATAAGCCAGCCCCAATTAAATGTTTTGCTTTATAAGCGTTGCCTTGGTCATGGTATCTCCTCACAGCAATGAAACGCTAATTAAGACTCCTAGGAAGGATGCTTGGCTGTCTTTTGCTTTTCACAACTTATCTCACAACTGCACAAACTGCAAAGTTATAAAATTGCCCATTTACCTATGATTCAAGAAATGTAACCTACCATTACTTCCGTGCTTAGTTCACTTAAAATAGTCTTTCATGTAGTTTGACAGAGATGACCTGTGATCAAATACAGCAAAGAAACATGGCCAAAGTAATCAGCACTTTAATTTCTAGACTGGTGAGGACATAAAATAAATAATCTGACAAGTTATAATCATAGAAGTGTTAGATTGAGAGTTATTGGAGTTTTTCTACTTTATTTAGTATCCATAAATTTTCTTCTTCAATGAGTAGATTGATAGGCATCTGAGTTCCTTCTCCATTCTGCTGCCTATTTATTAAATACTTTCTTTGCATTGGTGATTAAACCCTTACTAATAGATTCTTAGCTATTACTGTTAATATCCAAGAAATGAATGGGAAAGATTAAAAAAAGAATGAAAACAAGAATTCTAAAGAGAAGGTTGTTCTGGTGGCTGGACTTTTCATCCTATGCCCTTCCACTCAGTCAGAAAATTTATTTTATTTTTCATAGCATCTTGGTGAATATACAAGAATTATTGAAAAGAGAGGTTTAGTTTTAGTTTAAAACTTCTAAGTTGGGGCAAAAGAGATGTCCTAATAATTAAGAGTGCTTTCTTTCTGCTTCTCTGAAAAAAAAATGAGTATGGGCTCCAGCACTCACATCAGGCTACTCAGAACTGCCTAGGACTCAAGTCCCTGGGAACACCTTCCTCTGGCCTTGACTGGCAATGTCACACACATAGGATACACTCACAAAAACACATATACATAAATAAAAAATAAATACTTTTTAAACCTCTAGAGTTAGGCATATTTTGGTCAGACTGCTGACTTTGTAGTTACTGATTCATTCAGTTTAGACACATTGATAACCATGGCCCAAAGAGATGGGGATCCAAGCCTGATACAAAGAGAAAGAGAACAGTGTACATAAGAAAAGGAAAAGAACAGTGGCTCCTCCTCTCTTCCTTTCTCTTGCTCTTGCTTTCCCTTCTACCCTCTCTCCCCACTTCTCTCTCTCCCTCTCTCTCTCTCCCTCCCCCCCTCCCCTTTTCTCCTTTCTACTACCCTCCTAACTCCTCTCCACATGCCCTGAATAAACTCTATTCTATACAAGAGAGAGACAGAGACAGAGAGAGAGAGAGAGAGAGAGAGAGAGGACAGTGAAAATCCAGAGACTAAAGGAAGCATTGTCAGGCATGGCAGTTTGTGTTTGCCAGCTTAATACTCATGAGGCAGATACAAGAGCATCACCACAAGTTAAGAGGCCAGCAAGGGAGAGCACTTTGAGGTGAGGACAATGATGTACATTTGTGAAGCTCCTGGTATACATGAAACACTGAGCACTGTGTGGCCCTCTTGTATGTGCATACTGGTGCCAGAATGAAGACTGAGAAGGCAAATAAGAGACAGCAGTGCAAACAAATAAGGCAATGCCAATAAAAGAGAAAAGCAGAGAAAAAAATTGGTTATTTGTTTCTCATACCTGGGACAAACCCCTGGCACCAACAACTTAGGGGAAGAATTTATTTCAGCTCACGGTTTCATGGGAGAAAAGGCATAGCAATATTCATCATGACAAAACTATCTTCTGTCTGTGACAGTAGAAGGCTCATGCAGTTTGTACACATCTCAGTACTGTACCAGGAGGTAGAGAGACCCTTATCCTCTGGATATAATCCTCTGACCAAGTCCCTACAACCTACTACCTTATTTCTCAAAGGTAGACTCACAAACCTAAAAGGTTCTCTACCTTTCCAGAAGAGTGTCACCCACCATGGTGGTGGGGATGACCAAGCATTCAGACTCTCCTGCCTAGGAGGTACTGTGCATAATCACACATAGCTCAGAGAAGCAGTCAGTTTCCAAGAAGAAATTGAAACAAGCGATACCATTCAAAGTAGAATTCTAGAAAAATAAAATGAAATTCTGAAGCCTATAGTATCAGAGTACTGGCGTTGATGTGTCTTTAAGGAGCAGGGGAGTTTCCAGTAATCTTCTGGAAGGAAGTAGCATTTGGATGTAGATAGGATCAAGAGTAAAAAAAAAAAAAAAAAGGTAAGGAGAAAAGATCAATTAGTGTTTTGTGAGATGCTGAAAATAGGGTTGTGTAGTGGAGTTGTGAGGAGACACAACCTTTGGAGATCTTGGAGGAGCCCACAAGTGACTGGTGAATGAAGATGGTATGGTAAAAGGTGAGAGGCAGGTAGAGCTGCTACATTACAGCCCGTACAATCTTCTTAGGGAGGACTAGAGGACCATGAAATAGTAATCAGATTATGAATGTTTCAAATGAGAGAAGTACAGACAACTCTAAGAAAGGACAAAGAAGTCACAGACAAGTTAAGAGGCTCCTAAAATGACCCAGGTGAGAGAAGATGATAGCACCGGCTACTGGTTCTGAAAATGGAGAGCAGCTGTCTGCTTCCAGAGCTGCTGAGAAGGCATAAGTTCCAGACATGGGTGAGAGGAGGGAGGTATAAAGGATGTTCCCAGCAGTCCCTTCAGCCTGCTATTCTTGTTCTCTGAAGCATGAACCATGGAAGAAGAAGAGGCTCAGGGAGCTGAGGGAAAAGAAGATAATCAGTTCCATTTGCAAAACTTTGGAATGGCAAAACATTCCCTAGATTAAAATACTGTTTCAGGATCCTGTAAACAAGACTCCAAGCTGTCTCCTCTGATGCCTCTCCTGGAACTCCTAAGGTTCCTTTTCTGCAGTGTGCAGTTCATGCTTGTGATAACACAGTATGGTCCAAACCAGAAAACCTCAGAAAATTAAATGCAGTACATGTGTGAGGGATTATGTAAACATATTTAATACTACCCTTAGGCTAATCTTGTCTTTCATTAGATCATAAATTTTAAGCTGCTAAAAATGTAATGAAATCCTGGCTGCAAATCATAGTCATTTGACTTTAACAGATATTTTAGAGGGCCCCCTACTTAACAAGAGATGAAAAAATCATTTGTATAGTATTCAATAGATTGTAGAGACCTTTCTATTTATTGTCCTTTAGTTCTCACATTCATTTGCTCAACTCATATTGGCTGATTTCTTTCAGATATTCTATTGGCTATAGAGGTGCAGTTGACCATGGGGTGTTCATGGTTCAGTATAAAAATAACAAATTTCAGGTAGTATTGAGAGCTGTAGGGAAAATAGGTAATGAACTGCAGTAAGTTGTGGTGATGCAGTGAAGTCAGTCAATGTTCTTGGTAGTCAGATTTTATCTCCTGAGAACGTGGCATTAGAGGCAAGATCAAATGTCCAAAGTAAGCAATCTACGAAGATCATTTGAAAACCCAAGGGAAGAGCAGAGGTAAGTGCACGAAGGAAAAGAAGGATGCCCTGAATGGCTTGCAGTGTTCAAAAGAGGAGGCAGGAGAGGGTGGGGTCAAAGGGGGAGATGTGAGTGAAATCATACAGGCCTCAGCAGCTGCGTCAGTAGGCGTGTTTTAAACCAGGGCCGAAGAAGGATGGTCTTGCCAGGAGAATCACATGACTCAGCTTTGGCTATTGTAGGCTTCCTCTGGGTCATAACTGAAAATGGAGTACAGGTGAGCAAGAATAGAAGCTGCAAGGCCAATCAGAAAGCCATCACAGATTCCCAGTTAGGATAAGAGTATGGTTTCTAGGAATGAATGCTGTAAACAGGAACCGCTAAAATAGATCTTTTCATTTTACATATGACGAAACTGAGGCTTCTGGACTGGCCACTGTGATTATATGTTTATTTTGCTGGGAATGGAACCTAGGTCTTTCTCGTGCTAGGCAAATGCTGTACCACTAAGCTCCAACTCCAGGCTCCAAGATCTCTTTTAACAGAAGACACCCGACTGTCTCCAGTTCCTTCTTACAGAGGGCTTGCCTGTTTTGTCCTGCTACTGATCAGCACCTGGGGTTGTTTGATTGACTTCACAAACCAGAACCTGGAGTTTAGTTCTACAATCAGGAGTCATTACATTGTTTGTAAACAACAGCAGACGATGATAAATATGCACTCTGGATAATTGCTGCCTTCCCATGAGCCTTCTTTACTTTCTCATTTCCATCATCCTTTCGCTTCTTAATACTTGCCTGTGTGTTCCCTACAACAGCGCAAGAGAAAAATCACTGCAAATGTATTGAAATGCGGGAAGAGAGCCCTGTACGCTGATGAGATCTTAGGAACAGGAGGCAAACACTAGGAAAACATACAGCCTTTCAGTGTGTTCAGCTTTATTTTCACTTCCTTGGTATGTACATAAAGTTTTTATTCAAGGAACAGCATCTCTAACAGATGTCTATTACAGCCATGCCCCCGAAGCAGAATTAGCAAGCCAACAATCAAGTAAATCCCTTTAGAATCTAAGAAATGTGTTTTCTTTTTTTCTCACTCTCTTCTCCTTCCCTCCTCCTGTTTTCTCCTCTCCTACAATCCTTTCTTTCTGTCTCTTTCTCTAAAAAATGCACATGCTGGTACACACACTTCCATAAACACACACTACACACACATCCACATACCACCCCCCCACACACCACATACCACACACATTCATACATACACAAAACACACACACACACACACACACACACACACACACACACACACACCAGAGAGTCCCTAGAAAACCTTGTGGCATGGCTACTTTCAATCATGGCGAAGTAGCCCTTAAACCAACATTCTTGGAACAGAGCAAAACTCTTCATGCACCTTATTAAACACCATCAATCCCCACATGGTGTACAACAGGTGTTGTCTAACTCATGCAGTGGTACATGACAAAGGCAGTTTGCTGGGAGGTCCAGCAGTAGCAAAATGCATTCACTTCTGCTAGTGATCACTTGGGTGATGAGCTCCCAGGCTGCAGCTTCTTCATCTGTGCAGGCCAACAAAATAGCTGTACTTAATAGTATTTGTAATCATAACTATACTGTGTTATTGCATATTCCACTTTCCGACTGAAGTGAATGGAATATCATACAATATAGAGTCTTCCCACCTTATGATTAATCTTTCTTATCAACATGATTGGACTTAGAATCCCCTGCTTGATATATCTCTGGACATATCTGTGAGGGTGTTTTTAGGGATGTTTAAAGAGAAATAGAGAACGGCCACCCTGAATGTTGGTGGTTATCATTTCCTGTGATGGGGTCCTAGACTGTATAAGAAAGGAAAAAGAAAATTAACAGGAGGCCAGAATTCCTCCTCATCTCTGCCTCCCCTCCCCATGCAGCCTGTGCCTGCTCCTGCTGCCACATCTTATTCACCATGGTGGACTTTTTATCCTCTCACAGTGTGAGAAAACAAAATCTTTCTTCTGTTAAATTGCTTTTGTTGCTTACTGTATCGTGAACATGAGAGAGGTGACTCACGGGGGCTATCCAAACCTGTGGGAATCTAGATGATGCCACCAAGAGCCCCAGGGAAAGGCCGTGATGGTGCAGAATGTGATGTTTGTCTTGAATGATCAAAGTGTTTCTTGGTCCAACCTTTCCTTGCTGTATCGCAGCTCCTCCATTTTAGAATGGAAAGCCTTGCTCTGTGCTATTGTGTATTGGCGGTATGTAACATTTTCCCCCAGAAACTGAGGTTAATGACTGCCTTGTGTCTCAAAAGAGATTTTAGACTTTGGGCTTTAACAACCTTAAAACTGTTACAATTTTAAGAAAACTTCATGGATGAACTAAATGCATTTTATTTTCTGAGATGTTCATAAGTCTGTAATGATAAGCTATAGAATGTTAATGTTTTTAAATGATGTATTAGGCTGTCGGGTTGAAAAGGGATGGGCTTTTGGTAGTTAATCTTTACTGGCAATCTGATTGGATTTAAAAATCCCTCGTAGGCATTTATCTGTGAAGAAGTTTCTAGAGAGCTTTGACTGAGGAGGAGCTATTCTCGCTGAATGTTTTGAATGTGAATGGAACCATCCTATGGGCTGGAACTTGGGGTGAATTGAAGTTGGAAAAAATAGAGAAAGCAAACAGAGCTCCAACATTCATCTCTCCACTTCCTAACTGCAGATTCAATGTGACTGGTCTTGCCACAGCAAGATACGAGTAACCAATAAATTACCACAGCAATGCATTCAGAATTGTCTTAATATACCCCATCTGTCAGGTGGTAATTTCTGTCCAGTCCACTTGGGTGAGGAAGACTGCTATAGAACTCTGTGTACGGTGAAGGCTTCAAACAAAGATCCTTATGTTACAGAGTGTGCAGTTTCTACTCCACCAGCCCCAGTCTGATACCAGGAAGCCACACAACTTTATTGAAATTCCCAAGAGCTCTATATTTTTTTACCTACTTTGTGTCAAATTATAGTAATATTGAAAACACTGCAAAGATAAGAGTGTGACAGCCTGTGTACTGTGGATAGGACTCCTGGTGGTGGTATTATCATTATCAGCCTTTGCTCTGGCCTCATTGACACTGGATTATTCTTTTAAGCAGCACAGAGGCTTTGGATTAAGAAGTCATTCTCTTCTTAATCATGCTGCCTTCCATTCTCTGCATTACATCTCAAAGCTCATCACTTCATGTGGCTTGCTAGTTCTGTCTGCAATGGCCTCTCTTTCTTCAGCATGCATACCTGGCCCTATAGCATCCGCTTAATTACTTCTGCCATGCTGTCCTCACTTGGCGTATCCCAATCAAGTACTCTAGTACTGAGCCATGTCTGGAGCCCTTTGCTCTCTAAGATTCTTACTATACAAGTCCAGGCTGGCCTTGAACTCTTGATATTCCAGCTTCTGCTCTCAAGGAATCTGATTCCAGGGATATCTTGCCAGGTAAGGTTTCACTTGATTCAGACAATGGCCAACTTCAAACCGCCAGTGTTTAAGGTACTGTTTTTATTTTCCTCCATCCTGCCATCTACTTGGGGAACATCACTCTTGTATAATCAGCATTATAACTAGTCCCAAAACTAAACAAGAAACCTTTGTCCTCAGGTTATACTTAATTCCTTTTATTTTTACAGCACAGCCACATATTTGACTTGTAAGTAACACTTTATACAAGCCTTTTGTGTGAACAAATAAATAAAACATATTTTAATTGGTTGATCTACTGATCACAGATTCATTGAATACTTAATTCACATCATACAAATGATAACTGCTTTGCAATCACATTTCATAAAGTATAGTTTAATTTGTGTCCTTGACTGCCTTCACTGAAACTTGATCTTCCTTTTCTGTTAAAGGCTGGGCTGATGATTCATTGGGAAACTCTTTTAATTCCCTCACCTCTCAGGATCTTTACCACTTCTTAATGAGCAATCAATAGCTATATCTAGCTGTGACATCTATATACCACAACAATGACTAGCCCGTCAAGATATCCCTAAGAGTACAATTATGAGGCTCAAATTTGAATGGTTACCATCACCTGTCTAACTGAGCTTAAGATCCACTCAACAAGACACAAATTATACCCGGTTTTCTGAGTCTCATGAGGTCATGGATCTTAGAGTTGAACAATTGCTTTATAATTTGTAACTATAGTTTAAAACTTATTCTCATTCTCACATGTGAGTAAGTGCAGCTTTTACCTTCCATCAAAGAAGTTTCTGTTTGTAGCAAATAGAGCATTGCAGAAAACCAGAACTGGTCATAATGCAGAAATCAACTGATCTTGTGGAGCCCATCCCCAACTGATGTATCTACGATACAATTCATGAACCAAAGGCTCAGGGAACATCAAGAAGAAGGGGCAGAAAGAGAGGCGGAGAACGTGGAAATCTGCCATGAGATTGTGACTCTAGAAATGACAGGGAAGCTACACTCATACTACCTCAAAAGTAAGGCTGCTTAACAAGACCTGAATGATGGCAATCCTAATAGCTATGTTAATATGAGAGTAAGAATCTCATAGAGTCTACCCCCAGACAAAGTATAAAATGCAACTATGGCTGATAAGAGAGAGGGGATTAATATATCCTAGGGATGAACCCAGTAATTGGATATCCAAGTATATATATATATATATATATATATATATATATATATATATATTTGTGTGTGTGTGTCTATGTGTGTGCATAAAACAAAACAAAAAAAAAAGAAGCCATCAATATGGGAGGAAGTGGAGGTGATGTGGGAAGGGGTGGAGCGGGAGATGTAGGAGGGCCTGGAAGGAGAAAAATGAAGGTGAAAGTGATGTGATTATATTTTAATTAAAGTGAAATAAAATGCTCAACAGCAAAACACTTTTAATTTAAATTGTGACTAACATTCCTTTGTTCCTATGTATAACATCCTCACATGCTGAGTATTCATACAGCTAAAAGGGATGTCTGAGGTCCTTACAGTTAATGAGTAGGAAGACATAGAAAAAGTTTCTCCAAATACCTGCTTCTGAGTCCGTGTCAAAGTGATGAAACTTAGTTCTGAACTGCCTTGGGACCTGTAGCACATTCATGTTCTAAGTACAAATCTCTCACACACTCTTTGAAACTTTGCTTAGTGTCTCAATAAATCACACTGAAAGACTTAATTATAAAACCCCAGAGCTGGTCATGAAGATAATAAAGTGCCTGGGTTTCTGTTTCAATAGAAATGCTAATATTTTAGCAGCACCTAACTGCCTGTGTTCTATTTCACAAGTCATGATTAAAGTTTGATTTTAATAGATCTTCTAAAAAAAATTGTGAGATGTGTAGTTCAGTCCCTGCTATTGGCTTGTCCTTTATAACATGTGATTATCACCTCCAAGCAGTCATTGTCACTTGGCAGAATTACAAGAGTCAAAGTTGAACCCTGTAGGGCGACCTAGTCCATGTCAGTCACATAGAAACAATGAATATGCATTTGGCCTCACTTGTGTTTTTCTTTACATCTGTCCCTGGTGTGGGTCTGAGAATGAAAGCAGTTTAGATATATACCTTCTCCATGGCTTTGCTTTCTTTTAAACAGGAATAAGATTCTTTAACTTGAAGTATAAAGGAAGTAAGTTAAATTGTTCTGAAGTGCTCTGTAAGTTCTGCAATTCAGATAAGAAAATATAAAGGCAAAAATATTTTAAAAGTCCTCTCTAGGAAGTGTTTTAGTAGCTTTATTAAATTATAATTGACACTTTGAAATGCTGCACATACTTAATATACAATTTGATGAGTTCAGGCACATGCATGTGTGTGCGATATAATAACTGTGATCAAAGAAATGAACTTACCGACCACCTCCAAAGTATTATTGTATCATTGCATCATTTAGTTGTGTCTAGATCATTTTGTGGTAAGAATCAACTTAAGACAGAGAGAAAGCTACTACTAGCTATGCCTATGCACACTCCAAAATAGAGCAGATTTTTAGATCTTGATCTTTCTTTATGGAAAGGAAGACTCATTAAGTATCAGCTCCTCATTAGCTCTTGCCCACACTTCCTTGAAACTTTATTCTATTTCCTGTATCTTGAAGTAGCATTATGGAGTAGTTGTTCTTGTATTGGCTTATTTTACATAGCAAAATGGCCTCCAGTTTTGTAGACTATAAACTAAATTATAGGATTTCCCCAATGTGTATTTGTGTGTGTGTGTGTGTGTGTGTGTGTGTGTGTGTGTGTTAGCACTGGATAGGTGACTAAGTTTTAAGTACTAGACATAATTTCCCACCTGCTAAGTGCTAAGTGAGAAATTACTGCTGGTTACCCACAAGATAATGTACACACAACCACACACACACACACACACACACACACACACAAACATAATGGATATTATGAATAATGATATATATATGTATGTGTGTATATATATATATATATATATATATATACACACACATACATATATATATGTATGAATAGAGGTATCTCTTTGGGTTCTGGCTTCAGTTGCTTTGGATCTATATTTGGAAATGAAACTAATAGACCACATAGCAATTCTATTTTAACTTTAAGGAAATTGCACACTTTACTACAAAGATGGCATCATTTTATATGTGTGTAGTATATTTTTAATGTCTAGATACAGGACATGAGGAATCACATTGGAGCTGACCTAGAAGCCTTCTTCCTGATGATTAGATTCCATAGTATAAGAAAGGACTGGGCAAATTATCAAGAGAGAGAAAAGCAACCAAGTCCTACCTAGCTATAAAGCATGCTAATCACAACAACAACCAGTCTAGCAAGATATACACAAGAGTACAATATTGGCACATTTATCTTGGGGAAAACAGCAGTAATTTCTCACTTGACAGGCAGGAAATCATGCCTAGTGCTTGAAACTTAGTTACCTACCCAGGGCTATGGAAGTATGTGTCTTAGAAAAGAACTTCCATTTTCTTAATACTGATATGATTTGTAACTATATTCTAAATACTTATCTGTATACCCACAGATAACTGTCATTATCACAACTCATCAAAGAAGATTCTTTGGGCAATAGATGAAGAAAATTACAGAGGTCCACAAATGGTCAAACTGAAGAAAACAAGTGGCTGTAGGGTGCTCAGCCTGAATCAGTTAATCCACAAATAGCCTGTTACACCCAAGACTCACTAGAAATAGTAGAAAAATAGTTAGAAAGATTGTGGGAGCTAGACGCCTAGGATGCCTCCTACAAGAGAGTGACTTCTATATACAACAGAGAAGCTACACCCATATGAACAATATTAACAATATAGCTGCCTAAACAAGACCTGATTAAAGGCATGCAAGTTAACACACCTATGAGGATAGAGAAAATTTTACAAGGCCCTATCTCTAGTTAGTCAAGTGCTGCTGAGAGAGGGAAAACCACTTCTGTCCAAGGACCAGCTCCCAGACCAGTTGTCTAACCTCAAATGGTCAGCTCTAAACACATGTATGAGTAAGCAACCATAAGTAGACTCAGTTTGTGTGCATGTATATGTCTATACGTGTGTATGTGTATGTTCATGTGCATGTATGTGCATGTGCATTGTGTGTATCTAACAATGATCACTGAAGTAGTCATGAAATTGTGTGTGTGTGTGTGTGTGTGAGAGAGAGAGAGAGAGAGACAGAGAGAGAGACACAGAGAGAGAGAGAGAGAGAGAGAGAGAGAGAGAGAGAGAGAGGAGAGGGGTGTAGAAATTATGTAAATACAGTATTCAAGTATGGACTTCTCAAAAAATTTTAAATAAATAGATTTCCAAGAACAAACACCTTTTCTTTTACCTTTAGTTTTATATATGTTATAGTTTTTGGTGTAGAAGGCTTTTATTGTCTTGGTAAATTTATTTATTATTATTACATCTTAGAAAGAGATCATCACTTCTTTTGACATAGAGGGATATTCTCTAACTAGACTTGTTAAATGTACATGTAAATGAAAATCATAGAAACAGAAAACTAAGGTGACTTATAGACACATGCAGTTCTATTATAGAAGTAACTATTTTTATTCATTTTATATGAATGCTTCAGATGTTATAGCATCTTTCTGTATCTGTAAAGATAAGTCTCTAACTTTCATGTCAACAGTTTCCTAGAGTTTCACTGGTTGTACCAAAGTTCATCTTATTTCAAACCAAGATAGGTTGCTGTTGCTCAGTGGGACTTAATGTGATGCAATAAAAGCCATTAGATAAAAGTGGTTTCTCATTTTTCCTAAGAGTAAAAGCATTAAGAAAACTGAGATTTGATTAAGAGAAAATGGAGGTGAATCAAAATCTTTAATCCAGGGCTAAGCCTTTAGAATCATGATTTAATCTATAACAAGCAGACTCCTCAGACCTGTCATTTAGAAAATATGCTTGCTCTTGTCTCTGATGCTGCTTCAATGCAGCTGCTGATAAGACTCCTCTCCCCATAATACCTGAGCTAGTGTAAGCATATTTTAAAGTGGCAGGTCTAATTTCCAACTCCAGCCTCAATGTTATGAATATAAATCTTCAGCTAGAGAAGAACACATCCTGTGGAGTCCTGGTCAGTGATTCATTCTTCTCAATACTCAGTTCAGAAGCCTAAGGACAAACCTGGAGAGAGATGACCCTCACCTCCATGCAAGAATATCCTCACTCACACAAGTTGTTAGGGCTCAGCGGGGCTTCAGTGTAGAAAAACAGAATTTAAATTTACCATCAATTGGCCATTATTTTTTGTCATATGATAGAAGCAGATACTTTTAATGATCTTTATAACTGCTTCTAAAAAGGTGCATGATAATTATCAGGTGAATGGTTATTTGGGAAGAAAGGAGTCCATCTAAGCAGAGAGAATAATAGTATACACAAAAGAGCAGCATTTAGATATTAAAAGAAATATGCTTGAAGTAGAAATTACTTATGGACATTGGAAATTATCATTTGACATGACTGGATTAGACCTGTCTAGGCTCAGAATCCCTCAATAATCCCTCAGGAAGACTCTCTGCTCTAAACCTGGACCCTACCTTAAATAAATACTACTAGATTCAAATACAAACTGGAGAAGCTCAGAAACCCTAGGACAAAATTGGAACTAGGAAGATGACCAGGGCATCTCAGAAAGCAAGTACCATGGTTTTAGATAGTATAGTGAAAGAATAGAAGGGACAAATCTGTGGAATTAGAAAAATAATTCTCCACTCCAGCCTATTTTAGAAGTTTAGAAAAGATACTAATGCATATCAACATAAAGTTTTTGGGCTCAAATTCTATACAAAGGTATAAGTAAAAGGTAGTAAAAGAGAATACAAATCTTCATACAAATACATTGCAATAGAAGAGGACCAGAGGGGGGCTAGTAAGATGGCTCAGCGATTAAGAGCACTGACTGCTTTTCTGAAGGTCCTGAGTTCAAATCCCAACAACCACATGGTGGCTCACAACCATCTGTAATGTGATTGGATACCCTCTTCTGGTGTCTGAAGACAGCTACAGTGTACTTACATATAATAATAAATAAATCTTAAAAAAAAATAAGAAGTGGACCAGTATGATAGCTTTCAACACTAATTCATGCCAAAATAATATACACAGAGAGAATAAAACAACTACCCAGTGTCTCAAAACAAGAGCAAATGCACTAACAACAACACAAGACAGGGAACAACACACTGAAATTATAAAGACAAAGAATTTGGGTGATAGTATTTAAAAATGCACTAAAAAGGAAAAGATAAATACTGTAAGAAATAAAGACTAAACTACCAGAAACACAAATGTATATGAACACAGTTGAGACTGTCTCAGATGAAAAAGACAGAAAGGAAGCATTTTTTATAATGAAAGATGGTATAAAGTTAATTGTTTTATATTAGTTCTAACTGTCACAGATTTTCACTTTGGGAGGTGGAAGAGTACAAAATAATATATTTAATAGTCAAAGTATAAAATCCAGTGTGAAACCCCACAACTTCCATTGTGAATGTAAATTCTCACGGTGTGAAAGTTTGATGAATTGTAGGTTCTTTAAGTCTGGTTCATTTCAGGGTGTGATTTTTTTTTCAATTTTCAATTTTTAATGGAACATTTAAAATTTTTAAATATAAGATAAATGAATCTAAGTAATAAATACTGGAAAATTTTTAAACATCAATAAAGTGAATGAAACTTACAGGCAATGGGAGTTCCTTAAAAAAATTAAAGACTGCAAACTGGTGCAGCCACTGTGAAAACCAGAACAGAACCCTCCCTAAAAGCTAAAAGTTGGTCTACTGTATGGTAGAGCTGTCTCCTTCTATCGCCTAAGCCCAAAGGTCTCAATTGTGTACTCAGTAGGTATTTGCTCAACCAGGTCCATTGCTGCTGTATTCTCAATACATAGGAGATGGAAATAAAAAGCCCCTTAACTAAAAGGTGAATGATGAGAATGTGGTCTATGTATACAACTGCATACTATTCAGCTGGGATGGAAAAAGTTGCATGTCCTCTCTTGTTTGTGATTCTTGCTCCCACATCACACAAGGCTAATATAATCTAGGAAATTTGCATAAATTAGGGAAGTAAAAAGGGATCATCTTGGTGGGCTTCTGAGAACAAGATAGTAGGACATGATACTATAAAGGGAAACTAGTAAGATGGAGAGGGTGAGTTATCTCCTAAGGGAGGACAATACTGACAGAGGGGAAAGAAGAAGGACTGAAGGATACTAAGAGTGTCAGAAAAGCCATAGGGAAGCATTCTGATATTCACGAGCCTTAAAAATAAATATAATATATACATAAAAGTCTACATATCTACATAAGTAAATAATTTATCTGAAGTTACACCACTTGAGGTAATAATGTCCCACCCCTAAGAAACATAGATTATCTAATAAAAATCCCAATGCCAAGCATGGGGCATCTTTTCAAGTTGTCAGTCATAGGAATGTAAGAGACCACATCCTGAAAACAATATAGGCTATTTCCGTTGCCCTTAGCACCTTCCAAAGTCTCCAAACACTTTGGAAACAGGATTTGGAGGAATTAAGCAGGGACTCACCTGGATTGCTCTCCCTGAAGACTAGCTCTCTTAATATCCAGGGGAGCTATGCAAGTTATCATAAAGGGGAAAGTCGTCAGAAGTCCTGCCTGGATACAAAGCCTAGGATCCACAACAGTGGCCAACCATCAAGAAATGTACATTAGTGAGTGGTGCCTACTTCTTGAGGGTAACCAACAGCTATTTAACGGAATATAAGGCCTTTCAATGGAAAGAATTCATGCCTGATACTGTAAGCCTAGGTAACTACCTGAGGCCAGTCAGGTTGTAAATCCTAGAGAGGAGGTCCTGATACTTCCACTTCCCTATATCTGTATGACTTCTTAGTATCTTAGTATATTCTAAATACCTAACCTTATATCTGGTAAGTTACTTCTCCAGTGAAATGAGCCAATTCAATCCAGATTAGACTATATAAAGGCAGGTTTATTGGGAAGCTGCTCATGAGCAAGTTCATTGATCCCAAAGAACAAGGCCAGGGAAGTTATTGTGGAGAGCAGGACAGAGAGGAAGTGGAAGAGAAAGAGAGAAAGCACCTACAGAGAGAGGAAGAGAGGAGAGAAGAAGATAAGGAAGAGACCAAATTGTCTGGCTTACATAGGGAAGAGCCTAGGAGAAGAGCCTAGGGAAGAGTAGCCCAAGCCCTGGGCTGGTAAATTCAAGGTAGAGGGAAGGATATGTTACATAGAGACTGAGGGAAGCTCGAAGAACCTGGAGGTCAGGTCTGCTTTGCTGTGTAAAAGATGCACCTCAGCCCCTTGTCCTTAGTCTGCAACACAATAATATTAACAGACACTTTAATTCCTGTCCTTTATCACAATGCTTCTCTTTGCAGCATATGAAGACTATAACAGAAACCCAAAGTTAAACTGCAGAGAACAACTGACCATGCCCTGCCCCCACCCCAGCCCCAAGTGATAGATCTACAGCACAATCTCTACTCCTAAAGCTCAGGTAAATGAAAGGGTACCTTAATGCTACTCCGAATACTAAAATAATAAAAACAAAAGTTAAGACAGGTTTTAAAGCAATATCAAAGTGCAAGACACAACCAAATCACTGTCAGTAGTTCTGAATGGAGTAAATAATGCAGTCAAAATGTCAGAAATCTGAAACTGAATATAAAACCAGTGATAGATAAGTGTTGTGTATGGTGTACAAATTTCTGAAACAAAAAAACAAATAGTAAAATCCATATAACACCAAAGGACAGATGCTTAGTAAACATGCCCAAGTGTACAATATTATTATTCTTTAGAGAAAATTAAATCAATACCATGCTGAGATATTGTTTCATACTTACTAGAATGGCTAGGTTATTGAAAAAAAGTAAAAAAGTAAAAAAGACACCAAGTGTAGCAGTGCACACTGAAGCCATAGGAGTTGGGGAAATTGAGGTAATAGTATCTTAAATTCTAGTCCAGTTTTATAGTGAACATGGTCTCAAAAATACAAGCAAAAATGAATCATAATATTATTGGTGAGGATGCGGGTAAGTTAATTGCCTCATACACTGAAGATGAAAATGCAGTGGTACTGCCATCTCAGAAAACTAGAAGATACCCAAAGAGTTTTGAACACAACAAGCCCTGGTTAAATACCAAAGAAAACCCAAAATATACGTTCACTTAAGTGTCACACAAATGTCCATAGTAATATTATCCCACATAGTCTACATGGCATAAGCAACTAAAATATCCATCAAAAAATAAACAAAGGAATGAAATATGATTATGCAATGTAATGGTATCTATCTATAGTTTTAAAATTAAGAATCTTTTGATACATGCTTCAAAACAGATAGCATTTAAACATTCTATAAGTGAAGTAAATTGGTTACTAAAGGCCATAAACGGCATAATTTCATTTGTGTGAAATCTCCAAAATGAGCTAATCTATGTAAATGAAATTAATGATTTCCTAGAGGTGAGGAAAACCATAGGTGTGGACGGCTTGAAGTAACGTAGAGCTGATATGGGGCTTTTATCCAGGGTGATAAAATGCTCTAAAATCAGCAGCAATGGCTACAGAAGCATGAAAATACAACTTCAAATATCTTTGTACACTTCAAATTAGTGACTTATATGATGTGTGAAATATATCTCGATAAACAGATAAAAAACGCAATAAAATAAAATGGCAAGAAATGATGCAACCATTTTGCAGTGAACTAATCAATATGGGTATCAAACATTAATGGCTGTCAGTCGCTAAAAAATACCAACCAGATGTTCATCTAACAAAGCAGCCTGAGAATTGACTCTGAGTCAGATTCAGTCTTTTAGCCCAGCTGTCACTGCAAGGAAAATATCAAGAAGATGGAAGCATTCTTAATTGTACCATGCATTTCCAATCAGCCTCATATATGAAGAACATGGTTTAGATAGTCTATTTTCATTATTTATTTCCTTTTTGGAATACGGTCTGAACCTAGTGCTCCATGCATTTACTCTACTGTTGAGAATACCCAACCCAACTAGCATTTTCATGTGTGTGTGTGTGTGTGTGTGTGTGTGTGTGTGTGAGAGAGAGAGAGAGAGAGAGAGAGAGAGAGAGAGAGAGAGGAAGAAGGAGAGGGAGAGACAGAGACAGAGACAGACAGAGAGAGGGAGAGGAGAGGAGAGAAAAGACAGAGAGAGAGAGGGAGAGGGAGAGAGAGAGGGAGAGGGAGAGAAATGATTGCATACATGTGAGTTTGAGTATGCACCTATGCTTCCAGGCATGCATGTGGACATGTGTATGTGTGTATGTGCATATGAAAGCCAGAGATTTCTGTATAGTATCTTCCTCAACTGCTAGATAACAAATCAGTTTTTTAGATCATATTTTGTTTTAATTTTGCATGTTTGTATGGCAAGAGTGAAATGCACACATGAATGACAGTGACTGTGGAAGCTAGAAAAGGGTATATGGTTCCCCCTGAACTGGAGTTACAGTTGGTTGTCAGCTACTTGACCTGGGTACCAAAAGAGCAGTATGTATGTAACCTTAGGCAAGCCATCTCTCCAGCTTCCAGGTCCTTACATTATTTTTTCAGTCTTTCAGTGAACATAGACTTTACTGGTTGTCTAGGCTGGCTGACCAGTGTGCTCTAAGAATCTGCTTGCCTCTTCCTTCTCAGCACAGGGATTGGAAGTGTGTGCTGCCACGTGCAGCTGTTGGGGGCCAAAAACTCTGGTTCTCAGGACTGTGCAACAAAAACTTCCCTACTGAGTTATCACCCTGATACCCAGCCTAGATTTTCACCTAACAAAATTTAAAGCCAAATGATAGAAAGAAAACTACTTGAAAGTGTGAAGGATCCACTAAATGTGAAAGTTGAGGTAGTGGTGCTTTCCAAGACAAACAACTGAGTTGTTTGTTCTTTTAATGCTTGTATTTGTTCTTTAAATAAATTTCATTCAAAGTATGTGGAACCTCACTCATACTCCCTTCCCACAATTCCTACTAACCCAATTCCTTACCTACTTTGTCTCTCTCTCTCTCTCTCTCTCTCTCTCTCTCTCTCTCTCTCTCTCTCTCTCTCTCTCTCTCATCCCCATCATATCTGAACTGCCTAAATACTGTTGGGCATATGATTATGCCCTAGATCACATTTTAATTCTAGGAGTGACACCATTAAAGAAACTTGACTCTCCTCCTAGCAATCAATACTCAATAGCTCCTTAGGTAGGAATGTGGTCTCATGCCTACAGCCCCTCTTTATGCTGTGATTTTATGGTTTGAGCTTTTGTATGCCATCCAATCTTCTGTGATATGTTCAAGCATTTCATTGTGCCCTCCAAACACAGTTTCTCTGTAGTCATCCACCACCTCTGGCTCTTACAGTGTTTCTACCCTCTCCTTAATGAGGATCTTGAGTTTCAAGGGTAGAGGTGTGATATAGACCTTCCATTTAGGGTTAAACTCTGTATAGGCTCTTACTCTCACCATATTCCTCAGTTATGGCTGCATTTCAAATCATATACCAGATACCTTGTACAATGGCCAGTGACTTGTGCAAGGATGAGGACAAGACTCAAACTAGAATAGCAGGCAGGGAGGAGGTAAGTCTGTCACTTACTACCATGCATGCAACGCGTGCTGCTACCATGAAGTGAGAATGTGCTTCACACTGATGTCCACAACCAGAAAACTGCAGAGATGCACATAAAGAATGCACAAATAGCAGTAATTCCATGTTAGTTCCTGAACATTGCCAAACCTGAAAACAGACAATATTCCTTGACTTCTCCAGCTGCATATGAGCCACTTATTTAAGTCCTCTTTTTTTTTAATTAGGTATATTTTTTATTTACATTTCAAATGTTGTCCCCTTTTCTGGTTCCCCCCTCCCCCAAAAATCCCATAAGCCATTTCCCCTTCTCCAATCAACACACCCCCGCTTCCCTGTCCTGGTATTCCTCTACACTATAGTATCAAGTCTTTCCATCCTCTGCTGCTGATGTTTCTGGGGCCATGGGTAACTCCAAGTGTACTCTTTGGCTGATGATTTTGTCCCTGGGCTCTGGGAGTACTGGGTGACTCATATTGTTGTTCCTCCTATGGCACTACAAACCCCTTCGGCTCCTTTGGTCCTTTCTCTATCTCATCCATCGGGGACCCTGTACTCAGTTCAATGGCTGGCTGAGTGATTCCCTCTCTGTATTTGTCATGCACTAGCAGAGCCTCCCAGGTGACAGCTATATCCGGCTCCCGTCAGCACGCACTTGTGGATAAGAAAAGACTGAAAAGGATTAATGACAATCTGATTTATGGCAATTGAAAATGAAAGTAATAAATGCTGGGATGAAGAAAAGTATTATGGCTTACAGACCACTAGACTTCAGAAGGTAGTCTAGTCCAGTGCTGCAAGTGGAAATTGAGTATGAGCCATGTTCATAATTGAAAATGTTGTTGTAGCCATTCTGGAAAAGTAAGAAATGGGTTAAATTGTTTAAGTTAAGTTTAATTAAAACTTAGACCCACAGAGGCGATAGCTTAGTAGGGTGGAGTGCTTCCTGTAGACACACAGAAGGACCAGAGATTGGATTCTAGCACTCCAGAAAAAAAATAAGAAAAAGACATGCTTCCATGTGCTGACAATTCCAGCACCAGAGGGGGAGGGGACAAGAGGTTGTTGGAGCTTAGTGGCCGCTAGGCTAGCTCCAAATTCAGTGACAATCCCTGTCTTGAAAGATTAAAAGAGAGAGCACTAGAGCAGTGCATGGGGCATTTTCCTCTGGTGTCCATGTGTGCATAGCATAGAAGCAGGAGAGAGAATCAGAAGTTTAATATATATAGATATATATTAACCTATTATCTATAAAATAATCTGTGTATACATTCATTAAATGATTATTTTAATACTTCAGTTTCATTCCTTTTAGATGAATCCTTTGATAAGACTATGTATTTTAAATGTAGTCCATTTGGACTTGTCTTGTTGGTAGGGTTCAACAGCCACTTGGGGTTAGTAGCTATTATATTAAGCAATAAGGCTTGAGCCAATCCAGATCCAGTCTGGTTGCTCCTCACAAATGCTATTTCCCATTCATTTGTACTTGATCCACAGTGTCTTTCCTATCACTCCAATAGCATCAGATACCTCACGAGTCATGTGTCCATACCCTCATTTTATAAATAAGGATAGCATATAATTGTGAAAACTCGCTTCTGACATAGGCTTGAATGAGCATCATAAGAATAACTCTCAGATATAGAACTTTTACCAGAACTCAGTGTTGAAATTTGTGGGGTGCACCTGTTCATTTTCATGCTTGTCTATCCAGCCTTAACTTCTGCCTTTCTGGGAAAACTGAAGTAACAAGTTTTAAACTTACATGTCAAATATTGTTCTAAGAATCTGTCATGCATCATACTCATTCAGCTCCTCAAAACAACTCTACTGAGCTAAGAATCTTGACCATCCACTTCCCATATGTATTAAGTCATGGGTTTGAACTGAGTGCATCTGGATCCTGAGTTCAGACTAGTCACCACTGTACCATGACTCCCTTTCCGTCTTGTTGAAGGCAGCATCATGCCTCTTGTGGCACGGGCCAAATGAGATAAGGCCTGTGTTCCCCGCCCACTGGCAGATGGTGCAAGATGTGCAAGAATACTTAGGAACCAGATGCTCCTCCTGCAGAGCTAGCTATTAAATCCAATTGTTGCCACATTAGATCAGCCTGCCCAGAGTACAAAGGCTATCCTAGCTCACAGGATATAAACTTCAGTCAAACAAACGGGAAGTGAAAAGGTGACACTTGCCCTAGTCACATCTTCACCACAGGTCACCTAAGTGAAGTCTCAGAAGGGGTCCATGAGGAGCTAGACCTATAAACTTTGTGAATATATACCTTCTGGTACAGTGGATTTTTTTTTACCCTTTTGGTGTGGGGGTGGCTAAGCATGATGTATTAGGGAATGGCAGAGAGATCGACCCACAGCCACTAAGATGGCAGCATCAGGCTGAAGAACTGAATATAAAACAGAGGAGACAATATATGTTACAACATTCTTAGGGAAGGCATGAAACTGTGCATAGTCACATAGACACCCACACACTGCTGGGCACTCAGGAACACCTAATATAAAAAAGCGACAAAGATGGGATCACTTCCACTGGTACTGGCAAAAAAAAAAAAAAAATGGTAGGAAAATCAAATTCTCAAATATCACTAAGAGTGCTATAAACAAATTCAGCTTCTTTCAAAGAAAATTGGCAATACTTAACAAAAAATTAACATATGGCTGCTTTGTCCTAGTACACTCATTTTTTGCTACTAATAAGGGTGTACGAAAGGGTTATTTACTGAAGAATTTTTGTGGTATTTAAAAATAGCAACAGGGCCTACAAAATAGCAGCACATGCTTTTATTCCCAGTACTCAGTAACTAGAGGCAAGTGGATCTCTGTTTGTTCAAGGCTGGCCTGATCTACAAGCAAGTTCCGGACCAGCCAGGGCTACACAGTAAGACGCTGCATCAAAAATATAGATAGATAGATAGATAGATAGATAGATAGATAGATAGATAGATAGATAGAGATAGATGATAGACACATAGATGACAGATATATATATATACATATATATATATATGTAGATACATAGACATAGATAGCCATTAGATTGATAGATAACAGATGGATAGATAGAGATAGATAGATAGATAGATAGATAGATAGATAGATAGATAGATGATAGATACATAGGTAGATACATAGATATAGGTAGACATTAGATAGATATAGATAGATAGATAGATAGATAGATACATAGATACATACATACATACATACATAGACAGATCATCAAGTTATCATTAGAATATGAACTTACAATTATAATTTCTCATATTAGAACATAAGATACACTTGAAAAATATTAGCTGAAAGTTTCATATAGACAGGCATGAAGTAACATTCATGATAACTTGGCATTGTAAAAAGCAAGTACTGGGATAATATGGTAGATTAGAATGATATGTAAATAGCTAGCTAGACAGATAGAAAACTGACCTTGAACGACATGACTCTAAGCATTCCCACATATCAATTCAACTAATTATTACAAAAATCTATGAAGGGAATGTTATTATTATATTTGATTTATAGAGAAAGAAATGAGGAAAAGAGGTAAAATATTTCAATCTAGCATACTTTTTCCTGGGTAGAACGGAGAGAGAACACGAGTCAAAGTTTTTCATTCTCACAGTTCCATATAATTTTTCTTCAATGAAATATTATGTTTTATTAAACATAATATTTATAATTTTTTTCAGAATGTGTGAAACTAATGACCTATACATTCTTTCCAGTTACCTGTGGCCACCTCTCCAGCTAATGCTCGACCAGGGTAGTTCTCAGCTATCTCCTGTACAGGTTTCACTCCCACTTGAAATCAAAAACTCTGTTGCTCTTATTTCCCCTGAGAGGTGTTCTACCACCTCATGGCCTTCACCAGTACAAAATATGTGCTAATATTCAGACTAAAGTTCCTCTTGTTCAACTGCATCTAACGGTGATACAATTGTGTCGGTATTATATTAGAAACACGGAGCAGAGTGTTCATGTGAACCATCACAAAGTAGCCACTGCTACAATCCAACTGTGTTATGTCACAGTTCATATGAGACCAATATTCTAATTATTTCAACTAGAGCATAGGAGTCAGTTTTGGATAGATTTTTAAAACACCACTAGGTTTGTCCATTCCCAATCAATCCCACCCTCGTACCGTGCCATAATTGTCCAATCAGAGACTGAGATGCATATTTTACAGAAATTGATTAAAAACATGGGTGTGAGTAAGATGAAGCCTGTGGCCAGTGAGGTTCAATTTCCCTTCCTTCTCAGCTTTTAAGAAGATTACAAATCCACAGCAACCACCGTATTCTAGGAGTTTCATACTCCTCCTTATTTAAGGTCTGACTTAATACTCTGATGCTTGTGAATACTATGATATTCATAATTAATTAAGCAACTAATTCTTGCATGAAACCTAAGCATATGTGAATACACTTCAGGTTTTAAAATAAAAGTCATGATCACCCAGAAAGGGTCACCCAGAAAAGCCAATATTCTACGATAAGCTTAGTTATGTCAAACTTAGTCAAGTTTAGTTATGTGCAAACAAGACCTATTTCCTAATCCCTGAGCTAAACTGACTGACACAGGTTCTTAATCTCCAGCTCAGCAGACTGGCTCCATGGATAGCTTTGTTTCATCTGTGAATGCAATTAGTGGTTACTGTGCTGGGAACTGGGTAACCATGTACAGGTTAGCCGAACTGAGAGTTCTGTCTCTGGTAAAGCTGCTCTGTGGCAAGAACCACTTTCTTAGTTCCCTCTGGCCAGCAGGCTCAGTTAATGATAATGGGACACAGAGGGCAGCTGCTCCTGCTGACAGGCTCTTAACTGACAGAAGCCATTATCTGAAAACCCTGATGGCAGTGCCTAATGACACAGTGGTTCTCCTGAGCAAAAAGGTATGATATATCATTTACAGACAGAGAGGCAAAGCCTTGAAGACTACAAGTACCACCATCCTTACAGACATATTAACCCTGTGATTCCTGCAAGAAGAAATAAAAAAAGATGAAATCAGCAGATGCAGGAATAGTGTATGGCAGCTCAGAGAACTGGTAGAGTGAAGGCGACTTCTATACTTACAGATTTAAAAATACATCCACAGCTCTTTTTTTTCCAATGCTGTGAGGTATACCCAGGATCACTGACCTATATGCCCAGGCATTTAAAATTTTTGTTTTGAAACAGGTTGACCTGGAAACTAGATCCTCCCTGCCTCAGCCTCCTGAGTAATTAAGATCAAGGCATGAGTCACCACACCTCATTGGGTTTTAAAAATCAGTTAAGTGGTACTGATGAAGGCAGACGGCCAGTGGTCTCAGAACTTAACTAGGAGGGTTTTATTTAGCTGACACAATTTTAAAATAAAGATGAGCTAACTTGTTTAAAATAACATTTGGGGGCTGGTGAGACGGTTCAGCTGGTAAAAGTGGGGTAACCACATAGTTTTGTAATCTGAGCTCCATTGCCAAACTTCATGTGGTAGAAAGGAAACAAAACAAAAAACAAAACAAAACAAAACAAACAAAACTCCTGACTCTAACTCATTGTCCTGTAACCTCCATACACACATTTGTAACTCACCAATAAATGAATAAATGTAATAATTTTTTAATTTAAAATGTATATATTATAAATCATTTCTAAAAATTAAGTGTTGGGTATTGCTGATAATTGCTTTTCTTCTGTCACTGCTTCCAGCACTACAAAAGCTAGCTGGTAAAGGTGAAGCTTCCAGGTCAGTACCAGCTTGGTTGGTTTCTCCATGTTCTGTGATTCAAGTGTGTAGCACCTTCAGCATTAGGGTCTTAACCATCAATTTCTGGATGATAACTCAGAACAGTGGCCATAGCCAATAACTTTTGCAGGTTATTTGCTATATTATATAGAACCTCATTTCCCCACAGCCCTCAAAAGAGGGAATGCATTCCTGGCATTAGTGACTATGTGGTGTTTCCTGAGGTGCAGGGGGAATTGTGAAAACATCTTTCAATGTGGAACCAGCTCTGGTGCAACTTTGACACTGCCACTCAGTGTTATCTTAATCTAAAAATCCCTTTTTTCAAAAGTAAAATAGAAGTAAGTATGCCTGTGGCATGTGTCTGTTTTGTTGACTGTGACTATTAAAAATATGTATGCATACATAAGCATTAGTTAGCATGTAATAAGAACACACAGTGTTACAGCTAAAGACTGAAAATTCAAGAATCTTTAGGCCTAAAGGGAATGAAAGAAGAGAAAATGTTTGGTTTTATCAGTACTCTGTTTTTTCTCTTCTAAAATATTCTCTCTCTCTGTCTCTCTCTCTCTCTCTCTCTCTCTCTCTCTCTGTCTCTGTCTCTCTCTCTCTCTCTCTCTCTCTCTCTCTCTCTCTCTCTCTCTCTGTGTGTGTGTGTGTGTGTGTGTGTATGCACTTCTATTTTAGATGTGTATTTATATTATGGCTTGACTATGTAATACTCCCACAGTGTCACAAATTGAAGGCTTGCACCTACATGGTGATGTTATTCTGGGAGTTACTGGCAACTAACTTTAGGAGACTCACTGTAGGGCTATCTATGGAAATTAGGCCACTACGTGTGTCCTTAAGGATATTTTTCTCTGGTCTTTTTGTCTGTCTCTTCTGTTTCTTGCTGTTCCCTTCCTTCAGGATGGTTCTCCTTCACCACAGACCTCAAAGCAATGGCACCAACAGGCCACAGATGTGCATGTTTGAAATCATCAGTCAAAATGTAAATTGTTGCTTGAAAGTTTTGTCAAATTAACCTAAAACTAACACAGCTTATATAATATGGGCTTCCATTTATTCTTTGAAACCAATATATAAGTCTGCTCATACATATAATAATGTATATCAGGGAGGGTATTTTTTCTCAAATGTATCCTTTTATTAAGTCCTGATATCCTATGCTTGTTATGCAAGGGTGTTTGTTTGTTTGCTGGTTGGTTGGTTGATTGGTTGGTTGGTTGGTTGGTTGGTTGGCTGGTATTTGGGTTGTTTTTTTTTAAGGTTGGGTAAGTCAATTTCTAGTTCTACTGTAGACTAAGTGGAACCTTGTGTGATATGATTCTTTGCCTATGAAATGTGTATGAAAGGGGATGGAGAAATAGCTCAGTGGTTAAGAACACTTGCTGCAACCAATAACCAACTCAACTTGAGTTTTATCCTATGTACAAGCACCAATCCCTAATACTGTTAATGATACTCTGTTATGCTGGCAGACAGGAGTCTATCATGGATACCCTCTGAGAGGCCCTACCAACCAACTAACTCAGACAGAGGCATACAACCACAACCAAACAGTAGATGAATGGATTCTAGGGGTTCTTATGGAGGAGAAAGGGATCAAAGTAGATAGGAGCTCCACAGGAAGACTAACAGAATCAACTAACCTGGCGCTTGAGGTCCTCAGAGACTGAACACCAAAAAACATACATAGGCTGGACTTAGGCCTCCCTGAACACATATAACAAATATGCAGCTAGTTCTTCATGTGGGTCCTGAACAACTGGATCAAGGACTATCCCAAAAGCTGGACCCTGCATGTGGGATATGTTCTAGCTCATCTGCTCTGTCTGGCCTCAGTGGAAGAGCAAGAATCCAGTCTTGCAGAGACTTGATGTGCCAGGGTGGGAGATACCCAGGGGTCCCCCATCTTCTCAGAGAAAAAGGGGAGGGAGCCTGGAGAAAGGATTGTGGGAGGGGTAACCAGGAGGGGCCAGTGAGCAGGATATAAAGTGAATTAGTAAAAGAACAAATAAATTAAAAAAACTCTGTGAATCATAAAAAAATTACCCACTAGCTGCTCTTCTAGATTATATTCCCAGCACCTACATTTCCAGCATCTACAACAGTCTATAACTCCAGATAAAGGGGATCCATCAACCCCTTTTAGAATTCACAGATATTACACACATGTGGTAAACATACATACAAGCAGGCAAAGACATCCATATATATAGAAAATTTTAAAAATTTAAAGTTACTATAGGGAGGCTTACTCAGCATGTGTCTACATAACACTTGTCAATGTTCCCAGCACATAAAAAGAGCCAAACACTGGGTGACTCCATTTATATTTCTAGGGACTGATTTGAAAAGCATTTGACTCAAACAAAAAGAAAAAGAGAGAGATGTCAGTTCTACAGCTTTTACAATGAAACCAGAGTAATTCCAAACACTGATAAAATGACATTAAGTGACCTAAATGTACATATTACAAAATAGCATGCATTTGAAAGGTACATTTGAATAATAAAAAATAATGGAAAATCAAATCATGTCTTTCACTTTTACTGAATTACAGAACACACGCAGCTCTTTTTACTATATTAGAAAATGGGCAACTTAAAATGATCAGCATATTAAAAAAAAGCATTATATAGAAAGTTTAGCTGCATTTCCTAAGACATATGGTATGGTGTTAACATTTTTCCATAGCTCTGCATAAAATGGTGTACAGTGCTCTTCAAGATGTTTCAAAGCACAGCCACTTTTTCTTGAATTCATTCAAGGAAGATGACTTCAGGTTTTGGAGCACACATATCAAGTAGCCATTTTGAACATAACTGTATTAGAATAAAAATGCTGAGTCTGATCTTTGTTTAGCAGCAGACCGTCTAGTGCAATGCTTTTCAACACGGAGTCCTGGAGCCACCTGTATCAGAACCATCACTTTTAAAGGTTCATACCTCTTTGCTCACCTCACAGACTCAGGGACTTTCAGACCTAGAAATCTGCACTTACAGATAGGCAGGGGCAATTTGAGTGTACCTCAGAATCTGTATCTATTCATCCAAGCTAAGAAATTAAATACAATTCCATTTGGAAAGAATGCACTAATGACTCTTCAATTGTATGCTAGAATATTAATGGATCCCAAGCTTCTCAGACCTTACTTAGGGAGATATTCATTCAAACACCTTGGTGTAGTTATGAATAAATAAAAACAGGGATTTTCATCTCTGCAAAGCAACAGACTATTTCACCCCACTGCTGTCATCTTAAGTAAAATAACCAATTAGTCATTTAGAAAATAAAAACCCCTCAATGGCTTTCTTTTTTGGATGCTGTTTGTTTATTCAAGCATGCTCCTTAGCTTTGGCAGATCTTTTATTTAATATGTAATAATATTTTCTAACGGCTCAATTCATAACTAGAAGTATATAATCATACCAAATAAAATAATATTAAACTAAATATTGGGGGTGCTCAATTTGAGATTTCTGATCCCCTCTAGGACTTTTGCCTTGGAAGAAGTATTTGGTCTTACTGGGAACTATGAAACTCCTCACATGTTTTACAGGATATGATGTGTTCATGTTCATTAGAGTACAGATGTGTAGCTATCCATATATTCTCAAGGAAATCAGTGCCGCAAACAGTTACATACCACTATGAAATGAAAAAACCAGGAGAGGAATAATAAATACCATTAGTCCAGCGATGTCACCAGTTAAAATTGAGCAAGTGTTTTGGTTACTGAGAAGGAGAGTTTCCTCACACATCCCCTGGGAAAGTTTCTCATGTGGCATGTGGAAAACTCTTGGCAAATCACTTCACAATAAATCATAAATGGCAGGTGATGGCTAAAGATACTCCTAACCTTGGTGCTCTATCTTTGTCCCAAAACACACCCTTCCTGCTGCCAATGGGTTAGAACTGGTACCTGAGATGAAGTAACTATCTATCCTGGATGCAGTTCAATCTATTGGTGTTGGCCTATGACTGGGACATGTACTGCCCCATGAAGTGCAATAACTTACATGGATAGATTTATCTACCTACTTTCCCTCACAATACCTGGCCTCAACCTACTCATTCTTCATCATTCCATCCCTGGGTATTTTCTGCTATCTTAGTTTAATAATGACTCTTTATCTAAATTTCACATGCTTACTTTAAAAGACAGTGCTGGTTATATCTATGGGATAAGCCAAACTACTACCTGGAAAGAAATCAATTTACCAAGATATGACAGAAAATAGAACCTCGGATGTTACTGATTTCCTTTGTGAAGAGACTGGTGAGACCATGCAGAACTGAGCCCAGGGAACCTGTCTCCTGAGATACTAGGCAGACACAGCTGAACTTCCATATTTTAGGTTGTACGTGCCACCCTTCTCCTATGGCTGTCATTGTGTTCATCTTATAGCTTCATGAGATAGTAATCCTGCAAGTGTCTGTCTGCTCTCTCCTTAGCCCTCTTCCTTCTCTTTTCCATTCCTACTTGCTTTCTTCTCAAATGGCTGTCTTTACTTTTTGCCTTGGCTGCATTAAGTATTTTTGAAGCTTGTCTCCCTTTGCTCCTTTCTGATGAATCCACCTTTCCTGCTGCCACCACCTTCCTTTCTGGCCACCAGAACTCAGATGCTTTGATCTCTCAGCATGGAGTGAAGACCAACAATTCTCCAGTCATCCTCCAGGTCCTCAGTGCCTGGGTAGGACTTCTGAGGCAACCAATATCATGAACCGAGAAACTTCTAGGTTCTGAGCCTCTCTTGAGGGCAAAGGAACCTTTGTTTTTTTTTACAACAGAACCCTAATCACAGAAGATTCATCAACTTGTGTGACCAGTAGCCCACACTCTTTAAATATATCCAAAAGTGAACTAAGGAATTCTAAGAGCTAGGCTCCGAGAAAGCCCCACTATAGCCTACAGCGACCTCAGAAGCAGATATGGGAATGGTGGACCTGCAGATGCATTTCCAGGTCATGTCTGCACTTGAAGTCTTTGCCTCACTTGGAGCAGTGGGAGAATAACCAAAGTTGACTGAAGAGTGGGCATGGGCAGGCAGAAGGCCACAGACTATGCAAGGACCAGCTTCTTGCCAGAGGATGTACTCATATGAGGACAAGGAAGTCCAAGCAAAACAGAAGCTGTTGTCTGGACAGTGGTAGGTCTTCTCCCCTAAATGTTTGTGCCACCAGATGGACAGCATTTAGAGTAGGTAAAGTGTCCTTTACAGTCCAGCATGGGTAAGGCCTATAAACTCTTCTGGCAAAAACTGTCACTCATGGTCTGGGCATAGGTAGGACTTCTCCCTCGTGTGTCTAAAGTAACGTTGGAGCAGGAACTTTTGCTGAGAAAATGGGTCTAGCATTGGTCGTAGGGGAGAGGCCACTCTCCAGTGTGTAGTGCCTAGAACTGGGCAAGAGAGAAGGGTGATCCAAGCTGTGGCCGCAGGGTTTGGACTGTTGTTGAGTTGAGCTGAGACTAGAGGGCACTCTGCCTAGGATTCCAGCACAGCCGTCCACAGGCAGCACTAGCAGGAGGGGAGCTAGGTGGGATGTTGGCAAGTGAGCACTCCTTGAGAAACTTCATTCTTTCTCTCCTTCTGGGAGGTCCTCTTCAAGAGTCCCCTTTTCTGGGCTGGAGAGATGGCTCAGTGGTTAAGAGCACTGACTGCTCTTCTGGAGGTCCTAAGTTCAAATCCCAGCAACCACATGGTGGCTCACAACCATCTGTAATGAGATCTGATGCCCTCTTCTTGTGAGTCTGAAGACAGCTACAGTGTACTTACATATAATAAAAAAATAAATCTTTAAAAAAAACAAAGAGTCCCCTTTTCTTTATTATTATCCTAGATCCTGAGACAGGGAAAGTGATCATCTCTGAAGTAGCGGGATGTTCTCAGTGTGCTGCCTGAGAAGGAACCTAAGTGGTGAGAATATGGCCACCTGAGTGCAATGGTTCAATGGAACTTTATAAAGCCCTGAATGTTAGTCTGGAGTGAAAGTACAATAGGACAGGTGTCAACAGTCTTGACACTCACCGTGAAGACCGCGGAGGACAGCGGTGGCCCCAGCCACCAGGAACTTTAGATACTGAATGTTGCTATGATGTTTTCAAAGTAGCCTTTAAATGTCCATCCTTGGTGCTCTTTGCCATCATGAAAAAGATCTATACTGAGACTCCTTGATGTGCTAAGAAAATGCTACTACATGGGAGTAGAAGAAAAAGCACTTTATGATCCAGTGAAGTAAATAGGGACAATTGGTGTAGTCCTGTACTTCCAACTACTCAAGAGGCTGTGCAAGTTAGAAAGTTCAAGGCCTATCTGGGCAATTTAGTGAGATCCTATCTTAAAAAATTGGCAGGGGGCACAGGGCGACTGCAATCCAGCTCAGCGGAAGAACACTCACAAAGTCCTGGGTTCAATCGCGGAAGAACACTCACAAAGTCCTGGGTTCAATCTTTAGCATCAGAAATAACAAAAGCGACAGATAGCCAGACAGTGGAGCATTCCAGTTAATTCTAGAATTGGGGAGATAAAGACAGCCAGATCAGGAGTTCAAGGTCGTCCTCAGCTACACAGTGAATGAGAAGGCCAATCGTGTCTATATGAGACTCTAAACAAGAACTCCTGGAATGAAGCTGTGTATGCAAATTCTGAATGATTTACTAAAAGTATAGTGATTTGGAGATAGACTTTGCTGGTACAGAGCCTAATTACAACTTATCTTGGCCTGCCTTTATTACCTTAACATCTCATGATTGACAGATAAAAATCCTGTGACGCTTTAATAGGGACTTGGTTTCCACAAATCAAATGAGAATGCTGCCAGTTAGCACCCAAAGCCTATAGCAGTGGTGTTCCTACTTTGTTATAACTTACCTACCCAATGTACCCACAAATTTATGTGAAAACTGTCATGATCTGTGGTTTTCTTTGTTCCGTTATTACAATGACATTGTTACCTCAGTGGAATATGGAATTTGAGAAGATGTCCCCAAGCCATGGTCGCTTGGCTTGAAAATGAACCACCTCTTTTTTTTTTTCTTTGGAGGGACAAAAGCTGTACATAACCATGTCTTAGTTCCCTGACCTGATGCATGTGCCTCTATCAGGGAGTATCCTCCTTTACTTGCTCATCTTTGGACTCCTTGTTTTTTCTCATTTGTTGCTCAAGGAAAACTGATCTGCTCTATTATTTCCAAGCTGATGATTTAAGGCAAAAGCTTCTTTCTGACTAAGGACATGCCATTCCCTTGGTAACCATTATTAAAGATTCCCCCCAAGCCCGCCACCAGCCAAGAATGAGTATATGACAAGTTCTTATCCATCACAAGCCCATTCCTCCATGCTGCATGGTGGGATAGAGGGAAATATGTGACTCCAGCTGAGTCAAATCCTTCCCAGGATTGTTAAAGCTGAGTAATCAAAGAAAACTTTGTATCTTGGGGTACTTAAATAAATAAAATAGCCCGAGTTTGCTACCTGAGGCCACCCTCCCTGTTGCTCAGGTAAGCATCTCCTATAGACAAAGAGAATGAAAAAAAATGCTCAAACACATAACTGAGATGTTGTGTCTGTTCTACAAACTAGACCAGTATCCTTTTATTAAAACCTGTCCTTTTGCTTAAGCTTGCCCACGATGGATTTCTGATATCAAACATCTTGACGAATACTCTCATAAGGCCTTGCCCCAACCCAGTGTTCAATACAGATTCACTGAAGGCTTATTTTCTAAGTCGTTCTGTTACTTTTTCCACATCATTGCTTTCTTAGATTTTTTTTTAACCTTCCTTCTTGCCTCGTGCCTGCCACTTCTTTTCCTCCCCTGCAAGCAGCATTTTTACTTTGGTGTGCAGGAGATCTTTTTATCCATCCCATCAGTGACAAGCAGTGAGCCATTAGAATGCAAAACCCTAAGACATTTTTGGAAAACATGAAATCTAACTCTTGTCAAGCCATGTTGGCTAAGAATCAAAGTTATGGAGAAGAGTAAAATACTTTCTGCTCAACTCTAAGCTATACCTAAACAAATGCTTTTTAGGAAAAAGCATTTGCTATTCTCTCTGGTCACAAATTTTCTTCCTGATATTGACGCTTCCTAATACAGCTTTCCTATTTGTTTGTTTTCTTTCTTTTTTTTTCCAATTTCACAAGCACCCAGGAGGATTGCCCACTTTGGGCTTCGGCCTCTAATCATCATCATTATCACCCTTGTACTGTATTTCAAATGTGGAGTATATACAATATTGAAAAGAACATAGTATCTACAGAGTATCTAAAGGTCCTTGTTATTTAGAGATAAGATAGTTCTTATAGAATGACAATTTAAGTCATTCGTTCATGCAAACAGAGTTCCCGGAACACCCTACCCAACTTGCACAAAAATTAAAGGTCTTGTGTGGATGAGCAAGCAGGATCTCACTGATGTTTAAATAAATGTGTTCTGACTTGGAAATCTATCTAGATTTATCAGCATAAAATTCCTCTTTCTAAATCAAATTACCAAGTTATGGTCTAAAAGCAATGACGAATGTCTTATAATTGGCTCATATGTGACTACTGGTACCAAGAAGACAAACAGGATGTCAGCATCCAGAATTGTGTCCAATATGCTAAGTTAAACAGTGGCAACACTGAAAGGTGGCCGACCACTGATTTCCCCTTTGCAAATGATGTGAGTCAGAATATGCAATATTGCAAAGTCTATCTTGGGAAGATATATCTGAAATACAGAGCTTTGGAGAATCACCCTTCCGCGAGATGTTAGGTTTGTAAAATCTCAGGCTTGTACCATCTTTCTTAGAGCTATATCTTACCTTGATGAGGACAATCTAAGATATGGGTTCTCAGAGATGACCTTATCAGAATCACCTGGGAAGTACCTACGGTACATTCCTTACCAATTAAATTATGGACATGTTACTAGGGTTGAACATTCTTAAAACTTCACATACACTGGTGATTTGAACATATAGATGCATGTGTTGCCTGTAATCTAAGTAGTATCTGCTGTCTGAGCTTTTCTAATGATTGACTAGGTTAGGTCCAAGAAGGCATATAATTATGTCTGAGTCAGAAAGGGAAAGGAGGTGCCACGACAGGGCTTGGGTTGATCCTCAAAGAAAACAGAATGGTAAGGGCTATAGAACACAAGGGAATAGCGTCTATCCCTGGATCTCTACCCGGTAGGAATGCAGAAAGGTGAGAAAGTGAAATACAGACGCCTAGTGAGTTCCTCTTGCTAGCTGCCATGATACCATGCGAATCTACACACAGCAGTTCAAGGCATTCGCTGTCCTTATTCACACCACCAATTTCTCCTGTAAGGAGTCAGGAAGTCACTTCTAACACCTTTTCCACAAACCTTCTCATAAATTCAAGCTGGTCCGTTGATATTTTCTGTGATTCCATTTCTTAGAACATAAAGCCATCCTACCCACCAAGTATACTCAGCTACATGATCCCACTTCAAGACCACCAACCTCATTATAAATTACACAGAAGTACTCATGGAAGGGTTGTATTAGTCAGAGTCACAGAACTTATGGAATGTCTCTACATATTTAGGGAAATTATTGGAATGACTTATAATCTGCAATCCAACTAGGCAAACGATGGGCAACTGTAAACGGGAAGTTCAAGAATCTAGTAGTTCCTCGATCCCATCAGGCTAGGTGTTTCAGCTGGTCTTTGTATAAGCTGTAGGTTCCAACAAATGTGCTGGCAAATAAGTGGAAGGAAAATGAAGAACAAACACGTCATATTTCCATAGTTCTTGTGTAGACCCAGAAGAAGGTATGGCCCAGGTTAAAGGCATGTACCACTCTACCTGGATTTGGACTTTGCTCTTTCCCAGGCTGGCCTTGAACTCAGAGATCTGCTTGCTTCTGTTTTCTGGGATTAAAAGCATGTACCACCTTGCCTTGCCCTAAGCTTTTCCTGGCCACTATGCCTCAAGATCTAGATCACAGATATGCCCTCCATTTCTTGATTATAATTCATTTCAGATATGCACCAGAAAAGAGTTTAGCATGGATATCATGGCCAAAGTATTTAGTGGCTACCCCTTCCAAGGGAGAATGGCTTAGCTTAGCACAGAAGATCAAGCAGTGGCCAGTCCAGCTGAGCATTTTGATTTGGTCTGTGATTGGGAAAGCCACTGGAAGGTCTTGCCTTACTCATTTAGTAAGATGCTGAAGCAAGGCTGCCAATTCACCCGCCTGCATATCCTAGCACAGAAATAACCCCATCAGTGGCAGCAATGTGACACCAGCAAATCAAGTTTTCTTCTTGACACTATAACTATGCTTCATTGGCCAAAATGATGCTTTGCAGAGCAACAAGTACAAATTCTAACTTTGAGAGCTACTTATGTCCTTTCACCACTTGCCCAGAAGCCTTGTATGCTATAGTCATAGGTTCCTGGTTCCAGAACACAGCTTTTCATACCTCATTCTTCTTTTGATCCCAGCTCCCTATCAGTTACTTAGTAAGTCCCATCACTTCCTAGAATGCATTCTGCATGGGAATATGCTAGCCTGGTTTCTCATTATCAGTCTCATAAACATTCTGCATGACAACTCCTTGCTGGAGAGGCTGCCTGTGCATCGTATGATGACTAATAATGCCATAGCAACTAAAGCCTGTCCAGACATTTCGACTACCTCCCCCCCCCTCCTTGGAGGGCATCAGAGGAGGAAAGAGTACCCTGGTGAGAACCACTGATGTAGACAGAGGAAGCATTCTCTCTTGCTTCCATGATTGCCACATCTATTATATCTCGTTACTTCTGAACTTCCACACTACAAACCATCGTACACAAAGAAGCCAGAAATCATGCCACTGGCTTTCCCCATGATTACAGTAAGAGCCCAACTTGAGCAGACAAGGCTTTACATGAACACATTCCTTTTATTTTCTTGCTCACCACACCCTCTTCCAGACCAATATGTTCTAGCAACACTGCCCTCCCTCCCTTCTGTTCCTCCAGCACACTGTGTCTTGTCAAACTTCAGGACTTTGCATAACATGTTATCTATTGCAATATCTATCCTCTTTCATTTGTCGCATCAGGTGACCAAATATGACAGTTCACAGGTTTGGGTGACTGCTTTGCTGTTTGCTCGAATTTTACTCTGTCATGCAAATGACTAAAGAGAAGAAGTCAACCAAATTCTGTATGCATTCACTGAACATGTGAAGGACTATTGAATAAGGTTACTTTGTTCTCCACATATCTCGAGTACACATTCATACTGATTATTGTGATTCTAGCTGTCTTCGGTTAACAGTGGTTTATCATTCCCATCTCACATTAGATGTTCCTGTACCACTTTGGTTTCAGTTTATATGGCAACAGATTAGTTTATAGAGTGCCATAGTCCAAGTAAGAACTCCTCTACTGTTGACTATTGGATTACTTAATATTGCCTATCAAACACATCCCTTTATTTTTCATTCTGTAGAAATGGGACAAATGGACCTCTGACTTTGTTCATTGCTACCATGGTGTTTATCAGCCAGTCGTGCAGATCAAACTTGTGGGGCTGTATTTGGTGGAGACGGAGTTGGGATGGAGCTGTACCAAGCAATAAGAATAGCTAGCACTTGTTGGAAATGTTCAGAACAGCATGTTTCAATTTTTCCCCCACAGAAGAGCACAAATATCCCCTTGTGGATCCACTTGTGGATCTGTTTGAAACTAAAAAATTTGGCTGTTCTAACCTTCAAGCTGCCCAAGTAAGTGGCAAGATGAATACATGGCATACTGCTCTGGTACCCAAACCGACACACAAGGAGATAAAGACACTCAGATGGAAGTCAGCAGCTCAGACAGTCTGGCCCTGGCTTCTCTTTCCCAAACGCTAGACCACAGCCTTGATGATTATCAGTTACATGGAGCTAATGGCATACTCAGGACTTTCCATGCTAAGCATCCCAGGGTTTAGTCAGGCAATTTGTGTCTCGTTTCACACAGTCTCTGCTTCATCACTCTAGAAAGGAGAATTTAGATGACATTTAAGAGTCAGAGTAGATGAGGGGCATTGGTTGAAATTCTACTGAAGACTTCGTCCAGATTTTTTATTAAAGTTCTACCATGTGTGTGGACAAATATTTCTACATCCAAGGTTTGTATAGTTAACTTAATATTCCAGGCCTGTCCTGCCTTTAAGTGTATTTTAAAGGTAACTGTTTGATTTCCCACCCTGGGAGAAGGGACTGAGGTGTATATTTTACATATCAAAGCAAAACGGGCTCCAGGTTCTCCCAGCATCCCTCAGTCCCTACCTGGCATGCCCTGTCCCCAACCCTGAACTTTCTGGCCCAGGGGCTGGGCTGCCCTTCCTCCAGAGGATCCTCTCTATATAATCCATGCATTTTGGTCTCTCTCCCCTCTCTCTTCTTCTCTCTCTGTATGCACACCCATTCCCTCTTTCACTCCTCCACCCCTCCCCACGGAAACTCCCCTGGCCTCCATCCTTTGGGCCAGTGAACTTGCCCAAGAGTAGTTTCCCAACAAACCTGCCTTTAGTATAATCTAATCTGGTTCCAATGGACTCATTTCACTGGCAGAGAAACAGCCTATCAGAAACCATCATCCCTCAGTGCCTATGTCCATGGCCACACCCAAGCAAGGTATATAGCTATGCACAGAGGAACAGTCCTGGAGTTGTGGGGCTCCTTTCTCTCTCTGTTCTCTGTTACACTGGCTCCCCTCAACCTCTGAAAAGAGTTCCTTCAGCACAGGCTCCATTTCTCAATCCTCTGGTATGTACACCCAATCCATGGAAGTCAGGCGAAATACTGACAGCATACCATTCTATCTTGTTTCAGGCTCCAAGCATATAGGAAATAACTCTCCCTACTCCTACATGCAAAGTATATCAGTGTCATAAGTCAGTTCATGCAAATAGATGCAGAACTGCCTTCCCAGATGGGCAAATACGCTCACACAGCACATCTGTCAGTACAGATTTGGGCCCGGGGAGCAGCCTCTTCATGAGACCATAAATCACCCCCTTGCAGGAAGAAATGAGCTTGGAAACTCATTTGATTCAGGTCCTAGATACTTTTCTCTTGGGGAGATAAAGGGAGTAGGCTTTTGAGAACTTGAGGAAACTTCTACATTAAATTGAAGTTATGGGTTAAACTTCTCCGTGAGAATTCTGAACAAGATTTTTCAATTAAAAACATACGCACTTAAGACATGCATATACTTGTCCTGTGGCCTGCCATACCATAGCTGGGAGAAAGGTCCTGGGAAATTAAAATAACAAAGGGAAGATTACAAGCCCTGAGGTGGAGAGAGAAGCAGCAGAGGGATGCTCCTGGATGCTAATATAGAAAGAAACCAGAGCAGATTACACTAATCTGTCTTCCTCTGACCACATTTCTGCCATATGTTTTGAGATGACTTATATCGAGTGTGAAATTCATCTTCAGAGGGCAATCTGATGATATCATGAAGGGTTATCTCAGAGTGCTGGGCATCCATTACTGTTGCATTTCTTCCATGTTCACAGAGTCTCGGAGAATGTCACCCTCCAGAATACAGAACAGCAGCTAGAAACGGGGATTTTTTTTTCCTCCTTTTATTTTAACAGGCTTCAAACAAACGTTTCAGTGACATATATATAATATATATGTATGTATATATATGTATATATACATATACATATATATGTGTATGTATATGTATATCTGTATGTGTCTCTCTAGTTCTTAAGACAAAGACACTCTCAAATAAAAATTACAGATGATTCTACTTGCTAAGAACACTCAAATATATACTGGGGTCTCAGGCAATCGAGAAAACAACAGGTTTGGGTCCTGTAAGCTTGGTTTCCTTTGGTCTGAGCTATGAACATATGTATATAAGTGTTGTGGATTTGGCTCCCTGCCTCCTGATGCTGTTTGCAGAGACTTGTTTCTAAAGCAGCTTCGGGAATAGCTTGATTCCCGATGGACTCAATTTATCCAGCCTTTCAGACAGAACCAGTCAGAACTTTATCCAAGTCCTGAGGCTTCTAAGCAGAGACTAGATAACAGATGCTAAAGCTAGCTTTCTGAAGTCTAATCATTTTTTCCCATTTAGTTCCCTCCTTGACCCTTTTAAAAAATAATAATTCATTGCTTCAATTCAGCAGGAAGATGATTCTTTGGGTCTGGGTGTCTGGTTATAGTTATTTTTTAAACTATAAATAGATTGTACTTTTAAGGGATAACTTGGAAATGATCATACTTTTGAATAAGGAGGAAATATATGGGATGAATTACTAAATTTATTCTTAAGGAAAACATTGTCTAGCCATAATCTTACAATGGTAGGATTTTTTATAACTGATGCAAAGTTGAAATTACAATTTCTTACATTGGTACAGATTTAAGGTTTTCATTGGTATATTTTTTTATTCGATATAGTCTTTATTTACATTTCAAATGATTTCCTCTTTTCTGGATCCCCCTCCTCCGCGAAAGTCCCATAAGGTCTCTTCCCTCCCCTCAATCCACTCCTTCCCACTTCCCTGTCCTGGTATTCCCCTACACTGCTGCACTGAGTCTTTCCAGGACCAGGGGCCACTCCTTCCTTCTTCTTGCACATCATTTGATATGTGTATTGTGTCTTGGGTATTGCAAGCTTCTGAGCTAACATCCACTTATCAGTGAGTGCATACCATGTGTGTTCTTTCCTGATTGGGTTACCTCACTCAAGAGGATATTTTCTAGTTCCATCTATTTGCCTAAGAATTTCATGAATTCATTATTTTTAATAGCTCTGTAGTATTCCATTGTGTAAATGTACCACATTTTCTGTATCCATTCCTCTGTTGAGGGACATCTGGGTTCCTTCCAGCTTCTGGCTATTATAAATAGGGCTGCTATGAACATAGTGGAGCATGTGTCCTTATTACATGCTGGGAAATCCTCTGGGTATTTGCCCAGGAGTGGTATAGTGGGGTCCTCTGGATGTATCATGTCCAGTTTTCAGAGGAACTGCTGGACTGATTTGCAGAGTGGTTGTACCAGCTTGCAATCCCACCAGCAGTGGAGGAGTGTTCCTTTTTCTCCATATCCTCACCAGCACCTGTTTTCTCCTGAGTTTTTGATCTTAGCCATTCTGACTGGTGTGAAGTGAAATCTCAGGGTTGTTTTGATTTGCATTTCCCTGATGACTAAGGATGTTAAACATTTCTTTAGGTGCTTCTCAGCCATTTGATATTCCTCAGGTGAAAATTCTTTGTTTAGCTCTGGACCCCATTTTTTAATGGGATTATTTGGCTCTCTGGAGTCTACCTTCTTGAATTCTTTGTATATTTTGGATATAAGCCCTCTGTCAGATGTAGGGTTCATAAAGATCTTTTCCCAATTTGTTGGTTGTCTTTTTGTCCTTTTGACAATGTCCTTTGCCTTATAGAAACTTAGTAATTTTATGAGGTCCCATTTGTGTATTCTTGATCTTAGCCCATAAGCTGTTTGTGTTCTGTTCAGAAAATTTTCCCCTGTGCCCATGTCCTCACGGGTCTTCCCCAGTTTCTTTTCTATTAGTTTTAGTGCGTCTGGCTTTATGTGTAGGTCCTTGATCCACTTGGACTTGAGCTTAGTACAAGGAGATAAGAATGGATCAATTTGCATTCTTCTGCATGCTGACCTCCAGTTGAACCAGCACTATTTGTTGAAAAGGCTATCTTTTTTCCACTGGATGGTTGTAGCTCCTTTTTCAAAGATCAAGTGACCATAGGTGTGTGGGTTCATTTCTGGGTCTTCAATTCTAATCTATTGATCTACTTGCCTGTCGCTCTACCAATACCATGCAGTTTTTAACACAATTGCTCTGTAGTACTGCTTGCGGTCAGGAATACTGATTCCCCCAGAAGTTCTTTTACTGTTAGATGGTGAAAAAGCATTTGATAAAATTCAGCATCCTTTCATGTTAAAGGTCTTGGAAAGAACAGGAATTCAAGGCCCATAACTAAACATAATAAAAGCAATATACAGCAAACCAGTAGCCAACATCAAACTAAATGGAGAGAGAAATTTGAAGCAATCTCACTAAAACCAGGGACTAGACAAGGTTGTCCTTTCTCTCCATATTTATTCTATATAGTACTTGAAATTCTAGCTAGAGCTTTTGTTGTCTAGCAATTAGACCACAAAAGGAGGTCAAAGGGATACAAATTGGAAAGGAAGAAGTCAAACTATCACTATTTTCAGATATGATAGTATACTTAAGCAGCCAAAAAACTCTACCAGAGAACTCCTACAGCTGATAAACAACTTCACCAAAGTGGCTAAATATAAAATTAACTCAAAAAAAACAGTAGCCTTCCTATACTCAAAGGATAAACAGGCTGAGAAAGAAATTAGGAAAATGACACTCTTCAAAATAGGCACAAACAATATAAAGTATCTTGGTGTGACTCTAACCAAACAAGTGAAAGATCTGTATGACAGAAAGTTCAAGTCTTTGAAGAAAGAAATTGAAGAAGACCTCAGAAGATAGAAAAAATCTTCCATGCTCTTGGATTGGCAGGATCAATATAGTAAAAATGGGCATCTTGCCAAAAGCAATCTACAGATTGAATGCAATCCCCATCAAAACCCCAACTCAATTCTTCATAGACTTAGAAAGAGCAATTCTCAAATTCATCTGGAATAACAAAAAACCCAGGATAGCTAAAACTATCCTCAATGGTATGTTTTTTTATTGATACAAAAATTAAAATTAATATTTTTACTTTTAGATGTGCAATTTATGTATGACTATAATGTTTAGACTCAGTCTTTCTTATAGCTGCTATTATAAACTATTTAGGATCATTAAGTAATGCAAGTTAAGGGCCAGATAGTAAAACTCATGGTTATATTAGATTCTGAATTAATTATAATAAATTGCTTTTACTATTACTCATGTAGAAATAGCTAAGAGTAGACAAAGTTTAACAGTTCAGATATGCCTTATATAGATAGTCTTCAAAAGCATCAGAAATCCACAGAATATGAAATTAAGTCAATTTATTAATAATAGAAATACTGACTAGGAGACATGTCTGCTTCCAACAGTACTACTTCATTGTTCAAAGAAGACATTGAACATCATAACCTCCTAATAGAGTTGTTCCAGTTGTGGCAAGGTAGTCTTAAGTTATCTACAGACAAAAATACTGTCCAGGAAAGAACACATGATGCAGGATAGTCAACAGCTTAACTCTGTCAAGACAGGGTAAGCTGGGTAAGCTTCACTTTAGGTCTGTCAGATGTTTCTGGTCCAGAAGGCTGAAGACAGAAATTGGAGATTATCCTGATAATCAGCTGTCTATGCAAATTGGTAAAATTTTAAGAGTATATTTTTGTGCTTCCTATATATTCAGGTAATATTTAATTCATTTTCAGATCTCTGATGAGGTCAAAGACTAGTTAGAGTCTCATAATTAAACTTAAGTTGTTTATCATTGAGGAAGATAATGTAGATGTGAAGGGATGGTTTTCAGATGGTAATGCAAGTTAAAATCAGAACATAATTCAGATATAGAATTGCAAACTCTTTAAGTTAGGATAAATGATAGAGTTATGCACCTAAATTGATAAAATTGATAGACTGGATATTATTAGCATATATCATACCTTATGGTATACATAACAGTTATGGCTACGTAAAATGTGTATCTGAAAGAAAAGGCCCTTTTAATGGACAAAAGGGGGAAATGTGGTGGATTTAGTTTATTGCTTGTATTATGTTAATTTGGTTCCCAAAATTACATGATAATTCACACATTCTTATGTAAGATGCTGAGGGTCTCTGCACCCAGTTGGCTTTGATTGGTAAATAAAGTTGCCAGTGGCTAAAGCCTAGCCAGAGAGATAGAGGAAAGACTTTAGATTTCAGAGAAATCTAAATTTCTAGTCTGTAACACACTTCAAAACTGTTTTCAATTTCAAGTCTATAACCACAGGAAGTGGAAAGGTTCAAGGTAATTGACCCCATTTGACAAGAGTTATCTATTGAAAGCAAATCAGCCAAGAGGTGGTTAGTGATTAGAATTCTTCTCACAGCACCTCAAAGTTGGTTGTGGGTCCATTTTCTATTGGTATGTTCTATCTTGTAAGTACCATGATTATTGGCTGAGGTCTGAAACAGTAAGAGGAATTATTGGTCTATAAAGTTAAATCAATCCCATGGCTCTCTTGTGTTCCACAATGACATCATCCATCCTTTTATGGAACAAAATTCCCAGAAGCCTTAAGAACAACTGGTAACCTAGTTTACAATCATATGACTAGGAGTGTGTACCTCTATCAGTAGAAGGTTAATATTTCTGTCTGTGAAGGAATTACTATTCCATAGGAATATAAAACTTTCATGGACCAGACTCAAGTCACACATTTAGCTATGTGGTTAGAAAAAATGTGACCTCAGCAAAGAATTCATTTACAGCAAGTTTAAGAGGATGTGTCTCAGGAGAAAATATAAGTATAGGTAAATTGAATCAGCAAATACAACAAGCATCCACTGCACTGTGTTAATTAAACTTTATCAAAGTAAACTGGCTCAGTATGTCATGCTTGAGACCATGTTGTAGCAAGACACTTTGATACTTACTCATGTTTATAGAAAGAAATATTGTATGAATATTTTATTGCAAAATCTAGAAATTCTATGATTAATAAGGGGGTAGCCCTGCCTGACGCAAACCAGTAAAGTGAAGATTTGGGTTGGATGACTTTTTGCCTTCCCATCAGTACTGGATCCATATTTCTTACTGTAAAATAACATGAGGTATTTGTAGGGTATACACCTATGCACTCTTAAATATATTCTGCAGGTTTACAAATATACCAGTTTCCATGACAACCTGTTTGGGTTCTGAGGGTATTTGACATTTTTCATATTATCAATCAGAAACTAGAGTTATTTTTTATAATAATATAGAATACCAACCCCCATGGAGTGGAATATAAGGAAGAAATAACAAGAGCAACATTGTAGAAATTACATTTCATAATGCTTCCACTGACAATTTTAAAGTAAGAATCAAAGTTAGGTTTATTTTTTTAAGATATTGACTTCTAGAACTTTAGATAAATTGCTTTGAGAACCACCAATATGAAATGTTTTTGAGTATGTTTATCGACTGTGGATCCTTACCATGAATTTTGAAAATAGGATAGATCTGAAATGTCATATAGACCAGTTTATGCTCCCCTGCTCACAGGAACAGTAAGATCCAAAGAGAAAAAGTAGAGTGCAAAGTTTTAATGGGCATAGCAGCAAACCTCTTCTGGAACTCAGATGCCTAAGTGTAAAACAAAACTCTTTCTGCAGTGCCAACCACCTAAACAACAAACGTCTTAACATTTCAGGGAGAATACTCACAAATTTTGCAAATTATAAACTACATGTCCATTCTAAAATATATAATAATTTTAAGGAATTTCTCATCTTTATTATGCCCGAGATTGCCACTAGTTTTTATTATATATTACAACTATTGATAATCTTTTATTTATTTTTTGTTCATTTTTATATTCCCAAATTCTTGTCACTTCAAAGATCTTGAGGATTTGTCATAGAAAACGAGTAACATTATTGACACCAAACTCTATTAATACATTTCAGAAAAATATAAATTTAAACATATATTTCTTGTATATCAACAATATATAAAGTTAAGTTGTAAATGAATGGATTATTATAATCTTGACTTTATGCATTAAAGGAATTTATGTCAGCTTACAAGAATTTACAAGTCTAAAATAACAGAGTTCCAGGTGATTTTAACAAAAGAAACTTATTTCCAGGTGATTGCCATGGGGTCATTTCCTTTAATGACTTCTTTCTTTTCATTATAGATGGCTTTCCTGTATTCATATAGTGTTTCCTCAGTGTGCATGTGAGTGTGCTTGTGTGTGTGTGTGTGCGTGTGTGTGTGTGTGTGTGTGTGTGTGTGAATGAATCATAATTTTCTTGTCCTTGTGATAAGGACACCAGTCATATTGGATTAGGATTCATACAAAGGAACTCATATAACTTAATCATTGTTGTGAAGGCACTGGCTCCAAATACAGTAGCATTCTGAGGCACCTGCTGTTAGGACTTCATTACAGGAATGTGGAAAGAATGCAGCCCACAAACACCAGCCCCATGTTGAGACACTTCAAGAACATACTGTCAGGCTATCTGAATGTTACAAGTTAGCAGAATATAACTTTTTATGCTAATAGTTACGATTTAAGCTTTAGGAAAAATGAAAAATCCAACATTCTATTTTCCCAATAGTATATTTTATTGCCTAGTTGTCATCCCATGACAACATGAGCTGTGGATTTAGGGAACTGACGCATCAGATCAAGCAGGATAAAGAGCAAATACCAAAGAACTGATGGACAGGCCCAAAGTGAAGAGAAGAACGAATTCAGTGTTGGAGCACACAGGCAGTGATTAATAAAAACAGCGTTTTACATAGTGCCACTCTATATTCTATAAAGGGACTAAAGTCCATTTCTCTAAACACATTCCTCTTGAATTATCTCACTTAAATGCATGGCTATATATAGGACTTTGCAAAAGTCAAGTGAAATTCCAAATCTGGATTAATCCTCAACTAGCTTTACAAATACATCCAATAGTTAACAACATGAAAAATAAATAATTAACAGCTGCATAAACCAAATATCCTACCCTGTTTGAGACCTTCTGTCTTGGAAGGGACTAATCAAGTCTCCTTTGGGCAAACTTCATTTGGTTTGAAGAAATATGTATAGGGGAAAGTGATATCATGTTAAGAGCCCGTGTCAGGTTCACCAAAATCCTTCCTTTAGTTTTTTTCACCTAATTTTGGTGCTCTTAAAGTCAATCTCTGACTTCAAATAGAAGCTAAAATCCAGTCTTTGTGCCACATATTAAGTGAATCAAGAACAATTTTTTTTCAAATTCCAAAGTCTTAACAACTTTAGAAATAATCAATTTTTTTTTTTTTTTGCATAGGGTATGATTTCTGCATAGGGTATGGTTTCTGGAAGGTAAGGTAAATACTGTAGAAATATCTATCAGTTGATACATTAGTGCTGGCCTAGAATCAGTTACATCTAAAAGCTTTTTCTTTTTCTACTTCAAATAGCTTACTCTCTACATCTTCCTCAAGGCCACAGCTGCCACCACACTGGCCACCACTGAATGACGAGGTGGCTAGGTTTCATGCCCCACTATGATGTATAAGTTATTCTGAACCAGTGTGAACTATCATTTGTTCACCTGGACCACAGGATATAAAGCATTGACAAATCTTGTCTTTTGATGCTTTGGAGAGAAAATGGTCTCTTACAAATGGAAATTTCAAGGACAGATCATTGATAAAGCCTTCAAAAGTGACACTTTCACAAAGTTGATTTTTAAGTTCTCCTTCAACTAAAATCCCAAAGAACTACTTGGCCTTTTAAGAGCTGTTTGTTTTCTGGAATGAGGCATAGTGTAACAAACTGAGGTCTTTTGGTGACAATAAATTTGAGACAAAATCAGGGAACTAACTTACTTGTCTTGCCATGAGATAACATCAATGACTATTCTTAGCCATTGCTTAAGGATAGAGTAATTCTTCTAAATAAAGCACTCTGCACTTGGTGTGAATAACCTAGACCCATGGGGGCTCACAGAAACTAAACCACCAATCAGAAAGCATGCAGGGGCTAGACATAGCCCCCCTACACATTTGGAGCAGATGAGCAGCTTGGTCTTCATATAAGTCCCCTATCGATTAGAGCGAGGACTGTCTCTGACTCTGTTGACTGCCACTGGATTCCCTTTCCCCACCTGGTGCCTGGTTGGGCCTCAGTGGGAAAGGATATGCTTAGTCCTGCTGGGTCTGGATGTCTCAGCATTGGGTGGTACCTTAGCAGGGCTCCCCTTCTATGATGAGAAGAAAGGGGGTAATAGGGTGAGGGATTTGTAAGGGTGGGACTGGGAGGAAAAGAGGAAGGGGGCTGAGATTGGGATGTAAAGTGAATAAACACATTAATGAAATATATATTTATTAAAACAATGGGTTTTGATCCTATTAAAACCATGTCTTTGCACCCTCAGTTCCTCCTAACTCCTCCCAGATCCACTTTCATTTTTCACTTAAAAACAGAAGAAAAAAATTCAATCAGAATTTATGTTGTTTATATAATCTTGGGTTCCTTCTTGTTGTGAAGAAAAGGCTTTGAGAATTGTTAGGGTTCTTCCTAGATGTATAAGTAACTCCCATTACAAGCAGCAGAGAATTTAGTAGTAATACAAGCTTTCTGTGTTTACACACAAAATCACTAAGAACAACAGAATTCATAGCACATTAATAATTCTTCCTTCTGTCATTAAATCTTCCTAATAAATATAGTCAATCTCACTTTTGTTTTTATATTCACTCCACTGGAAACTCAGAATGAACTAGGATTCCTACTTGGGCTTACCAAGACAAATGGCTTCCAATTGGTTCATTTAGTGGGATAAGACTCAAAGCTTGGCCAGAGAGCTTTATTGTTCTTAGACTTTTGAGTTATTCTACTGGAGATCCATGCTGGTTCTCTCTGGCATCCCAATCAATTGACAAAACAGAACGATTTGCCAGGAAGAGCCCAGTAAAGCCATGTCTTCAGTAACTTTCTAAAGATGTAATGCTTGCTACAATACTTGGCCCTGGAGCTTTACGTTCAGAATTACCTGGTAAGCTGTGGCAAACAGGGAATTTATGTCCACATCTTAGCAGGGTGAGACTTCTAATTGTGTTACAAAGCAATGAAATCAAGCCATAGCAGGAGAGGAGAGGCTTCAAGAACAACAAAGTTTCATTTGGCAGTCATAGTTTCCGGCAGGTCTTCATTCCTACTGAGGACAGAACAAGATGGGTGAGACTGTGACTGAGAGGATAAAGATATCCAGGAAAGCATTTTTTTCAACATCACAGGGTTCTAGAAAAGTCTTTTCAGCTTACAGCATCCTCACTGGCCTGAAGTCATTTCAATCTCTAGCAAGACTGGGTATGTAGAAAACTGTTTCAGTGTCTTGATTTCCCATCCATTGTCATCTTCTACCTTCCATAGGAAACATCCAGATCAAGTGCATTTTACCTCACATAGGCTATTAGTTTTAAAGCTGAACCTAAAATTGTGGCTTGGGTACTTATTCTCTATGACCATGGGTAAGAAAATATTGTGAAAAGTATAAAAAGCACTAATCTCAATGCAATTGTAAATATTAACTTGATATTATTGCTACTACCACAGTTTATTATTAATTTGTTTATGACCACTATTTATTTTTAACTATAAGTAGGACACAGGAAAGATCTGGCTTAATTCCTTCATTATAAAATGAAAGTCAAAGCTTGGTTTCCTTGGAAGTACCCTCTATACAAGGTCAACTCTGCGTCTTCTGAATTGAGAGTTATTTAGCTTCTGCACATTAAAATGTTCTATGTGTACAGTGTTCTAGATTGGTTTGGTATATGATATAAACTATAAATCTTGGGCATATGTATCACGATATAAATTGAAAACAAAATGCAAGTTTTAAAAAAAATAAAAATATAGAAAAGAGAGTCATTTAGCAGTGTCCAGCTGTGTAAATGGGCAGCAAAGACCAGGAAGGAACCCTTAAATTTGTCTCCAATTCCACACAACATAATGACTACCAAATAACCTGGCACCTGTGTGCCACAATGAGATTCATAATAGAGTGTTCCCAACATGGCATGGTGGCAATTTCCTTGTTTTGGCTTCCCAACAAATATAAAACCCACTGGGTTGGCCTACTCAATTTTCCTTTATAATTATACATCGCTGCTTTTGACTTTCCAAAGCACGCTGACATTTGCCAACTCGGATGTATCATAGCCTTAGTGTCCACATGACACAGATTGAAAAAAGATGCCATTGCCATGGACAAATTATCATTCACAAACATTCCCTACTACCAGAATGTTTACCGGTGAGATCATATCCAGAGTTCCCAGGTAATAGGTATATAGCAATAGTATTGTGTTTTCATGTCTAAATATGCAAGGGCTGCTTTACAGAATCTTTTCAAACTATATTTCCACTAATTCTTGTACTGGTTTTACTAGACATCCATGTTTTTATTGAGTGAATTAGGTAGTTCCCAAAATATTCTTGGGCCATGCTCTTGTAAAAGTTTTATTTTTTATTTATGTTTATATTATTATTATTATTATTATTATTATTATTATTTTATTTTTTTAAGCATTGGATCTGAAAGTGTTATACATTAAAGATAAGATTATATTTCTACCCTTCCAGAGGCACATCTTATGTTGGGGTCACGTTAAGGAGGCATATATTCTATGTTCTAATTTTCGTACTTGTTCACACAAGAGTAGTAAGTAAACTCTAATGTTTTTTGAAACAACTTATAATGATGATGATTCCAGGATGTCTTTCTTTCTCAGGATAGTTTGTAATTCCTGCTCACTAGAAAGCCCTGCACTGAGGGAGGCACAAGGAAAAATATTTGAGATCCATATATACATGCCTGGGTGGCTGGAGTAAAGGATGCCCAACTAATTTCTAGAGTCTACAATTATTCTATTTAATACTATGCATCATTTTTCCATGGTCATAAACTCAAATTTGGGGGCCTTTGTAAAATGTTTCGTTTTGAGAACTTCAGAAAAGTATGTCTTCTAAGCTTCTTGTATTCTGTGTGGTTCCTGGTGATTCTTGTCCTTCGCTGACCTGAGAATCTGTCACTTCACAATCTTTTTCCATGCCGCCCTTTTGTGTCAACTGTCACTATGTCTTCACATGGTACTCCCTTCTTTTTATATCTGTGGCCACGTTTCCCTTGTCTTATTAGGTCACATGTCATCAGAATAGGTTTCGTTTTATTTTGACAACATCTTTACAGATGATATCTCTTCATAAAGTCATATTTACCAACATACTATTGCAGGAACAGTTTAATCTGTAACACTTGCATAATGGGCTTCTCAAACATTACTAATCTGAGATCTTGAGTAGCTTCAAACCTAGATCATCCAGGTGTGCCCATTGTATCCAAAGACCTTTATAAGCCCAGATACAGGAGAAAAGGAGAGAAGACAGGCAGGCATCTGACCAGGATGGCAGAGATTTGAAGGATGAATTAACGAGTCAAAAAAAACCAAAAAATTCTCAAAGCAAGCAAAGTTAAGGAAGAGATTACTTCCTGAGATTTCTTAAAGAGAATTAATTTACTGGTAGCAAAAGCTTTACTTCCTTAAAAATTGAACCTGCATTGGTCTGTCTCCACAGTTTATAATCTGTCTTATCACTAAGCCATTATCTCCTGTTACCTATTTGTTGTTATCCATTTGGCCTCTCTGGACACAGAGCAGAAGTCAGGTCTGCCTATGGCATAAAATTCACACTTCCATTCTTCAAGTCTTCATTCAAGAAAACCAGTCATTTATTCACCTGGCCACCTAAGGGGAAATGTGAAATAGGGGCCATGGAATCAACTTTCTGGTGCAGATGTTACTGTGAGATGATCAATGGGTTTATAATCATCTATTCTAAAGCCAATAAGCAGTTAGCAATGCCAGGATTCACTTGGCATAAAGTAAAGAACAACACTGAACTTCACGTGTGCCAGAGGATCCTGCCTAGTGTGCCAACATGATCTACTATTCCAAAAAATGAAAGTGAAAGAATTCATCTCTCTTTCTTTCTTTCCTTCCTTCCTTCCTTCCTTCCTTCCTTCCTTCTTTCTTTCTTTCTTTCTTTCTTTCTTTCTTTCTTTCTTTCTTTCTTTCGGCTTTTTCTGTGTTGCTGGAAGATTGTCCTTTAGAGATACCTAGCTTCATGATAGCATATACCCCCTGTTACATAATGACTGTATTCTGTTAAATAATTTATTTCACTTCTCCAAGATTTTTCGAACATCTTTGATATTCACATAGAAATCTGACTGGCAATGATTTTGTAGGATGAAGCATCGAAGACTTTTAATTCTTGAAAAAACTGTTCTATACATGCCCCACCTTTTAATGATTTCTATATTTATTTTAAAGAGAGAAATGACAACTTTTATATATCAAATCAGGCTAAATAATATGTTCACCATCTCATCTTGCTTATTTATCTTTATGGTAGGGTGGGAATGAGTTATTGCATTTCAAATCCTGTAAAAAATAAAGAACAACAAACAAACAAACAACCCCCCTCAAACCCAAAGCCTGCTAATAATGAAAATGATCTTCAGTAATCCTATGTTACAAATGGAATGGGGAGGGTACAGTCTCAGAATAGCAAAATCAGAGAGAATTTATCTGTACTAGAGAAGCCTTAGAAGAAATGCTAAAGGAAGATCAGGACACTATAACTACCAGAAATTCTTATTTAGTAAATAGCCACAAGTTAGTCAATAAACGGACTGAATGGAAAAATGGAAGATTCCAAGTCTTTATTCAGTTCCAGGGATTTGCCTAACTGTGGTATAGAAGCATTAGAGAAAGGAAAAACATAGATACACAGAAAAACTAAAATCAGATGTACTGGGCTCTTTGATGGAGAAGCCATAGCAACCCAGATGCTCAAAGTGTTTATTATACATAGTTAAGCAGGAAGCCAGGGTTAGTGTGTATGGCTGAACAAGAAGACTGGCTACTACATACAGATATCTAAACAAGGTGGCTGGTTAGAATATATACTCGAACAAGAAGTCAGGTCTAACGAATCTCTGTAGGAGAGCAGTCTTTGGATGGAGACATCCAAGAAAGAAAGCTAAAGATACTTTCTGTACACACTGTCAACATTTACGCTTGGACAAGAGGAAGACTTTGAGCCTCACATTTGGAAGGTTGGCCATTCACATGAGTCTGGGGCGCTGAGGGATTGACAAGGCCACGCCCATGCCATGAGTACACTTTCTCTCAAAACTTCATTCATTCCCTATAGATGGGCACATGAGTGGCTGCCTGAGTAGGTAGGTGAATGGGTCGGCAACTGGTATGTAGGTAGACTGAAACTCCTCTGCACTGTCAAACCCCTGGAACTTGCCTCAGCCTTGGGCCACTGGCTATTCCTTGGTCTGGAAGTATCCCTCTAGTTTGGACATCAGTGGCTGTTTTCATCCCTCTCTGAGCTCTTCAAAAGTCTATTCTGATTGGTTGACTTAGAGTTTCAACCTAATTACTATAGTGAGTTTCTCTGTTTTGTTCAACACTAGGATCAAACTCAGGGCCTTGCATATGGCAAGTGAACATGAAGTAATTACAGTCTTATTTGTTTTCTTCATAGGAAGTGTGTGTGTGTGTGTGTGTGTGTGTGTGTGTGTGTGTGTATTCTCTTCTTGGTGTTTGTTTTTGTTGTTTGCCTACTTTTCTTAAAGTATACCTATCTATACAAGTAGCAATGTTATCTGCCAGGAGCCCAATATCAATGGTGCACAATGACTCCTGAGCACCCTTACACATGGAAGACGCAGTGTCCTCTTATCACATACCATGACTCATGTTCTACACCTCTGTTCCTCAAATACTGTGCACGGTAATAAAATTCTACAAATTCTGATCTGTTGCCTGAGGGTTAAAGTGGTGAGAAGGTTCCTGAGGCTTTGCCCTCAGTACGAGGGTCTGGCAGAAGTTCTGTTCACACTGTGCAGCTTCTATCCTCTCAGGCTCTAGAATCCTTTCTTGTCAAAGACCAGTAGGTTTATTAGACCGGTCTAATTCAGGTATGTGTGTGAGAAAATCTTGTAAATGCTTTTTCTTTCACTGCAAAACCTTCTCTCTAACTAGCAAGCATCTTACCCACAAGAACTCTATCCTGATTGAGTCAACCCAAAGTATTCCAACCTTTCCCACAGGAGAAACTCATGTGGTTAGAAGTAATAAATTAATTTGAACGGTGCACAGAAAACAATGTATTTTGAATATAAAAATACTAAATGAAGACACTGAGAGCATTGCTGTGTCTTTATTATACTTAAGACCATGCTAATAAGGAAAATAAGGAAAAATTAGATGAAAATCTGAAGCAATTGAAGATGTTAATTCTAATTTGTGGATTCTCAAAAATAGAGGTTCTAGCATCATAAGTTTCATACCGCTTTTCTCTATCTGAGTAGACTGATATTAGAGTTTCTTTTTGCATGTTGAAACTTAGAAAACACTGAACTGAAGTTCTGACTTGTTCCCAGAAAAAAGGATGGAGGATGAGAGTTTACCATGAGCATCACTTTGTTATGTTCACGAGTCATTTGTATTTGTGTACAGAATGATTTTTGTTCTGCTAATTTACCAAACACGCCAGAGACATCTAAAATAAATGTACTTAGGAGACTGTATTAGTATTGATGAGTGATGCCTTAGCATTGAAATAAGATTGCTAGAATGAAGGAGATATTTGTATGTTTTTTGTTATCTATTTAACGGTTGTACTTCAAAAATACATTTGTGATTCATATTGCTGATGGAAATAAATAAATCATAACTACATTGTTCATGGGAAAGTAATGCTATTAGGAAATGAACAGGAAGAACAAATTTTTAAAGCCCAAGAAGGCTTATTACTGACTTAAGAAATGGTAATGTGGTTCTGCACTAAGAGACTGATAAAAAAAAAAATTGTAGACCAAAGAGCCTCATTATTAAGGGTGGAGGATTTTTTATTTTTCTTTTCGTTTTTCTTATTTTGAAGACTGAAGGAGATAGAAATGGCCTAGATAACTTGGGAGTAAACTGTTTTATGTGATTTTCTTTCATGTTAAATAACCTGGATAAAACAATCCATCTAGGTCATGAGTGTCCCAAAGGCTCAATGTGTAACTCTCACGTCATATTATCTATAGAATCCTCTCAGCATCGGGAATCTGGCTTCATATCCACTCATCCTTATCACTGATGTTTCCAGAGAGAACCCATTAGCACTCTGCTCCTCTAATTAGTGAAAATGCTTCCACTTTCCTCTGGCCTTTATAGAACAGCCTGGGTGATGGTGAACGTAAGAGCCAATGAAGAAACTTTTACTCTTACTCTATTGAAATGAAGGTATTAAAAGGTATGATATGTAAATGAGAGGCTGAGAGAAAACAATAAAAACACAGTTTTTTTTGCAGGTGAAGAAATATCCTAAATCTTAAGGAAATAACAATATTCTAAAAAAGAATTACAAACGTATAACCAATACAGCGAAATCTGTACTTGTCTCCTTCTAGAATAATTTTAAATAAATATGGCTCTGTATGAGTGTGTGTGAGTGTATGTGATACATTAAAAAGTATTTATAACAGGAACTTATTTGTATAGCTATTTTCAGGCTTTTTATAGAAGGCAGCATTTTCACATCTAGCCAAGCTTCAAAGCTTGTGAATAATTTTTTAAAAACAACTCGAGGCTATAAGAAAACTAATGCTGCTGAAGTTCATGCTGGAAGACTTAGCAGGGAATTAGCAATCAAGGAAAACTCACACTTTCTCTTAATAATCTTCCTTGTGCTATAACTGTGTAAATTAGCATGTGCTCATAATCATGTTGACCTGAAATACACCAGACTGGGTGTAAACAAAAGAGTCCAAAGAAAACAAGATGTAATAAAGCATAGTAACATGTATATAATCATTCTAATTTTAAGCAGTTTTGGTCATTGCTACCTGAGATGTCACAAGTATCATACCAGTAAACAATGAGACTGGCAGGGAATGCAGCATAGCACCAATATACTGCTCTGATAATTTCAATGTCTGAAGTGTGTGTGTGTGTGTGTGTGTGTGTGTGTGTTTTCTAGTGTGCATACTCATGCATGCTGGCATATGTTTAAATTCATCTGTCTGTGCTGACATTGGAATATTGGAATAGTGATCACCAGGATGCCTTGCTGAAGCCGGTTTGAAAAAAGAGCAGTGCTTGGAATTTTTGACTTGCCACACTCTACCTTAAGTGAGATCATAAGATGACAACACATAGGCTTAACAAGCAGTTGGCATCTTACTATTGTAGCAGTCACTTTGGACAATCTTGTAAAGCTCTATTCTTCATCTCATTTGACCAACTCTATGACTTTCAGTTATACAATAAAAATAACACTCAGTGAAGTTTTAATGTGCATTCATCAATGGTGTTGACTCAGTCCCCAAACCAAGAGCCAAGAAATCATGTGAGGTTCATGTCACTATCTAAACACAAATGTCCATGAATGTATATTATGAGTTTTAGCTGATGTTAAGGAATAAATACTGGACATTAAAATGAGGCAGTAAACCAATGTCATGTGTTTTCAAACTGTGTGGCTAGCTCCTGGATACCTTTCTTAAATCAGGATGATCTAAGTATGAAAGCCAGAGCATAAGAAGAGAAGCTGTACAGGAGTTTCCTGGACAAAGCAACAGTCATGTGGCTACCCCCTTATGTTAATGAATGATTATCTAGGGTATCAAAAGGAAAAAACCCACCCAAGAAAGATATATATATCACTGGAGTTTTCAAGGCAAAAGAGACTGAGATCTGACTTCTCATTTTTCTTTTCTCACTCTATTTGTGCACCCCTTCCCCTCTATACTCATTCCTCATATCCCTGAAATCTAAGGAGACATGGCATTCTCCTTCCTGCAAGAAGTCATATATGAATACTTCAGGTACACCAGCTCAGGAAGTTCTCTGTGCAGCATTATTTAAAACCCACCACACGTCACATATAACCTCATGGGTATGACTGTACTTCAGTGAAACTCAGCTCACCAAAACAGGCAGCAGGACACATCTGGTCTATGGACCAACATTTGTCAGCACTTAAGATACCAAGGGAAGGGATGACAGCCAGATACCTTTGAAAGCAAAGCCCTAACAATGATTGCTTCATTGATGTTTGACCACTGCTGTTATGCAAAGATGTTTGATGGTTTCCCCTGGCTCAGATTAGTGCCATGTTGGGAAGAAAGAATCAGTTGGAACTGCTTGAATTCTGCCCAAGAGGACTATTCTGGGAGGAGCAGGGAATTCAAACGGAGAGATTATCACAGAAGGGAATCACCAAACAAAAGGTTATAGGTAGGGAATGTGAGTGGAAGCCAGAGTGTTTGTGAGGAAGGAGGATTAAGAAAGGTCACTGTAGGCTCTGTCTTTAGCTGATGCTAAGGAGAAGTCTTAACCATGAGATCTGCCTGTCCTTAACATGTTCACAGGATATCAACTACACAGGAAGGCCCAAAGGAGAGCTCCTGACAACTCTTTGAGCCTCATAAGAAGACTTCATTCAACGAATACATTTAAAAGAAATTTACAGAAAACTTTGAATTTTGATTGATTACCCAATTTATTTGTTTAATATATCAGTGACAGAAATGGTGCCTCTATAGTATGTACATAAACAAAAAGTATTCTAAAATAAATGTCTTGTCACTGCACAGCACTCCTATGACAGTACCTATTCTGTAAATGCTGCCTTATTTCTATGGTGGTGCTCTAACTTTGGCTGCCAGGCTCCTCTAAGGGATTTTATAAAATGCAGGCTGCTAGACTAACCCCAAGAGAGCTCTGATTCATTAAGAATGAGGTAAGGCCTGTGTGTACACGTCTAATGTAGTCTCCAGGTGACATTGGCCAGCCTCATCCAGAATTGTGAGAACCACTGCTTTATACTAAGCCTGGTTTCCTGCTCTGGCTAGTCATCCCCCAAGAGATTAGGACAGTCTTGTGTTAACTGAATGTATATCAGCACCAAGGCATTGACCGTGTGGGTAACGGAGAATGGACAACTACTGCTCTAAGTTGCTAGCCTTATGTATTCCTTCTCATAAAATGGACATTTTTTTTCTCTTGAAATACTCTAGACTTCCCGGCCTTGCCTTTCACACACTACATGAAGACAGTTACCTGCCAATTCCAAGCATTTCATGTAGTGTCACCATCTATCCAGTGCAAAAAAGAGATGTTGAAGGGAGTTTGCTGACATATTGTCTGACATTGTCATGATCCATGAGTGGCAGAAAATAGACACCCAGTGAGTAGGCAGATTTCCATCTGGCAAGAAGAGGGCTGTAATGAGCACCAGTGTAAAATGACAGATCGCAATAGAAACTAGAAAGTCTATGGGAAAATTAGCTTTCCTCATCTCACATCTGCATGACAGGGGCAACTGCCAATCGTGCTCTCTAGACAGGAAGCCCTATCTAGGTTCCCAGCCACGTGCAATGCCATGTTAGCCTAAGTTTAAAGAAAAGAGAAAGAAACAGAAAAGAAAAAAAAAGCAGAAGCAAAAAAAAAAAAAACAGCATGGAAAAAAATAGAATCAGTCTGTTAGAGCGCTTTAAACAAATGTGGAGCTGAGAAACAAGCTGTCACACGTTGGCACGGAGAATGCAGAAAATCAATGGGAAATGAAAGCTGCCTCTCCCAACAAAATAAAGCGGGCAATTAACTCTTCTCCTCCTTGCCGCGGCTCACGCACCAGTTAAACCCTGGAACTCAGGCTGCCAAGGAATGGGCCGACACTTTAAATACACAGCCTGCTCTCCCGTAACTTGAGTAAGTGGGTGAGACGTAGGCAAGTAGCTGGCAGGGAAGAACTAAGTTGGCTCTCTGAACATAGATATTTTTATACATGTATACATAAACGTACACATAGATGCATACATTCTGTACATATATGTAAATATATCCCTAATGAGAACGGGCATAATTGAGGTTTTTCTTAAATTAAGAATGACATGGGAATAAGAAAAGCCTCTTTCATGTCTTGATAATATTTTTAAATAGAAACTATGAATTCACCATCAGTTAACAAAATAGAACATAGCTATGCAAACTTCCAATATACTTTTTTTTTTCAGCTTTGCCTGTGCTCTGAATGATAGACAAGAGGCAAGTTCAGGGGGAAAACCTGAAACCGTGATAAGAGTCCTGAACTATGGCTATGAAAAGCCTGGTCATGTGTGTCTCACTCACTCACTCACTAATTAATGCCAGGAGAGCAGTGGTCTGGATCAGGGTATAAAATAAATGGATGCCATAATGACACTTAATTCTACCAATAGAATTGAGATGTGTCAGCTGCTATAACAGAGCTATAAATGGCGAAAAGGTAAAGAATCATTATATCAATAGAATCAATTTAAAAAAAAAAGCTTGAGAGCTAATTAGTATACTAACATGTGAATAAAGTAACGAACTGGGCAACTTCCTCTGCAGTAACAAAGAAACTCACAATGTCAGTGGCACAGTGTACATACTGTTGGGTACCAGGGTCCTTGGTTAACCGTCATTACTCAATAGCTCACACCAAAGGAAGTTTCAATCAGACATGTTTCTAGACTCAGAGAAGAAGATGGGATCACAACAAATACATTAGTTGGAGCTCGAGGAGTCTTGTGGGAGTGTTGGGTGAAGGACTGAGGGACCGGAAGAAGATAGGGACTCCACAAAAAGACCAACAGAGCCAACTAACCTGGACCCTTGGGGGCTCCCAGAAACTGAATCACCAACCAAAAAAGCAAGCATGGGCTGTACCTACCCCAGCCACCACACACCTATATATCAGATGTGTAACCTGGTCTTCATGTGGGTCCCCAAACAACTAGTGTTGGGGCCATCCCTAAATCTGTTACCTGTGGGTCCCATTTCTGTAACTAGGCTGCATTTTCTAGCCTCATTGAGAGGGGATACGCTTAGTCCTGCAGTGACTTAATGCTGGGTGGAGGGTGCTCTGAAGGGGGGGGCTCATCCTTCTTAAAGGAAAAGGAGGGGAGAGAATGGTGGAAAGAGCTGTGAGGATGGAGACTTGGAGGAGAGGAGGAGCTGATTTGGGGGTGTAAAGTGAATAAATAAATAAATTAATGAAAACAAATGTTTGTTTTTAAACTCCCTCTTCAGGAAAGACACTGCAGTCACTTCTTCTCACAGTTTCAGAGGCCCAAGTAAATATTGAAAAGCTCCTTGACACCTTTAAAAAAGAAGTGAATGATGAGATCTTATTGCACACTGGAAGTCACAAGGGAAAAGGAAACACACGGAGGATGAAATCTACCTGTGAGAGCCACAATCACCCAAATCCATTGTCTGGGTCACAGCAATACACTCTCTACTGAGAATAGTATACTGTCCCTACAGATTTCTGCTCATGTATTCACACAAGGCTCGTGGAGAACACACACACACGCACACACACACACACACACACACACACACACACCACCTTCCTCTAGTAGTCCTATGGGTACCATTCTTCTGTACGCTCCAGTGTGATCATAGCTTTCATGTCAGCCTGCTCCCCAGGCCCTAGCCACCAAGATAGGAATTTTTATCCACTCTTGTCTCCCCCCCCTGTATCCTCAGAGGATGTCAGTGCTTGCATTCCTTGAGCTCTTTGTCAAGTACCTTCCTCTATCCCTGCAGCCTCCACTGTCTCTCCCTCCCAGCTTTGTCACACAACTTTTCACTCTTTCCTGGGAACTGGCATCCTTTTAATTATACTTTATAATTTTATAGTTATTCATGAGTTTGTTTAATATCTTTCCCCCTTTTTAACTACACTACGGAAAGGAACAGTGTTGATTTTCTCACTGTCTACACACTGTATTTAGCAACCTTCCTTAGGCTAGCTACACACATCCGCATGGATGAGTAAACTTAGCAGTTTTACTGTTAGTGTCTGGTCGGGATCAACAAACCACTAAAAATGTGCATGGCAGAAAGCCACTAATCTGGGATTTACAGTGGGCAAATCCAAACATTAGAGTTAAACATAACTCTATGTCCTTTTTGTCTAGTTCATGGTCTATGAAAAAAAAATTATACCCATTATTGGCAAATGACCCTCCAAATCTGCCATTGGTAGGTCAGGTTACCATCCTACAATGAGAAAATGGAAATGAAGAGAAACTAGAAGATTCACTCAGTATCATACTGACATCTGCAAGCAATGTCACAAGGTGAACTAGAGACTTCTGACTGACTGGTCATATGCTTTTCTTTCCTCACGCCTCCTGTCTCAATTTAAGAAGGTCGGCCTTAGGAGAATTCATGTGGGGGCAGTGCTAATGAAAGGGAAATTATTAATACAACACCTGGGCCAGGTTCTGCATAGATATACCAAGTGTGACCTTCAGTCTTGAATTCATTTCAGAAACTCTGCCCAAAGGAATTGATGTGGTAAAAGAAAAACTTCATCAAGTGCTTGGCTTCATAAATAGATCCTTCCCGGCATCTCTAAGAACCTTGAAGTCTCCAGCATCACCATAAACAAATGTTTCTCGAATGCCTGTGGTGCTCAGTTAGGGTTACATTAACAAATAAGTCCCATTTCATCGAGAAACATGCTTTGAGCGCTTTTCCATCTGAAGGGTAGAGTGTGGTATAAGATGCCAGGGTACCTCAGAATAAATGCGGGAGTTTTTTGACTTATGGTGTCTGCATAGAGGAAGTTTGGGTTAATTCTCAGAAGGGTAGAGAAGGAAATGATCAGTAACTCGAGGAGTAGACACTACCCATAATGACACCAAGTACCATGGATCCAAAGGGAGACGGTGAAAAGATGGTGAAGACAGAAATTGTACAAATATCACAACTGTGTCCTTAAGTGACTAAGCAACTCCATCTCATCGAAACAAAACAATCGCACCATACCTCTTAAGACTAAATTCAGACTGGTCCAGTTTTTAAATTTTAGCCACTGTATGGAAGACGAATGCTCTGAAAAGCAAATGTTTCACATTTGCACTGGCTGTGGACTTAGGAGTCTCAACACTTTTCCCTCTCCTACTGGATTCCAATTCCTTTCCACCTTTCCTTTTCCTTTGAAAACGTCACAATTTCCAGCTCCTGCCACAAAAGGCCCCCAGTGCACACCCCTCCCTGTTCTCCTAGAGCTGTTTCAAATGAGTGTCACTTAGAACAGAACTAGAAAACAAAGAACTGTCCTTGGCCTCACACACAGAGAAGGGCAATACTCTCACCTCAGAGTGAGAGTGGTGTGAATTCACTTCACATTCTGCTGAGAGAACTGCATAAAACATTAAGCGTGTAGCCACTAGCTTCAGAGATAAATGATAAGACTCATTAGTCTTGACAAGAGAATATTTAAAAGAAGAGACTGAGTAATGAATATCTCCAAGGGAGCACAACGGGCATAGTGATGATTCAGAGATCCTCTATCCAAATACAACCCAGCAATTGTGTATGTGTGCATGTGTGTGGATATTGTGACAGATGTCTTGAGGTCAGAGGATTGTATGCTGTAGTTGGATTCTTTTCCTTCCACTATGAACATTCAAGAGATCAGTTTGGGTCATCAAGCTCATCAGCAAATGCCTTTAGCTGCCTTTGCTTCTCAATGACCCCACCCATGGTCCTTATGACTCTTCTAACTGCTCGAAGCATGGGTTTGTTTGTTTTATTAAATCGTTGACAATTATATATATTTTTTAATGATGTGCTCAGAACAGATGCCCCTCTACCCTTGGGTCCATCTCCTCTGCTGTTACAATAGGCAACCTTAGAGATGACTTGGTTGATGGAAGGAAGAGATGGTGTTACTCTCAGGCACAACCTTCCTAAGCTCTCAGACAGGCCCTGCACGGCCCCTCTGCAGAAACTCTCATAATCTATCCAATTCTCCTTCTATCCATCTCTCCTTACTCTGTGTTCTTGTGTTCTTCTCTATGACATTTACTACCTCGTGTGGGCTGTTTCTTATGCACATTCAAGCATAAGTATATTTGGTTTATTTTATCACACTGCCTTGTTTAAAAAAATGTTATTTTTTCACTGATAAAGTTATATACACTATATTAAATAGTGTATCTCAAGTGGCTTTTCTATTTAATAATGGCTATTTAATAAATAAATATACTCCCATATTGCTTACTCTCAAGTTGGCTTGAGGGAAACCAAAAAATGTTAACTAGGCCACAGACTATTATATAAAATATCTCACTTCTATTTCAAATCACAAAAGCTGAAATGATTCCTTTCATTTGTAGAGAGAGATAAGACTATATAAATTACTTATTCGGGCTTAGTTTTAACATTTTTCTCCTGCACTGATTGATTAGATAGATACCTTGTGAAATCTAATATTTAAATAATCCTATACTGAGGATAAAATTCTAAATGGCCACCAAATCTAAGACCATACTCAAAATCAACTGCAAAAGACAGAGCATCAACAAACAGCAAAGGACGCCAGTGATGCAGAAGTTGTCTACTTCTTTATAAGACTGCTCTAAAGTTAAAATCTGGTTTGTTTCATCTGGTTAATAGTAAACAGTGTATTTCCCATAGTATTTGACCCTGAAATTCAAAGAAATGAATGTAGAGATCAGCAACTCTGGCTCTGCTGCTTCCTAGTGGGCATCCTCAGATAGATGCTAAACACTCCCCCTTCACAGAACTTCTGACCAGTTCAAAGGAAAAGCAGGTGAGAGTCTAATAAATCTAAAGCTTACGGGTTGTTGCTTGCTAGGCGCTATGTCTGCCACTTAATAAAGCTCTGACTGGCCTTTTTAAAAAATCCATTCTGAAAACAATACCTACAATGTTGTTTACAGGATTGACAGAATTGTTATTCCCATGAACTTCCACTCCACAGCTCTCACTAGAGAACCCCATGCCTATATTGGAGATTATACGCCACTCCAAGATTCACAGCGGAATGCTGATGAAAAAAAAATAAGCAATGAAGGACCAAGTTATTTCATTGTGCTTTATGCGTATAAGGTAAGATCAACAATATTCCGTAACAGGATGTTCTCACCCCAAGATGACTTTCCCTGTGTGGACGATGGAATGCAGACATCTCTTGAAAACCAGAATATGAACCTGGAGTGAATTGTTAAATATGTGACCAATTACCTTCTTCCAATGAACCTATTTCTCTGTCTATAAAGCGGAGACATTAAAACGATCCCCTCATGAAACCACTGATACTTGAAGTGTTTTGCTCTTGGTCAAGGGTTCTTCACATGTAAGTTATTTTCAGTCTGGTATCTCTGAGGTTCTATTTTTGTGGTAAGAATAAAACCTATTTCACTTTTGGGCTGGATCCCTGATACTTTTCCAAAGTCTTATGAGCACTGCCTTTTTCAAACTGGTAATATGAGTTCTCCTAATTAGGAATGGTTGGTTTTTTTTTTTTCCAAAACATAGTTTCAATAGCATGTAGGCATATGTCAACCTTGATTCCTCCATCTATCTACATGTATTAACTAAATATCTTACTGCATAGAAGTATGGCATAATGCTAAGAAATCCAGAAAATACAAAATGATGCAGATATATTTCCCATCACAACAGAAACATATTCAGTCATTTAGTATGAATGTGCTAAGCATGAACAATGGACTATACAGTCATAGGTACAGAGTCTAAAGCGGGGAATGTATAACTAGTAAAGTTAGGAGGGAAAGCCATAAATAAGGACAAATCATTGCATTGATCACTGAGTAGTCAATAACTTCCTTAGAACAATATGAAATACAGCAGTCTCAAGAGAACAGTCAAAGTATTTTTACAATGATCGAAAAATATCCAAAAATAGTTTCTTTCCACCACTGCCTTCACTAAAGTATCTGGGGTTCACTGGGATTGGATATTCTAGAGCTGGGAGGCTTTAATGACAGAACTGAAATCTGGAGATGTACCCACCGTAGATACACAATTCACCATGGAGCGCCCTTTCCAATCAACTGAGAGAAAAAGTCAATAGCTTTTCAGCTCTGCAGCAGAGAAGAGATTAAAAAGTATTTGCTTTGCTCTTAGGCAACTTTTCCCGTCTATCCGATAGATGTATCCATTTCATCATGTTCTGTATATATACATTTCCAGGCTCACAGTCGCTCAGCGGCAGCAGATTGCTATGGGGGCCCCTTATGAGAATAACATTTGAAATCGCAAACTGTGACACCAGATAGGTCAGCTTTACGTTTCACCGCCAATAACTTTGCTTATTTTTATTAGTCTGTACTAATTATACAAAGGAATGTGTTTCATCACGGCAGTTCTACAATATGAATATATTTTGATTACATTGATCTTTCTCCAAGGGATTTTTTTTCCAAAACATTTTTAAACCCCTACCAACATTGAGAGAGAAAAAAGAGACAGTATGTGAAAGTTTTACAAAAGAACCCTGAGGCCCTTTAAGATGGTGGTTAACACTGGCATTCTGAAAGGCCACGCAGCAAGGCAGTGCTGATTTCTGAGGGGCCACTTTCTGCAGATAATCTCTCCACCTGCACCCACCCCACATACTCGCTCTTGCTTTGAGTAGGTGCGACAGCTTCTAGTCAAGAACCAATTTCCTTCTCTCAAGGTGACTAGAAAAGTAACACTTGAACCCGGGAACTTCTGCTGGCTACATTTTATGTTTTGAGGGAAAAAAATATATTCTGTCATGAGAGAATGGCAGGAAGCAGATGTCTAGGAAAAACATAGAAATTTAACATGGGGAAAATGCTAACTGGTCTGTTCTACCCATTGCTAGTAAAGAGGAGTCATGCTCAAAATAGCACAGAAAGCTGAACTCAAAGTGAAAGCGGATGTAAGGGAAACACAACCGAAAACTCTGTGATCTGGCCCTCTCTCTGTTACTGGAGGATATTTAAAACTGAGTGTAGAAAATAAATAACAAATTATATGTACTCCAGGTCCTGATTATGTTTCTACTACCAATAATTTATAGATATAAGATAATAATTCTATCACTAAAGTCATCAGTATCTACAAATAGATTCAAGCATGTTTCTTAATTTGAAAGGCTACAGCCTCAATCAAGACTTCCTTTCAGTAGTGGCTGTAATCAAGGCACATAGTTTTAAGCCTGTACTTTATAATCTGACAGTGAACCATGGAGGAAATCACAGTGTATGAGAGAGAGCTGATCATTTCTTCCTAGCTCCAGACATTCTCCAAAATATAAAACCGTACACAACACTCACCTGAATGTCAGACGTCCAACAGTGAGTGGGAAACAAGATATATGTCTATGCAGCCAAAACAAGTAACACAAACATATGTATTTTGCTTCAGGAAAGGGCCATCCTATAATACTGCTGACTCTCTACCTATCACATTCTGTATACTACATTATCTACTTATAATTGAAATTATATTATTATATTTAATATATTAATATAATTAATATATCTAGCACATTAATTTAATATATAATTATATATTTAAAAAAATAACAGCCAAGAGGCAAAAGTAAAAGCCTAAAAATAGGCCACAATCATCACAAAATTCCTTTGCCCTGGTAGTCTTTAAAAATTTCCACACTAAATAAATAGCATGTGAACATTAACAATGTCCGCAAAAATCATTGAAAATGTGTAAATTGCAGAAAAACATACTAGAACCACGTCTGATATACTTTTGTACTAAAATGGTAGCAAATAAGGCAAAGCAGTTTGGAGGAGATTTTATCTGGAGGCACATCTGTTCTGAAACCATCGCTGTGAGGCATCCGGGTGTTTCTGTAAGGTTTTGGTTGGCACAGCAGTTTTTAGCCGATGAATGTGGAACCAGTACAGAGAGGATGTCGAGTGGGGACTGAGCAAGCTTCTTTCCAGCCCTCCTCCTTTGCCTCCAGTTCGTCCTCTTAACCAGTTTTTCATACCTCGCAATGATGCCGGGAGTCTGCTTCTCTCTTACGAGGAAATGATGGGTGTAACTATTTTGTAAAGATCAGAATGCATTCCAAAGCAAGCCTAGTGCGCTACCAATCTGTATGGGATGGCAGGAGAGGAGGAAATGAAATGCATCAACTCCATCACATACCCTGAACCACTGCAGTGGATTCAGCTCCTCATGAAAATCAAATGCAGCCTTCCCCAGAAGAAGAACTGACACCCAGCTGGATTGCACAGAAGTCTGATGTTACTGACGGAAGTTCTCACTTTGTCCACAACTACCACATTTACTGATTTGGTTCATCTAAACATATATGTGCAAATTGCTACATTTTTTTTTATTCTTTAATTTTTTCAGATATGTGTACAGTGTATTTTAGTAAAATCCACCCCTATAACTTCCCTTCAGTTGCTCATTCCCACCCCAGAATCCCCCAGTACATCTCTGGATCTTCTTATATCTTTACATCTTATATCTTACACATCTTTATATCTTCCTATTTTTTGATAACCCACCCAATCCAATCGGTGCTATCCGCACATTCTTGAGTATGCAGTCAGCAAGCATAGTCCCTCCCACAGCAGCCAACAGCTGCTACAAGCTCCTCAGCTGGTAGAGGAGAGGCAGCAGCCAGGACCTGTCCATGCTGGTATTTTGTACAGTTGACCACAGGTCTTGCAAGTTCATGTGCGCAGTAGCTCCATGGCGTCTATGAGACAGCATTGCATAACTCTCCTCCCTGCTCCAACCCTGGGCTCTTACATTCTTTCTGCTGCCTGAGCCTTGGGTAGGGGGCTGTTGATAGAAATGACCTGTGGATTGGTGAATACTTAGGGTCACATGTTCTCAGTGCTTTGTCTAGCTAAGGTCTCTGGATGTAATTAACCCCTGTAAAGATTCTCTAAGCAAGGTTGAGAGCAACAAGCATTTGAGTGTGCACATAAATATTTAGAAGGTGGTTTGGCAACATGATCATTTGGCAATACGACTTAATACTTTTAATGAATAGCTTTGTCGCGCAGGGATAATATCAGTTTATGATACGGTATTTTAATGTTGCTGCTAGTCCTCAAGCTTAAGTCTCCATAAAGACAGACGAGATGTCTGGAACCAAACACAGGGTAGGCAAGATGAAGTAGCAGGACAATGCATTTTACAGAAATCTCCAGTGTCCAGTTCTCCCTTTGCTCTACCATAGAAAATGCCCACCACCATTTGCTCTGCGGACACTAATCCAAGAGTCTCCTGGGCTACCGTAAGAAGAAACAAAAGTCTGCTGGGGAAATATTACAGTTTAAGGAAAGCACTGTTTTCAGCAGCTGTAATCATTCTAATTACTTTAGAATGTTTCCTTTTTTTGCTCTCTCTCTCTCTCTCCCCTTCACCCTCTAGGGCCTTTTTGCCTCCAAATCAGCTACAGAAACAAAGTAATTTAACACAGTAAAAAGCTTATTAACACATGATGCAGTTCAGCGGTATGAAAAGCTGCTGGGAAGAAAATGAAGAGACCATCATCCCCTGTAGAAAAGGGAGATCTGAGTGTTTCAAATCAAAGAAGCTGAACCAGGGAATGAATAACTGGACACAAGGAGAAAAAGAAGGTCTGGATGTGAGCTCTGCCCGAGAGGAAGCTCAGTTCTGAGGAATGAGAGCACAGCAGATAACATGCTCAACTTGACTTGCAAGTCCAGTTGGTCGCTAAGGTAGCGGTTGATTGATAGCTTAGATGGCCATTGGTAGCTAAGGTAGCAATTGGTAATTAAGGTGGCAGTTTTAAAATCCTCATTCGTCATTGGAAAGAGTTCTCAGAGTTTCCTCAACCATGGCCTTCTTTTGTTTGGTTGTTGTTTTGTTTGATTGTTTTTGTTTGTTCGTTTTGTTTTCTATTTGTTTGTTGTTTGTCATGTTTTGGGGCACGAGAGAAGCTGACACAGCTGTCGGTCTGTAGCAAGGGAAGAAGAATGAATGCTGCTGCTTATCCACAGAAGACAAGTAGAGATGCGCTGTGTCAAAGTCACTGTCTTAGAGAGGAGAGCAGTCTGAACCTTCTACCAGAGGTCACTGTGTGCTCCAAGCAGAAAAGGAATCTTGCAGAAGATAGCATGTAAGAGGTGCGCAAGGTGCACAGAGCAAGGGAAACATTCACAAAAGGCTTACTGCTACAGTCCTATGCTCCTGATGCAGACAGAATGCGTGTTGAAAAACTGCACACACACGCACACACACACACACACACACACACACACACGCACACAGACACCTTCCTATCCTCACTTAACCCTGCTTCTGTTTCTATAAGCATATGAGTCTACATATAGACCTTCACATGAGAGAAAGCTTGCACTATTTGCCTGAGTCTGGCTTATTTCACTTACCCATGATGATTTCCATCTGCATCCATTTTTATGCAAATGGAACATTTTTACTTTTCTTTGTGGTCAAACAATGTTCTGTTGTGCACATACAACATTTTCTTTCCATATTCATCTGAATGGCCCATTGGGCTAACTCCTTATCTAGGTTATGGTGAATATACTGAACGATACATAGATATGTGAGAATCTTCATGGCACGCTGACAGATTCTTTCAGGTCTATTCTAACTGGTGACTTTGGTGTTTAAGAACATCCTCATACTGATTTGCAGGCTACTGGGCTTTTAGATATGATGGAGGATCCTGGATATGTGGGTGCAATTAAAGTAAATATCCAACTTTCTTATAACTCAAACTAAAAAGTCTACAAATCTGTTCAATAATTATTCATTTAATACATGTATATATAGCCACAAATATAATGAGCTAAGAAAGAGGAGTCTTAACTGTGACATCAGAAAAAAGAGGCATGAGATCCATCCAGGAGCTTGTTTAAGTTGCTGATGACTAACCTGGGTTCTAAAAATGAATTCCAGATCACTGTGGATGGCATTCCATTTGCAGCTACATGTATGCTTTAAATTGACACATAGCAAAAATGTATCACCTAAATGTGAGAAAAGTGAGGTATATATATATATATATATATATATATATATATACACATACATATATATAAAACATATACATATGTTTTATATATATAGCATATACAAATATGTTACTTTCATAATCTAAGTAATAGAGATGTTTGGTCAATTGGTTGATCCTCTAATTTACACATTGCTTGTTTTGAATACAACTTTATCACCACTTTTTTTTTCAGACAATGATGGTTTAAAAGGACAATACACTGATTCTTCTCAGTCAAAGTCTCTATTTTCTCTATTTTATTTTATTATCTCACTTTTGATGCTCATGTGACACAGCTTGGCCTTCATTTTTCTATTCAGCTGAGGCTGACCTTGAACTCCTGATCTTTCTGCTTCTACCTTCCAAACGTTGGTAATATAGGTATGTGCTACCATGCTTGACTAAAGTTCTCAATATCAGTAATGAACCAAAAAGGAAAAGGCCAGATCATTTTATTAAGTGGTCTTCTTTTTGGAATATTTTTGTATTTTTTTATGTGGATGGAACCTTACTTAAAAGGAAATGGTGAATACTTCCACAGTTAAATACAGCCATACAAAAGCTATTGGAAAGTACTGACATTGTCTTTGAACATAAAATAACATCTCCAGTTAAGATTGTAACTTACCCCAAATAATTTTAACAAAATCCTCGTTCCTGATCTACCATCATGATGTCTCTAAAGACACTTTCCATATACTTTCTCAGCAATACACATCATTCTCTGCAGCCCTAGTTTCAAAGCTTACTTAGGGTGTACATTCTTCATCTTGTCACAATCACAATCTCATCCCAAAGAAATCTACATTCTTTCACATTATGAAACATCTCTGTTTAATAATCCTCCCATCTTCAAAGTCCAGCCCAATGTGTACAATGTATATACACATTTCTGATAAGAGTTTCGACATCAGGAGAGACACTTAAAGATTTTGGAGACAACACAGCTATAGAAATGGACAACTTAAGCAAGCAGAAGACAAAGAAGAGGTTGGTAGTAGTGAGATGCAATGAATGGTCTTCCTCAAGCAGGTCATGAAAAGCAGCATCTACTTTGGAACACAAATGTATCAGAGGAGAGGGTCAGTGTCCATCCGTCTTTCCATGGAAATAAATGATTAATTGCTCTGAAGATGGAGCATCAAAGAGAAAGCTCACAATTAATACAGCAAAATTCTTTTTCATGGACACTTGCCTTTTCTTCTAAGACAAGCAATAATAGATCAATGTGTTCTACAGAGCAATCATATGTCTGTGTGTGGTGAGACAGAGAAAGCAGACCAAACCCTACCTTGTTCCAGCTCAATCTGTGACTGGTAAGCTAGCTGCTTCCTTGCATAATTTAAAATCCAAATCCATTCTGTCTCAACTACAGGAAAACCTATCAAAACCAATCTCCCATTGATGGGACAGGAGCAATGATTTAGATGAACTTAAACTGATTCAAATTATTCAAGAAAATATGCCAGAATAAAAATAAACATCCAAAATAAAAAATTTAAAAACTCTACAGATCTCTACTATACATACAAGACTAAGTAGTTGTTTGGACTATGGCAAGATTCCAGTAAAGAGCACACAGTGGTACCAGTATAGTGTCTTTAGGAAAAATGAAAACTAAAACAGATCTCCATTCCTTAAACCACTTATCAAAGATCCAACAAATTCAGGAACTAGATTATTTTACTCAACAATAGGTGATTTATTCATATACCTGTCAGTCTTGTTTTGCTCCCATGTTGGGAATTCCTTACCTCTTTTTTTTTTCTTCCATTACTTTGTACTATAGATTTCCCCTACAACTCTACACATACCTCCCATCCCAGCCACATGGCTAGCAGTGTGCCTTCATTCCTTCACCTGGAAAAAGAGAAAACAAAGAGGGAAGTCCATACCCTTAGACACTCATGGAAAGAGCTTTAACACCACATGCCACCCATAAAAACTTGGATAAAATGGTGGGCATTGAAAGCTTTAGGCTTGATTCGGTTGGTTTTATTTCACTTAGAGTTTTGTCTGGAGATTGAAGCGAAGGTCTCACACATGCTAAGGATGTGTTCTCACCACAAATCTGCACTGCAAGCCCAAATTCTTTCATTTTCAATATTAATGCCTCGCTCCAACAGGATGAAGTCATATGTGTACTATATATAAGAAGATGCACACAAGCATACTTCTCTCTCAATGGACCGGCGGAAGTTACAGAAAACAAAAGTCTATATAAGATAGAAAACAATAGAAATGATTACTCTGATAATAGTACAACAGGATGCTCTGTCCAATGGTGCAGGATGAAATCGGAAACTAGGGCATAAGTGTTTCACTGTCATTGTTCCTTATCTGAGAAACCATTTCTGATTCTAGGAGCACAGTGAATCTGTGATAAAACTTATAGCACAACATCCTGCAGAAAACTTCCACAGGATGTACTTCTGTGTGGTATGGATACATTGACTGATACTGAAGTAACCATCTAAGAAGACAAAGTTTAGAGAGGACTTTCCCTCCCCCTTTTCCAGACTTCAGAATCTTAGCTGTTTAGAGCAGGTAGAGTGAGTTTAGAGAAGAAAGGATTAAGCAAAGAATAATCTTGTCATTTTGGGAGAATAACTCTGGCCCCAGAGAAGTAAGTTACTTATTGGTTTACTTATTTAACTATTTTATTTTCAGGGTCTTGTGTAACTATGGCCTCTCTAAGACAGCATATCATTCTGGACTTTCAGCAACCAACTTTACTTATTCTGGCAGTACAAGTGTGCACTATGACACTTGACACTGCATTTTTCTTTACTGTGGAATGTAAACACTACTAGAAAATATCACACACTATTCATAATTTCTATGTTCTTTTGAAGATCAGACCTGGTAACACTAGCTTGCTTCCATGCTTGGAAAAAATAAGGAATAGCTAAATGCCAGTTTCCTGCTCTACTTGAGATATAAATTCAGCAGATTGCTCTTCTTCACTGTCTTACATATGAACACCAGGCATTTACTCCAGTATGTTGCACTCGTGAACTCCATAAACACCTAATTAGGAGAATTTTGTGTTGTAACAAAGAATCTCGAGGTTAATTTTTTTTTAAAAGTTCAGAACATACTGCCTCTCTTGAAAAGAAAATAGTTCCAGGGGGAAAGTTCCTGAACAGAACACCAATTGCTTATGCTCTAAGATCAAGAATAGACAAATGGGACCTCATAAAATTACAAAGTTTCTGTAAGGCAAAAGACACTGTCAAAAGGACAAATTGGCAGCCAACAAATTGGGAAAAGATCTTCACCAACCCTACATCTGACAGAGGCCTAATATCCAATGTATACAAAGAACTCAAGAAATTAGACCCCAGAAAACCAAATAACCCTATCAAAAAATGGGGTACAGAGCTAAACAAAGACTTTTCACCTGAAGAAATTCAGATGACTGAGAAACACCTTAAAAAATGTTCAACATCATTAGTCATTAGAGAAATGCAAATCAAAACAACCCTGAGATTTCACCTCACACCAGTCAGATTGGCTAAGATTAAAAACTCAGGAAACAGCAGGTGTTGGCAAGGATGTGGAGAAAGAGGAACACTCCTCCACTGCTGGTGGGACTGCAAGCTGGTACAACCACTCTGGAAATCAGTCTGGCGGTTCATCAGAAAACTGGACAGGATACTTCCGGTGGATGCAGCCATACCACTCCTGGGCATATACCCAGAAGATTCCCCAGCATGCAGTAAGGATACATGCTCCATTATGTTCATAGCAGCCTTATTTATAATAGCCAGAAGCTGGAAAGAACCTAGATGTCCTCAACAGAAGAATGGATACAAAAAATGCGATATATATACACAATGGAATACTATTCAGCCCTTAGAAATAATGAATTCATGAAATTCTTAGAGAAATGGATGGAGCTGGAGAACATCATACTAAGTGAGGTAACCCAGTCTCAAAAAAATACCCATGGTATGCACTCACTGATACATGGATATTAGCCTAGAATCTTGGGACACTAAAGACACAATCCCCATACCAAATGAGGTCCAACAAGAAGGATGGAGTAGACCCTGGTTCTGGAAAAGCTCAAAGGATCAGTGTAGGGGAATACCAGAACAGGGAAGAGGGAAGGGGTGGATTGGGGAACATGGGGAGGGAAAGGGGCATGTGGGACCTTTTGGGGGGCAGGGGACCAGAAAAGGGGAAATGAAATGTAAATATCGTATATATCCAATAAAAAAATTAGAAAAAAAAAAAAAAAGAACAGCCGAGTCTGACAAGCTAAGTGAACTCTTTCATTACATAGAATAGTTCCTTCAGCATGAAACTCGGGTATTAGGTTCTTTCTTAGAATCCAAAAAGTCCCATTTCTCAAGGGGAATTATGGTTGGAATATGTTCTCCAATGTTCATATTTTAAAATTTTGTCCTTAACACAATGGTGCCAACTTGCAGTATATTCAAAACCCACTTAAGCCATCCAGCTCTGCCTTCACAAATAACATCAATGAGATGAGAGAGATGGTTCAGTCATTCAGAATATATACTCTTCTTTCAGAGGACCCGCGTTCAGTTCTCAGAACCCAATTTGGGTAGCTTACAATCACTTGTAAGCTCCAGAGGAGCAAATATCCTCTTCTAGCCACCACAGGTAAGCACATACAATATGACAGACACTCACATATAAGTAAAGAAAAAAGCAAAATAATAATCTTTCACTTTTTAAATAAAAAATTAATACTGTTACTATAAGAGTGGGCTTCATAATATGAGCATGTTCTTGAGCAAAGAATGGGACAAGCCTATTGCAGTCATCTAAATGTATCCAGCCCATCTAAGTCACACCAAGGAATGCAGATGCAAAGGAGACTGTTGGAAGATACCGGCATTTCGATGTTGAATCCGTCAGCCTTCAGAATTCTGGGAAATTAGATAATCCTTCATAAATTACTCATTAAGGCATCACATTGTAATAGCACTAAACAGACAAAAATAAAACAAAATCTTATCAAATTCTTTTCACAGCTAAGCTCATTTCTCATTAGAAAATATTACCAGACCAACTACTAAGATTTCAACAGTTTATCTACTTCATTACACATGTATTGCATGTGTGTCTTTTTGATAGAAATTGTGCTTTCTATACATGCAATGTGAAAGAAATGCCCTTGGAAATATATATCTGAAATGAGTTAGCTATGAACCAGCAGGAGGCTAAGAACTGCAAGAGGGAAAAGAATATATAATAAAAAAAATAAGTCAGAATGAGGAAGGGTTGGCTAAGAAAAAGTCTTTGACATGGCAATCCTTGCAAGTACTGTTAGAGTTTCACCTCTCTATCTTCAGAAATGAACATAGCATCAAATATCCATGTTATATAAAAGAAAACACACAAATACAATGGTTGAAATAAAAAGGACTTTTCCTTTCCTTATTCAACAGCAAGTTTAACTGCTAAAGCCTTTTTAGGTACTAGGATTCCACTCATCTGACACTCTCACCATCATCTTGGATATTGTCTTCTTTTACAGGGTCAACACATTCAAAGCATCCCATGCCATGGTTCACCATAAAGGAAAAGAGGAAGAGAAAGCAAGTCCTTTCTATTTAAATAGATGACTCAAAAAAAATATTTCCACACTTATGTGCAAAAAGCTTCATGACTTCCCAACTATATGACAGTAAGCATTGGAGACTCAGTTAAACTTCTATTATAGCTGAAAGAAATGGAAATATATGACTAGCAATCTCTCTAGAGACTCAGAGGGTACGGCATCACAGGAGTTAGAAGTGTTCTGGCATTTATGCTAGCCAAGTATTTATGGACATGTATTGCTATATCTCTTCAAACAGGTAGGATGTGGAACCATAAACAGGTAGGATATGGGGCCATGAACAGGGAGAAAATGAGTTGTTAGCTTCTAGATTAAAAAGCTCCGAGTGGAAGCTTCTATAAGACAAAGGCTGGTCTGGATCCATATGGTCAGTCCCTTCTCTGGGGACAAGCAAGCAGTAAAATGTGCTTCATAACTGAACTAAAATGTGTCATTGTGAATATGGTTTTGGTGTGGAATGATATGTAAGGCAGTTTGGGCTGAGAAACAGCAACAGCCCCTAAGTAAATAGCACTGAGAAAGTGGGTTCCTGCTTCATAGGCTGGTTGGTTGAGCAGAAAGTAAGAATGCAGAGCCTAAGAAATCTGTATCCCTGGACCCCAGTAGGGAGTCCAGCACAGCAAAGACCATGGCACTCAGATAAGAAAGGCTACCGGGATGGTAATGACATTTGGTGAGCACCACTTACGGAGCTATTGTTCAGTATAGCACTAATTTCCCTTCTACCTCAAACTTGATCTCCACTAGGAAGACATGAAAAAGTAAAGGACTAGTGTGAAATTTCATGTAAGGAAAAAAAAGTAAGATTCCAAAGAAATCTAAAGTATTTTACTTGCCTCCTCCCATTTAACCTACAACACAACTTTTAGAAGAGAATGCTTGACTATTTTGATTCTTCTTACCATTTCAAACATTAACCTCCCTCTCCCTCTCAACCTCTTCCTGACAAGGCAAGAAATTGCTCTTCTAAAATGGAGATTAGTTTATTCGCTCTACGTCTCTGGGAATATAGAAGGATACATCAGGCATGGCTCATTGCCATCCATTTCAAGCAGTGAATGGTACAGATCCTCATCTGTGGTGCCTCCAATTTCAATCATTTCTTACTGGAAATTTAGTAGTTTGTTTCTGAAAGAGTTATCAGGTAGAGAATAAATAATCCCTGAAGATACCCATAATCTAATACATGAAACATACACAACACAAAGGGACTTAGCAGAAATGCAATAGCAATAGATTGGGATATATCCTAAATGCAACCACAAGGAATTGTACACAGAAGCAAAAAAGTTAAGAAGGGAGATTTTGGTGAGCTGTGTGGACTGTGGACTGTTTTAGTCACAGTTCTAATGCTGTGAAGAGGTTCCATCATCACCAAGGCACTTCTTATAAAAGAAAGCATCTAATTGGGGGCTGGCTTACAGTTTCAGTGGGTTAGTCTATTATCATCATGATAGTCACCATGACAGCAAGCAGCTGTGCTGGAGAAGCAGCAAAGAGATGCATCTTGATCCACAGGCAGAGGGAGGGGGATGGGGTAGGGTGAGGTCGGGTGGGAGATAGACTGACCGACTGGACTTGGTATGGGCTTTTGAAACCTTGAAGTCCATCCTCAGTGACGGCCTTCCTTCAACAAGGACACATCTCCTAATCTTTTCAAAGAATTCTACTCCTTGGTGACTAAGCATTCAAATGCATGAACCTATGAGGGTCATTTCTAACCAAACCACCACATAGACCAAAGCAGAAATTAAACTGATATATATATATATATATATATATATATATATATACACACACATATATATATATACACACACACACACACACACACACACACACACACACATATATATATATATATATATATATATATATATATATTATATATAGGCCAAAGGTTTCTAGAAGAATCTAGGGACTGGAGGAAGCAAGGGAATGATTCTCTCCTGGAGCCTCTGTGATGAATCATTGATTTGAGCTCCTTAACGCTCATTTTAGACTTGTTGCCACTCAAAATGAAACTTGTATTGCTTCAACGACTAAGTCTGTAATTAATGTAATAGAGTAGCAATGGGAAGCACATATATCCTTTCAGTTGTCAAGGAGAGCACATGTCAAGGAGAGTCACTTTTAAATGCCTAAGCTTTCTCCATAGCTATAAACTTTTCTTAAGAACATTTATACACTATGATTTCTATTACCCACACTAAGGAATTACAAGCTATGAACATCATCAAGATTAAACTACATGGTTTTAAATAAGCAAGGGCATGCAGGAATTGATACTGGATCTCAAACAGTATAGAGCAAAGCTAACTAACTCTCCTGGTTAGCTTTTGTCAGCACGACACACACTTAGTCATGTTTGGGAAGAGAAACTCTTAATTGAGAAATACCTCTAACAAACTGGCCTGTTGGCAAGTCTGTACAACAGTTCCTTGATTCATGACTTATGTGGGAAGACCCAGATCATGGAGTACAAGACAGTGAGCACCCTTCTTCTACAGTCTGTTTCAGTTCCTGCCTTCAGGATCCTGCTTTGAGTTCCTGCCCTGAATCCCTTCATGGTAGATTATAATCAATAAGATAAAATGAACTCTTGCTTCCCTGGGTTGGTTTTAGTCATGCTGTTCATCACAGCAACTGAAAGGTAAACCAGAACACAACCAAACTCACCAGGTGATGATCCCTGGGTGGTGAGATCACAGAATGACCTACATGTCTTTTAATTCTGCAGGAAACAGTTTTCTCTTTTTATAATGAGCATTCATCATTTATTGGTTTGAAAATCAATGGCTCTTTTCCTATCTCAGGGAAAATAAAGGTTTCATTTGCCTATGGAAAATTAACTGAGCCTGTTACCTTCAAGGTGTGCTGGATATGCCTCTCCTGTCTTGCATTGCTGTCCACAAATCCTATCACTCCAAACACCTCGCTAGTCTAATTCAGTGGAGCACTAGGACAAACCATAGAATCTCACGTTGAGCCTGTGTTCTCCTCAGCCCAGTCCTGCTTCCTGTTTTTTGTCCTATTTTGGTTAACGACACTATCCAGCTGCCTAAGCCAGAATGCTGCAGTTGTTTTTAACTTCTTTGCACACCATATTACGTCACTCACCAAAGTCTTTGATTCTGTGTCCTCAATTTCTCTCGAATCTACGCCCTGTCTTCAGTCACACTTACTGGTGAATTTAGACAAGGTTTGATCATTTTTCTCTGGTCTATTTGAGTGCTTTCCCAAATTGGCTCTGCAGAGAATTTGACCAGTTCAGCTCCTCAAAGGTAAAAATGAACTCTCACCTTCTAATAGCTTTCCTCGGGCTCTTCACACTCAGCCAACAGTCTGGAAACTGCTTGGCTCAGTATTTCATGATCTGATTCCTTTAGCTTTTCGGCTTCCTTTTTCATACTGCACCCTGGTGTACATCTCGGATTCAACTGACATAATTCAGAGCTCCTCCCACTGCCAAGCCTTTATATCCAGTTTGCTTACCTTGCTTGACTGCTTTGTATATCTGGTACCTCTTCACCTTAATAACATGATTTAAGTGTCATGATTTAACTGAGTTAGGCTTCTTCCCACAAATCTCCAAATTTCTTCTTACACATACACACATACACACACACACACACACACACACACACACACACACATGAGTGGAGTATCACTACCAGACTAACTGCTTGTAGACTCCACAGCCCTAGCCTGGCTAAGCGATGTGCTCTCCAGGAAAACTGTGTCGCGATTAATATTAACTGTGATTCTGCCTGGATTCGGAATCGCCTAAGAGACTTCCACCACCACACCTTCCCGGCCTTCAAACCCTGAGCCGAAATAGCTATAGCTGGCTATCCTTCCTTAAGTTGCCTTTGTCACAACAAAAGAGCATAACTAATATATCTGTGTCTTGTACTTTTGTGTCCCCAGAATATAGTGACTGCCACAGACAGATATCTAATAAATCACTGCTAAATGAATTAAGAAAACAATTCCTACTTACCTTTAACCAGAGGCTTATTCTACAACATGGATAATGTGTATTCTACAGATTAATCCTTCCCCAAATACCCAATTAGATGGTAATGCTATTAATCACATTTCATAGATAAGAAAACTAGCGCAGAGAGGTATAAAGTACATTTCCCAAATTTACCCATTTAGAAATTACATATTAATATAGCTTGCCCACTGAATGAATGAATGAATGAATGAATGAGAAATTTATTGAACCCTCTTATCAGTGCTCCACAAATAAAGCTATATGATAATCCTTAAATTATCAGTGAGATGATAGGACCAATCCCCTGTTCTTTATCCTTCCTTGCTTTGATAATGGAGTAAGAAAATGAGGTGTTTTCAAACAGAGCTCAAGGTGACAGCTAGTGGGAGGACAGGCAGGGGACAGTTTAAAAGGGTGTTAATTATTCATGAGAAGCAAGTTGTATCTTTTGCCTAGCTGTTATCCCATATGCAGCACACCAGCAGAAAGGAAGTGTTTTTAATCAAATATTTCTCCGCTCTAAATTAAGAACTGTCTCCACTCACTTGGTGACACAGAATCAGCAGTTTTCAGTTGCTATGCTTTGTGTGGAGGGGCAAGAGACCCAAAGGAACCTTAGCAGGTGGAGATACAGGGAAGTAGTTAATTCATTCTGCTGGAGAGATGGAAAGCCTGAGTCTATCACTGAGGGAAAGTCTCATGGTAATTTGGTATTTGCCTCTCAAATCTCAAAATAGTCTTAAACCACATGCCTCTCAGTCACAGTGAGAAAACAAAACAACAACAACAACAACAAAACAAACAAGGATATTCACTGTTCCATACAATCAAATCATTATTACAAAATGAGTTTTGTGAGTGTGGGGAGAAAGGAACCTCCATACTGAAGCACCTCACCAACACAAGACTGTTATGCAAGATGAAAAGGATGCGGTGTTGAAAGAACCAGACATGAGCAGAGCATGCCCATTTTGGCTACAGCTAAGTGAGACCAGACTTCTTGCTTTTATATGTATGGCAAAGCACCAATGAAGGCCACAACTGGAGAACCTAGACCTTCGTTAACCTGACGAACAGAGGGGAGACAGGAACCCCAGAACCAGACACTCAACTCCAATAGATTCAGAGCTTTGTTTCACAAGTGATAGCTTTAAGAGGAAAAGGAATAATCTCATTTTTTAGTATTAGAACTGGAAGGAGAGTTCACAGAATAATGGAATCTTCTTATCTCGTTATGTGGCAATAGTATCCCTTATCAATATTCACTTCTGGTGCATAATAGGGGTGATAACTACACACGATGGAGCTGTTATAGGACATTAGCCTGCTCACCTCTGGCTTTATTGCGGTATAATGTAACATATGCTCCCATAAATATCAACTGTGTACTACTTGTTCTCTGAAGAGATTCATAGCAGGCTCTCATTTTTCTAAATATTTCTATATGTTGTAGAATTCCAAGTCTCATGTTTATGGAAAATGCAGCTATGGCTGTAGCTGAAGAAAATTATTCGAATAGGACTCATGGTCACCACTAAGTCAGGACCACTGGCTTATGTAGCGATACCAAAAATTGTGTCAAAAGCATTTAAATATTGTCCTAGGGCAGAAACGCAGTATCATTAATAACTTAGGCGATCATAAGACAGTCATCTGGTCAGACTGGTCACATTCCCTGTAAGCAACACTCTGCTACAGGCAGCATGAGATGGACTGGGAAAGTTATGGTTAAAAAATGGAGGACAAGTTGGAAAGGAGTGGGGATGTGGGAGATTTATCGAAGAGAAGATAGAGGGATAAGTGAGATTGAACATGATGCATATATAGTAAGCATGTATGATTCTCAGATAATCAATACATGTATTAAATTTATTATACATTATATATTATATATTACATATTATATATTTATTATACATTATATATTACATATCATATATTCATTATATATTATATATTACATATTATATATTCATTATATATTATATATTACATATTTTATATCACACATTATATATTATATATCATATATCATATACATTATATATTACATGTTAAGTATATATTTATAATATACAATATAACATATTATAAGCATACAATGTGATATATTGTTTTCTAAGACCAGGAACATTGCTCTGACTCATGGGAACAGCAGATAGTTACCATGGGAAGTCTTTGCTCAATCTTAATTACTAACTAATAAAAATAAAACAAATAGCTGGACTGACGTGTGGTATAAAAAGAAACAGTATGAAAGAAGCATGAGGCTGGAGATATGGCTCCTTACTTGCTGTGCAAACATGAAATCCTTGTTTGGAGCCACCACACCCATGTAAAAATCTAGGTATGGTGAAAAGCCAGAGATAGGCTAATCCCAGGAGTTTGCTGGCAAATCAGTTTACCTAAATAAGTGAGTTACAGTTAAGTAAGAGATGTCTCAGAGCAGAAGGTGGGCAGTAAATGGGCAGGATACCACAGGTACATGAACTTGTGGGCACAAGCAGACATGTGTACACACATGCCTTCATCCCAGTTCACACTCAAAGGAAACAGCATAAAATGGACACAAGGAAGTCTAGTGTTTATACGTTTCTGTGCATCTTCCTTGTCCTGTTGACCTGGGCCATGACCCATTTATTTACCAGATTAAATTCTTACATCCTCCAATGAAGAGACACAAGATTTAGACAACAGTACAAGATTCACGCTGGCTCCCCCTGAGACCTTGGAGACATAATTTAACTTCTTTACATTCCAAACTTCTTGTCTGTAAGAGAGTGAATCAAATTAGATCCCCACTAGTACCTACCTCTGTGATGGCTATCCTTCCAAGGGTAACCCTAAGTGAATTCTGCCACCACAAAATAAATAAGTGAACCACTTAGTGGGCCATCTGCTTGTAGGGGAAACAAACTTTTAAGCCAACAACCATGTCTCGGGTCAAAAAGCATCACATTCCTTTATGCTTCTGTACGAGTAGAGCTGGGTAAAAGGACATAAGTCACCCCCAGTTGACTCAAGGGATGGGAGACTTTTCCGCAGTGCTCGGACCTACCTGAACTCTCAGCTGTCTTCACGTTCATGTGTAGCGGCCCTCACGGTTTCTTCAGAGGATTGTGATCCATTTATTTTGCTCTTGTTCTTGTGCACTCTTTATAAATAATCCAATATAAACTGAGACCACACTGAAGCTGAGAGTCCCTGGAGCCCCAAACTGTCTTTCTAACTTTAAACTCCCTATATATTATCCAGTTAATATTTTCCCTCCAACGGCACTATTTTATAACCTACCAACATTACACCCAAATTCTTAACAAACTTTCCATGTTTCCTTATAATTCATATTAAAAGTACAATTACATCATCTGTGAATCGCTTATAATCATCTCATAGGTATCTACTTATGGTATGCATTTGATACCCATAAAATTCTGTGCTAGAACTAAATGACAAATACTTCTTACGGTCAATATTAGATTCAGACTGAATAAAAATACTTCATGCTCTTTGTGGTACTCAATATTTTCTTATAACAATGCAAATTTAAGAGGTGTCAGGGGAGTGGTGGCAAATGCAAAAAGAAGAAGCAAAAACACATTTTATAGGACATTAATCTAAAACTAAGAGAATGGAAAAGTCCCTGAAATATGAGTCAATGGAGTCATTTTGGAGGCTTTATGTGTGTCCCTGAAATAATCACATAATAATAGCTGAGGTAATAATCAAAACAACCACCGCATATTAAGCATTGACTTATGTTGGGGTTCAGAGAGCTGCCCTGCCTCTGCTCATTTGTATTCCTGTCTGCTCCTGTGGCTACCTTTCTCATGCCTTCGCTTATTTCATCTTTAAAAACAAACAGCAGGGGGGATATAGCCAACCCAAACTCCATGCACCGTGTCTCCCGGGCTCGAGTGCAAAACCCCATTCCACGCGTCAGAGCCCGTCCAATGATGTTGAGCTCAGGTTGCCAAGCAGGGAGTGAGGCAGACCCCAGATGAGCCTCCACCTTCTACCCCAGGCCGGGGGGGGGGCTAAATTGGCCTGTGGGGACAGCACAGTCACTCTGTGCAGGTGCAGAGCTGCAGGCTGGCTCCTTTTCTGTCCAGCATAAAGCAAACAAAGGGGAGAAAAGATCAATTCTTTACCTGAAAGAATGCGTCAAGGAATTCCCTTTATTAACCGGAAGGAAGCAGGGCCCGTCCTGTTTCCAGTTAGCCAGAGTCTGGCATCTTATTTGGAGCCTCCGGCAACATGCCAGGTTCAAGTCATGGAACCACCAAATTAGACTTTATTATTTTTATCTATATGTTTTATTTATTATGTTTATTATCATTCACTAAACTTCATTATCTCCACTACCCCGATTAACCTCTCTGAGCCTCAAATGCCTCTTTGGTAGCAGAAAAGCAAGCATCCCTGCCTCTCAGGATGATCTCATTGTTGGAGTGAATGCAAGAATTGGCACCGTGCCTAGGACACATGTGTGTTAGACCCATATCTATCCTATAACTAATTATAAGGCTTAGTGATTCAGACAATCATTTCCGATCATTCGGGATGCATGGGTCAGTAATCCCGGCACAGGGGAGCTTAGCTGGGTTCTCTACTTGGCTCGAAGACCAAAACGAAGCCATTTTTCTGGGCTGGGCATAATCTGAAGATTCTGGGCTATAATGTTTTCAAGCCCATGCAGATAGATGTTGAATTTCTTATCTTTGTAGCTGTCTTCTAGGGACACCTGCTCTCTGCTCCTTTGGATGACACAAATTTATTTTCTAGTAATCCTTACTATTTTGAAACCAACAATACCAAGCTGAGTGCCCCCACCCAATCCCCAACCCCCGGCCCCCACCCCTTATTCAATCTCAAACATAGTGTCTTTCCCTTTTGCTTTTTATAGCTTATGTTATTACATTGAGGCTATCTGAATAATCTAGTGTTTTCTTCGCATTTTTAAGTCAAGTAATTGATAAACTTAATGTAAGGTGACTTACTTATAAGTATTAGAACTAGGTATGAAGGTTACATAAAACCTAAATTTTGCCTATTATATACAAACAAAGCAAACCTATTAATTATTATCCATAGACCAGTGCTATAGGAGTATATATTATTTGTGGTAACTCTCCAGTATGCACAAAGATGTAAAGACATTAATGTCTTGATTGTATCTTTCAATCTGAGTTTAAAGTATCTTTAAGTTCTTGAGTAGAATAGGGTACATTGATACCTAACTTTGCAAATGATATAATATACAGATAATGTTTAGTGTTTCACATAGTGCACAGATATAAATGCCAAGAAAACACATACACTTTAAAAATAAAATTAAAAAATAGTTAAAGAAAAATGCCAATCCAATGCTACTTCTTCATAAATGTTTTTAACCATATGAATGTTCAGTTTTAAATGTATATATAATGCATTTAATATATTTGTTGCATGTCCTCTAAGTTTTTGACATCAAATTGTTCTCTATGTTTCAGTTTTGTCTTCTGTACCCAGTTATAAGGGACTCTAGAGCAGTAATTTTGTGTGTGTGTGTGTGTGTGTGTGTTTGTGTGTGTGTTTGTTTATATTTTATTTTCTGTTGTTTAATTTGGGTAGAGGGTACTAGGGGGTTGACTGAATTCAGGATTTTACAGAAGCGAAGCATGTCCTTTACCACTGAGTTGTAGCCTCAACCAATCCTTTTGTTGTATAAAAAGACTTAGTTTTTCAGTTCATTAAATACTCCTTGATGGAACTGGTAGAACTCCAAGAAAAAAATATTTAGTGTTTCAGTATTTGAAAAATATGTCAGGGTATGGTAAAAGATAGACATTATGTCATTGATGGGATTTTTGACAAAAAAAAGCTATGAATTGTAACCTATCGAGGTCACACAAGTTACTCTGGGTCTTAGACTGATATATAGAGCAGTGTTCATTGCAGAAAGCTGTGTCTTTCACATATAGTCCTTGGTTTTATCTAATGAAAATATCTTACCAAATATAAGCAAGAATCAAAGGGACTCATGATCTTTCTAGCTTTTGCTCTTAAGCATATCCTCCCAGTGTGCACCCCACACAAGTGACAAGTGGAACCTTATAAAAAATTATATAGAGCAAGGAAAACAATCCAGTAAAGAGGCAAGAAATATGGGGAAAGATTTTCCAGCTATAAATCTGAGAACAGATTAATATTTAGAATACATAAAACAATGAAAAACCAACAGTATAAAATATAAGGTGACTCAGTCAAAAATGAGCTATATGAACAGAGTTCTCAAAAGTTATCAGTGACTAATAAATACTTGAAAAAAAGTGTTTAAAATCAATAGCCATTAGGGAAATACAAATTAAAACTGCTTTAAAATTCTGATCTCACCCCAGTTAAAATGGTTACCATCAAGAGATCAAAAGACAGCAACTGCTAACAAGTATACAGGGGGAAAGAAGCATTTATTCACTGCTGGTTGGAGTGCAAACTGGTGCATCCACTATGGAAATCAGTGTAGAAATTCCACAAAAGAAAGAAGCCAAGAGTATAACTACTATATGACCATTCCTTTCTTAGTCATAGCACTCGTTCTATAGCCTACCACAAAGACCTTGTTCCTCCAGGCTCATTGCTGGCCTGCTTACATTGTAGAAAGGAGAATCAGCCTAGACACCAAGCAACTGGTGAATGAATGACTAAAAATGTTGACCATACATACAGTAGAATTTTTTCCACATTAAACAACAACAAAAAAAAAATGAAATTAGCAGGAAAAGAGATAGAGTTAGAAGGAAACTAGTGAGTGAAGTGAGACAGGCACAGAGAATCAAAAGCCACATGCTCACCCATGTGCATCCTTGCTTTGAATTTCTAATGGTGACTTCAATTTAGCATTCCTGTAGACACTGGAAATGTAAATAGAGGCCTTTGGGAGGGGCATGATTTATAGGAGGGAATAGTATAATGTAAGATATATCAAAGTAGAAAGGAAGAAGACTGGGGTTAGGTATTTGTAAGCAGGCGTCAGCAGATTAGGGAGATGAGGGAGAAGTAGGGAAAAGTGAACTAGAAGACAGAGATATTAAAAGGCCGTATGAAAACCTACTGTCTTCTAAAAGATAGCCTTTTCAACAAATGGTGCTGGTTCAACTGGAGGTCAACATGCAGAAGAATGCGAATTGACCCACTCTTATCTCTTTGCACTAAGATCAACTCCAAGTGGATCAAGGACCTCCACATAAAACCAGACACACTGAAAATATTAGAAAAGAAACTTGGGAAGACCCTGGAGGACTTGGGCACAGGGGAAAAGTTCCTGAACAGAACACCAATAGCTTACGCACTAAGATCAAGAATCGACAAATGGGACCTCATAAAATTACAAAGTTTCTGCAAAGCAAAGGACACTGTCAGAAGGACAAAACGGCATCCAACAAAGTGGGAAAAGATCTTCACCAACCCCACATCCGACAGAGGGCTAATATCCAATATATACAAAGAACTCAAGAAGTTAGACCGCAAAGAACCAAATAACCCTATCAAAAAATGGGGCACAGAGCTAAACAAAGAATTTTCACCAGAAGAAATTCGGATGGACGAGAAACACCTTAAAAGATGTTCAACATCATTAGTCATCAGGGAAATGCAAATCAAAACAACCCCGAGATTCCACCTCACACCAGTCAGAATGGCTAAGATTAAAAACTCAAGAGACAACAAGTGCTGGCGAGGATGTGGAGAAAGAGGAACACTCCTCCACTGTTGGTGGGATTGCAAAATGGTAAAACTGCTCTGGAAATCAGTTTGGCGGTTCCTCAGAAAATTGGGCATGTCACTTCCAGAGGACCCTGGCATACCACTCCTGGGCATATACCCAGAGGATTCCCCTGCATGCAATAAAGACACATGCTCCACTATGTTTATAGCAGCCTTGTTTATAATAGCCAGAAATTGGAAGGAGCCCAAATATCCCTCAAAGGAGGAATGGATACAGAAAATGTGGTATATTTATACAATGGAATACTACTCAGCAATTAAAAATAATGAATTTATGCAATTTGTAGGTAAATGGTTAGACCTGGAAAATATCATCCTGAGTGAATTAACCCAATCACAAAAGAATGCACATGAAATGCAATCACTGATAAGTGGATATTAATGAGCCCAGAAGCCCTAAATACTCAAGACACAAATAGCAAGTCAAATGATTCCCAAGAAGAAGAAAGGAGAGGACCCTGGGCCTGTAAAGATTGGATCCAGTTTAGTAAAGAAACCGAGGGGGGAGGTGGAATGATTGGGGAATAGTTGGGGGGGAGAGGAACTATGGGAACTATGGTGGGTGGGAACTGGGAAAGGGGAAAGCCTTTGGAATGTAAACATAGAATATAGAAAATAAAAATTAAAAAAAAATCCAAAAAAAAAAAAACAAAAAACTTTGAAAAGAGATATACTGCAAGTTCAGATAAAGCTGTTGCCAGAAACCAGGCATTATTAAACAAAGCACTGATACCAGGGGTAGGATAATATCTTGTGAGTTGTTGATCATGGAGGTCCCAGAATATCCCTTAAAAATTCAGGTTTTGACATTACTTTCAGTTTCTTATTGTTACAAGATGACAGTACCCTCTTATGGAAGCCATCACATATATAGAGTAGTAATTATCAATCTGTGGGCCATGACCCCTTTGGGGATCAAGTGACCCTCTCACGTGGATCGCCTAAGACCATCGGAAAACACAAATATCCACATTACAACTGATAACTGTAGCAAAATTACAGTAATGAAGTAATAACAAAAGAAATTTTATTCTTGGAGGTCACCAAATCTGAGGAATTCTATTAAAGGTTTTCAGCATTAGAAAAGTGGAGAAACACTGATGTAGAGAAATCAAACTAAAACTAGACTGGAAGCTCCTCCCTGGGGGTGGGCTTTCATATGTCTAAGAGGTATTATGGGGTTGATAAGGATGGGAAGGAGATGAAAGAAGGGAAAAGCAGAAAGTAGTCAGACTACATTATATACATCAAATAAAATTAATCAATAAGAAATAATATATATACATATATATGTGTACGTGTGTGTATATATATTCATATATATATATATATACATATTAAGTAAAATACCACATAAAGCAAGGGGAATACACTTAGTCAATCCCCTCAAACAAACAACATCAGAACAAAGGAAATTATTAATGCTAAAGAAACAAGGAAATAACTCCCAAACTATTCCCAGGTTAGTTAACTCTCAAGACACCATGTAGTTAGTTACTCATCTGCAACCACACAACTTTGCATGCCTGATTTGCACTTGGAGCACCAGCCTTTCTCCACAAGCCCCATACTTATCCTTCACCCAAAGTCAGTGTTCATCTGTCTAAACTTCATGTGATTAATACATCTAGTGCTCTAAATCCCATAGGAGAATTGAAATTACCCTGTCTTTTCTTGCCTAAGAAGCCATGAACAAAGGGAAAACCACAGTCTCAAGAATCTACATTCTAAGGTGGAGGGTAACTCTTGAGAAAAGCCAGTAACTGTGTGGCCTTGCCAAAGGGGTTTTCTCAGTATCCCTCTCCAAATAGCCCAGAGCTCTCAGAACCCCACCCTCTCCGTGTACAAGTGAGAAGCTATAGGTCCTTCTAGTGAGAACTTGACTGGGTCTAATCATAATCACTCATCAGGGTGACCTAGTAAGCAAGATGTGTGCTGATCATTCTTAGAGGTGGCTGGTACCTTCTTAGCCAGGTCACATGCCCGCTCCTCAGTCACCTCAGTAATAGGATTAACCCTTCTTATAATTGTACAAACCCCACAGTTATAGACTCAAGGCCTCTGCAATTCTTTTTAGAAAGACAACACGGGCTCAGAAACAAGCTGAAACATCACAGATTTCAGGGTTAGGGTTAGGATGGGGGGAACTGGAGTAAGTAGTGTGCCATGCTGGGTCTTTATGGCAGGCATTGGGATTTCCCACTCACAACCCTGGAAAATCCACTGGAGTGTATGAGAATGTGTCACGGGTACAGGCTTTCTGGCACAAAACAAGTGTTCACCCTATTCAATATCCTTTTGTTTAATTTTCAACTTTTTGAGGTTCTGGAGTTGAGTTTATGCAGATTATTGACAAGACCCTGGAAAGTGTAGGGGTTAACCCTTTCTGTGGTGTATCAGCTTTAGGTGGCTAAATAGTGACTAATTTTCACAGAGCATTCATTAGTATCAGTATCCTTCCAACCTCTGCAAATAAGTTTAAGATTTTTTTGTGTATACTCCAAGTAGGGAAAACAAATATACAGACTAAACAAAGAAAGAGAGCACTCAAAAGTACGCATTTTCCACAACAACTCCCTGATATCACATCAAGAATACATTTTGCAACCAGTGTCTTGCATATCTCTATAGTAATAATATTATATTTATATAAATAATAGATTGTAGCTCAATGTTTTCAGTGGCAAAATAATACTCACACCTTTCTTCACTTCTTTCTTTTTTCTTTTATTTCTTAATCAGAATTATAAAAATGGTTTCAACTGAATAATTTTAGATATGTTCATAGTAATAAATAAATATTATTTCTTCACTTACTCCATGCACCCCAATCTGTAAGCGGTTGTCCATTAATTATAACTTGTACAAATAAACACTCTGGCATCTTGCATAATTGCTATTCACACCTTCCTAGCAACCCAAGGATTTTTCAAAAAATAACAGACTAAAGTATCCTCAAGCTAATAAGAGTATTGACTCTTGTTGATTTTCTTCAGAAAGATCCATACAATTATGTTACTTGATTTTCAAATGAGAATAGAAAATAAATAGGATGAAATGTTCATCTTATATGAGCTAAATTAGTTTACACCTGTGTTTTTTTAAAAAAATACAAAAAAAACCTGAGAACAACAATAACAAAATATATCCCTGTTGACCTAATTATAACTAGTGATAAAATAAATAATAATAAGTAAATAAGTTATACAGATATAGAACTTAATGCAATTTAGAATACCTGTTTGGTTATTATTGTTGTTGGTTTTTTGTAGTTGTTTTATTTTTTGTTTTTTGGAGTTGGTGTGTGTGTGTGTGTGTGTATGTGTTTGTGTGTGTGTATGTGTATGCACGTATGTATATGTCTCTGTGCGAATTCTCTATCTCTAATGTTCTCTATCTGGTACCAAATATACCAGGAGCTATGGCAATTCAAAGTGTCTCCTAGGGAAGTCTCTAAAATCCTTATTAATAAGGAATATCTTACTAGGAACATGAAACCTGAGAAGAGCTGTCATGATAATTATTTAAAAAATTACAAATAGAAACACTTCTAGGATTGATCACCTCGCTGCCAGGTTTGGGAAAGTAACAACTTTATCATCAAAGAAATAACTGGAAAATTTTAAAAACATAAGTGAGTCTTTGTTCTTCTGATTTAACTGGGCCCCACTTTGAAAGCTATCACTGATGATAATTATTCCAAGGGTCTAAAGTTGGATTTAATTGGCACACATCGAGCTACTGCCCAAACTGCTTCAAAAAAACACAGGAAAGGCAAAAGGCACACCCTTGTCTAGTTGGGACTGTGGCGCTTGCCACAGCTACTGAGCACTGCCTATCAGATGAAATATTCATCTGTTCATCTCCAGTCCTTAACTTGGAACAATTCCTTTCCCAAAATAATTATAAAGCAATTACTCGCCAGTTTCCCCTTTATTGGTTACTACTTTTACTCAAAGAATAGCAATTACTACATAATTACAGTGCATGGTTATCTGTGCCTTCTGACAATACATTATAGTCACCATGGCTCTAATTATGTATTCTATAGGGCATAAATATGTAATGACTGTGTAGTTACATATTAATAAGCCTCTCTCTCTTTTTCAGAGACCAGTGCAGTAAGCTGCCATTGGATTACTTCCATGTGGTTAACCTGTGGAGTCAGGCTCACTGTTCCCCTTGGCTTTCTGGAAAGGCAACCGGGGACAAACAAGGTGTGTGCTGTGCTGCCCACCAGCTCTTGATTTCCTCCAGGTACACTCACCAGGGCAGAGAGAAAACCAAAAGTGAAAAGTAAAAATGACTCTCCTAAATCTCCTTTCTAGTCTGTCCTTTTGTTGAAAACTCCCAGTGTTGGCTTAGACTCAGGAATTGCAGGTGCAGAAGCTTGGCAGTACACGGGCAGACTTACCTTCGCTCAATCATTTCAGACAAGAAAGCCTGGATTCAAAGGCAGGGAAGGTCCTGAGCCTGGCTTTGAACGTGACTGCCGCTCGGATTTTAGGATATAATGTTGTTCCCAACAAAAGACCATAGGGAATCCAATCACAGAGAACTGAGGATTTAACAAAGGAACTTGCCTTTACCAACCTTTACAACACTGTCTTTAAGACTGGAGGTGCATTTCACAAGTTCTGAATTACACGAAATTAATCATGTCATCATCACCCTGCCAAATAAAGCCTATCAAATCGCATTATACCTGGGCTGCTCTGCAAACCCCAAAGCAATACATGGCATGCTCTGTGGAGTGCACAAAGTAGTTGCAAAGAATGTTTGGCAAGAAAGAGCTTCAAAGAGACAGAAGTCAAAAGGCCAAGAAAGCAGCTCTCCAGCAGTCTCTCTCTGAGAGGTGTCACACTGGGAGCAGATTCTGACATGCACCGATGAGATGGGAATCCAATGAAAGCAGACAGTCCGGCAAAATGCCCCCTGCCCTGGTACACACACCCTTTCCAGAGATAATTGACCTCAGAAAACGTGTCCTTTCCTGTTTGACTCTGATGTTCCTGGAGCAGAGATCATGGTACCTTCCCAAGCATCACTCTATAGCAGGCAGCCTGCCACCAAATTAGCAGGAAGAAGCAGGACAGAGGAGGAGGCAGCCACTGCTACTAGCATTTTCACGTAAAGATTTATTGGTGGGGTATTTCAGATCAATTATTACTGACCGCTCCAATTATACAGCATGAAAATTAGCCTTGAGTTTTGGGTTCAGGTTAGCATACAATACATGTTTTAAGTGAACAACTTAAATAGTGACTGTAGTTCCACAGATGTTTTCAGTAAAGGATCAGTGTGAACCTAAAAAATGGAAAGGGTTTTAAAAAAGGAGAACTCAAATAACTATCCCTACCCTCTAATCACTTGGTACATACTGCATGTTCTTGAGCTATGACAATTCTGTGTAGTGTGCATCATTCTTTCTGCTTAACATAGAAGGAAGATAGGGCTGGGATTGGTGAATTCACTTACCCTCAGTTGTCAGGGATTGCACTTGTGCTTAGATTTGAACTCATATAGTTCTGCTCTTTCACTGGGACCCTTACTTGAGGCATCATTTTAGTCAGTCCTAATAAGTAACCTTTCTAAATAGATAGAGGCATTTTTTGTTGTAACTCCTAACCCACAGATGAGAAAACTGTCTCAAGAGGATGAGCCCTCTTGTCCTAGGTGGTAGTGTAAATCTGAGAGCTGGCCATCTAACCAGATTGGGCAGCAAATCCTCTGCCTCTGGTGACCATTTCTCCTCTCCTATCAGATAGCTGGAAGGAAAATGTGATTTCTTGTTGCAAGGAAAATTATCAAGTAGATGAGTCATGCCCGTCCCTGGGAATCAGATCGTCCCAGTCATTCCCTGCTAAAGTGCATCCAAATAGTAAACAAAAATGTCTCCCTTCCTCCCTTGGCTCCACCATCATTCTCTTTTGGCCATGGCTGTGCTCAGGGACCCACTTCAACATGTCCCTTGGCTGTTATCTTTGCCTATCGGGGCCTGAGGTCCATAGAATCTGAAATCGTTATTCTTTTTGTATTATAGTGTCTAGGAGAAAAACGTTCAATGGCTTTGGAGACACCAGTGAACAAATGTGTGAATGAATGAATAGATGAATGAATGAACTCGCCCATATTTCTACACTGGAAAAGGCTTTTAAGAAAGTTAATACTTTTGTCTTCAGTTTACAGAATTCTTTCCTTGGGTCTTAATGACCTGCTTAGAAACAATTGCAAGAAAAATGCCCCCTCTCCCCCACTAATAATAGCAGCCTCACAATAGTGCAAAATAGAAAATGTGCCTCTCTTGAGACCAAACTTTCCAGAGGTTTTTTTATTTTGCAGGGTTTTTAGCTATATAGGCCACAGACTTGAGAATATGCCCTAATTTAGCAAATGTTGTGTATCTATAATGAGACTTCTAAATGGTATATGTTTTTAGTGCATAAGGATATCCTGAGCAAAATATTTAATATAATTGTGGGTCTTGCTAGATCATCCCTCCTCCTTCTGTACCAAGTAGGATCACACAGCCTGAGGTGACAGTCAGCAGTGAGCAGGGTCTATGTATGCATTTGTGGGATTTTGATGCATTTCTTTGAATAATATACAATTCCTATCTCAGCCACGAGAAATGCCTGAAAGTAAGGAGAGACTTGAAATGGACTCAACATATCAAAACAGTAATAATTCAAACCAGGACCAGGATCATTTGATATTAAAAAGGACGTTATTACTAATTAAGGCTGGCATGCCCTAAGTACCAGCCTGTGTATCTATCTGTATTTACAGAACTAGTAAACACACTCCTGATGAAGGGAAAACACGGCTTATAGAATGAAGGGGTGGGGAGAACTTCCTTAGCATAGCATGTGATGGAGGAAAATTCTGTGATTGTTCTACTTAAGAATTTCACAATATGAGGAAAAACATAACACTTTCCTACATGACAATATGCATACAGGCAAAATTTCGGAGAAGTTCACAAATCCCTTATGGTCCATTCATCTACTCCTTGACTCCTACAAGAGTGCTTGTTTAAAATCCTACTATAGAGCAGGGTTCGTCAATTTGGCCAAATGATGTTTTGTCATGGATAAATGTCTTCTACATTGTGGCAAACTCATCCGCATACTTCATAGATATATGTATGTATGTGTGTATGTATGTATGTATATATATATATATATATATATATGTATATATATATGTATGTATGTATGTATATATATATATCCTGAAAGTATTGCCCTCATTTGAGTTCACCATTCCAGAGGATGAGGCATGAAAATCTCACTTAAGAAAGAAAACTGACAGATATAACTATTACTACATAACAAGAGCAAGTTGGAAGTTGATGAATAACAAGTACAGAAGAATATAAAATCTTCAAAGTTCCCCTTTCACTCGATCTATGCTCTTAATTCCTGACAGACATGACTATTCTCTTCACAGAAGCGGGCTAATGAGGACCTGCTTAAGACAATCTGCTTCTATTGAAGAGCTTCTGTCTTCTCCGAGCCACCCTCTGACAGGTGTTGAGAGGAAATGATTCTGAAGAAAACACTATGAGGTGTCTGTAAATGAAAGACACGTGTAACCTAAACTGTGAGAAACACTCCGGGAAGGTGTTCCATTTATAATAAGTCCTGCAGAGCTGGGGCATCTTAGACACCTGGACTGTAGTTTTCAATCCAGTGAGTATTTATTGTGCATGACTGCCTCGCTCCCGGCTCATTTTTAAAATGTGGAAGTGGTCATTCTTTGAATCTGAGTCTTAATTGTCTGTGTGCAGTGTGGTTGGGCAACCAGACAGGATTCTACAGTGTGAATCTGTAGGTGATCACTTGGGAAATTGCAGAGGATGGTTGAGGGGATCTGAACGTTTATTCTCTCCCCAAATTTTCACCTTGAACACTGAGTGTTCACAGTGATAGAATTAAGATGCGAGTCCTTTGGGAGTGGAGTTCTCAGGAATGGAATTTTAAAACCTTAAAAAAAAATGGAACTCCAGGGAGCTCATTAGTTACCTCTAGCATCTAAGGTTACAACCAGAATATCATCTATAAATCTGAAAGCAGGTCTTCACGTAGGTATCCAATCTGCTACACCCTTAGGTCTTCAACTTTGAGCCTCAAAACAAGCAGGAACAACTTTTGGTGGCTTGTGGGCCTTGTAGGTCATAATATTTTGTTAGGACAGCTTGAAAGTGGGGACATACAGGCCATCTGGCCCAAAGGAAATGGTTTCCAAAAATCTCCAAAAGTTAACACTTCTAAATACAATTAAAGTTAGATGCACTTCTATGTTGTATATGTACTGAGAGAATGAAGTTACTAAATGCGGGCATACTAAGTCATAGTTTTAAGTCACCTTAATGTGCCCACAACCTTCAAAATGGAAGTTCGCTAAGCCCCCCACTGTCCTAGCCCCTGCTTACTATAAAAATAAACACCTGTGCCCAACATCTATGAATTCGATTTCAGTAGGTGTGTAAGAGAGCCTAAAACTGTCTTGTTTTGTCTTTTTCTAGAATTATGTATTTATTTTATCATATATGTACACTGTAGCTGTCTCCAGACACACCAGAAGAGGGCATCATATTCCATTACAGATGGTTGTGAGCCACTGTGTGGTTGCTGCGAATTGAATTCAGAACCTCTGGAGGAACAGTCAGTGCTCTTAACCACGGAGCCATCTCTCCAGCCCCCTAAAACTGTACTTATTTTTTACAGCAATCTAGGTGATTCTGACCTAGTATGAGGGGAATACATTCTACTGCCAAAACTTTAACTAAACATAGAAGATGGGGAAAGTGTATCTTTCCAAGCATCTAAGACAAAGAGAATACTGAGAATTGTGAGTGACCTGAAAGGTTAGCCCTAAAACATTCTTTACCCCAGTCTCCACCTAGCATACCCTTATTTGTTAACGTTACAACTCCAAACCCTAGCCCCTCTGTAACCAGTCCCTTATTCCACCACTTGTCATAATATCCACTGATATTATGTGAACACTTGTGATATATGTGAGCTGTGAGCATTTGGGAAAATAGCACATAGCTTAGTTACATCTGAGCAAAGTCTGCCCAGACTCTGATAACTATCCCTAGCCCCAGACATATTCAATACCTTTGATGGCCATAGTGATTTATATTATACTTCTATTCCCTGTTCAATAAGTCCCATAAGATTAGAAATTTCCGTGAAAGGCCACATATTCTGTTCCCAAGCCTCCTAAGACAACGTTCTGTGAAAAGTCCAGAGAGAAGGAATGTTTCAGACCTCTGAGGAGGTAGAAACTATCCTACCTCTACCCTAGCTACTAATGCCTACATGTCTTTGCCCACTGGTAGAAACTTCAGGTAGAACACCAGGATATTTCCTTCATTTGTAACCTCTACCTGATATCCATTCAGCAGGAAGCATCCTGAAGACCTATAATTAGCTGGCTACTTGAGATGCTTTTCTTCTTCTTCTTGTTCAGATATGCCGACATCAGCATTTTTGACTTGGCACTGTAGTAATGCAAATGATACAATTTTCATTACCTCACAGTTTATAAAGGTAGAACATCTCACTATTTCATAAAAAAAAAAAACCCTAGTGACTGCATAGTTTTATTGGTATTGGTGAGGTTGAGTTAAAGATGACATTTTATAATACCAATTATACTAAGTAGAAATTACTGTGTTTAATATATGTCAGAGGTTACATCTAGCCATCTGATGATTTATCACAGGTAATCTCAGTTCTTTTGGCAGTTGATATGACTCAAAATTTTCTATATTCTTGCCTATTTTATAAATGAGAAAAATCAAATCTTAATGTTTGAATAGTTTTTCCAGTCTTAAATGAGTGATCTAGCAACCGGACAGAGGCTCATTTGATCTACCTAATCAATCCTCCACATGGAAATGTCATTTTCACACTCAACTCAAAGCATTCATTCACACTTTCAATAAGTAGAAATTTCCAGATGCTACTGGTTAACAACAACAACAACAACAACAACAACAACAACAAAACTTTGACTCTGAAGTACTAATTGCAGATTGTTTCTATACAGTAGACTCCCAAGGAAAGAATGTGCATATAATTCTTAAGAATGAAATTTCATTGTCTGTACTTCTTCTGCGGTCTGAATGTACAGATTTTTTTCTTTGACTTCTTTGATGATTAGTTTTAATTCTCAACTTGACACATTACAGAATCACCTGGGAAGAGGGTATATCACCTCAGTGAGAGAGTGTCTAAATCACATCAACTCTGGGAATATCTGCGGGCAATTATCCTGATTACATTAATTGTGGTAGGAAGATCCACCCACATTGGGCAACACCATTCCGTAGGCAAGAAATCCTGAACTCTAGGAGTGGAAAGGAGCTGAGCATGAGCATGCATTTCTTCTACTCTGCTTCTTGGATACCGTGTGACCAAATATCATCATCTCTCTTTACTGTGATTTTGCCATAATGATGAACTGTAACTTGGAACTATAAGCTAAGATGAACCCTTTTTCAAGGTATTTTTGTCACAGACTGGAAAAGAAACTAAGATAACTTCATTTAGAACCTTTGAGAGGCTATGAGTCTGACCACACAAAACAAATTTCCTAATACTAATGGCATGCAGGATAGGCAAGCCAAAGGCCACATGTAAGAGGAACCTATCTCCTAATCTAAGTGTCATTGGTTTTTGGTACAAGGAACAAAGGAGCATTAGAAATGCAGAAAAAAAATTAGGTACAAGTTACCATTTCCTTGAAGGGAAAAAGTCATTGCAAGCTTGAATCAAGGGCTAAGCGCTGTTAGCCAAACACTTTTATTTGTGCTATGTAATCTGCAAAGTATATGAATGTGTGATTTACCCATAAAAAAAATAGCCATGAGATTGATTCAAAATCTGCCACTGATGGGGGTAGGGAGGTAAGGAGAATCTCTAGGAGGATAACCAGACCTGGGATAAGGGAGGCACCCAAGAATCAATGGGAGTGTCCTTAGCTGTGATTCACATCATTGGGGATATGGAACCTGAAGAGTCTACTCTGCCCATATCCAGGCAGTGACCCCAGTAGAACCGTAGGGACACCAACCTATGCACAAAACTTTATCTTGCCTATTAGAAATGCAGGGACGGGCATGGAGCAGAGACTGAAGGAATGGCAAATCAATAACTGGCCACTCCTTTAATGCTAACTTTGTTATACTTGCAAACAGGAGTCTATCATGGCTAGGAGAGGCTCCACTCAGAAGCTGATTCAGACAGATGCAGACACCCACAGCCAAAGAGTAGATGCAACTTGGGGACTCTTATGGAAGAATAGAAGGAAGGATTGTGGGCGCCGAAGGGGATAGGATCTCCACAGGAAGATCAACAGAGTCAACTAACCTGGACCCTTGGGGCTCTCAGAGAATGAACCACCACCAATCAAAAAAAAAAATGGGCAGGACCTAGGCCTCCCTGCACATATGTAGCAGATGTATAGCTTGGCCTTTATGTGGGTCCCAAACAACTGGCAGGGAAGAGGTATCCTAAAAGTTATTACTTATATGTTGGATATGTTCTAGTAGCTGAGCTGAATTTTCTGGTGTCAGTGGGAGAGGATGTGCCTAGTCTCCCAGAGACTTGATGTGCCAGGGTTGGGAGATACAAAGGGGTCTCTAGCAGCTTAGAGGAGAAGGGGAGGAAAGGATGGGTGAGAGATTGCAGGAAAACGTAGGTAGGAGGGAGGCAGTGAGTGGGATATAAAGTGAATAAGTAAAGAAGTTGAGAAGGAAGAGGAGAAGTAGAAGTGAGAGACCCTGAGGGGTTGTCCAGTCCCACACCCTCCTTATACTTCCCCCTCTCACCTGGGATCAAGGTTAGGCCAAGTTCCATTCTCCACCCACAGGAACATTCTTGAATAAAAAATTCTCAGACTGTACTGATTAATTGTCACCTGACCCTCTAGAAAGTCCCAGGTAGAGTTCAAATTCGTGTCATGCTTGCTAGCCAATAGATTTAAAGGTCAATATGCTTAATCAGTAGGTTTGAAATGTAACCTTGCTGATGTAACCTGTGCCCCTAAAAAGTATAAAAAGTGTTTGTAATAGCCATTCTGGGTTGACTTTTCATCACTATCCTCCAGGGACTGATTGAGAGTTGACAGCAACACGATGGAAAATAAACCTCTTGCTTTTGCATTAATCTTAGTGTCTCCCTTGGGAGGCATCTCCATCCAAGTAGGTGCCACTGACTGAGGGTTAGGGTCTTGCCTTAGGAAGGAGGAGGAGGAGGAAAGAAAGAAAGAAAAGGAGGAAGAGGAAGAAGAGGAGAAGAAGAGGAAGAGAAAGAGGAAAAAAGAAAGAAAAAAGGAAAGGCAGGAAGGAAGGCAGGAAGGCAGGAAGGCAGGAAGGAAGGAAGGAAGGAAGGAAGGAAGGAAGGAAGGAAGGAAGGAAAAGAAATATCTAGCAGGGGAAAGAGAAGTCAGAGGAGAACCAAATGAGAGGGAATTGAATGGGGAAAACTTAAAGTATAACATCAAAAGAGTGGGAATGAAGGACCTTATTTTCCTCATGATTACTTTTAACACCTTAAGTGTTGGAGAGAAAATGTGTTCTGTTTCCCAAGATTTCTCCTCACAAGTGAAAAGGAATAAAAGAAGAAATCTACATTCTAACCCAATCCCCAGTACCTTGATGATAGGATTGAGCTAAATCAATCAGCATTTTTAGAGAAATCAGTCTAAATAAGTAAATAATTAATTAAAAAACAGGATACAGACAAATTAGTACATTAGGAAACAAAACCCTTATTAAAACAGGGAAATATGGTCAAGTTCTGTCATTCAGAAGGAAAATCTGATTTTTTTGTTCTGTCGTCAATCAAATGGGTCCAGATGATCATTTACTTGCCTTAGTGATAACTGCAAAGATTCATCTATGGAATTATCTCTTCCATTACCATGACATTATATGATACCTGGAGATCCAGTCAAGCTACATAGTCTTGTTCAGTGGATATCAGAGAGGCTCTCTTTCAATAGGAAGGACCCAACAGTTTATTCTTGATAGAACTCTTTTGACATGATCCCTCCCCAACTTCTTTACAGATATGTCTCAGCTCATAAATATCCCTTGACAGTCATCATCTCAATGCTTCTATGGGCACTGTGGGACTCTGCAGAGTCAATTATTACTATGCATAGAAACAGATACATTTCTCTACTTGTTCTAACTCAAAATCCTAAGTGGCCAGAAGAATGCTACTCACAGTAAAAGTTTAGTAAATATTGCTAAATGATTGCTTGAATAAATTATTTAAGTGAGAAAAATTGGCTGCCTTTGTGAAGAGTCTAACACATTATGCTTAAGGTTTTCCATCTTTTTATTTCAAGGAAGTTGAAGTGTTTTTTTTCCCTGAAGAGAACCATATGTTACATAGGAGAATCCTTTGGAAAGAGGGGCTTAAAAATACCTTCTAGATAAAACTTTTGGAACGCTGCTTCCCTAGAACTTCTTTTTCACATATCTTTCCTAACAGATAGTTGGTGCAGCCCAAGAAAGAAACAGAAATAATTTGCTCAGATCCACATATTCAAAAGCAATAGTATGCTTACTCATGGCTGTATGTTCTCCCAATATATACTTACATACATTCATGATGGACATACTCAAAGGAAAATCATATTCCTTAAAATTCCCAGAGCTTCTCATTTAGAGAGACCCTATGAGTAGAAGGGTAAGGACTAAAACTGAACGATGTAAAATGCAAATAGTCAAATATATTATTCATCAAGTAAGTCTGTATGTATAGGTTCTAATCATGTCAGGAAGTTAGAGCTTAATTGTGTTCTACGAGCTCCCAAGAAAGAGGTCAAAAGAGATAAAGCTTTCCCTCCTAATGTTGCAGAATCTCTAAAGACAATTCTCCCAAATAGGCTGACCTCACTGCCATACGCTATTTTAGAAGAATATATGAGATTTTTTTCTAGAGAAATAAGAACAAGCAGGTCATTCTGGGATAAGGGGAATAGCTCAAGGTGGGGGTAAGGGTATGCGAGAAAGAATGAAAAGGTAGCAGGAATCCAGAAACTAGCTTAGTATTCATACCGCACACCTAAGCGTGGCCTGAAGAAATACAAAAGAAAAGGAGAAGCGGAGTGAATAATGGAGACAAGGAGATATTGTCAGAGACTATAGGAAGAATGGGGCACAGAAAACAAAAACAACGGGAAAAAGGCAAAAGAAAAATGAAGGAATAAAAGAAAAATGAAGGACAAAAAGAAAAAGGGAAGGGACGAGAAAGGGTAGTTGATATGAGGATGTGGGAACTGCAGGCATATTTGGGATAGCACCCTTATTTACTATTTGCAGGATTCTGAGGCACACAGAAATGGAACATACTCTCTGAGAGTCTTCTTGTTGTGTACCTTGTGTGCACTAACAGCCATACCTTAGCTCACTCCCCAGCAGCAGTCTCTGCTATGAGAGTTTGCTGATTGATGCCTTTGAAATGAAGATGACTATCTTCTGACTCCTATAGGCCTCAGGCTGAGGTGAGAACAGAGGGTTAGAGAATTCTTTCTCCTTACAATGTTGTTAATGTATTCGTCTTATTCTTCAATGTTAAGGTCATATAAAAGCAGCTTGCCAGAGAACAGACAGGAAGGAAGGAAGGAAGGAAGGAAGGAAGGAAGGAAGGAAGGAAGGAAGGAAGGAAGGAAAATGTTTACCTACAGAATGCACAGGATAGGACATGGATATGAAAGTAACAGAACCATTTCCTGACTCTAGAGAGCTCTTCATGTGTGACTTTGGGCAATTCATTTAATCTCTATAAAATTCATTTCCGCTAACTGTTCAATGAAATTAACAAAAATCACCTACCTTTTAGGATGTTTTGAGGACCAGGTAAGAAAACTCATGTAAAGAACTTAATAGAGCTGCCTATCTCGTTCAGTTCTCAATAAGTGCTAACTATGATTAGTTATTAGGCTTTCAAATAAATGTAAGCCATTGTTCATTATAACATCTTCAATTACACTGTACTCTAGAAGAAATTTCAAAGTAACATCTTAGCATAATAGGGCTTGCGATGAGTTCTACATCTTACTTGAAATTCATTTGGAAATTCACTTCTTTATGATTAACATGTAAATCATATTTGATGTCAACCATAGACTGAACACATGCCTTAGCCTAGCAAAGAAGAAGCCCCACAAGTGACAGAAACCTTATTCCATCAAATGAGATTGTTCAGAATTTTGAAAGCAGAACATTCAAAAGTGATACTTTAATTCCAAATCGATATCACATTTTTTATACTTTTTAAATGTGGTTACATATGAAAGACAGTCACTGCAAAATTTGGAAGCTTTACATTTAAACTAGCTATAGGTAGGATTAAGGACTCTAAAATCAATTTCAGGGGTGCCAGGTTTTCTTTGAAAATGTATGTAAATACTGGAATCTTGAAAAGGTTCCTGTGGAGGTATCTATGGCCTTAATCAGATCCTTAAAAGAGACGAGGGCATCTGTAGAAGGGCAACAGTAAGAAAGCTCAAGCTATACAACGTATATGTATTGCAGCCTAATCAGTATCAGTTCTTACAACTGGATCACTCTGAATGCATCACATTGAAGGTACGGTATGCCTACTTATCTAATGATAAAAACAAGTTACAGAACTCTTTTGTAAAGTTGCAGGATGGTGTTTATAATATGTGCCAAATATAGATACATATCATTATAAAATGTAATCATGTATAAAACATAAGTATACATGTCAGTAAAATAAATGAAAAACTTGTCTGGAAGAACCCAGAAAACACAATTCAATGACTAATATCAATTACCCATAGGCAGCGACACTGATGTTTAATAGTTTCTCATTTTCTTCTTTCCGCTAAGAACAGGAGAGGGAAACTGGACAGCAAATGGGAAACCCACAGCAGCCGTTTTGAGCATGTCTCCGCTGGAGGTAGGATGCTGGAAAAGAGCTCTGTGCCCTGTGTCTTTGTGTCTCCTAAATATGCACTCTGCCTATAGGCTCCAACATGACTGTGGAGCAGGAACCAAGAGGAGGTGCTTGGACATCAACCTGAACTCACACCCCTGCCCTGCATCTCAATTCTGCTATCAGTCCATTACCCGCCTCTGTGTTACCCTACTCCCTGGGAAACCCCCTCCTGCCATACAGGAGCTCTGGGACTTATACCTTTTCTTCTGTCCTTTCTCTCTCTCTCCCTCCCCACTATACCCCCTCCCTCTCTCAAGCATCCTACCTGTGTGCTATTATAATGGCCAATTATTTGTTATTGGTTACTTTGACACAGGGTCTCACTAAGTTATTGTTGCTTCATTCTATGTTCCAGATGAGCCTTGAAACTGTAATCCTCCTGCCTCAGCTTCCCAAGAGGCTATCTGGTATTGATTGCAAACTTGTACCACAATAGTCCCAGCTAGAGATTCCTTTTCGGCCACTATATGTTTGCAAGTTAAATTGCTTTATCTCCACATTTTAACATTTATCAAATCACTTTAAATTTAAGGTTTATATCCAATTTTGCTTCCCTCCTGAAAGTGTCTTATTGATACATTTTATAATTGGGGGTGAAATCAAGCCAAAAATATATTATATATTTTAATATATATTAATATATATCAGTTACTTAAACTATTTTCAAGGTATTTTAATGGGATTTGCAAACCAACTACCAGCATAGGTAAATGCTGAACCCCTTATTTCTGTTATGTTATATTCAAATAAAGTAGGTCACCGGAATGAGCATCTACCTGCAAAGTTCTGCTATTTGCATATATTTCCATACCACTCAGTGTTATTAAATGTTAGATACTCCTTAGGAAGCCCCATCAGCTTGGTAAAACAGCACTATCAAGAAATGCAGGACTTAGAGAACCCTTACAAGTGGATACAAATAGATGATAGCACATATATTATTAGAGTTATTAAAATGAGCCGGTGATGAGAGTACTTTATTTGTACACATTACCTCAATTTTCACAATAACGAAATAAAATTAATTCAGTGAATTATGCCAATTTATAAATAAAGAAACAGATTTAGAGAGTGGAAATTATTCTAAGTCCCAAGGCTACTATAAAAACAGTGACAGGAATCCAAGCCTTCTCTACCTACCTCTTCATTTCTTCTCTTTTTTTTTATGATTTTATTTAGTACTTTTATTTTTGTGCATGTGTGTATGCCTGTGTGACTTTATGAGTACCATATCTGGGCAGGTACCCATGGAAGCCAGAGGATTTTGGGTGCCCTGACACAGATAGTTGTGAGCTGCCTGATATATGTGCTGGGAAAGGAACCTGGGTCCTCTGCAGGAGCACAATGCACTCTGAACAGCTGAGCCATCTCTGCAACACCTCTAACTGTCTTAGTTAGGGTTTCATTGTTGTGAACAGACACCATGACCAAGGCAACTCTTATAAGGACAACATTTAATTGGGGTTGCCTTACAGGTTCAGAGGTTCAGTGCATTATCATCAAGGCAGGAGCATGGCTGTGTCCAGGCAGATGTGGGGCAGGAGGAGCTGAGAGTTCCACCTCTTCTGAAGGCAGCCAGGAGAATACTGGCTTCCATACAGCTAGGACAAGGGTGTTAAAGCCAACTCTCACAGTGACACCTACTCCAAGAAGGTTCATACCTACTCCAAAAAGGCCTCCTAATAATGCCACTCCTTGGACCAAGCATATACAAACTATCACACTATTCATTGCACCCTCCCCTCTCTGTGTGTTCTAATTTCATTGCTTTGCTGGGAAAGCTATTAGAAAAGCACTTGGAAATTACATTCAGTGTTCCCCTGTGTTCTCAAACCAGGAGACAAATGGCTAGTAACCAGCAGTTCAGTGCAGATCAGTTATTGTGCACAGTAGCTTCTGAGACTGTTGGGGTTAGCAGATTTTCTGTTAAAATGTTCCAAGATCTGATGTGATGGGTCTTTCATGAACAACACTAGGTCCTTAGCTTCCTATGGGCGAGGCAGACAAATACTAGATATTAGACCTGGCCTATATCTGATTAAGATTCCACCAGGTCTGTTTCCATTTCGTTACCTAAGTTTGTTCAACTTAAAAAGCATGTTACGTTCAGAAGCCGAACATAATGAGAACAGTCTAATTAAAAGTTAATTATGGGCTGATTCAGTATCCTAAGTAGGCAGATTCCTGGTTTCTGAAGCAATTGTTGGTATCCGTGAACAGTGGGTATTTGAAGGTTAAAAACCCATGGTTATAAGAAGAAGATCAAAAACCTGTTGGTACCAAGTCAGATGAGTTGTCTCCATAAACCATGAGTCACATTTTTACATATGAAAATGATTAAAAAATAAATTTATACTTCCCTTTGATCTGAAATCATAGCTAGCACTGTCACTGAAGCAGATGAAAACATTTCAGAAACAGGGCGCAGTCAAGTTGCTTTATTGTAAATTTTAGCTTCTACGACTGAGGGCTCTTATAGGGGCTGCACCCAATTTGCTTAACTTTTCCAACACAAAAAAAATCTAAAATCAATTGAACTACAAGTATGAAAAGAGACTCAGAGGAATTTGCCACAATGCCCCAAGTTCAGAAGAGTAAGCAGGAGAGAGTGGGGATCTCAGGTGGCCACGGGAGGACCATCACTTGGTGTCACCAGCTCTTGTCTTGGGCCCCAGAAGGATTCTCAGTTTCACATGGCCTAGAATCCACACACATGCACACCACGATCACCCTCTCTCCTCCTTGGTGTCCCGTGCCCAGTCTCAAGCAATAAAGTCTCCCGGCCTCTTAGGTTTCATTGCCGTGGATCTCTCTAAGTATTGGACATGATCATATTTTGCCCCCATGTTCTTTCTTGTGCTTGTTTTTAACTGTTGGGCAATTACTGTATTTTAATAACATATACTGTATGTTTTATATGTGTTTGCAATGACCAATGGCTATATCCCACTATATAACAAATGGATTAACTGACACACTTATTTTCATGAAAAAAGTACTTAAATTCCTTAGTGATTTTCATATGCCCATTGCAGCATAACTAGCTACAGCAAATCTATTGTACAATAGATATCTAGAGTTTTTCCTTTACCAGCGTATCCTCTTGCCTGGTTTCCTAAACTCCCCACACCCAGGCCTCTGATGACTACCATTTAATCGTGCTAGGAAGTCAACGTGTCCAACAGAAAGACTGTTCACTCTTTGTCTCTTTAATGTGTGGTTTATTTCAATTAACTTATGTCTCTCAATTTATCCGTCTCATAAAAGACAGGATTTGCTTCTTTATTAAGGCTAAACAGTGTTCAACTGTCAATGTATAGCACATTTTCCTTAGGCACATATCTGCTGATGGATTTTCAGGCTGATTCCATAATCATAGATATATTGAACTACAGTTCGATGAACACAAGGTTCTATTTGTCTCTTGATTTATTGATTTCACATTTGGATATATAACTAATAATAGGAATTCTGGATCACACGACAGTTATTTTTAATACCATGAGGAATGTCTATCATGTTTCCTACACCAGTGGCCCTTGTTCACAGTCCCATCTACAATATGTAGGTGTCCCCTCCATCCCATCCTCATAAACAGCTGCTTCCTTTCTCTTGATAGGTCATTGTGGTTTGTATCAACGTACATTTCTTTAATAATGAATAATGTTGTCTGATCCTGTTTCCCAAAGTTTCCTTATTATCTTTAGAGTCGTATTCAAATAATGAATGTAGCCTCATAAATCCTTCACAAAGTCCTGCCCTCCCTTCCCAGAGTCTGAACATCCACATTGTCCTATAATTATCCGTGTGACTCTTTATGCCTGGAGGTCTCTATTTTTTTCTTTTCTTTTTAAAATTTTTTATTAGATATCTTCTTTATTGACATTTCAAATGTTATCCTCTTTCCTAGTTTCCCCTCTGAAAACCTCCTGTCTCATCCCCCCTCCCCTGCTCACCAACCTGCCCATTCCTGGTTCTTTGTCCTAGCATTCCCCTCCAATGGGGCATTGAGCCTTCTCAGACCAAGGGCCTTTCCTCCTGTTGATGTCTAACAAGGTCATCCTCTACTACATATGCAGCTTTATTTTTATTCATGATGTGATGAAGGCTCATTGTTTTAGCGGAGATTCAAAGTCTAGCACTTAGGAGGCGTTCTAAAGAATTGAACAGAGTTGCAGTAGTCTTGTCCATGTTCCAATCTATCGACCAAGATGGCCTTCCCCTACTAAAATCCATCTACCACGGAGTTCCTGCTGAGTAGCTAAGCCTGCTGGGAAGCCACATAAGGCATGTTGGGCAAAGGCTACAGTGAGAGCTGAGAGCTATCACGATGTCTGGTGACAAACAAGTTCTGCCTTCCTGATTCAGTCAACTTTCCAAGTAGATAGGGACCATGCGTGGAGCAGCTGTCATGGTATATGAAGATCCGAGGGATTATACTCTCTAGAGTTCCCCAGTGCCAACCTTTTTAAATACACCCACAGTGAAACTCCTCAGATCTGCTACCACTGTAATGGTAACATCTGACTGGTCTGCTCGGTATGATGCCAGATCCAACATGCTCGCTATCCAGAGCCTGCTAACAGTACCCAACATTGATAGTTCTTTGAACACTTATTTTGCTGAGCTCTGGGGAAAAAACCCACAGCTTTTAAGAAGTATCCACAAGAAACCTATTCAAAGTCATTCTCACATTAAGAGCCCTGACCTGAGCTGTCCAACCTCTCTCTTATGTACAGTCTTTTTTTTTCTTTAGATGGTTTGTTCTTTTCTTAATGTCTGTAGAAGACTGTAGATCTTGATCTATAGTGTTATTTTGTTTTATTTCTTTTTTTAAATTAAGTCTGATAGTGCCCTTACAGTGCATATTAAATAAGTACATTTGATTGTTTTTTATTATTACTTTTATTTTTTTACAGTCCAGTCACTACCCCCTTCCACAGTTCCTCATCCCATTCTGCCTCCCCACTGTCTCCAAGAGGATGTCCCCACTCTCATCCCTCCATCAAGTCCTCCCTACTCCCTGGGGCTTCAAGTCTCTGGAGGGTTAGAATTGTTTTTCTTTTTTTTTTTTAAGTAAACATTCTAAAGGGCATGTTGTCCAATGAATCATATCAGCTATTGTGTCTGTTATAATCTGTTTTCCAGCTTCTAGCTTGTCCACATTGAGACTCATTTCACCATAGTGTGAACGCGATACAGACAGGATAGATTAAAAGAGATAACTGAGGACCCAGGCTTCAAAGGACAAATATAAAAAAATAAAAAAATAAAAAACTCCATAAAGGAATTCGAGCAGAAACAAATCAGTCTTGTGAGAGTATGTTTACCTAATTACTTACCCAATACACATATTCTGTTTGACTTTGTAAGCCATTTTAAAGTATTATTTTATTTTGGGTGGTATCCAGCCCTAAATTTTAAACTAAATCTAAATTTAAACTAAATATAAACTATAGTCAGATTTAACTCAGTGGTAGAGTACTTGCTTAGCATATACAAGACTGTGGCTTTGATCCGTCATACTGTTAACACACACACACACACACACACACACACACAATTGCGATTCTCTTGTTTCTTGCAAGTAACTTTTTATATTTTAGGAGTTAGGAATTGAATAATTCAATGTGAAAATTAGAGAATTCTTTAGTGAAAAATAAAATAAGAGTCCCAGCAATATATATATATTGTATAATGTATAAACATATATGCATACATTTATTTTTCATATACATATACTCATATGCATATCATACATATACACATGCATATAGATATGTATAAATCAAAATGTATATTTTAAGAAAGAAAAAGAAAACAAATCCATACAAATTTATCTTTTACAGAGAAACACTGTACTTTCATTAATTAGCTAGTAGTGTAAGTCCCAGATTCTTTCCAGGAGATGCACACTAAACTTCCAGAGCACCAAGCTTCTAACAGACCAGCCCTGTTGTGTCTGTTATCAATGGGAACGTCTCACACACTGAGGACTCGCGGCAACAGAATGGGCCATTATGAGATTTAAAAACCCATCCTAGTCACCTAGGAATTCATGTAAAGTCACCAACTTCATATAACTGAGAAACCTTTTAAAAAATTAATGTGGTGGCTGGAGAGGCACCTCAGCAATTATGGGTTCTTGTTTCCATCATCCACACAGTGGCTTACAACCATCTATAACTCTGGCTCTAGGGATCATGTGCTCTCTCTGGCCTCTGAACTCTGTGGGCAGGCATGTGGTACACGTGTGGCACACATACATACATACATACATACATACATACAAAATACTCATGCTCATAGAATTTTTCAATCAATTTAATATTTTTTAAAATCTTAATATGTCCAGGCATTTCATAATTTAGTATTGGCATTTTCTCATAAAATTGCAGCTTTGTTTTATGTCTTTACTGTGACAGAGCAACATCCTCCAAACACATTAATTTTTATCTTTCTCTGATATAAAAAGAACAACTAGTTCTGCATTTTTTGGCACTCTGCATCCATTGCCTTGGAAGGAATTTAATTTTTGTAATTTGAGAGAATAAAAATAGAAATTGGCGTGGTTGGAGTTTAGATGTGTTTCGAGTGTGTTTCAAGACATGTTAAGCATGTGACTCCCGGTTTGTGGTAGTATGGAATTGTATCACTGTTAAGGACTTGAAGCTCAGTGTGAAGTGGTTGGCTCACTGGCATGTTGGCCTGCGAGTGCATGCATGGAGGGACTTCTCGTGGAAGCCCAGCTAGTCCCTGTCACTGCTCTGCACAGTTTTGAGAATGATCTAAGATTGTCTTACTTTCAAATTTTTAACAAGTGAGCTTATTAAGTAACAGCAAACAAATAAAAGAACAAATATCAATTAGCTGATAAACAGAGGGAGCCGACGGGTAGCAGGGCATCATCAAAGCAGCTGACAGCATCCAGCAGAGCTGACAGTAATAGCCTGAATGAAAGAGCGGAAGTTCCTCACCAATACAAATGCCCAGTAGAAAGGGCAGAGGAAGTCAAGGCAGAACCCTGGAACTCCCCACTGAGGTTACTCCCCATGGACAGGCCTCTAGCTACCTGACAGCTCTTTTTTATGGGATCAACAATAGTAACCTGTTATGGAAATGGTTTGTTTTCTAGCTCTTCGCAAGGACTCTGTGCATATAATGCCTTTAACTATTTGCTCTATGTCTCTTTTCCTGGTATAGAGCTATGGGGTCAAACCTGAACCAGGATTGGGGTAGGAAGCTGAGGGGGTGTGGTTTGGAAGAAACAAGTGAGGGCTTAAACATCACGTGATAATTTAGCACTATAATGAAGATTACAGTTTAAAAACACAATCAAGAAGACATTCCGGAGTCCTGGCTACTTCCCCATCTAACCATGAGATCGCCCTTTCTCTAGTACACTTCTACCATGATATCGCCCCCACACTATGAGGTAGCCAGATAATCTGCTACAGAACCCAAACAGATAAAGCTACCCAGTCTTGGGCTTTTTCCAATAAAACTAAATTTTCCTTATCAATTACCTGGGTTCAGCTATCTTTGTTTCTCATAACAACAGGTAAATAATCCAGGCATGGTAAGGAAAGGTGTATGATGATACTCTTCACCTGAACCAGTGGTTAAAAATTAAAACACCACAGGCACCTTTAAGTACACATATGAATCAAGTACACATCAGATATCAAGCAAAAGTTCTGTATGGTGGCCAAAGTGAAGAGTAAAACCATCTTGAAACTTTGAAGTTCAATTTTGTTACAGATATCATTTAAATTTTTTAATAAAAAAAAACAGGTTAAAATGAGCACTATGTGCTTGTTTGAATCATGTGCTGTATTGCAAAAGAAAATTATGCTGGGCTGCCCTAGAGGAAGTGTCTCGAAGCTGTGTAAGTTTAAGGGTGAAGAAGACCAAAACTGAAATATTAAGTCATGCAGAAGAAGTTTTAGGGTGGGGTTGGGGTGTCTAGGTACAGGATCTCATGGTCAGAGGAATCAGGATCTCAGATAAATACAGCAGCATGCAAAGATGATTTCTAGGGGAGAACAGGCTACCAGAAAGCCTTGGGTCAGGGGACAGGACCATTGCAGAGCAGTGGTCATTGTTGACGAATGACTGCAGAGGACCGGAAGTCACCGCAGCAAAGATCACAGTGGTGATGAAGAGGACTGACAGAGCAGCCTCCCCTGCATCGCCAGCACTGAATTTTGAGTGAGAGGAAACCGAGGGACCCGAGAGCTAAATAAAATGACCCAACACAAGATGTTTAGAAATCTCAGTGAATGAGCACTTGAGTAAGATTTCATCTTTTTTCTTTTTCTTTTCTTTCTTTTTTTTTTTTAAGGGAGGAAGGGAAAGATGGCTGTGACTGTTTCAGGAACCCATAGACTTTGCAGGGAGAGGCTTTCCATCTGTCAGCCATGTATGTAATTCCCAAAATTTGTGGGCATTTTTTCCTATCTTAAATATTACTATTTGTTTTGCTGTAGAAACTTTGCTAGATATATGCAATGTATCTTAATTATGCTTGCCCCATCTATTCTCTAGATTGGGTCTACCCTATTCTCTACCTCTACCTCCATATGAATGGATAGTCATTGAATCCCCATAGATCTCTCCTGTGTTCTCCAAACTCCCCCTTGACCCCAAAACTTTAACAATGGCAACAATAATGTGTATGATAGTTTATTAGCAATTATGATAACAATAATACCAGCCACACCTTAAATATCAGATTTTCCAGTACATGTAAAAGTTTTATCTAACCATGGAAGGACAGGATTAATAAGCAGGACCATGGAATAGCTTACTGGGGGTGACAGACAGAGAAACAGTGAGCAGGCGAGCAGGCCAAAAGACGGACTCAAGAGGATGGCAGAGGGAAAAGTTAGAGGCATTACAATGCAAATAGGAAAGTGAGTCCAGGAAAGAAATTGCATTCTATCTCCAAGGAAATCAGAAATGAAATTAGATGCAGAAAGCAGTCTAAGCAAGAGATACTGCCGTGCTGACAGTGGAGACCTAGAGTCCGGGAACTCAGAAGACTGTCTGGAACCACCAGGACATGGAGGCAGATTTCAGCATCAAGTGTCGTGTAGGGCAGAAATGATAGCTCAAGAGCTCAACGGGAGGTGGGAGAGTGGGGAGGAGGGAGGTAGAACTGAGGAGGCTTCTTGCTCATTCTTTAAAGCATGCTTCATCAAAGAAATAGTTCTCCCAGAGGACAGAGTTATTCATCCCAAAGTACAAATATCCTTCTTGAACCTACAACTGAAAGGTGACATGTGTGCCACAATCAGTATGTCCCTATATTCAGGAGACTCCTGGGAAATCTCAGGCTTGATTTTGACTCTTGCTTTCACTGACTACAGCTGTTTCCCCTCCCCACTCTCCTACAAAGCCAGCTTCTTCCCATGCAGAACCCATTTTTATCTACCTGAAACCAGCATCCTCTACCAACTGCCACCTTACCACACATTTCTTTCTCTCTTTTTTTTAAGATTAATTTATTTATTTCATGTATGTGAGTACACAGTCACTGTCTTCAGACACATCAAAAGAGGGCATCAGATCCCATTACAGATGGTTCTGAGCCACCATGTGGTTGCTGGGAATTAAACTCAGGTCCTCTGGAAGAGCAGTCAGTGCACTTAACCACTGAGCCATTTCTCCAGCCCGTACCACACATTTCTTTCCTCTACAGTACACGCCATAATGTAAATATATCTTTGTTTCCCATCTATTTGTTCAAAGCCAGTCTCTCCCATCAGAATTTTTCTGTCTAGGATGCTAACCATTAACCCTTGGTGGCTATGTGAGTTTAAATGTACTAAACTCAAACGATTCTGAAAGTTCTGCTCTTCGTTTGTATAAGCCATACAATAAGCAGCCTCTTGGAGTTGTTGGCTATCACAGTAGATGGGAAGTCATTTTCTGATCAAACTTAATTACATAGTAGCAATTCCATAAGCTCATCAGCCCTGCTAGACAGCACTGGAAGATAACATGAGTTCTGTAAGAACAAAGCCCTTATCTGTATTATCTACTCTTGTACCCCATTATCTGACACAATTCTTGGCATTAGTACATATTCTGTAAATACCTTTTGGACAAATCAATGAATTACCAGAAGGATAAAGCAATATTTTACATACACTCTTTCCACGTTTAAAATAAATACAGTTTGGGATAAATGAGCGTACAGATTTAAAACATCTAGCAATTCTCAGTATCTAATCGATATGCAGTCTATAAAATTAATGGGTGGCATGTGTGTTATATGCTCTTTCTGGTAATTAAACTCCCTAACATCATGTACCTTTGTAGCCAGTCCCATTTGTCAGACATTCCCAGGAGATCTCTGAAACAAAGGCAAAGGTAATAATATGCCAAAATCTTCCCACAAGGTTACTCATAAAAAGAAATTTATGAAACTAACTCACAGAATTCCACTGTTACACAAATGCATGTTAGGAATGTGTGAAATTAATGAAACATTTCACACATTTATATTTCCTGTAGGGCTAGGTATACTCAGCATGTTCATTTAATAAATATTTGAGTATTTACCACGAGAAACTGAGAACATTCTGGTCCCTAAAGTCCAACCTTTATGTCCTCCTGAGGTTAAGAAATATGAACTCATGGTAGCTGTTGTCCCCTCTTATACTGTATGAGCTAATAGTAGGTGAACATCTGCAGGTGCTTAGCTCTTTGTAATCAGAGGCCAACACTGTGAACATTCTTTCAAAGGTTGTCTGGCTTGTGATGAAATTAACCCCCTTCACTGTCGAGCTGAGAGTCCTATTCATTGCAGATGTTCAGGTCTCTGTTGAGAATAGAAAAGGTAATTTTACTCTACTATCTGATTCACAATGGATCAGTGTCTCTATGATGGACTCAGGTCAGGCCCTAAGAGGCCCAGCTTGTCAGAGTGTGCTCCTTTCTCTCTGTGGTAACTGTTTCTCATCCTGTATGTGGTTTGGAACAATACTATCTCTCCGAGTGACTAGAAAGAGCAGTGCCCTGTTGCTTCTCTGTCATCCCTCCCACAAGAGACAAAGGATGCTGCCTGATCCTTCCAGTTGTTCACAGAAGAAATACATCCTGCAGTAAGAGAAACTTAGTCTCTTGGGTGGCGTAAGGTATAAAATGGACCAACTAGACCATGTTGCTTAAAGAACACAAATTTGGGTTTCACAGTTCTTGATGCTACGAAGTCCATTTTCAAACTGCCTGTTGGCCCAGTTCTTGGTACTGGAGACGGCCACCTTCTTTCTTTAACCTGATACACTGGGAAGAGAAGATCTGGTGTTTGTCTTCCCCTTATAAGGAATTCTACTTCAGGAGCCCTTGCTCATGTCCTCATCTAAACCCTAATGCTTAACCCCCTAATGTGACTGTTCCAGGGGCTAAGAATTCAGCATACTAAACGGTGGGACACTGGAGGACTAGTGAGATGGCTTAGCCAGTAAAGTGCTGAAACTCAAGCGTGAAGCCTTGAGTTTGGATTCCCAAGTGGCAAGTAAAAATTCCAGGTTTGGTGGAGTAAATCTGTAATCAGAACACAAAGGAAATGAAGGCAAAAACATCCCTTGGGGTCAAGCTAGACTTAATAGGATTTGTGAGCTCCAGTATCAGTTAGAGACCCTAGGTCAAGAAGGCACCTATTGTTGACCTCTGTACATAACATGCATGCAAATATACTGCACACACTGAATCGCATACACATATGTACCACACACACACACACACACACATGCATGCACACAATATTTACAAAACTCAGTAGTCGTGGGGCACGGATGCCAAGCCATGACTCTTAGACACATATAGACAGCACTTCATGGGCACACCTGTGCTGTCGAACTCACGGGTTCTCAAGAGCTTAACTGCTCCAACTCTGTCTCTCTAGCTTTGATTTGTGACTATAACCATAGAATTGTATTTACCATCTGCTTCAAAACCTGTAGTCCTTTCCAAGTCCAGATCCATTTTTAAAAACTCGGTAAGAACTACTCTAGTAGCTCTCTCTCTCTTAATCATTGGTGTTTTCCTCCTTGCCCGAGTTTAGCTCTCTTTGGGGTTTAAGGAAAGGACAGGAGCAATAAGCATGGCATTACTGTCAAATTAGGACTAAACTCAACAGCAGCCTTCGAACGTACATTGCATCAAGGTCATGCTTCATTCCACTTATTCAACTTTCCTTGCAAATCCATTTTACCCCAGCATTTGACATGATGTTTGATATAGGGCATTCACTCAGCAACTGTCTATAGAAAACAAGAGAAAAGAGCACAGAGCACAGGAAGGAAAGGAACAAGCAATTAGGAGTGCTCCCACCTCCAGCACCGCTGGCCAAAACAGCCTTAATGGAGTCACTTTCTGGATAGCCCTGGACCAAACTCAGATGTGCACTGAGTGCCTTTCTAGTATGATGCACATATGACACAGACGCCATACAACCCCCAAGACTGAGCACACAGTAAGTCTGAAGAAAGCGAAGCAGGGAAGGAGGCAGAGGGAAAGGACTACAATGTATTTGAGGAGATGGCAAGGAAGAAGGGAAGACAGCAGTTGGCCAGTTGGCCAGAGACAGAGGAAAGCTAGAGGAAGCTGCTGAGAGTAGAGGAGACATGTCCTGGTTCGAATCCCCTCTTAGCAGCTTCCAGCTATATAATTTCTCCAAGCTTCCGTTTCCTCAGCCTTAAGATGAAATTAACAGTTTCACTTGCTTTGGGGTTACCAAGAGGGTTAAACAATGTGATGTCCATCAGAAGCTATGCCGTCTCTGTGCTGACTAAATGCTTGATAAATGGTAGACGTGGTTTCTGATCAAATCTGATGATAATCTAGATGGCCCTGACAGCTGTTCCATGGGTATGTCAATGCATTTATCTGGGAAAAAAATTGACTCAGGCCTGAGGAGATGAATAAATGGAGGTGATTTCTCTTCAGTGCATCACAGAGCATAGGACAGCATCTCTTCTTAAGCATCATCAAACTGTCCTGTATTTCCTAAGTAGCTCTTTGCTCTGTTTTACAATCATCTCAATGCATCTCAGAGAGAAGCCTTCTGGCATTCTACCATCAGAGCCTGGAGCTGACTTGGGCTCATTTTCCTTTACTCCTATCACCCGCTCTGTTCCCCAGATTAGCATCCTGTTTGATGTGCAGAAGCATTTGCTATTTAACAAGCACTTACGTCCTTTAGCTAGAACAATGCATATGCTCACTTACACTTCCTTTCCGTAGGTCCAAAAACAAAGGGTGCGTTTTGTCTACAGAGCCCTATAGACATTTTGGATTGTGTCTCGCTACTCCAGCTAAAGGCCCCTCTGACATGTCAATCTATCATCTAAAGATCGGCTCACACTTTCCTGTTCTCTGAACTGATAGGATATTTTCTGCAGGCACTAGCAAAATGCTCTGTCAAAAAAATTTACTCATATGTACTTTTCAATACCAACTATTATAGTTATTATTTATTATGTTTCGTGCATCATTACAGAGACACTTCCATTTGCTTCATTCTCTAAGCAACCATTTAATCCTGAAATGAAGCACAGAACAGTCAGCAAACTTGCTTAAGCTTGCACAGCCAGAAGACGGGGGCAGGATTTGCATATCAGCCCCCCCACCCCCACCCCCACCCCCGTCTCCAAATTTCTTGATCTACCCAATGAGCCATATTATTATTTAATGTTTGGCTTGCCTGATATTTATACTAATCATTTAACATTTGAAACAAATAATATTGAATGTTTTTTTAAAATAAAAATTCTCCTCAATTGCTTCATATTAGGTGGCAGAACTAAGACCCAATTAGTCTGTCTCAGGCACCCCCAACCCCAACTCTAATGACAGGTCAGGGCTGCTCTCTCAGGAAAGCTGGTTGCTGAGCAGAATGAAGAGTGCTGTCCATAAGGAACAAATCTCACTTGGAGACAGGAAAAGAACATCTCAAAATACAAGCTATTACAGCTTACAAACGTCTAATACTGCATCCGTGTGGGTAATGTCTACACTACTCTAAAAAACCCATTAAGTGTTATAAGAAGAAACACATATCCTAAATACATAAAAGATATAAACACATAATATATGTAAGAGAAAATCCATCAGTGCTTAGGAAAAGTCATTCTTTCTACTATCATGAAATTTCAAACCAAAGCAAGCACGCTCTATCCAATGTACCGAGTAGACTGGTAGAAAATGATACCTTAATACCAAAGTTCACTATCCAAAAAACCCAGAGATTGGCACAGTCACGCTTCACTGACACAAAAAGGTTTTCCCTTGTTTAGTAAATCAACATGAAGATGATAACTGAGAGCTATAAAGTTTCCCATTATTCCCCTTTCAAGGCACTCTAGGATGTTTATCCTTCTGAGATTATTCCATAAATAAAAAAAACATACGCAAAGATTTTCATTTTAGCCTTCGTTACAATCACAAGTATTTGAAATTGGCATGCCCCAAATTAGAATCCAAATAAAGTGATAATGATACATCAAGTGAGTGTAATGTTCTGTATCAGCTACTGAGCCTTGTGAAATTAACATTGTGTGAATAAAGTAAAATATAAAAATATATACACTAATAATATTCATTACTGACACCCACTCATGCAGGCATAGCTTTTGCCTTGAATTCTGTGCAATTTGAAATTCCACAGATCTCAGTTCACTTCTTTCCAGTTTTGTGTTTATGTGGTACATGGACGACAGTATGTATTGGGGTGTGAGTGCAGCTGTCAGAACAAATGAGGTAACTTCCAAAGGGAGGAGAGGGCCTCGGGGTGAAAGCAGGTTTGTATCATGAGAAAAGAACTCTTTCCTGGAACTACTTTCCTGGAACAGCTTGTCATTTTCATCTAAAAGAAATTATGGAAACAAGCTCACAAAGTGTCTACTACCGAAGCATGGCAACTTGTTTAATTTTAAACTTAAAAGGCGAGAGACACACAGGATCTTAAAATAATGTCCTGGGTGTAAGCAGAGCACACCAGCAATGGGCTCAGGCCATCTTCCAGGCAAGGGGCAGTGGGCAACATGGTTTACTGAATGATTTTAAGGCTGATCAAAGCAAAAGGCATTACAGCGACTCTGCCATGGCAGCCTGCTTCCCAATTCACAGTGTGCAAATGCAGATGCTCCTCCCGGCTTCCAAGTTGCCTCGTTCTTGCACAACCTGTTCCTGTCTTAGAGGAACAGACTTCTGCACAATTGTTGCCTGGGACTGAGGCTCGCACAGTCTCTTCATGCTTGTTCACGGCCCAGATTGCAGTTACAGACATCAACACGAGGCTGCAGACATGCCGGGAGTTATGTTCCATTAGGCACCTGACTCTTCCAGCAGCAAGAAGACCTTCAACCTCTCAAGAGACACTGTGTGGCAGTTCTGGGTTTGCATGGGCCAGTGCACAACTGAGCCTGTCTGTCAGTGTAGGGATGCCTTAGGACTCACAGCAAGGTCTTGTCTTCTGGACCCACACCATGGACATGTGATATCACCAGTCTGCCTTTACTCGTCCTTAAAAACAAAGACAAATCCTGTAGACTGAAACAACCATTTTGATGTCTTCTTACTGATGGATTCCCAAGATTTGAAATTTGACAGCTCCCATTTTCTCAGGATGGCCCTTCATGACCTGGTCCATCTTGACTCCTGCCTTTTCTGACCATGTTTTCAATCTCTAGCTCATCACCTAAGCTCTGTGCTCACCAGACAGCTGCTGGAATTTTCCACTGTCTTAACAAACTTTTGTTCTGATGATCCCTTCTCATTCCCCTCTTCAGTCCTTTGACTCAGTTTACCTGTTACCTATTCCTACTGTGTTCATTGTACTTGGTCCCTGTCTTCAGCAGCATTTCACCAGCATTGCTAATTATCATCAATATTAGTAATAGTCATTGTTATTATATAACATGCAACTAATAATAATAACTATTATTAACTCATGTGCTGTGTGTCACCATGGTTGCTAGGGAAACAGCTCCTCTATCTGTGATTTTCACTATAAATTGGGCTCCTTTGGGCCAAGAACTGACTTGGCCATGCCTCAGAACATAGCATTCTCATAATATATAACTATTGAACAAATCCATGACTCTTGGACAAAGAAATAGAAGTCATTTACACAGATATAGCCTTTCAGTCTGATCTCAGCTTTACCTGACCCCTGACCTCTACCTATTTTGGCTATAAGCTGTTTGCTTCTTTGCCTTCACACGACTTGTAAGAACTCCATCTGCGTTAGTATTCCCATCTCACTTTTAGCCGAATTCTATACACAGTAGGTATTTACAAATTATCAATATGTCTTCTGCTAATGCAAAACATTACATCATGGGGATTCATTATGGGGTGAAGGCCCTGAAGACTACAAAGGACTAAAATTGCAAAGGGTTGTCACAAACAGTGCATGTTCTGGTAGCCATCTTGATTCTTTCACATACCCCTTCATTGCCATGCAAAATCGAGTTATTTGCCCTTTCTAAAACCCAATATTCTGTAAAACAGTGATAACATTAACTTCTATGCCAATACTATGGGGATTAAATAAAATTATGGAAGGGTCTAACATATTGCCTTGAATACAGTACACACTTAGCCAATGAAACCTCTTATTAGCAGTGTTATTATTAGACAGGTACAACCATTTGCCATAATAATGATGCTATAGAATTATTAAGTTGTGTAGAGTTTTATAATATAGTTTAGTGATGTCATCCATTTTTCTCATTATATAATGGAGTCCATGCTAGCTCTTAAAAAAAAAAAAAAAAACAGATGAATCATCAGCCTTTTTTCTCAGAAAAGAAGCAGAAGTCAAATGATTTCTCAAGGTCACCCACATTGAGCCCTAAAACAATGAACTGAGCAAGATGTTCATCTTACTAGGATACCACCAAATATATTGTCCATGAGTAAAAACTTTGATTATGAATCAGAGGACACACAAAAGCATTACATCACTTCAACTCTGGAAAAACGATTTCTAAATTTAGCCTCATGTTGGTAAACATTTCCACAATCATAGTTCTTAGAACAGGTCATCTTCTGCATAAACTGGTTCTCTCCAACCTTCATAGGATTCCTTTTTATATCTTTTAATTGCCTAGGCAAATGTACCTTAATTTCATGTTGAATTGTGTGTTTAAGTACAGTGATTTAAAAAGCAAGCAGTGTGGAATCTCTTCAGCCGAGAGCTAATTGTTGGGTAGAGCCGACTTCTAATATCACAACTTTCTCTACTTTGCATGTGGAGTCCAGATTGAGAGTTGGCAGACCTAGGTATGGTATACCAATGGCCCTGAAGGATCTGATATTCTCCAGTTCATAATTTTATCCTCAGTCCTGTGGCACACTCTGCCACTGGGACATTAGTTACCATAATGGAAGTGGGGTACCATCTGCTTGAACATGCCCAGAGTAGATTGCTGGAGAGATACAAGAAGCAGCATGGGGTTGTTTCCAGTTTCCCTAGCTTGGACAATTTTAGAGCAGCCAACACCTGATTGCCTCCACCCACCGCCCCCACAGACTGACTAGGAGAGCAGAAAAAGAATCACCACCATCCATTGCCAAGTCCCCTGCTGCTACCCAACTACACTTGAGCTAAGTGAGGCCAGCCAGGCCCAAAGTTTCCACCCAGCTGGCCCTAACACTTTAGCTAAATAAAGGCATATTGTTCTATGTCAGTAAGATTTGAGGTAGCTTATTTTTTTTCGACTGCATTGTTGTGTCCAAGCTATAAGAACAGTAGAAAAGCTGTATTATGCAAAAAAAAAAAAAAAATTCAAGTGTTACTTCAGGAGAGCTTTTAACTGGAGAACTCCATTGAGCTCCTGCACAATTACTTAGTGATTCCAGTCCTACAGAGAAGAGAGCAGAAATTTTCTTATATGACTCTCTCATCCCAGAAGGCCTAACATACACAACATTGCTTTGAAAAACTAGGTTGTGTAGTAGGGAAAGAGTGGACATTGCTATGATGTCTGACCAATGGGTTTCCGGGTAGAAACACTGCATGCAGGTGGAACTGATTCTTTGGGGTGACACTAAACCTGACCATCTCCTCCTCATCTCTCTCTTGGCTGATAACATTTACAAAAGAGGAATCTTGCAGTTTCATGTTGAGCTCTTTACCGTTCTGTGAGAAATACACAGGACGGGAGTTGAGTGGCTCATGGGTCAATGCAGAGCTTAATTCAAACCTTCAGTTTGCATTACTGCATCTCCAAGCTGCCTTCTCCTGTGCTTGCTGTCCTTATGTCCAGACTTCCCCACTCAGTTATCTGAAGAAAACTGCTCCTGCTCCTGCCAGGGCTGTGCAAGATAGGTGCATTCTTGCACAGCTTACTTCTCCTTAGATAGCTTTCTAGAAGTCCTTGTTCACTCTCTGTTGCTATGATAAACATCATGACCAAAAATGACTTGGGGAAGAAAGGGTTTATTTCCTTTTTTAAGTTGTAGTCCATCATGATGGAAATCAGGGCAGGAACTCAAGGAAGGAGCCTGAGACAGGAACTTAAGCACAACCACAGAAGAAAGTCACTTACTTGCTTGTACTCTATGGCTTGTTCAGCTTGATGTCTTACGTAACCCAGTATAATCTGCTTGGAAGGGAGCGTGGCACCGCCCACAGTGGGCTGGGCTTCCAGGCCAATCTGATGAGGGCAAGCCTTCACTGAGCTCCCTTCCCTGAGGTGACTCTAGTTTGCATTAAGTTGACAAAAACTAAGCAGCGCCCTTCTTTTCCCAGCCCCTTTCACTTTCAACATGTAAGTAACCGGAACTTTCCAGGCTCTCTGGGCTGGCCAGAGACTCGGTTCATTTTCATTCTCTCTCCACTTCAGTTCAGCTTCCACTTCTGTCCTAGGTCAGCTATCAATTGTGCATACACTTTCTCACTTCTAACATGTTGACTTTTCTCCTTTGATGTCACCTCTCAGACTATTTTCTTTGGCCTTACAGACTATGTTTTTTATCACCCTTATATTATTTTAGGGGAATTTAATGGGAACAGGAGTATGGGAGAAAGAAAACCTATATACTTGTCTACTGTCTACGACCCCCTTGGTTTTTAATATGTACTAAGAAGTTCTTAGCATCTTCCTAGTAGCCAGAAGGTCATGAGTTCTAATTATAGGAATTATTTAAGGGTGTAGAAGAACTTCCTGCATAGAACTTTGAGTCAGGAAAATTCCAACTTGAAAATAAGAGTATGAGTCAACTACTCCAAAGAATTCTCTGGATAATTACATCCAGTGCTTTCCACTTCCTTCTCCAGACAGCTCGGGGACTTTGCTGCTGCTTCTTAAGGACAGAGCACACCAAGGATCTTCTTCTGATTTCTCAGGCTCTTAATGATATGATCCCGATACTGATGAGCAACACTGGTATCCTATCTTCAATTTAGAAACCTTTCAATTTAAAGCCTTTCAATTCATAGAGAAATGGACAGGCACCCCGTCTCCCACCATGACTGTGCTCCACAGCTAAAAGCATACATTGCTTGACAGCTGACAGTATTCGATTTTCCTGCTCTGGGTAATTATAGACTCCCGCTTTCAACCAAGGCTTCTGTCTCCGTGTGAATGGGAAGTCTTTCAGAATATGTAAGCAGCAATCATCACATTATTGAGACCTGATAAAACTGAAGACCAGTGCAATGAAATTTATTAGCTTGGGAAAGTCTTATAGTTACTGGAAAATTAAATCCACCATTCCAGCGATGGTGCTGTGCTTTGAGGTCAGATTGTCATAAAAGTGTGAGAAACCCTTTCTTGCTTAAAACAAACTTAAGGAACACACCATGCCTACTCCACAGCCAGCACTGCAATGACATACCATGAACCATAAGACTCAATAATAGTCCATAACTAATGAATATCTTCCATGTAAGACATTCAAGATGTGACTTTACCAGCTACTCTATACTTCCTTTCTTCCTTGATTAACTTTTCTTTGCCAAGGAAGATCCACAGCTACTTTAAAGTGAAATATGTTCTAGCTGGTAAAGCCAACTACCCTTATTTTGCTTCCTTTGTGTCTGTATACTACTTCATTTGTTCCTTTGGTACCCTTCAATGCTAAGTTGTCTTGTTCTGTGTCTGTGTCTCTCACACCTTTAGCAGAGCAAGACGAAGAATATTAGAAAGCACAAATGTGTGAGCATTGTTATCAAACCAGATATTCAATAAAGTTTTTAAACATCGTGTCTTAATTCTTTAAGAATTCCACATATGCATACAGCATGGTTTGATGACATTAATATCTACCTCCTCCCATAGAACCCTCAAAAGCTACCCCCTACTTCCTATTCTACCTCAATTTCTTGCTTCCTCCTTTTAATAGAGTTTAGATCTGCCTCTTACCAACTTACTAATGGATGTGAATTTCAATTATCACATATGGAATAGAAAAATAATAAGCAATCAAGCATTAAAAATGTTATAATTTGCTTTATGTAACCAGCATATTGCATAATCTATTTTAAATTACCATATTTTCTACGCTACTACTCTTCTTCTTTAAAATACATATAATATGTCACTCTTTTTGTGTGTACAGTGTCCAATACACAGAAAAAAACTGGCAACTTTCCAGTGTGTAAATAAAAGGATAAATGAGTAACCCAGAGTTAGAAGATTTTTACAATGGGGGATGAACCCTAAATGTATTGATTGAGTGAATTCCCTATACAATTCTGATAGGCAGTGAACTTTACAAATGATAATTTTTTTAATGCTTGAATTCTTGTTTATTTAATATTTAAGAATAAAAGATCCATCATAAAATGTACAGACAATAAAAGATGACTTGGACCCCGGGACAATTACATTATATAAACTGCACTGATGAGTTCGTTTCTCATGAATAGTAGCTACCTTAAGTATAGTAAATAAGCAATAAAATATAAATATCACTAAAGAGATAACCAAGGAAAACTAAGTCCTCACATGATTTTCCTCCACAAATGATAATTTTTACTTTGTCCTCAAATGTCCTTTACTTCTGAGGACTTGGTGTATTTGGAAACAAAGCATTTACATCTTTCTTGGTCATTTTTGCAGCCACACACATGGGACACCAACACCACTCACAAAAACATCAATCTTACATCACTCAAGGCCTCTAAACCTCAAATATGCATACATACCTGAAGCGGAATAGCTAAAAATTATACCAGGCCCATGTTATTCCTGGAGTTGGGAGACTGAACATATTATATGGGCAAAGTCTTTTTGCAATCTTGTGAGACCTATGCAAGTGTTTGTTTACTTGATTGATCGCTTATTTGTAAAGGCTCATTTCTTGGCACTACCTGAAAATTCCTATCCGACTTCAATAATAACCACATTCCTTCAAATATATTTAACAGATTGATTCATGGCCACCAACAAAGTCTATTGCTGTTAGGGTACAAAACAGAGCTTTGTAGTTTCCTGTAGTGAAAATGAGAGTGGGCCAATAAAATGTTTTCATTGATTGCAGTGTCAATTTTAGATGCTGTAACAGTTCTGTACCAGAGCCATCTTCTAGAAGAACTCTGCTGTGGATTTCCTTTTTATGGCCTTGGGATCCAGTGGGTAAATAATGCTTCCACATTAACACTAACCTGAAGAGACAGACCTCTCACAGGACACTTTATGCTTTTCCAACCTGAGGCTATAAATCCCATCAGCCTGCAGAGAAAGAACATTCTAAAGATTACAGGGGCACAAATGTGCTCTTTGAGTGAGCCTAGCTAATAAAAATTAAAGTTCAAAGTCGCCTAGTAATCTAGGACACTCATTACACCCTCACTGAAACAGTCAGGACTGATCAGCCAGACAGGCATCAGGCTAGTGAGGACACAAAGAAGAAGTAAATACCTCTAAGATGTACCTTGCCTCTCTAGGAGGCATCAAGTGTTATGAGATGTGGACAATATTTCAAATAAACATGCCATGGGAAGTTATAGAGGTTTAATTTTTAAAAATCCTTGCTCTGTGTATCCAAGATTGAAAACAGATAAATGGAATGTTCACCAAAAGGGAAGGGGTAGATTAAAAAAATAAATAAATCACCGTGGTAGCCAGCATGAACTGTAAATGATTGACTTCAATGACTCAGGTAAGAAATCAGAAGTGGCGAGTTCATGGTCTTGCCTCTCATCCTGGTCTCTTTCTCTCTTTCCTCCCCCCCCATGTCCTATGTACATAAGGAAATGTGATTGACCAAGCTTCCAAGCTTCCTAATCGTGATGCATGTGGCGATGCATTCCTTGTCATATGGATTCTAAGGCTCTGGAAGAACAAGCCAAAATAAACTCTTTCCTCAATAAATTTACTTTTGGTGATGCCATTTTATCACAGCAACCAAAACATAACTAATATGTTGATTATTTCTTCAAAGCTTTTAGCATAAGATACAAGACTTAAGACTTGGGAAGTTAAGAGCTTTTAACAATGACGTAGGGTAAAATGAGTCCAGGAAACTGTCCCTCAAAAGCCACATTGGGTCTCTAGCTGTCAAGAGGACCTGGGGTAGCTGAGGGTCACAGGATATACACTGAGGCTGGACTTTCAGTGGATCCACAGTGACAGCCTAGAAACCATAATCAGTGTTCACATTGATGAGCCAATACATTTGAACAATGGCATGATGAAGCCAACATTGCCCCAAATAATCTGTCAACAGTATGTGCATCTTGCTTTGGCAAAAGAAAGCAATATGCCTTCTTCCATATCCTTCCTATGGACTGAAATCACAAGGCAGAGCCTCTGATAACCTCAGGGGATAACCCAGTCTGAAAGAAAAGAAATAGAGACTGTGTATGGAAACATCTCTTTTTCCTGCTGAGCCTCTATAGAAGATAAATGAGGAGATTATGTAATTGGCAGGTTTATTCACAATCACATGTGCACCTTTCCATGAATTATCAAAATCTGTATGGGTGTCAAATTAACATGTGATTTTAATATTGCTTCTGACATAATTCTAATAATATAACATAGACTGAAATATGAGCACATTTTTTTTCATTTTTCACTTCTGCAAATATTTATTGAGTCCTCTGTTAGCTGCAGCAGGAACTAAGAGATAAAAAGCACTGCTCTGCACTCAATTTTCTTACCTGCTAGGTGGTGGAGAGAGAAAAGTAAATCATTCTATATATTTAGTGATGTGCTTGCTGTTCCTTGAAAACTAATTGATGTGAATTTTTGTGGCACTTACCTCCCCAAATTAAATAAACCTATGAACTCAACCTATATTTTGACATGTACCCCAAAGTTGTATCTTCAAAAGTTCACCAGGGTTTCTTCACTGAAGTGCTAATAAAAACCAGAAAGTTAGAATAACCAAGCAGCCATGATTAGGAACGTAGGCATTTGCTGTTTTGTAAAATGAAGTAGATCAACACAAGCTGGTAGAAATATATCCATCACAGAGTGCCTTTGTTAGGGTTGCCATTGATGTGATTAAACATTATGGCCAGAAGCAAATTGGAGAGGAAAGGGTTTATTTGGCTTAGATTTCCACACTCCACACTGCCATTTGTCATCAAAGGAAGTCAGGACAGGCACTCAAACCAAGCAGAAACCTAGAGGCAGGATCTGGTGCAGATGCCATGAGGAGGTGCTGTTTAATTCTCTCTCTCTCTCTCTCTCTCTCTCTCTCTGACTATAAACTGGTTTTCTAAGATGGTGTATATTGGTCTCATGAGAGACCCTACCTGTACCTGTACAACCTTCGTACAGCTATCTTCAGTCAAGAGAATAGTGGAGGAATTGAAACTAGAAGCAGACTTTGTTGTAAGGTCTAACTTTATCAGCAACATGAGTGTTTTCATCCCAGTTTTAGTGCTTTAAGTTGCGTATATCAAGTGGCCAGGAAAACATTTCAACACACCATAAACTGATGTACTTGATAGAAAGGGCAAAAAGTATATTTTTAAGCTTATACTATAGATAGATGTGTTTGTTCTTCTAGCAAGATAATCATTTTCCAGTTTGTCCTGTTACTCTATGACATTTATCACCTCTGATCACATTGAAATTCCATAGTTATTATCATTCTCTTAAAGTCAACTTGTCAACTTACTTCTTGATTTTATTGTCATTGTCTTAAATGCCCATCTTAGAGAAGGTACTTCTATGAAGAGGGAGATGCCCAGGTAACTGATAGAAAAAATACCATTTTATGTCATGTTCCTGCAGGAAGAGGAGGAGGTCCAGGAGGAGGAGGAGGGAGGTGCAGGAGGAGGAGGAGCAGAAGGAGGAGGAGGAGGAGCAGAAGGAGGAGGAGGAGGAGCAGAAGGAGGAGGAGGAGGAGCAGGAGGAGGAGGAGGAGGAGGAAAGAGAGTTCCTGTGAAGGAAGCACTTGTTCAAAGAACCCAGATGTCCCTCAACAGAGAAATGGATACAAAAAAAAATGTGGTATATATACACAATGGAGTACTATTCAGCCATTAGAAACAATGCATTCATGAAATTCTTAGAGAAATGGATGGAGTTGGAGAACATCATACTAAGTGAGGTAACCCAGTCTCAAAAGAATACCCATGGTATGCACTCACTGATAAGTGGATATTAGCCTGGACTCTTGGGACACCAAAAACACAGTCCACATATCAAATGATATCCAACAATAAGGAAGGAGTGGACACTGGTGCTAGAAAGGATCAAAACATCAGTGTAGGGGAATACCAGAACAGGGAAGTGGGAAGGGGTGGATGGGGGAACAGGGGGAGGGAAAAGGGCATGTGAGACCTTTGGGGGATAGGGAACCAGAAAAGGCAAAATGAAATGTAAATATAGAATATATCCAATAAAAAAAAGTGAGTTACAGAACATTTAAAACAAAAAAAGTCCAGGGATGGGAGAGGAGAGCATGTACAACTCAGTAAGGTGAGTGTAGAATCCAGAGGAGAGGGGAAGGGCAGCAAAGTGCAGAAGAAAAATGGGAGATAAAAATAAGACATTAAAGGCCTTAGGATAGAGGCCAGGGTGGGACTAACACTTATAGTAAATGTACGGGTGGGAATGAGGCAGTTGGTACAAGAGATAACATATTTCTTTTTTTCTGCCATTACTTAAGTTTTATTAGGTTTTTCTTTTCTCTTAGAAGTGATTTAGAAGTCAGTCTTACAATCCTTTGTGAAACCTCAGTCATCTCATGATTAAATTAGTTTAAAAGAAAATACCCTGGACAGCAATTCCTCAATAGCCTCCCTAACTTCTCTAAAGTATTTTGTACTGTCCAGTCCAGAATCTCAGTCAATATATAGCCTTTGACTTTGGAAGCACCAGAAAAAGAAGTCACATTAAATTTGTTTGTCGCTAATGCTGAGAAGTAAATGACCCAGAACATTAATCCAGCATCCTCACCTTGAAATGAAAATGGCTTTGTTTCACTGCCCCTGAGTACACACTGCACTGTGTATGAGAACCTTGTGAAGCACGGGTGAGACAGTGCCACAGAAACAACTACTACAGACTGTACTTCTACAAGTCACTTAAAGGGAGGGCTGAAGCTCTGTGGTGGACAAAACTAATGCCTGTCAGTCAAGGCTTCCTGTCATGCTGGAGGGCTGCATATGCAATAAATTCCCATTGTTCTATACTGGAATCATGCTGAATTGGGAAGAAAAGAGAACCAGTTAATAACAGAGAATTAATAGTCACATCTGATCAAAACACAGAGAAGCAGTGACTGCCAGATTCCCAGACCCACCTGATACAGCTATAATCCAACCTCTACATCCAAGGCTCAGAAAAATCACAGGAGAGAGGAATGAAAGAGTGTTAAGAACCAGCGGGCCAAGATGGGACATCTGTCACATGTTTCTTCTATATGCGAAAGGGAGGAAATCACACACATATGGTTGTCTCAACAAGACCTAAAGGATTAAATCCCATGGGGCTTCACCCTTAGAAGACCAACTATAGGAAACGGATGGTGGCTGGGAGAGCAAGAATCAGTCTTCTCCAGGATAATAAGTTATTCCAACTCAACAGGCCAGACCTAGATATATATGTGAAATAGTAAATTACCTCAGCAGATTGTATTTATAAACTTATATACATATATACGTAACAATTACATTTAAGATCCATGAATTTGAGAAAGAGTAGGAAGGACATGGGAGGAACTGGAGGGAGGAGAAAGAGAATGATATAAATACATATGTGAAATTCTAAAATTAAATAAAAATAGAAATAGGTAAGATGAAGACAGGTTGAGCCTCTGCCCACAGTACTCATTAAGGGGATATGGAAAATTAAATACAAGTTTTTAGCTGTTCTTTAAAAGAATTAGGCAGCCAGGCATGAAAGAACATTTGTGAACCCAGTGCTTGGAGTATGGGGGCAGAATGAGAGAGAGAGAGAGAGAGAGAGAGAGAGAGAGAGAGAGAGAGAGAGAGAGCAGAGACACAGAGACATAGACTTACACAGAGAGGTAGGGAGAATATAAGGCAAAATATTAGTTTAGTCATTTAAAAGAAGAAGAAACCAAAAACATGTAGGCTAAATAAACCAATGATAAAATGATGGTATGCAAAACTACCAAATAACAATTTTTTCAAGGTCAGAGCCTGAGACAATGCAGAGCTTGGTCTAGTAATGATTACAAGAGGTAAAACTCCACCTTGTGGGTCAGATTTACTACATTGATGGACACCTCCCTAGATCAATGCCTCTCAAAACAGAACCCTGAAAAAGTCCAACACTGCCAATTATTCATTCAGCTCATGAGCAAATTACTGTTTGTATGATTAAGATTACTTACTAATAATCTACTATGGGAAATAATTAGAGGTTAATAAAATAATTAAAATAATAATGATAAAATTAACCTAACATTAGTATTTAAAGACTGTGGGCTACAAATTACATCACAAATTATAAGTCTTTTGCTGTGCATACAATGGTACAAAGAGCTAGAATTGCCACATTTTTTGTTTCTCGTTTTTTTTAATCCAGGCATAATCATTGCACATGGAAGTACAACAATTCAATAAATATGTTCAATATGTACATCATGGGCAAGGTAGCGTTTCTCTTCAAACAAGTATAGCTCCTTTGTGATGCAGAGCATTAAGATTTCTAGTTATAACAAGATAAATAACAAATTACTATGAAGTATGGTCAGCCCATCATGATGCTGAGTACCAGGACCTAATCTTCCTGTGTGATGATGTTTTGTCAATACGGATTCTCCATCATCTTTACCACCATTCCTGCTCCCAATCCCTGTATAATCAACTTTTAAAAGTATCTACAGACCAGCACGAAGATGCAGTGTTTGTACTTGTGGTTTTTTTTCTTTTTTTAAATTATTTTCTATATTCTTTGTTTACATTCCAAAGGCTTTCCCCTTTCCAGTCCCCCCCACCACTGCAGCAATTTGAAATGTATCAGACTATGTTCTGTGTAAATATCAAGGTATTGGCCTACGTGAGCCACAGTGCCAACCACTGCTGTACATGAGTGACGAGCTGCAGTCTGCCTTCGTAGTCACCATCTTTCAGAGTTTGTGATGTCTATGCAGGCTTTTAATAACCTGGCTATGACTTTTCACTGAGTATTATTATTGGTTTCAAATAATAATAAAGCACTACTTGATAATCCTCCTTAATATTAAGTGATTAATACGAAATTGTGTATCCATAAAGTACAGAGATAAGTGTATCAATGAGTAGAGACTGTCTGTGGTTTTCAAATACTTGTCTTTAATGTGGTGACTGGGGGGGGGATGATAGCAAAACGACAATAATAAAGAAATAAGAAATCATTAGTGCAAAGCAACGAGGTAAGTCTTGACTTATTAAGCTGTTTTTAAACCAGAGGCAGAGGGAAAGGAAGAAACAAACAGAAGAAAAGACAGGAGCAGGAGACTAATCCACGAAGAAGGACAGAGAACAGGAAGAAGAGAATGACCCTGAGATTCCAAAAGTAGCTGAGAGAAACCTAGGAGACTGGGTCAGAACTCCTTAACAATGCAAAATCAACCATTTTCTAATATCTTATCCAAATACAGCTTCAACATATGACTATATGGTTAAAGAGCTATAAATTACCACATTCAAAAGAATCCACATATTTCTATTGTCACTGCCATCATCATTACAAGCACCAGGAACAGTTAGTTATTAAGCACTTAGGAGAGACCAGGCACTCTGCTGTGCAGTATTTATAGTTTATGCCATTAATTTTCACAACCTCCATGAGGCGAGTGCTACTGATATCCTCATGTCACATGCGAGCTACTTTGAAATGAAGTGATTTGCACAGTCACACATCTAAGTGGCTGATAGTCTTAATAACACATTCCAAAATTGCAAATCCATGCTTTTAACCTGGCCACACTTTGAAAAGAACCTTAGTATATGTGCTGGTGATGAAAATACCTTCAAGGACAGGAAGCGGCATTGAAAAAGGGGCTGGGTCACACACTCTGTAATGCTACCATGTGTCTGTGCAATGAGGCCTCTATGCACTGCTCCATGCCTGGGCCTGGGTAGACTATAGATACCATGGCAGGCTGATCCTTAGGAGACAGTAACACCTCTTTCCTTTACTCTTGACTTTATCTTAAATCGGTTATATGGTCACCCTTCCTATAATACAGGTTAGCTACTAATATATCCCACCCATTATAGTGGAGATGCTGGAGAAGGTGCACAAAGACATCGAAAACTCATTCTTGTCTTGGAAGACACGTGAGTTTATATTTGTAGTTCTAATTTTTATTGGCAGCTATAGGAGTTCTATGGACATGATTTAAACTCAAAATACTTATAATATCTGAGTGCAGAATGATAAAAAGCAAGGAGCAGTTGCCCATGAGCCTGATTGCACTCAGGGACTTTAATTTTACCAACATGGATTGGTCTCGGACCCCCTTCTCTCGGCCCTGCTTTTTTTCTTTCCTGTGGGAATAAACTTCCTTTTCACTGTGACAAGATTATTGTCAGTAACTTAAAATTTATGATGCTTGTTCTGAGTATACATCCTTCCCAGTCACTCTAGAAATCCTCAGATGAAGGCAGATGGACTAGTTATATCATATTCCATCCTTGAGATGGCCCGGGATCCCAGGATAATAGAATGTGCCAAATTGTCAGTCAGAAATGATTGCCCAATAATTGATGCTAAAGGCACTTCCCACCTATAAGCAATAGATACTGGATGGGTAGACATAGCCACATCTACTATTCAGTTAGCATATGGGCAAGGAAGAAAACATATTTTTAGGAAAATAAATATGACATTCTGAAGAATCTCGGGCATTAAAAGATCCTGCTATAAAATTATGTCCCTTGAGCTTCATTAAAAGAAGAACAATTTCACAAAATTTATATCGCTCTGCTTTTCATGTTCATTTGTGAAGGACTCTGTTTTGATTTACTTGCATTCTTAAAAATGAAATAAAATTGGATTTTTTACCTCACTAATTGGGACCAAGATATCACTAATTGTGATAGCACAGACAGAGTTAAGAGCAGAAGAACGGGAAAGCTTTCTCGATACATGTACTGCGCTTTTCCCTTTGAGAAGACATGCTTGAAACTGCATTTTAAACACTTCAGCCCTGATGAAACAAATTAATAATGGCTCAGACACAGAGGTGCTGCATATTATTCATGATCTCGAAGTTATTAATGTAACACTGAGCCATTATTGCCACAAAATGCCGTCAGGGTAATTAACACATCTTATCTAATAGAATAAGGCCGTCAAACCAAACTAATTAAGGTACATAACTACATTGCTGAGGCAGAAAGATGCATTTGAAATGAATGACAGAGCGTCAGCTCATCAAGGCGGCACTCAATAACTAAACACTGTAGTCTTGTATTCCTTGCCTGGCTATCCACTGCTAAGAAGTCTCTTCAGTCTACTTTGGCCCACTTTTTGTGGACCCTGGGGAGATTAAAACTATTGCCCAACTCTAGTATTTGTAGCAATTCCCTGAGTGGCTTATAAGTTTGTATTTTCTGGTCCCTTGGAGATAATACTGTAGGGTACACTGAAGAGCAGAAATCTTTTTTTACAAACAATTCCAGATATTTTATTTATTTATTTTTTATTTTTTTGGTTTTTTGGAGACAGGGTTTCTCTATATAGCCCTGGCTGTCCTGGAACTCACTCTGTAGACCAGGCTGGCCTCAAACTCAGAAATCCACCTGCCTCTGCCTCCCAAGTGCTGGGATTACAGGTGTGTGCCACCACCACCCAGCTCCAACGCCAGATATTTTGAAAGCAGATAATTTATGATTGCTTTTTGAGAAATTCTAGGAGAAAGAATTTTTTTGAATGTCTCTTCTGTCTTAATCTCCAGTGATGAAACTACTGATTTTCATTGGCATGGTACAGGGATTTGTCTCAGGATTGAAATGTGTGTCATATATGAAATGTGCATAACTGGGGTTGGAAAGATCTCTCAGTGGTGAAGAATGTTCGCTGCACAACCATGACAACCAGAGTGCAGAAGGCAGCACCCGGCATAGCACACTGGGTCCCGACAAATGCCTGTAATTCCAGACGCTAGTGATCTGACAGCCACTTCTGGCCTCATGTGTGCCAACCCACCTATATCCACATGCATTAACACGTACACACAAAAGACGTAAACAAATACGTTTGAAATGTGCATACTTCCAATGGCTTACTGATGGCCTGCCCTATCTCTTCACCGAAGGTAGTGTGGGACAGAAGTAAATGAAGAGAAAAACCATCATTTGTAGTATTTAAGGAAGGCCATTTGACTCTAAAATCACTCCAAGCCAGACACCCCTGTTCTAACATCAGCAGCACATGAGTTGCACCAAGGAACAAACAGAAGGAAAAACATCGAACTTTACTGGAGCTTTGAAAACTCTCTAATGCCTTCTTCCAAATGCCCTTTCCCCTTTAGCCCTCAGGTTTTACAGAACGAGACTCTTCACGGGGAATGCAGGTAGTGTTAAATTTAGAAAGATTACAGCCGTGAGGTTGGAAGCGCCTGTATTCTGAGATTTCCCCAAAGATCTGAGGAAGGGCTTCTGAGACATTACCAGGTTTTATTTATCAGGCTGTGAAATGTAATCAATATGGAGCCCATTCCTATTGTCCTAGCAAACAGGTCATTAAGCCTGACACTGAGAAGATACACTGTCTATAAAGGAAACAGGAAGAGAGGAGGGAAGCTATTGGTCAATGTAAAGGGGTAACACTGGAAAATATAAGTAATATATACTAGTGTATTCACACATTTACATGTAAACTCACCAAAATGATTAACACTACTTTGAAAACATCATCTCCCTGGCAGACTCCTCACAAGCACCTTGCACATTCATGTCATGATGAATCCGCAGAGCCATTTCTGAGTCAACCAACGCAGAGCTCCAATGAACTCTGATCATTGCTGTTAGTCCTGTTAGAGATGAGCTGTTATCGGGAATGGGGGTGGGAAGAGCCTATGAACAGACCTGGAAATCCTAAGCTTATCCTAAGCTGTCACACATTCATTATAATGGTGCAGAGGAAGCTGAAGAAGAGTACCCTACAAGATGGCAGACGTGACCATGATTTTGTTCAGAGATTCAGGAACCTTCCCCCAAATGCTTGTGATTTAGCCTTGCAACTTGCAACCCACAACACAACTTAACCAATGAACAATATTTGCAGGATATCCGTCAGAAAAGAGTTGACTGAAATAACCACACAGCATTATCATACTATAGAGGATCCAAATAGATGGAAATCAAAACCCCACTACTCTTCAGTGCTGAAGCAGAGAAGTCACTTGAACGAATGGGCTTGGGTGGCAGATATTAGGTCTGATAGTAGTAACTGTGAAGTCAGACAGAAGGTATTTTTTGTTCCTTTATCTATAAGATGAAAACAAATTTTCAGAAACAAAATAAATACTGTACATATAATTGTCAAATAGTAACTGGACATAAACCAGGCAAGGGGACATGGGAGTTCTTACCACTATTTTAGCTGCTCTTCCATCTTCCTGGCAAATATCTCTGAAACACACACCAAGCAGAACTCTGGATCTGTCTCCCACACAAATTGTTCCTGGACCACCACATTATTTAGCATGACCATCTCCCCAAATGACTTCTAATACTACTTTCAAGTATTCTCACATTTTTATTATTGTTTTTATTTTAATAGATTGTAATTACATCATTTCCTTCTTTCCTTTCCTCCTGCCAAATGATCTCATATCCCCTTGCTTGCTCTTGTTCAGTTCTTGGCTTTTTTTGTTGTTGTTTTAAATACATGAATATAACCCTCATGGTTTGTATAATTGAATAATGTTATGTGTATATGTGTATATATATACATATATATATATATATATATATATATTCAGTTTTCAGGGCTGATCATCAGTATTGGATAACCAATTGATGTGCTTTTCCCTGAGGAAGATAATTTCTCCTGCTCTCTCAGCACTCCTTCATTGCCTGCAGGTTACTTTTTTTGTAAGGTTGGAGCCTTCTGGGCTTTCCCCACATTAACTATTCACACTAGCCAGAAAGTAGAAACAACCTAAATGTCCTTCACCAGAGTTCTGGATAATGGAAATGTGGTGCATACACACTATAGAATACTATTCAGCTGCAAAGCACAGATGAAATTTGCAGGTAGGTAGGGTGGAAGTAAAAAAAAAATGACATGTTAAATGAGGTAACTCAGACTCAGAAAGAAAATAATAATAATAATAATAATAATAATAATAATAATAATAATAATACTGTTCTCTTTCAGTGAGGCTCCTAGCTCTAAATCTTCAGATATGAGTTCACAGGCTGTCAGGGATGGAGGAATGGGGAGGCAATAGAAAGGGGCATAGTGATCTGACCAGGGAAATAAAAAGGGGGTGGGGCTTTATGTAAGGAGGGGGGATGTGAAAAAATACAGAAGGGAAGAGGGTAAAATAACAGTAACAATGTCTGGAAAAGTCACAAGAATTCATAGTGCTATCTACCTAAAACCACCTGTACTACATGTAAGGCAATATATAAATGCAGAGTTTAAAGGAGTCTTTCCCATCTGAGCTGACAACATTCTTGTAAGACCAAAGGCCACCTAACAAAAACCCCAACACCAGAAATGAAAAGTACATTTTGGGGTTGTAGGTCAGTGTCGTCCACGAGGCTGCTAGAACATTCGGGCCAGTGGTTTTCAATCTTCCTAATGCTACAGCCCTTTAATACAGTTCTAATGTTGTGCTGAGCCGCCCCACCCCCAACCATATAATTATTTCATTGCTATGTTATAACTGTAATTTTGCTGCTGTTATGAGTCATAATGTAAATATCTGATAAGAAGCCTCCAATGGGGTTACAGCCCACTCGTTGAGACTATTGCTTTTGTCTTTAGTTGACCTCCAGAGGTAGAAAATGGGTTATCTCACCTGTAAACTGGAGCTCTCAACTTCTCTTTGAACATCAAATCAGGGAAGGCCTGTCTCATGTGTCATTTTTTTATTTTTCCTAATAAAATAAGTATTTAACCAAAATGTAAACATCTGTATTTGAATTGCCTAGCACCGTCACCATTTGTAGACACCCCTCTGCTTCCTTAGGAAACCTGTCAACAGGGGGATATGAAATCAGATTCTGTGTTCTCTAAGGGCTTTGCCTTGCCTTGCCCAGCAGTCTCCGTAACCACAAAGGGCAAGCTACGTAGCATTTTCGGTCAGGCTGCCAATCGGAGCCAATGAGATACATGGCTTGATAAAGGTGACCTCAGGGAGAAATGCTGAATGTGAGCAGGACCCACAAATCAAATAGGAGAGCTCGGGCTTCCCTTTAATAAGTCCAAAAGTGGCAAAATAATGCAATTACCTTTCTGTAATCCAGTATCTGCTGGGGAGCTCCAAGAATCCCATTATGCACGCAGCCCACTCTCTGCTGAGAATATATTACCCCTAATGAAATAAAGCCCATACCTTTCCTCAGCACCCCTTGGCTGTCCCACAGATGTCTCTTTATTGCTTTATATAAGTCCCGAGCAATGTACAGTGGACAAGGCATCACTCACATCAACCAAGTGAGATCAAAGTCTGTTGTGAGACACACATGAAATCCTCCTCAGTCCTTATCTGTAAAGGAAAAGTGATAGCAAAGGCCGGGGCTGGCAACTCAGGGCTCTGCCTTTGATCCTTCTTTCAAGTCTGGGAAAAGATTTGCAAGGGTAGCCAGGGAAGGAAAGGCTCTTCTCTATCTCCCCTGCCCGGGACTAAAAGAAAACACGGCACACCCAGGAAAATGCATGACAGCTGAAACACTGCTGCCCACAGCCTGAGCATGGTGGGAGAGCGCAGGGAAAGAATGTTCCCTGGGATATTTGTTCACTCAGTCAGCAAATATTTGTTGAGTGGTGTTTCAAAGCATGGGGAATGAAGCTGAGGAAATACAGGTGAACAAAACCCGCCTCTTTTCCTGAGCTGCACATAGGTGACGATGTAATTACAATCCTGGGTAGTGCATGTTCAGAAGTACAATATATAGGGGGCAGGGAGAACTGAAGAAGTCAGAGAAACAGAGACGGGAGGGATACAGGAAAAAGTGAGGGTGCACATTTCAAGAATAAGAACGAAGGGCCGTGGAACTGAAGCTGGAATCCAGAAAGCATCTCCAAAGCACTCTGCATTGTTTATGTGGATCAGTGAATGGAATCAGAACAGATAGGATCTTACAGTCAGGGCAGCACTTTCTCAATGTTTGCTATGGTTGTACTAGCTTCATGGTCCCAGGACCCAGCCCTAAAGCTTACAGAGTGCTGGCATGGGAGCTGTGAACAGCTAAGGTAAACTCTGATAGCACGTGCTTCATATATGTCACATGTTGTCACATATGTCACACTGACACCATGAAAATTAAACTAGCACTTCCTCTCATAAGTGGTCTTAGATTTTTCACCTTGTCAGCCACCAGCCCACTAGCCCACCAGCCTCCCAACCCCATAACCCAACAGTTCCACAACCCATCTGCACCCCCAGACTATCAGCTTATCAGCCTATCACCCCTCAGCCCACCCACCCATCAGCTCATCAGCCCGCCAGCTCACCAGCCAATCACCCATCAGCCCACCCACCCATCATCACCAGCCCATCGGCCTGGCACAAATCAGCTCATCAGCCTACCTGCCCACCAGCCCCAGCAGCCCACAGTCCAACAACCTATCTGCCCAAGAGCCTCCCAGCCAATCAGCCCATTAGCCCAGTCATCCAGGTCTCAAGGTCTCAATAAAGCAGCTTCAGAATTTCTCTTTTGGGAAAACTCACTGTATGACTTTAAATTCAGCTTCAAAGACTTGCTTTGTTTCATTTGTCTGTCTATCTATCATTTGCTTATCTATCTATCTATCTATCTCTGTATCTCTATATCTCTACATCTATATCTCTATATATACATATACATACATATACATACATATACATACATACATATACATACATATACATATATATATATATATATATATATATATAAGTTTGCTTATTATTTATGGAGGAAAATGGCAAATGCTAAGAACTGAGCCCAAATTCAGGACATAGTAAGTCCAGGTTCTCTCAGTGCAGTATAACCTACCCCCTATACATTTTTTCAAGACTAAAACTAGAAAGAAAGATCAACTTACATATAAATGATGTACAGCATGAAGTGAAAAAAGAATCAGGTAAACTGACTTTGATAAGCATGTATTCTTAGAAACTACATATGGCGGGAGCAGGTCTAGGGTCCCTGTGGTAAATAGCTTTTGCAAAGTGACTCCTCCACACACCCTAGATAACAGGGTTATATAGTTCTCCTCTGTAACTGACCTCAGCAGTTACCTTGAGTCCCCTTAGGTAAATAATCTACAGGGTCCTGAGTTAGTAAGCCCAGACAATTCTGCCTTTACCATTCCTGGGATTAAAGGTTTATTTTCCCAATCTGGTATAAAGCCAGTTCTGCACCTGTCATTTTCTTTCAAAATTTCACCAGCAAGTAAAACATAAAACATAAATAAAATGCTGCCTTTATGATTATCTTGCTGTAACATACAATTGTATTTATATTCCATGTGTGCCTACTATTACATAATGACTAAAGATTTCCTGTGTAAATGCACTTTATTCTTTGGTGTTCTTGGGATAGAGTCTTTCTAACTAAACAGATTCACAATGATTCTCCTGACACAGCCTCTCAAGTACTGGGACTACAGATACACGCTACCACACAGGGATAACTATATACTTTTAAGTTAAAATCCTTTCTGAGCAACTAAAGAAGTAGCTTCAGAGACAGAAGAACTAGGGAAGTTGGGTAGATTTTTGGTTTATACACGTCCAGATCTGCTCAGTGATGGTTGTCAACTGTGGCGTTTCTCCAAAGAAATATTGAGAAGACAGTGATACTTAAAACACCATGTCCACTGCCCATCACCTGGTACAAGAGACAGTCATGCTCTTCAGAGTACAGACCTTCCTATCATGGCAGTTGATACTGTGGAGATGCTTTGTGCCTTAAAAATAATGTGGTCCATTAAAAATTCAGAAGACAGCCCAGAACACAGAACAGTGACTAATAAACAGCAAGAGCTGAACATTAAACGACCCTTAAGGCTAGCATGTTGTCTAGAGCAGATCTATCACTGTACAATTTTCACCGTTTCCCCATTCAGCTGAATGGAAAAGCAGCAGTCAGAGAGGGATAAGAAGGTGAGAATGGGGCATGAGTGTAGACAAAATTATGATGTGATTAGCCCAGCAGGCCTTTGGCATGAAATACTTAAGATTTAACTGCACTTTCTGTTCTCACAGTGCACATCTGTGCTTGTCCAGGTATATTAAGAGAAGTTCATGAGGCAGCAAGATAGTTCAAGAAGTAAAGGGGCTTATCATGCAAGCCTGGTAACCTGCATCTCCTCCTCAGAACCCACATAAGGGTTGAAGGAGAGAGAGCCAAATCAGCAAAGTTGTCCTCTGATCACCTCCACTGGCTGTGGCACACATGCTCCATGTGACACACACATACACACACACACACACACACACACACACACACAGAGAGAGAGAGAGAGAGAGAGAGAGAGAGAGAGAGAGAGAGAGAATATAATAATAAAATAACTAGACAAAAAAAATCAGTTAATCAACTAACATAAGAAGTTGCCTATTTTCAAACATCTTCAAGTAAAACACAAGTCACCAGTGTCCACCATGTGTTAGTCGTAGCCTCAACATTCCCCATTCCAGACTAGAAAACCCATGGATACTCAAGTCCTTTAAAGATAGAATAGCATTTGCACATAGCCTAGATACACTCTGAATCATCTCTAGGTTACGTGCAATGCCGAGTGTATTGTAAATTTAGTTGTCCTTTATGAATAGATGCTCTCCTGTGTTGGATAGGCAATGATAATGAGAAAGATGTCTGCACATGCCCAGTAAAGATGCATATTTCAAATGTTCTTAAGCCCTTGTTGATTGAAACTGCAAATACAATCCCAATGAATGTAGAGGGGTGACTGAATAACCAGGATAGGAAAACAAACAGATTCTTGTGTAGTCTAGCATATACCCTCCACCCCACCCCACATTTCCACAAACGAGTTAACATCATATCACCTTAGCAACAAAGACAGACATGGATACAGGCCGTGCTCCAAATCTGAGTCTCAGCCTTCAGCTTCTTTACCAGGCATGCGGACTACAGCAGGAACAGCAGGTGAGACAACCTAAATCCTCATTTTGTGAGAAATTGCCCTTGCTGGAGCTTTCATTACTCCCAAGACAGGGATGCTTTATCTCAATTCCCTGCAGCTGAACATCCCCCAATATTCTAAAGAATCCATGTTTCTGATTTACCAAATACAAACTGAATGAAGAACGGAATACTTCCAACTCATACAAATACATTGGATCTGCCTAATAGCTATACTAGTGTCCAATATCGTTTAATGAATCTGATAATTAACAAATTTCTTTTGCTCCAAAATGAAATGAAAATGAGAGACAATATTCAGATAATTTCATTCTTTCACATGTGCCTCAAAATAGAAAGCTTAGAGTCTAATACGTGATTTTGAACTCAAATCTACTCTTACTGGCTGTGCGGTCCTATACCTGTTCAAATATCAGCTTTTTGTCTGGAAAGGGTAGAAATGATCATGGCACTACCTCAATGAGTAATAACAAAATAAGATAATGTGTACACAGTACTACTCCTTGGACTTTTCATTGAGATGGTGCCAGCTCAATAAATATAGCGATCACTGTTATTTCTATTATTGATGCAAATGCTTGTACTGTGGTGGCTACTGAGAACAAAAAAAAATGGGAGACTGAACATTCTGCATTGCCTACCATGTAGATCAATTTCAACATATAGACTTCTGGCTCATGACTATGAGGAGGTCATAATTTAAAAAAAAAATAAGTGAACATCACCTCCTTGTTTCCAAAGAATGGACTGTGATGTTTTTATAAAATTTAAGTAAATTATTGAAATCATTAAGTTACAGTGACAGTACTCATGAAGAATCAGTGGTACCCATTATAGCTTTAACGAATTATCACTTCTCACTTCCTATGATAAGACAAATTTAATGTGTTTGATTTCCTATTATAGGTGATAATTAAAGTCCCAAGACCATTGCCATAAAACTGCTCAGCGATAGCTTAAGATGCTACAAACAGGGGCTAGAGAGTTGGCTCTGTGGTTCAGAGGACTGACTGCTCTTCCAGAGGTCCTGAGTTCAATTCTCAGCAACCACATGGTGGCTCACAACCATCTGTAATGGGATATGATGCCCTCTTCTGGTGTGTCTGTAAACATCTACAGTGTATACGTATGTGTATGTATATGTATATGTGTGTGTATAATCTTTTTTAAAAAGATGCAATATTTGGCAGATTTATGCAGGTGAAAGTTGAGATTTTGTATGAATGGCTGGTTACATCTTATAGCAACAGAGAGCTGCTACAAGAATATTATCTTTTAATGCTAGTGTTCCTTTTTATGTTAGTGTATTTTGTATTTCTATTTTTAAACATATACTTTTTTTTTACAATCACACAAAACAACCTCTCCCAAGAAAATATCCCTTCTCACCCCATCAGCAATTCAAAGTCACATGTTTTCAATTTATATCTCCACAGTGTAAAAATGGTCCCAACAGGGGCTGTGACTGCACCGCAGTGCTTGTTGTATTTCTCCTTAACTCCTCTCATGCTCCTCCACTACATAGTCTCATCAGGACCACTCATACCTGCCAGCCAGCACTTCCTTATCTGAGCTGATGAGTACAAACACAGTTCCTTTAAAAACTGCCTAAGAAAGATGCACCTGACAGTTCTTCTTAAGAAACAAAACAATTTTCTCTCACCTTGTCAATTCCCCTAGCAAACTATTGACATCGTATTTTCTGGTGCACTTGAGGACCACTCCAAATGCTGTGAGACACACTAGGAAAAGAGAGAAAGGGGGACTGCTCCCAGCTCTTTGGACATCCTCAGAGGACTTTGCCAAGGATTCATGATCCTATATTATGCTTTGCAGTAGACACCTCCTTTCTTTCAAAATATTACAATGGTTAATCTGGATTGTCAACTTGATTACATTGAAGCATTCTCCTGTGAGAGTTCTCCAGTGCTCTTCTGTGTGAATGTGTGAAGACATTTCCAGAGTGGATTAGCTAAGGGAATATATCATAATTTGCAGCAGCATCTAATAGAATGGAGCCCTGGATGAACTAGAGGGAGAAAACAGAAACCCATCAAAAAGTTTCTTCCCTGTTTCAGCTTCCTGAATGCCATGCTACTTACTAGGCTGTCTTCCCCAGAGTGATGGAGTAAAATATCAGAAAGTGATCAAAACCAAATCTTTCCTCCCTGAACTTATTTTGCTCAAGAATATTGCTACATCAAATATATTACTACATCCATCAAACAACCTTAATAACAAAATACAACAAAAATCGTACTAACTTGAACAAAGTTAAAAAGTTCTTCCTCTATGTATGAGACCATAAACTATTAAGTTATTAGACTTCAGCAGTGCAACAATCTAACCTTAAATACTGAACTACTTAAATTATTAAATTACTAAAATTATGAACTTACTAACCCAAAATGAACTTAATGGGGAAAGGGTTCATTTCACTTACAATTCCAGGTTCAGCCTCCTATGTTGGGAAAGCCATGGCAAGAGCTAAAATCATCCCATTCACATTGAATGGGAAGAGTGCATGGACCCTTGCTGTTCTCTGTCACCTCACCTATCCCTAGGTCTTCTTTCCTCAATAAGCAATCAAGACAGCCATCCACATACCAACCTGACCTAGATAACTATTCATTAAGACTTCATTCCCAGATGATTCTTGGTTGTGTCATGTTGAAATTACCTAACACAACCTGAATTCCACCCATACATTTGGGCAGATTTTTATTAGCTGTTCTATCAACAAAATTAGGGGTGATTTTCTAATACCTATATTTTACATATTAGAAATAAAACTATATATATATATATATATATATATATATATATATATATATATAAAATATTTGTTCAGTTTCTTAATGGTCTGTATTTTTGTAAAATGCCTCTCAGTGACTTTGACTGAATATCCTGCCTGACTGCATACACGATCATTAATATCTGTAGTTGTAGCCAATACTATCTTTGAACAGCAACATATTCTCCATGATATAAGATACATCAAACTGCTTTCCTTTTCAAATACTAACCTACTTAAATTATTACATTACTATAAATTAATTTAGGGTACAATACAACTGTTTCCATGTTTTATTTCTGCTTCTGTGATAAATTATCCTAACCCAAAATGAACTTAGGGAAGGAAAGGGCTTACTTGGCTTGTAATTCCAGATCATAGCCTATTATGCCTAGGAATTACAAAGAAAAATCATTGCCAATGTGGAGGATGTACTTGCAACTTGCTGGAGCTGTCCAGTGGTAGCAAGAACTACAGAGAGACAGGAACAAAACAGGGAAGAAATGAACACCACCCTAAGGGCTGTCAGCCTGCTGCAGTTCAGAGTTTTAATTCTCATCCACTGGGTCTCCTACAGCTACTTATAGAGGTAGAAAAATATGTCATAACCTCAATGAGCTTGCCTCAAAGAGGAGCTCTTTTGTGTACCAGATAAGCCAGTCATGAGCCAAACTTTAGTATCTAAATTTTCAGTGATAGGACAAATGATTTTTTAAAAGTGTATGACTTTAAACAAACCATAGTTAGATTTGAAAATAAAATCGTTTTCATAAAATGTAAAACCGCTTTCACAAATTATGCTTTAAGCATACACAATGACATTATAAAAAACAAAATAAACTGTTATGTGTACCAATTTCCCTCCTTCCACTCTCCTCCCAGCCTTCTTCTGATTCCAAATTCTTCTGCTAAACCACAGAGATATAAATTCTCACAAGCAAGGTTATGTCTCCTCTTATGTCACCTCTTGATAATCAATCTTCCAAATGCCTAATCTCGCTCAGGTTTCTTATGGGGGAGTCTCTTGAACACGAAGGTGGCATATGAGTTTTTAAAGAACCTATTGTATTACAGATTAGCTGAATAAATTCATAATCTCTAGGCTATGTCCTTGGGGTTCTATTCTGCCATCTGTATCCAGACCTTCAGGGGACTGAGTACTAATATTTGAGCCCAAAACAGTTACAGAATTTAGTCTAGTCTCAGGACTCCCGTCATCATGATTACAAACTGTCTTGGCCCACTTCCCAATCTTGTAAGGCTCGGAAGACTAAAATATTAACAGCCCATAAAGACTTCATTCAAAACATGCCAAAAATGTGTTACCACATTCCACCTCTTGGTTTTTATAAACAATTGGCTTGACCTTGAACCGGCATAGTCATTCATTAATTCTCTCTCCCTCTCCCTGACTCCATCCCCCACCCCACCCCCCTCCTCAGAGAAATTAGAGAACTCTAGGTCTCCAGACAGAGGATGCAACTCTGGGTGGATAACTTCCTTCTTGGAGCTTTAGGATGTATCAATTAAGTATTTGGGTGTTCTAAAAGTACATAATGTGCTTTGGGCGGTTTGGCATAGAACTGTCCATTAAACCCAGCAGTAAAGGAGAAAGTATTGATTGCTTCTAGCATTTCACCTCCTCTTACTACTAATTAGTTTGTTGGGATTTTTTTTCCTTCAGAAAAGGCAAAGTGAAATGTATTGCAAAATGTGACAGTTCATCATAGAAGACAGAGGTGAACACTGAGGTGTGATTAGCCTACATCAGATCCCAGGCCCATTTACAGTCAATTTGACTTGGGCTCTGTCTTCTTATCCATGACGACCATGAAGCAGCTATGAAACTAACCACAAATTCTATGTCCTAAGAATTCAGTGAGATGTGTAATGACAGCTCAGTGTTGAGTGGATGCACATAAAGAAGGAAAGAACTGTAATAAACTGTCCTCTTTTATTAACCCAGTTTAATTTGTCATGTTTCTTTTTCTTGTTTTTCCTCACCCCCATGATAGGACTGCTTTTCCTGTCTTTGTGAGATTAACACACACACACACACACACACACACACATTTATTAAGACACTGTCAATCAAACCATTACATGAAGGGCTTTGCCAAGACAGTACATTAGTACAAAATGAAATTGTTTCCCAGTAAGGTGATGGCAGCCTAGAAAATCTAGATATCCCAAGAATTCCAAAGGCTCAGTCACAGACATCAACACCTGCCCACCAGCCTCAGACAAGCTAAATTTGCTTAGTCCAAATTAGAATCAGCCCACTGAGCCAACAAAATTAAAGTCAAGGGAGAGCAGCTACCCTCAGAGTGAACCCTTACCTGACTGGTTGGCGGTAGCCATTTCCAACGCTTTGTGTGAGACTGGGATGGTGAGGTGTCCTGGTTGCCAGGCAGAGTGTAAGCATATATTTCAAGCTTGCTGGTGGGGTGGGCTGCTATGATAGAAGGGCTGGCAGAACAGAGGCAATTGTAATTGTGGAGTCAGATCGCCCTTCTAGATAAGAGATGGTTTGCCCTGGTTCCCACCTAAGCCCACCCTATCTCATAGTATCCTCTTTACACTAACAGATATACAACAATGAGCTGGTGTGTGTGTGTGTGTGTGTGTGTGTGTGTGTGTGTGTGTGTGAGAGAGAGAGAGAGAGAGAGAGAGAGAGAGAGAGACACAGAGAGAGAAAGAGAGAGAGACAGAGACAGACACAGATGCTGTTCAAGAGACAAAGCCAGGCACACCATCTCTCAGCATGATTTATGATCTGGTTAACATTCAGCTGTTCTTTCCTTACTATGGCAAATGTATCCAACGCATCACCTTTTTATGCTATTGTGTGGCTGAGTCAAGTCTAGCTATAGACCTTAATCCTTAATGACACTTGTGGGCTTCGAACCTCCCCGAAGCTCTGTTCTGTAACCTTCTTGGCTAGGAATTGGGGAAAGAAGTTGGTAGCAGCTGCAGTGGCAGCAACATTCATGACAGGGTTTGCTGCATGAATAGCCTCAGCATGTGGAAAGTCTCTCATAGAAAAGCTACTTAATCCAGTCAATTCAGAATTGCTGCATTGAGGTCCGGGAGATGACAATTTAAACTTGCAGCCTTTGAATCAGAAATGGGGTCAACTTGTCCTATTCACAAACTGTAAATTGGGGGGAAATGTAAACTTAAGGTTTTACTTGCTTCATTTAAAAATATACACTAGACTATTAAATGAAATAATGTGATCTGGAGGTGTAGCTCAATGGTATACTTGTCTAGGTTGGATAAGGGCATAAATTCAATATCCAGCACATGCACACGCTCACTCACACACACATATACATGCACATACACATGTACAGACACACATACACATGCACCCACAGCAGGTAGGCAAGAATGGTTATGAGGGAAGAAGAAGAAAGAAAAATCCAAGGTTTTATTTCAAAATACAGATTGAAGATCCGCCACCTAACAATCTGAAATCCAAAATGTTAAAATGAATAAAACTTTTAGAAGGGTGACATAATATCACAAGTAGAAAATTGCAGTATGAAAACTTATTTCATAGAAAATTATTTAAAATACAGTATGGCATTGTCTCCATGCCTTGGTAGCATGGGTTTATGAAACAGAAGTGAATTTTGCATTTAGGCTCGTATGCCATCCCTGAAATAGTTCATTATGTACATTCAAATAGTGTAACCCTCACTCACACACCAAATCCAAAGACCAAATATATTTCTGATCCTGAGTATTTCAGATAAAGGATACTAAGCTTAGTATAAAGTTGTCAACCATTTCAGGATATGGGAATCATTTGTCCAAAAAAAGATCAGAAAGCAGAAAAGGTTTCTTTGGATCTGCTGTGTTAAAAATAGTGTCGAATTGAATGGTTTGCTTGCAACCCATCAAAGACATTCCCAAAAGAAGACACTGATCTCAGATAGAATAGCCAAGTCTTGTTTCCAGGCCCATAAAAAGGGTTTTAGCAATGAACACAATCCTGGGTATCAGTGGAGTTAGAAGGCGAGACTCATTAATGTTAAAAGCTGGCCTTGCACTTCCCAGAATTCCCAGCATAAGCTGCCCTAGCCCAAGTCAGTGAGAAAATTGAGAAAGCAATGAGCACCATTTAGAGCAAAGGGTCCTTATAGGTTTACACCTATTTAGGCACTGCAAAACCAAGAGGAATACCATCTCCACTGGCATTCATGCCGTGAAGGAGCTGTGTTGTAAACCTGGAATAGAGGCTGCAGAGGGGAACAAGCAGAACAAGGGAAAGATTCACAGTGCTTATGGTTGGTGGGGAGTGGACAAAGGAGAAATGATGGTGGTTTTGGTAGATTTATTCTATCAACAGCTAGAATTTTACAGTTACTGTGGCTTCATCTTGCCTGAAGTTTCTACTCTAACCAAGAATGCAGCAGTGATTTAAAAACACTGCTGAGCTGCAGCACTGTAAATCATAACACATCCAGTGACAAACTCCTAAAAGGGGAGACAAGAGCTATAGAAGTCTGTACAATTATCACCTAGTATTGCTAAAGATGATGGTGGTGATGGTGGTGGTGGTGGTGGTGGTGGTGGTGGTGGTGGTGGTGGTGGTGGTGGTGGTGGTGGTGGAGGTGATGGTAGCTTCTTTGCATACATGATTTGTTTACAATAAATCCTATTGTTCTCAAAGCTACCCTGACTGTCATTATAAATCTCTCAGTCTTTAATAAGTAAACGCCATAGACCATATGCCTTGAACAAGAGTATTTTTGCACAAATGCAATTTGTAAAGGTTGCTTTCTTCTGAGATTTCTACTTGGACTACAGAAACTCATTTTTGTTTGTTTGTTTTTATCTATGCAGGGATTGTCTTCAGTGTGCATGAGCCCCTGATTTCTTTGTGTTCAAATATCTTCTTAGAAAGGCACTAGTCCACTTGAATTAGAGCCTATCCTGATTCCTCGTTTTAACTCACTTATTCAAAGGCCATCTACAAATGAAGTTGTATTCTCAGTCAGTGAGTGTGTGGGCATCACTGTACACACTTCTTCGGAACACCATACAGCGCACACGGCCATGTTGGTGTGTGGATCTTCCAACCATCCTCATCCGAAGGACTTCACGCCCACTCCATGGAATGATTGGCTAGATGGGGCTGAGCCCTTGACCCAATTCAGACATCATGGAATCTCTCCTGCAAATTTGGGATAAAGTCAATGAGATGGCCCATCATTTTCTAAATGGGAGTTTCCTACATTTCTGAAAGCTCAGACAGATCAAGGGAATAGACCAAAAAAAATGAGGGCAATTAGCCAGAAGAGTAAAGCTCGAAGGAAGGAAAAAGAATTTGATGCTTTCAGTGGCTTCAAAGTCTCTGCTTCTAATACTCCCTAAGTACCTTTGTCCCCACTGTTCAAGGAAATCTCTCCCTCTTCTAATTAAAGAATGTATCCCCAAAGTAGCCAAAGATGAGCATAGACATAAGGATGTTGCAGTCAGGATAGTCACAAGCTTGGCTTCTCAGCCATCTCATCTAATTTTGAGGGTAACCAGAGCCAGTCTTTGCCTCTGTTATATATAATTATCAAGTAAGACCAAAGCATCCCCCCCATCTCACAGTAGACCATGCTAGCATTTCAACACCCAGAGTGTTTCCAATGCCCAGTCAAATCTCCATGGCATTCACTGAAGCCCATTTGTTTCAGCTTCTTTCACTTACAGTAAAGGAGATGTAGCTTTACCCTTTCCTATGAAACCATCCTGACCTTGGGGATGTGTTGTGTAGCTCTTTCCACTGGATTGAAACATTCTCTCCTATAGTAAGAAGGGAGCCTCCTGAGATCCAAGTAGATAAAACTTTCAAGGCTCAGAAATGTCCAGAAACAGAACAGTCAGACGCCCTTTCTCCAGTAAAAGCAGCAAAGAATTGCTAAGGAAATGAGCATCTTGGGTTACCCTTGACACATCCATGTGAGCTTTTCAATGATGCAGCTTCCTGGGACTCTTTTCAAGGATGCACGCTTCTGTAAATACAGTAGTAATTCAGGAAGCTAGACTTGGATAGAATCGTTTCTTTGGTCTATTGTCACTTTGCTTTGGGGATGAATGTGCATTTGTTCACATCTTCACACTTCGGGACTGGGGGCGGGTAGGGGAGGAAGTCACACAGCAAGAGTGACTGAGCCACACCCTCCCTTCTCTTCTCCAGCCCAATCAGTTCACAGGACTTTCTGCATCTCCTCAAAAGAAACCATTGGACTGAGCACAAGGTCCCCAATGGAGGAGCTAGAGAAAGGACCCAAGGAGTTGAAGAAGCTTGCAGCCCCATAGGAGGAACAACAGTATGAACCAACCAGGACCCCCAGAGCTCCCAGGAACTAAATCACCAACCAAAGAGTACACATGGAGGAATCCATGGCTCCACCTACATATGTATCCAAGGATGGCCTTGTTGTACATCAAAGGGAGGAGAAGCCGCCCTTGGTCCTGAGAAAGCTCAATGCCCCAGTATAGAGGAATGCCAGGACAAGGAAGCAGGAGTGGGTGGGTTGTTGAGTAGGGTGAGGGGGGATGGGATAGAGGGTTTTCAGAGGGGAAACCATGAACGGGGATAACATTTGAAATGTAAATAAGGAAAATATCTAATTAAAAAAATAAAACCATAAAAAAAGGTCTCTACCCTGTAAGGCCTAGTGCTTCCAAGAGGCTCCGAGCACCCATTCATCCTCACTAAGCACATCTGGACTGTCTCATAATGAGGGTCAGACCAAAGCTGAGCATGGTGGAGCCTAAGGCTGTGCAGCACATCTGTCCTGTCCCATCTGGAGGGAACTGTATCCTGCTTCCCTCCCAGAAACATTGCCATGGGTGTGACTAATAGTAAGCATGTTTGTAACTATAGTCTCTTGGTTTTCCAGGTTGTTCCTCTGCCTACGCTAAGTCCATCTCCACCCCACTTTAAATTATCACTCTGTTTCATTGTTCTTCAGTCTACAATATTTATGTTTAGGTCTTTCATTCTCAATTTCTATTGAAATATCGTTTTAGAATCATGCAACTGATACCCAAATGGAAGGAGTTTAAATGACATCACCTGCACACTGACAGCTGGGCTCAAATAGCGCCATTCTTGTGCTTACTGTGAGACAGTAATTTTAAGTGAGCTTTAAATGCCACAATACCTTGGTCTGAGTTGTTATACTCTCTACACTTGCCACAGACTTAACACCAGTCTGCTCCCTTGCATTCTCTTTCTAGATTTCTAAGGGCATTTAAGTCTAAACATCTGTATTTAATCACCTCGTAAGAAATAGAGGTTGTGAGCTAGAGAGATATAGTTTCTTCAAAGTCAAAGAACCAATGCCCTATCTGGGCTTCATCATATGCCCTAGTCTAGTCCAAATCATTCCATTTTTATGGTAGAAAAGAAATCCATCCCAGAGGCTTGTATATATTACAAATGATATTTTTTGATGGCCGTGGAATGAAGCATAAGTTACTGCATGGTCATGAGCCCAATAAACTTGCTCGTGTTTGAAACCTTTAGAAAGCTGGCAACATTGCCACTGCTCTTGCAACACAAAAGCCCAGCCTTCCATTTCCACCCTTGAACAATTTCTAACTATCTGGTAGTTAAAAGTGGCCAAACTGATTTTGTTGTTTTGCTTTATTTTGTTTTGGTAATCTTAAGAGATTTAACTCAGCCTATATGATTGACCTACAAAGCTTTTCTTCTTTTCTATCATATAAGAAAAAAATTACTTTCAAGGCTCAGTTTATCAACAGTAATTTGAAACTCATAGGACTTGCATGGAAACTAGTATAGAACCAATGACATTTGCAGGGAAAGAATGAGTTAACTCTAGAAGGCCAGCCACTCAGGTTTATGGAGAGTATGCTTAGCTATGCTGACCTTGACCTTCATTAAGGTTGTCAGTGACCACCAAACCACATGCTTTCTGAAGGTAGGCTCTCATGTTCTAATGATTTCAATTATATAACCAAATAAGATCCACAACAAAAGAGAGGTAAGACCAAATGAATGATCAATAAAGGCAATCAGATTCTCTAACAATATGAAAACATTTTCCATATTCCACAACATCTGATACACATTCTACAGGCTGCATTTCCAGTTACTGGAATAGCTAACCCAAAGACAGCCAAATTAATTTTAAAAAACAAAAAGAAAGGAAGGAAGGAAGGAAGGAAGGAAGGAAGGAAGGAAGGAAGAAAGGAAGGAAGGAAGGAAGGAAGGAAGGAAAGAAGAAGACAAAAGAATGAAGATATTATTGATGGGTGGATTTTTAATCATTCTGTCTGTATTGAATTATACAAAGCATTCTATCCTTCATATACAACCATGGAATCAACCTTTATATTACTTTAAAATACATCTTATAGGTCAGAACAACTGATATTACTTGAGATGTAACTTATGAACCTACAATCAGAAACATGGGCTCTTGAACAGTTATCTTTTCTTTGATACTGTATTTAAAATTCAATAATAAATATTCAGAAAGCTAGAAGTCAGTTAAGCTGTTTCTATCCAGAAAAAAAAAATCAGTGGGTGAAGATTGTGAATTTGTTAACAGGTCCGGAAATAGCCTGGGAATGAGTGAAGCTGCAACCCACAAAAACAGCCATTCTGTAAGTGCACACAAAGCTCTTCTACACCAAGCATACAACGCGGCACATGGACAAAGGTCTCTTTTGCTTCCTACCATAAAATTCCTGTGGTTCTGTCATTCGTGTTCCATTTATAACACTTTCTGTAACTGTTCACACTGTTCTTTTCAGCTCAGGACTCTGTTTTTCTCTTTTACAGCTTTTCTTCCTTTGACTTATTTATTCTCGCTGAACCCTCTCCAGGGTCCTTCAGAACATGCTACCCTAGCCAGTTTCAAACCAGGCATCCACTGTACTGGATCATTCCTAGGTATCTCTGCACTTTGTATACTGACCACCTACCACTGTTCTTTGGGAGCAAAACATAAGGACTGAAGTTCCCCTGACTCACACCCTTTGCACTTGAACAATTATTCCCTGAGCTGAACTATCCACATAGTTTGGATACTGATAATACCTGCTTCTCAGCATTGGTATAAAAGCTAAATGAAAACACACTACCACAGAATAATTGAATAAGTGAAATACAACACACAGAAACAATATCGAATTAAATAAAACAGAAAATTATATTTAATGGTGCTTTTGCAATTTCTCATTCCCACCCACATGAACCCTAAAAATATCTAAAACTACAACTAGTATATTGAAGATCCCAAAGAGATAAGTTTTCTGGTGTGTTAACTGCTAAAAGAAGCATCCAGAGAGATTTCTTCATAGAGTGATAATCAAAGTGGTAATTTCCAAAGTGCTAAAAATGACAGAAATTTATCAATGATTTCCTGTTCACGGGATCAAGATCATATTGTACAAAAATTTCTGAGCATCTATTGTACATATATATTTCTTCAAGAAGCAAAGAGAAAGATACAAGCAAAATATAAATGATGTTTAACACTCTACAAATAGCTTAAAGATTTTTTGAGGACACAGAATACATGCCTTTAAGGATTCACCATCTTACTGGGTATAGTACATACCTTAATCCCAGCATTTGGGAGGTTGAAATGGGGGGAATCACTACTTCAAGCCAACTATGTATCATAATAAACAAATAAAAGCCAGGCTGGGGATATATAGGTCACTTGTTTAACATGGATGAAGCTCTGGTTTAATCCCTAGTGTTGAAATCAGCATTACTCTTCTGATCTGCAATATATAGCTTAATTTTTTTTCATAAAATAAGTATTTCCTTGAGAATTTTGTATGATGGGAGTTAGGTTTATTTAGTTTTATATGTATGAGTAGTTTACCCATATTGTATATGTTCACTGTATGCATACCTGCTGCCCACAGACATGAGACAATATTAGATTCCCTGGGAATGGAGTTGTGAGCCACCATGCAGACAGATGCTAGGCAGCTGACCATGACCTCTGCAAGAACAATAAGTGGTTTTAACTGCCTGCCGAGCCATCTCTCCACCCTCCAGGCTCCTAACACAGTGTGTCCTGATCATACTGATTCTTGCCTTTCCTCACCACCCAGCTTCATGCTCTTCTTTTTCAAACCTATCTAGTCTACTTTGTGCTGTTCTAATTCTTGGATATGTGGCCTTCTGGTGGAGTGTGGTTGACTCACCAGGGGCTACACTCTTAAAAACCAACTCTCCTCACATAGCATTTATCAACACTATATTGTCTATAGCTTCAGTCCCATGCTCAACTCCCCTTTCCTTGTTGGGAGTTTTGCCCAGCTTGAGCCTGGATAGGACTTGTGCATGTTGTTACAATGTCCATGAGTTCATGTGTGTAGCTGCAATTCTGTATACAGAAGACACTGTTTCCTTTCAGTCACTCACTACCTCTGGATTTAATGTCTCTCTGCCCTCTCTTTTACAATGGACCCTAAAGCTAAGAAGTATGGGTGTGAATACTTAGGGCTGAGTATTCTACAGCTTGATTCTCTGTACCTTGACATGCTGTGGAATTGTTACTCGCCATCTACTGAATACAGAAGCTTCTCTGATAAGAGTTGAGAGATGCATTAATTTATGGATATAACAATAACCCATTAATAGTAGGCTTAGATGTTTATCAGAATAATAGGACTATATTCTCTCCAGTGCCTCTAACCTGTCTAGTCACAGATTCCTGGCCTGATAACAGTTACAAGAGTGTGTTTCATTTGTGGAGTGGGGCCTAAATACAATTATAAAATGGTTGGATGATCCCATGATGCTCTTGCCGCTATTGTATGAGTAGGCATAGCTTTCAAGGCCAGTTCTTATTGTCCAACGAAGGTCTACAGCTGATTATGATTGATGACTACCATTCTCCTCTGAGGGTATTCATAGCACCTTCTACTATACTAAAACTAGCCAATAAGGATGAAACTTCCAGGTGAATTTCCAAATGATCTCTGAATCAAGTATGTTGTACATTCAGCAGTAGGTTTTATCTTTAAGTTTTAGATAGTAACCAATACCATTAACAACAGTAATATTTCAAAGTAACTAATTCCTGGCACTGAGAATTTTTTTAATATATTACCATGTGGTATCTAATAGGAATATTGTTTTCTCATTATATATAGGCTAACTTCATTTTAACTTTTTGCATTATATATATATATATATATATATGTGGATAGATAGGTTCGATACATAGATAGGTAGATAGACAGATAGATAGATAGATAGATATAGATAGATAGATAGATAGATAGATAGATAGACTATAGATGAGAATTTCTATACCAGTAGGTTTTCAATATGAGTTTTAAAAAAGTATTTATTGTTATCTCTGTATTCCCTTCTGTACCTCTAACCCCAGTTTAAGACTTCCTGTTCTATTATTATCCCTTGACCTTTTGTACTCCTTCATTCTATCTCCTTTCTCTTAAGAACATTTTTGCCATGTACCTATAACTAATTTCCTGAACGCTAAGCCTATTTCAAATGACATTTGAAGATTTTTCTTTAAGTTCATATGTTTAGTCACTTTGGAGTTCAACTGCATGGGACCTTTGTTCAATTATTTTGCTGCTTATAATCTTTCTTACTGTCTTCAGAGAAAATAGATGTCTAATTTCTATAGAATTTAATTCAAGGCTCTCTATAATCTTGCAGGCTCTATCTTCCTGCGTCCTCTTCCTGCATCCTCCTATAATTCACTTTAAACTGCTTTTCATTCCACGTGGGAGTGAGCTCTTCTCCTATTATTCTGGCACTCCTCTGCTTAGCACTTAGGACAGGCACTTCCACGTGTAAAGTCCTTAGGGTTGTTTCTTCTGTTCCACTCAGTCTGATTGTTTTATGGCTGCATCAACCCCCAGTGTCAGGTCTTCACTAACAGGATGCCTCTCCTTTACCTCACATCCTTTGAAATTACCGTCCTATTGGTGATGAGTTAGATGATCAGCAAGTATTTATTGCAGACTTTAATGTACAAAATCAATTACAGCTTGTATATTACATTGCCAAATGTCCTGTGGATTTCAGAATGCTTCCTGCCACATTATCTCAGTGAAATAGGAGAAAGCAATTCATACTCATTTAATATTACTAGTGACACACTCTAAAACTGGGGTGCTCTAATTAGCAGTAACATTCAGGGCAGGTTATAAAATGGGGGAAAAAACTAACCTGGGACCATGGGCGCTCACAGAGACTGAACTACCAACTAAAGAACATGAAGGGGCTGAACCCAGGCCCCTTACACATTTGTAGCAGATGTGCAGCTTGGTCTTCATGTGGGGCACTTAACAACTGGAGCAGAGGCAGACCCTGACTCAATTACCTATCATTGCATCCCCATTCTCTAACCTAACTGCATGGTTGGGCCTACTGTGACTGGGTGTCCCAGAGTGAGGTCGTATCCAAGGAGGTCTCCAACGTTTCTAAGGAGAAGGGAAGCAGGTAATGGGGAAGGGATTTTTAAGAGTGAAAATGAGAGGGAAGGAGGGACTCAGGGGGAATGCTTGAGGTAAAAAGTAAAAAAAATAATAATAATAGCAAAATATTAATAAATGGGGGATAAGATAGTGAAGACCTGAAAGATAAGGAAACATATTTTTGGTACCAAATATAATACATCTGGATCTGTGTTTGCAAAAATATAACTAGTTATGTCAGAAACCCAAGAGACTGAGCTCCCCCTGCCTTCCTGAACATGTCTATGTGTTTTATGATTTGATGCCTCTTCCCTTTGGGATATGGAGAACTACCATTGCTTCTGCTCAGGTCATATCTGAGTGAAGCAAAAGTTACTCCATTATAGACAACCTTAGTCAGCATGTTCGACTGGTTTAAAAGCTGCATTGATCATGAAACAATCTGCATTGATTTCTAAGTTAGCCAACCTTAAATGATTACTGATGGAATTTTCTGGGTTAAAGTGCCTTCATTTCTTAATGTATACCAAACAAAACTTAATTTTGTTCCTGTAATAGTATTATATACTCTTAAATTTTTCTTGTAACATATTGATAAACATTGCTATTATAATTTTGTATGTTTTATTATAAACATGTTCTCTTCTCACTTATTTTTCTCTTCCTACACTCTTTCATTAGTTTATATTCTAATCTGCTGCAGATGTGTATTATCTAAAATTGTAGGTCATTGAGTTGGACGCTAGAAAGTGAAACGATGGCATTTGTTCTTCAATATTTGTGAAGTTAAAGCAAAGAAGAACATATTTTATCTTTCAGTTGAAAAATATATTAACTCAAAGAACCCAATTACACATGAATGCTTTGACCCTGGACCATGGCCATACTGAAATACATTCCTGTTTAATAAATTTTTTTCAATGCCACTATCCATAAGCATGTATACATATTCTAACAGCATGTTAGGAAGACCCAGTGGTTACCATCCACTGCATGACTTCAATCAAATTACATAACCTTTTAAAAGCCTTGCCTTAGTAATAATCTGAGAATTATAGTAATGATAGTCATGTCAGTGTTATAGATGGAGAATAGCCCACAAAGGCACAACCAGAAATATCATTCCCAAAGTAAAGAGCATTGACTGACTTATTTCTGCAATTAAATGTCTGTCTGGGTGATTTTCTTCAGATGATACACAAAGACCTAAAGTGATAAAAATTAATGGTGGATAGAGCTAATTCTCCTTTCAAAGCTGGAGGATATCTTGCACAGTTAGAAAACTGTAGAGAGAAAACTAGAATCCAATTGGGCCAACCACTTATATTCATAGCATTATTACATAGTAAATCAGGGGTTGAGAGCCCTATGTCACTATTACCCACAGGCAGGGAGAAGTTAAAATTCTTTGGAGAAAGGCAAAAAATATAGTGTGTTAAAATTGGTGTGACCTCTTCCTTCCTTGAAAGTTTCACAAACATTTTTACCTAGGTTGTTAGTTTAGGTGTTTTTCTGGTGAACACTGCTGTTGGAAAAGTGGACTAGGTTCTCATGAACAGAAAATTTCACTTATTTCCCTTTTCCAACTCACTGGGAAAGGGTCAGAATCCAGTTCTGAAGGCTTCGTGTTAGTATCCTACTGTTTGCAATTCTAGGCATGCTTTCATGCACTATGTTAAGCATGCACTTACTAACATTATCACATTGTACTATCCTGACATTGGGAAATCTGTTTCTAGGGCTGTGTTTCCTAGGGATCTCCTTACTCATTGTGGGCAGAGGCAATCTCTCTCAACATAAAGACAGGAAATGCCTTCCACAGACACTCCATCCCTGTGTCTGCCTGGCTTCTGGTTGCAGGACACCAAGAGAAGTAAACTAAAGATAGGCCTTTTATAGAGATTCTGTCCATACTAAAATGAGTCTTGTTGAAGCAAGTTTCTTCATTATATGCTCCGTGTGCCTGGATATGCTGTCCAAACTTCTGCAGACAACTTTGAGCCAGAAATCTAAGAAGATAGAAAACATGGAATTTTCAACTGCCCCTCTCAAACCAACCCTGGGTTGCCACTGTCTCCAGACTTCTTAGAGCTAACAAATACCTATTGTTTAAGAATATTTGGATCAGGATATCTCTTCCTTGCAGTGAAGACATTCTCAATGTTGTAACATTTAAATCTGAAGTATATGCCATTGTCCATCATGCAGCAATAAGAATACTATCAACACTTTTTATGGAAGAAAAGCAAGTCAGTAAATGATGGAACTAGAGTCAGTAGGAGTATTGATTTGATGATAACAGCACCTCCCAGGCTACTTTCCATGAGCTCCCTTCCACTTTATTAGACTTAAAGCATCTTCATGGATGGGCAACAAGAGACCACATGAGTTACAGAATCCATGTCTCAAAAAGAACACAAACAAATTCATGTCAGTTATGCTGCTATCTGATCCATATGTCTTTCATTGACTCTTGAATGCAAGAATGTGGAGAGCATCACACACACACACACACACACACACACACACACACACACACACTTTATTCTACATTTCTCAAAAAAAAAAATAAACTCATTTGGGATTCCTGTGCAGGAACAAATGGTGAGAAAAGAGAAAGCCTGGAGGAAGGTAAGCATCAAAAGGGAAGAAATATTCCTTTAGCTCATTCCGTCTCGACCTTACCTTACTTCTCAAAACATTTGCTTCTAAAGACTGCTACTTTTCCATTCTGAGAACTTGTGTTTTGTTTTGCTGCCAAGCAAGCCGGATGCTCCAGAGGACAGAGAATTCTCCAGCTGGTTAGTTACAGCAGTTTACAAGTCAGGTACACAGAGTGAAATAAAATTCTCCAAAGAATCATTGCCTTTCTGAAAGACTTCTACAATGCAGACAGAGTTTTTAAAGCTTGCTTTTTTTTTATTACATCTAAAGAATATTACTACTTTTCTAATCCATTGGCTTGGCTTCTCAAGATAAGGGGTGGAGAACTGAATATGAAAAAAAGTGTTGTTAAACACTTCGGCGGGGTGAGGGGTGGTGGTGCCGTAGTGCTGGTTTCGGATAGAGCCTCTCTACACTCACAGCTCCCAAGTTCATTTGCTCATTTGCCGAGCTGAAAAATTCTGCCATCTGTAATGGATTCTATTGATAGAGTTTCACATCTACTAAGACCTCTTCTGAAGCTTTCTGAACTTTTTGAGCTTGGTGTATTTTCCCTCCACCTCTTGGTATCCACCCCACCATTGTTCTTTGGACACATTTCTGTGGGCTGCTAAAATGAAGGAGCAGAGTCTGGAAGACTATGAAATTCTAGAAGTTTATGAGTTATGTGTTCATTTTCTGTTGTCACCATAACATTATCACAATGGCTTGTTTAATACCTGAAAAGAATGAAAATGTATTAAATATATATTTTATAGATCAGAAGCCTGGTGCGAATCTCACTGGGTGTTTCCAGACAAGTTTTGCTTTTACAAGTGATGAGAAATGTCCCATTCTCTTGCCTTTTCTTAGATTCTCCAGGTATTACACATCCATGGCCTTTTGGCTTCTTCTCCTCACTCAGAATCATTAGATATAGTTCTCCAGACCCTTTACCTAAGTGAGGAACAACATCTTTCTGAGCCCAGGGAAAATTCTTCCATATCCAATTACTTCCATGGCTGTTAAACAAGCTAGATCATCCAAGATACTTACCTAGCCTAATGGTCCCTACTCCTAACAACATCTGTACAGTGACTGTTGCCATGTAGAAGATATTTATAGTTTCCAAGACTAAGGCATGGATATTCTGGGAGGGCACTACTCTACCTACCATAGTCACCCATACTAGCTCTTAGTCACTGGCTGACATGTACCAAGGTATGAAAATCTTTGTAACCTTAAGACTAATCTGAGTGGTATTTGCCCTCCAGGGTATCCTGAAGAATCAGATTGCCCCCACTGGCATGCATTGATCCTACTTTTGCCTGGTCATTTCTGGTGTCTTATACTGTTCTCTATAATCCTTACTAGTCTCTACTTGGAGAACTTCTAATATGATGGACACAAATTCTTTGCTACCCAAGACTACCCAAGAGTCTCATGTATACCAGACAGTATTGAGGTACTGGAACTAACCAAGAATAGCCAACTATATATGTATATAATAACAACAATAGTAATAATAATAATAATAATAATAATAATGTTTATGTTCTACTGGGCCTTTTATAAAGATCTAGCAATTTGCTGAATCACTATGCTTAACTAATAGTGGTTAATTTACATAAATTTACAATTATTATCTTCTATTAATGGGGGATATCCTTGCACATGGTATATGGCTTCATAGGTGAAGTGGTATAAAAGCATGGGGACCTGAGTTCCATCCTAAGCACCAGAATAATTCAGATATTACACATGCTTGTGTACACAGCTCTGGGAGGGAAGAAACAGGTGGATCCTGAGCATTTGTTGGCCAAGAAGTTCAGCTGAAATGAAGAGTAACTCTGGCTCAAAAAATAAGTAGAAAGTATAAAAGTAATAAATCTGAAGTCAACTTCTAGCTTCAACATATAGACATCCAGATGGACACACCCCTGTGCAATCACACAGACAAGTACACATAGACACATGCATACACACACACATACACACACATGCACACATACACACACACATACACACACATGCACACATACACACATGCACACACAGAGAGAGAATCAGAGAGAAATAGATAAATTCTATGAGTTAACCGTGATCTTTAACATACTGCCTTTCAACTAATAAACGTTCAGTACATGGTAGGTGAATGTAGAAATCACTATTACAGATAGAACTACTGGTGTTCGAAAAGGTTAAATTGGTATATGTCTGTTATGAATATTGAAGCAGTACTGTCAATTCCAAATACATGCTCTGTGGCATTTCACAGTCCTAAATCCGGTTGGTCAATTCAGAAAAGGCATTGTGATAAAGATTCCAGCTTGAAAGAAGCTTCATTTCCCCCTTCCCAAGTCCCTTCTATGAAATAAAAGTTCTCAGAAAAGCATACCCCTATCAACCCTACAACTCACTGTCCCTAAGACTCAGATCAGAGAAAATCACAGTCATGTATAACTGAGTTGTTATATATACAGAAAATATGAGTGAAATAATGATGAGTTCATAAATAAAAGAGATAGCTTCTAAAATAAAATCTATATGTAAACATGTCCACAAGGACCCGGAGGTTTGGTATCAAGGACATGATTAGACATCTCATGCATCTTAGAAAACACACATCATAGACATCTAGTTAAAAAACAAGCAATACTGAAATATGGTTATCAGCATATTTTTTATGAGAATCAAGTGAAAACAAGTCAATAGCTGTTTAAAAATTCATTATATTCCATTTTGATTATTCTGTCATTATTTTCATTTTAGAGTCAGCAAAAGCAAAATAAGATATGACTCATCGGCATTCATTCAAAAATACACTGCAGTTTTAATTTAGCAAAATGTGGGGTTTATAATCTAGTTAAAGCACTTGATAATCTCCTAAAACAACCAACATTGTATGTAAAATGAAATTGGCTGCTTGTTTAATTACATAAAAAGACTAACTAATGAAGTGTAATGGATACTGTGTTTTATTAAGCTATGCTTTTATGGTTAATTCATTGCTGAAATTGGCGTGAACCTAAGGGGTTTTAGAATTCCAGATGCAGGCTTCTAAATGGGTTACCATCCTTCCTGCTTAATATGAATACACTGGGATATCTCTATAGATGGATAAAGTTTCAGTTAAAATTAAAAGATACTTCTAAATATAATCTCAGCAGTGAATAGGGCCAGAGACACTGGTAGTGAATAAAAACAAAACTCCAGAGCCATCAAGAAGGCTCACTGGGTAAAGATGCTTTCGGCCAAGCTAGAATCCCTACATTTGGTCCCGAGAACCCCTATGGTAAAATTATCCTATGACTTCCAAATCCACAACACAACATGTACCCTGCCCCCACCTGCTAACTAAATAAATGCATATAATTAAAAAATACTCAGTTGATTGGCTGCTCTTTTTCATAGAGAGCCTTGCTATGTTGCCCCATTGGCTTCAAACGCCAGAGCTCAAACAGCCCTTCAATCTCATTCTCTCTCCCAGTGGGGACCACAGGCACATACCAAAACACTGTACCTGACTTCCAGAACACCTTTGTAAACAAAACCCTTTGTAAATAAGCACTGAAGTTTCTGAAATAGACACATGGTTTTTTTTTTTTTTAAAAAAAAATCATACTACCAAAGAACATAGCTTTTTAAATGGTATACACATCTCTAGAGTTTCCTAGGGTTCACTTAAGAATTAAAAATTTGTTATTTTCCATTTTGATTATTCTGTCAATATTTTCATCATTATTTCATTGCATAACTTACGTCAGACTCAATGTATTCCTCATGACCCCAAATGACTCACACCTTAGAGACACACTTTTTATTCTCTCCTGTAACCTGCTATTGGTTAGGTTACACCTGAGGTACTTAAGATATGCAGTAGAATTAATGTCTGCATTGCGGCAGTCTCATTATTTCAGATGACAGCATTGGAAAGCTTGAAACATTTAGGTTAGTACTGTAAAGCTAGAAAGGACCCTTAATCCATGAAGTGAGAACCAATGAGAGGGAAGAAGGAACAGCGAAGGAGGCTCAGGAACAAGACTGACAGGTCAGAGTAGCTTTCCTGGAAAGGGGAGTGGGGTAACAACGCTTGTAGACACGGGGGGGGGGGGGGAATGTGCCATACTTCCAGAGCTTACAGGACTCTTGGGGTGAGGCCCCAACCCTTCCTCAAAATAAAGGTTTTAAGTGCAAAAAAAAAAATGTTTGCTGAAAAATCATTAAAATACCATATAGAATTATGAGTCCCTCAGTTGCTTATAGAGATTGCTTTACACCATGGAATGGATTTGGAGGAAATCATAGCTTACATTGATTCCTTGCACTTTGGAGTCCCTCATGCTGGCGGTGGCATTGGGTTGGAAAGGGTGATGATGCTGATGCTGTTTTTAGTATTGCATAACTTACGTCAGACTCAATGTTTCCTCATGACCCCAAACGACTCCCACCTTAGAGACACACTTTTTATTCTCTCCTGTAACCTGCTATTTGTTAGCTTATACCTGAGGTACTTAAGATAGGCAGTAGAATTAATGTCTTACTAAAGTGCCGCAATTATTTTCAGTAGCTCAGCACAAACTAATTTAAGTAAGAAAGTTTTAGAACTTCAGATATGCTTAGATAGGAAATACTTAAACATTTTAATGATAAATTTCTATGGTTGAAATTCATAGTCTATCACTATAGGAAATGTTAAGGAAAATGTAAACAGTTTAAGATTATATATATTTTTTGCTTTTCTGTATTGTGATGGCCACTGTACTAATATCCTAAATTTTCAATATTTGGACTTTTAACTCTTGACATTGAACAAAAAAAGAATTGGAGAAATTACCAATATTTTAATATATATAAAATTGGCATGTCTTAAAAGTTACTTTCAAAAATCATGTGAAGCATCTAAGAACACTGGCTAGAAACAGTAACACTGAAATATTGTTATCAATTCCGAGGCTAAAATTCAATAAAAACTTAAAGCTAAAAAAAAAATTATGAGTTCCTTCATTAATTAGCCAAAGGGCAAGATCAATCAATAGTATGACAATTACTTTGACTTTGAAAATATTCTCTTAAACAATTTTCTTTGCATCTGAAATAACCGTGTAGTGGTGTGATTTGCCTAAATTCCAATTCAACAAACTGACATTGCCCAGGAGGCAAGACTCCAGACATACCTGTTGGAGATTTCTTAGCCTTTGGGCATATCTGTGAGGGATTATGCTCATTACTTTCTTTGAGGTGGGAAGAACCTCCCTCTGGGATGTTTATGGCTTGACCCCCTTGGGCTTGAGTCCTGTAGAAAGGAGAGAGCTAGCTGAGCATGAGCCTTCTTTACCCTTTGCTTCCTGACTGTGACTGTTACATGACCAGCTGTGAGTTCCCATTGCCTGACATGCCTGCAGTGAGTGAGCCCTGGAACTCTACCCCTGAGCTGCTTTTTTATTTCCTGGATATTTTTTTTTTATCTAGACCAGGCCATTGCTTTAATTTTAATTCCAGGATATGGGACTTCTTCAGAATGTCCACAACAACTGACTACGATTGATTTGCCTCATGTTCTAGCAGGGACGTGATTTTGCCAGCTGCAGATAGTGTCTGTGAGTGTGTGATGTTTGGAATTTTTGGTAACATTTCAGCCTTCGAGAGAGTTGGGGTTCTTGGTTGCTGTTGACTGTGATTTGTTAAGCGGTTTGCACACAAAGAAGAAACAACAAGAAGAATTAAATATCCTGCCTAAGGGCAAAAATCAAACTTGCCCCAAGGAATTGGATGCCCCTAATCAGGAGGAGGTAGGCTAAACAAAATGACACAGCACCAGACAGAGAAACTAACACAAACTGATAGGGGAAAGGGGGAAAGAGGAAAAGAGGAGGAAGAGGAGAAGGAAGAAAAAGAAGGAAAGAAGGAAGAAAAGAAGGAAGGAAGGAAGGAAGGAAGGAAGGAAGGAAGAAAAGTTACAATGTCTATCAATGAAGAAGTCAGAGACACACTAATACTGAACTGGTAGTTACCCTGTGTAACTAAAAATATGTGAAATTCAAGATGCTGATGAACAGAAATGAAAATGATTTTTTTTCTTACCTTGTTTTCAGGCCTGCTGTAGTCTCAGGTTAATAATTCATCGTTTTATGATTTGGAAATTATGCCTCACTGAAGTTATGGACAGAACATTCATTTCCAAAATTTCAAGCAGGATGTTCTCAGAACAACTCAAATGAAAAAAAAAATTATAAGCAACTACTTATCAATGTCTGTCTTTAAAGCACACAGTTTAAATGAGGGTACCAGATGAATAAGTCAGCCAATATGCTATGTCGTTAATGGTATATGCTGTGCTCTAACATAGAAAAATTAATTATAAAGTTGCCTGGAAGGAGAAAGAAAAATATCACAGGAAACATATGATCAGATCAAAACGAAAGGTCAGGGTATATATGAGAGTGGAGTGCTGGAAGTAAATGATCTGGGCAGGCAGGGGTTTAGTACAAAAAAGAATGATGGGGATGAGGGGATCTTGGCTTCACCAGGTATATATGACTTCAGCATTGGCATGCCCAGGAGTCATAACACAAAGGCACTCTGTTAAATTCCATGTCTTTGTTCTGCTTTAGCAGCTTAGATTCACAATCTCCATTGCTTAAGCACAGATGTTTTCTTTCTTCATTTAGAACCAATACCTCTCTTGTCCAGGAGTCTTCACTGGCCACACTTGTCCATAGGTCCATAGGTTCTCTCTCTCTCTCTCTTTCTCTCTCTCTCTCTCTCTCTCTCTCTCTCTCTCTCTCTCTCTCTCTCTCTCTCTCTCTCTCACACACACACACACACACACACACACACACACACACACACCACACACACATACACACACATTTTGTCTTTCACTGTTATATTTTGAAACAAGATAGTTTTAAATAAATTAATAAAGTATCTTTAAAATCTGTATGGCTGACTGAATAGTAAGATAATTGCCTGGCAGGAGGGTAGAGTTCATATAAAACTGAAGGAATGACTCAAACACTTCAAAGATGATTTCCAAAGATATTAGCTGAGGTTTCTAAACATAAAAACTACATTTCTTGACAGGCATTCAGAGAAAATAAAACTGCTTTTTTGGGAAGTAAATGCCTTGGGAATGCCATATTGCCAAATGAGAAATGATGACATCTGTCTATAAGGCATGTGGATGACAGATACTCAGTATGAACAAGCTTAAGTGTATTGACAGATAACACAGAATCTTTAAAATATGTCATAATGAAAACTTCCTCTTTCTGCACATTCACTATTTCAATAACTGGAAAGTATAGGGACTCAGTCATTAGCATCTTTAAAATGAATAAGCCACAGGAAAGGAAGATCCCTGTCCCAAAATAATTTTATTTAGTACATCTTAGTCCATTCATAATTATGCTTTTAAAAATAACTTAAGATACAGACCCTTATTAGATATTTTATACACTTAATAAATATGTATTAAAAGCTTCACCTTGGGGCCAAGCATGTGGTTAATATCCTGCAACCCACTGCTGGGAGGCTGGGAGTTTATAAGTTGAATGACAGTCTGGACTATGTAAGTATAACATAGGTTCTAGGATAGCCTAGGTGCCTTAGTTTTCTATTGCAACTTATAAGAGAATGAGATTATTGGGATCTTACTGTTTCAGAGGATGAAGGTAGTGGGAGTTTTCTTTTCTTTAAAAACACAGAAATATTGTGGGAATATGTTTTAATTTTATTCCCAGGATATGGGACTGCTTCGGAATGTCCACAGCAGCTAGCTGACTATGATTTCCCTCATGCTCTAGAAGAACTGTGATTTTGTCAGCTGCAGATAGTTTTTGTGAGTGAGGGATGTTTGGAATTTTGGATGTTGGTTGCTGTAGATTGTGTTTTGTTAAGTAGCCATGGACAAAGAAGAAACAAGAATAAATTAGATGTCCTGCCTGATGGCAAAGATCAAACTTGCCCTAAGAAACTTGATGCCCCTAATAAACAGGATGTAGATTAACCATAATGTCACCCTCTTTCTTCTCTATTCTTTTTTCCTCTTCTATCTAATGTTAGAGGGTTGAAAGGGTGGAAGAAGAGGGGTGGAAAAGAAAGAAGAACCAACAAAGTAGACAAATGTCCAGCTACAGGTGAGTCTGTGATCACCGTGGCAGGAAGCCTGGCAACAGGGAGGCAGCCATAGCACTGAAGCAGTAGTTGAGCTTAAATCTTGATCCACATATAAGGCAGAGAGAGTTAAGTAGAGCCGATGGCATGAACGTTTTGAAAGCTCAAAGCCTAGCCCTAGTAATATACCTCCTCCAAGAATGCCTTGTCTCCTAATCCTTTCCAAACAATTCCACAAACTGTGAACCAAGTATCCAAATATATGTGCATATGATGTCCACTTTCATTCAAACCATTACACTAGGTGACTGAATGAGACTTTTTAAAAAGTTACCAGTTGAATAGTAATTTCATTTATTTTAAAAACTCTCTTAATTTCTTAATGACATATTATCAAATGAATTTCCAGAAACTAAAGTTTAATTTGTACTATTTTGTTCATTAGAAACATGAATTAACACTGAAGACAAGTTAATATATTACCACCATTTTAAGGCCAGCTAGGTCTTAGGAAAGGAATTTGTCTATCTACTGATCATTCTCACTGAAATGTAGATTGCCTCATGTGGTAGAGGTAAAACTTTGTTTATGCTCAAAATCTTGGCTCAACAACACAAAAGAGTCTAGCCAGGCCACAGTCCCCTCTCAACATCTCTCTATACCCACACTGTGTCTCAGGCAGACCAAAAAAGTTTAGTGTATGACCCATTATATGAGGCTGATATCTATAGACAGATAGATGGCAGGTACATCACTATCTTAAACCTCTATTCTCTTAAATCCTTGGAAGACAAAGCCATGACTGCTTCCCATGAGCAACTAGTACATTAGGCACCCAAAGGTAAAATGTAACAGGCTAGGTATATTCTGGTCTTTGATGTACTGTCTCACAAAATGACATTCCTCTTCACCTCATAGAGACAGAAAGACAAATTCGAAGTACATGACACTTCACAAATAATCAGCTTCTACCAATAACTGGTGACAGATCTATTCAAAGAAATATCTTGTTGCTCTGGGGACTCACATCAATCTAGTGTGAGTTCTGTGTCATTAATTGGTAATATTTTACCACTCCAGTTTGCAAAGCTATAAACTGGGTTACTTGAACTTAAGTAAATCATTCAAGACCTTGAAATTAGAAATTGGTACAACCAGAATATCAGCTCTCCCCTTTTCAGCATCCAACTGAAGTTTTGTTTTCCATAGAAGCATATATAAAAGTCTGATTCAAGAACCATGAGTAAAAGGTCACTAAGTATGACCTTTAATTAAATTCTGAAATTGTATCCTTGACCTACTGAGCTGGAATCAATTAGATGAGGAAATATTTAACTGCTTTTCAATAAGACTCATGGGAAATTGTAAGTGCTCATAAAAGTTTCTGTTTAGTATTAAAGACTATATCTTACATAAAACTATACAAATATAACCTTGACAAATGATCATCTGGTCCAAGGCATTGAATGAGGCATCAGACTGCATTGACTGAGACTGTGGCTGTCAGTTGTCACTTGTTAACCTTCCCCAGATTGATTGCCTACTCTCTATGTAGTCTTGGTTTTCTTACCTGCAAGGTGGAATAGTTTTGAATGCATCTACAAACTTTCAGCTACATTCTGTACCAATGATCAGTTTACTAAGATGGTGACTATTCCAACATCTATACCAGGGTTGCAATCAACCCTGTACCCCCACCCCTTACATAGGAGTCTTCCCATTTGTAATAGAATACAGGAAAGGTACTCAGACAGGCCTATTTCTGGAAGATCTGAGAATGCCAATTTCCCTTAAGGGACTCCTTGGATAGTCTTAATCTTGGTTATTGTTCTATTGTATAAAGAGACACCATGACCAAGGCAACTTATGGAAGGAAACAAATAAACTGGGAGCTTGATAATAACAGTTCGTTACCATCATAGCAGAAAGTGTGGCAACATGCATTCAGGCATAGCATGAAGCAATAGCAGAAAACTTTAATCCTGGTCCAAAAGAAGGAGGCAGAGGTAGGGGGCAGAGAGGGAGACTGGACTTGGCATGGGCTGTGGAAACCTCAAAGCCTGACACCAGTGACACATCACCTCCAGCAAGGGTATACCTTCTCATCCTTCCCAAATAGTTCTACCAACCGGAAGCAAGCACTGATATAAATGAGCTAATAATGGGAGGCATTCTCATTCAAACCTCTGCAAACACCTTACCTAATGTTCCCTGACTGATGTCTGTCTAAAATGCTTCTGCCTAACCTCCTTTTCCACTCTCACTTCAGGAGAAACAGGGATTGTAACTGTATTTATCAGGGTTCTCTATATACTTATATATTTATGGGGATTTATTAAAATTGGCTTACAGGCCATGATCCAAGTCTAGTAATAGCTGCCTAACCAAGTTCAAGAATCTAGTAGTTGTTCAGTGTGTGAGGCTTAATATCTCAGCAGGTCACCAATCCATACTGGAATCCCAAAACAGTAGGATCAAAGGTCAGCAAAGAAATGGACATGCCAGACAGAGCTAGAGCAAGCAGGCAAAAAAAATCAATCTTCCTTCTTCCATGATCTTTACCAAGGCTACCAGTAGAGGGTGTGGTCCAAATTAAAGATGGATCTTCCTACCTCGAAAGATCGAGATTAAATGTGCATCTTCTTAAAAGATCTGGAGTAAAGGGGAGTCTACAACCTGCTCTTTTTATTTCTTTTTTCTTTTTTTTTTTAAGGGAAATGAAGGAGGAGTGGATCTTGAGAGGAGGCAGGGATGGGAGGGGCTAGGAGTTGAAGGAGAGAAACCGTGATCAGGATGTAATATATGAGAGTGGAGAAAGAGGAACACTCCTCCACTGCAAGATGGAGATTGCAAGATGGTACAACCAGTATGGAAATCAGTCTGGCGGTTCCTCAGAAAATTGGGCATGACACTTCCAGAGGACCCTGGCATACCACTCCTGGGCATATACCCAGAGGATTCCCCAGCATGTAATAAGGATACATAGCCCACTATGTTCATAGCAGCCCTATTTATAATAGCCAGAAGTGGGAAAGAACCCAGATGTCCCTCAATGGAGGAATGGATACAGAAAATGTGGTATATTTATACAATGTAATACTACTCAACAATTAAAAACAATGAGTTCATGAAATTTTTTGGCAAATGGTTGGAACTGGAAAATATCATCCTAAGTGAGGTGACCCAATCACAAAAAAATACACATGAAATACACATGAAATATAATCACTGATAAGTAGATATTAATTAGCCCAGAAGCTCTGAATACTCAAGACACAATTAGCAAATCATATGATTCCCAAAAAGAAGGAAGGAAAGGGCCCTGATCCTGAAAAGACTTGATCCAGTATTGTAGGGGAGAACCAGAACAGAGAAATGGGAGGGGGTGATTGGGAAATGGGGGGGGCGGAGGACTTATGGGAAATATGGTGGGGAGGGAACTGGGAAAGGGGGGAGCATTCAGAATGTAAACAAAGAATATAGAAAATAAAAAAAGAAGAATTTAAAAACAACATTAAGTGGACCTTCCCACTTGCAATTATTTAATTTTAAAAAAAGAAAAAAGAAAAGAAAGTCTCTCGCGGGTTTACCTGGCAGCTTAGGTTTTAGTTAATTCCAGGTGTAGTCAATCTGACCACCAAGAATAGCCATCTCAATGACCTAAGAGACCTCCAGCCTCCTGCAGTTTCCCCTCATTTTGCCACTGAAGACATTTTCCTTAACAAAAATGCTTGCATAGTCAATCCTGTCTCCGTACCTATTTCTAGGAACACATAAAGATTAGGAGAGATAAATCATAAAATATATTTATAAGCATACCCGGTACATAGTAAATGCTTAATTATTGTTTGACATAGTCTCATTGCTTTTGCTCCTGCTCCCAGCACAATTATCATAGAAAATAGATGGTTTCTCCCCAGCCACACTACGGAATGCACTACGACATCATTAAAGCAGCTCAAGGTAGCTTGATATATATAAAGGACGTTTGCAAATACTCCTAAAATTAGCATTAAAGACAGAGATATAATTCTTCCTTATAAAGCTGTATCTGAGTGGGAAATTGAATGACAGCTCTGAAGCACAGAATGTCAATAAGCGAGGGCATCTGCTTCCTGCTTCCAACCCCCATGCAGGAACAAGGTCTTACTCATCAGCACAGAACCAGCATCTCTGATGGTAGCTAATCATGCTGGGAATCATAACTACCTTTTAAATTGAGTAAAATTATGAAGCTAGTCTAAGGCTCACCATATAAGATGTAAAAGATATATTACTTATTAAAATGAGCTGTTTTCCATGAATCTGAGAGCCCTTTGGAAATGTACAAACATTTATGAGTTAAATGAATTTTTGAATCATGTAAGCACAATCAGGTGTTTAATTAATTAATTAATTAGTGCTAAAAAAAATAGCAGAGACCACACTGATATCTCTATAAGAGTCTATATTTCTAACTCAGGAATGTGAGGAAAATGTGAGACAAAGGCACTTTTAAAAAGGAAAAGATGCATTCTCTCATACACTGGGGATATACCTCTTCCAAATAAATTGTACAGAGGTGTGATAACTATGAACAAAATGAGACAAGCAATGGAAAAATATCAATCCCCATTCTCCAGGCTTCGTGACAAATTAATCCTCCCTGACAGCTGGCCAGAATGAATTTAAAAAAGAAAAAAAAAAAGGAAACAAACCAAAATCAAGCAAACAAACCCCTCCTCAACAGATACTGCATTAAAGACCGGCCGTTTCTAAAGACTGTCATAACGACCGCCATCTATTCTTCAAAGGCTTGAACCTATGGTTGAAACAAACAAGCAAAATTCTCCAATTCTAAAGCCTGCTCTATCTGGTTTTCTGTTTTGAAGAAGTGGAGCGTGAATAGAAATGGTTTTCCTGCACATGTGGTCTCAGGACAGCTCAGCAGAACGCGTCATTGCCAACCACAGCCACGAATCACCCCCATTCCGGACCATAACCCTAAAGGCGCCGGTGGAAATGCAGAGTGCAGCCTTGAAACTTAAACAGGAATGCTCCTTCCATTGCTCATCAATTTTATACTTGAGTGGCAAAATGGTACATGAACATCATTCAAGTGTTTACGATAAAAAAGGCAGGGGGAAAGCAGCACAGTAAGCTGGTGCAGCTTTGAGGGAGAGAGAGGGGGGAGGGAGGGGGAGGGGGAGGGGAGGGGGAGAGGGAGGGGGAGGGGGAGGGGGAGGGTGAGAGGGAGAGGGAGAGGGAGAGGGAGAGGGAGAGGGAGAGGGAGAGGGAGAGGGAGAGGGAGAGGGAGAGGGAGAGGGAGAGGGAGAGGGAGAGGGAGAGGGAGAGGGAGAGGGAGAGGGAGAGGGAGAACAGAATCTCTGAGTTACTTGGTTCCAAAAAGGAAATCAGTAGCAGACAAACAAAACCAAAGACCCAGACTCCACACATGGCGAGCCTTAGGGGTAGAAAATGTAGATAGCATCTTCTTAGTCACCTTCCCATTGCCATACAAAATACCTGATAGAATTGATGTGATAGAGAAGAGGGAAGGGGTTTACTTTGGCTCACCATCTCATCCTGAGAAGATACATAGGGATAGGAGTGCTCCCCACAGTAGACACAGAAGGTTAATAGCAACAAGAGCGGTCCACACCGTAGACACAGAAGCTTGTCGGAGCTTTGGTTCACATCTCCATGGGGTCATGTTGAAAGGCTTGCCGAACTAGATGCGAACTATTACTCTACGAGACTCCTTCACAGACTTGTACCCACCAGTTAAAGCCTGCTTTCTACAGGCTTTACACCCCACCCACGGACAGGGCGGTCAGCGTTGAGTCGCCTGAGGCTGGGGAACATTTAAAAGTTAAACTGTAACTCATTTTTTTGGAAAAAAATTAAAGCATTTGTTTCTTTATTATCTTCCTTTTTCTTCTTGTTTTAAAGGTGCAGAAGATAATCGCTCTTTCTAGATCTATGAAGAATTGAGTTGGGATTTTGATGGGGATCGCGTTGAATCTGTATATTGCTTTTGGCAAGATGGCCATTTTTACTATATTGATTCTGCCAATCCAGGAGCAAGAGATATTTTTCCATCTTCTGAGGTCTTCTTCAATTTCTTTCTTCAAGGACTTGAAGTTCCTGTTGTACAGATCTTTCGCTTGTTTGGTTAGAGTTATGCCAAGGTACTTTATGTTGTTTGTGGCTATTGTGAAGGGTGTTATTTCCCTAATTTCTTTCTCAGCCTGCTTGTCCTTTGAGTACAGGAAGGCCACTGACTTGCTTGAGTTAATTTTATAACCTGCCACTTTGCTGAAGCTGTTTATCAGCTGTAGAAGTTCTCTGGTGGAGTTTTTTGGGTCGCTTAGGTAAACTATCATATCATCTGCAAATAATGATAGTTTCACTTCTTCCTTTCCAATTTGTATCCCTTTGACTTCCTTATGTTGTCTAATTGCTCTTGCTAGAACTTCAAGTACTATATTGAAAAGATATGGAGAGAGAGGGCAGCCTTGTCTAGTCCCTGATTTTAGTGGGAATGCTTCAAGTTTCTCTCCATTTATTTTGATGTTGGCTACTGGTTTGCTGTAGATTGCTTTTACTATATTTAGGTATGGGCCTTGAATTCCTGCTCTTTCCAAGACTTTTAGCATGAAAGGATGCTGAATTTTGTCGAATGCTTTTTCAGCATCTAATGAGATGACCATGTGGTTTTTTTCTTTCAGTTTGTTTATGTAGTGGATTACATTGATGGATTTCCGTATATTGAACCATCCCTGCATCCCTGGGATGAAGCCTACTTGATCATGGTGGATGATCGTTTTAATGTGCTCTTGGATTCGGTTAGCAAGAATTTTATTTAGTATTTTTGCATCTATATTCATAAGAGAAATTGGCCTGTAGTTCTCTTTCTTTGTTGGATCTTTTTGTGGTTTAGGTATTAGCGTAATTGTGGCTTCGAAGAATGAGTTGGGCAGTGTCCCTTCTGTCTCTATTTTGTGGAATAGTTTGAAAAGTATTGGTGTTAAGTCTTCTTTGAAGGTCTGGTAGAATTCTGCACTAAAACCATCTGGTCCCGTACTTTTTTTGGTTGGGAGGCTTTCTATAACCCCTTCTATTTCTTTAGGGGTTATGGGACTATTTAGCTGATCTACTTGATGCTGATTTAGTTTTGGTATTTGATATCTGTCTAGGAAATTGTCCATTTCCTCCAGATTCTCCAGTTGTTTTGAGTATAGACCTTTGTAATAGGATCTGATGATCTTTTGAATTTCCTCAGTTTCTGTTGTTATGTCTCCCTTTTCATTTCTAATTTTGTTAATTTGTATACTGTCTCTGTGTCCTTTGGTGAAAGAGCGATTCTCAAATTCATCTGGAGCAACAAAAAACCCAGGATAGCAAAAACTATTCTCAACAATAAAAGGACTTCCGGGGGAATCAATATCCCTGACCTCAAGCAGTACTACAGAGCAATTGTGTTAAAAACTGCATGGTATTGGTATAGCAACAGGCAAGCAGATCAATGGAACAGGATTGAAGACCCAGAAATTAACCCACAGACTTATGGTCACTTGATCTTTGATAAAGGAGCCACAACCATCCGGTGGAATAAAGATAGCCTTTTCAACAAATGGTGCTGGTTCAACTGGAGGTCAACATGCAGAAGAATGCGAATTGACCCACTCTTATCTCTTTGCACTAAGATCAACTCCAAGTGGATCAAGGACCTCCACATAAAACCAGACACACTGAAACTACTAGAAAAGAAACTTGGGAAGACCCTGGAGGACTTGGGCACAGGGGAAAAGTTCCTGAACAGAACACCAACAGCTTATGCTCTAAGATCAAGAATCGACAAATGGGACCTCATAAAATTACAAAGTTTCTGCAAAGCAAAGGACACTGTCAGAAGGACAAAACGGCAACCAACAAAGTGGGAAAAGATCTTCACCAACTCCACATCCGACAGAGGGCTAATATCCAGTATATACAAAGAACTCAAGAAGTTAGACCGCAAAGAACCAAATAACCCTATCAAAAAATGGGGCACAGAGCTAAACAAAGAATTTTCACCAGAAGAAATTCGGATGGCCGAGAAACACCTTAAAAGATGTTCAACATCATTAGTCATCAGGGAAATGCAAATCAAAACAACCCTGAGATTCCACCTCACACCAGTCAGAATGGCTAAGATTAAAAACTCAAGAGACAACAAGTGCTGGCGAGGATGTGGAGAAAGAGGAACACTCCTCCACTGTTGGTGGGATTGCAAAATGGTAAAACCACTCTGGAAATCAGTTTGGCGGTTCCTCAGAAAATTGGGCATGTCACTTCCAGAGGACCCTGGCATACCACTCCTGGGCATATACCCAGAGGATTCCCCTGCATGCAATAAGGACACATGCTCCACTATGTTTATAGCAGCCTTGTTTATAATAGCCAGAAATTGGAAGGAGCCCAAATATCCCTCAAAGGAGGAATGGATACAGAAAATGTGGTATATCTATACAATGGAATACTACTCAGCAATTAAAAATAATGAATTCATGCAATTTGTAGGTAAATGGTTAGACCTGGAAAATATCATCCTGAGTGAATTAACCCAATCACAAAAGAATGCACATGAAATGCAATCACTGATAAGTGGATATTAATGAGCCCAGAAGCACTAAATACTCAAGACACAAATAGCAAGTCAAATGATTCCCAAGAAGAAGAAAGGAGAGGACCCTGGGCCTGTAAAGATTGCATCCAGTTTAGTAAAGAAACCGAGGGGGGAGGGGGAATGATTGGGGAACAGTTGGGGGGGAGAGGAACTATGGGAACTATGGTGGGTGGGAACTGGGAAAGGGGAAAGCCTTTTGAATGTAAACATAGAACATAGAAAATAAAAATTAAAAAAAAAAAAAAAAAAAAAAAAAAAAAAAGGTGCAGAAGATAAATTTTCTTTCCCTTGAGTGTTAAATGGTCGCCCTGGCATTTAAACAGGAAATCTCCTTCCATCTCCTGCCTCTTTATTGGTTCCTAGGAAATTCTTTGTGAAGTTGCTGCCTCAACAGCAATCATGTATTCCTTACATCATGTCCACCTACACATAACTTGGTCTCAGAAGCCTGCTTAGCATTTGGTGAAACTACTTTGTCCCCAAGCTTCTCATTTCCACTGCTCTGCCTGCAGCTGACCAGGGAGGGCTGACCTAAGGTACATTTGCTGTCAAGGTGTGCTTGCAATAATCAATTAAGGAATCAGGCTTGGTGGCTCCGTGAACTGTGAATCCCGACCAAACCGGTTCATGATGAGAACTAAGACAGAGGAGAGACAGTCACACATTTAGAAATGTCTGCTCTCTCCTCCACCAACTCCGTTTTAATTCTTAGTGAGCTTTCCACAGCTCTGAACATTTTGACACAAAAAGAATATCTGACTTTTTGACTTGAAAGGCAATCTTTTGAAACTTGAAATCGGTTCCTTATAATTTTCTGTGAGTAACAAAATATAGCAGGTAGCAATTATTGCAAGAAAGGACATAGTTTGTCTTCTGTGTGGGCCATTCAACATTACCTGAGAATGGCATTTACTCTACTTGTCAATTGGAAAACCAGTGACTACAAATCTCAGCATATTTACTTGCTCCCCTAGATGCAAGGGAATTGTTTCTGTACGGGGTTTTAGGAACTCAGCCTGTGAGCTTTCTTTCTCACTGAAAAATAGGTTCCTAAGTCATGCTGTGAATTAGGGAAAGCCTCTCCTCAGAGCCTTCAGTCCTTTCACACAGACGACACAGTAGAGAGTGCTCATTTTGCCTTTCACACTCTGAGTCTGTCCTGTGGCTCCCAGAACCTCATTTCAGTCAGAGAACTTGCTCTTTCCTCACAGGCACCTGAGCTGCAAAGACAAGACAGGCCACACTTCTGCTTTCGTCCCTAGGCCTGGCCAAGGAGAACAACCTGACCCACATGAGTCCACATGAACCTCCTACTTTCAGTTACAAATTCAAAAAAGATATTTCATTTGCTGAAGTTGCTCAAGAAGAATGATTATAAACGTAGAGTTATTATAACTTGGCTTTGTCATGAAAATATTTTTTTCTAAGTATTTTAATAGCCAAAAGAGACTTATATGAGACACACAACAAAAGATAGGTTCCAAGCTCCAAGATTCAAGTAACTGGATCCAACCACTTCAGACGCAATATCGCCCCTCTAGTTCTAAATATATCCTTTTTATCTTAAACCAAATGTAGTTAGCTGATAACAAACACAAACACACAAACTAAGAGAACACTGATACAAGCTGTTACCTGGAGGGTTGCCTAGCCTTGAAAGCCAAGCTCTTATTTGCCTTCTTTTCTTTCTTCCTTTCTCTCTCTCTCTCTCTCTCTCTCTCTCTCTCTCTCTCTCTCTCTCTCTTTTCCATGATCTTTATGCCTACAATGTGGTCTTCAGAAACTAAGTCTCTAAGATTCAGTTCTCACTCATCCCCCAAAATATCTGATTTGTTTTGGGCCAGAATCTATGCAAACAATACTGTCTCGGTCACCACTTTCTTGCTGTGAGGAGACACCATGACCAAGGCAACTCTTATAAGAGAAAACATCTAATTGGGGCTGGCTTACCATTGCAGAGGTTTTGTCCATTCTCATCATAGAAGGGAGCATGGCAGCAAACAGTCAACCACGATGCTGGTGAAGGAACTAAGAGTTCTATATCAGGATCCACAGGTAATAGGAAGAAAGAGTCGCTGTGCCTGGCTTGGGATTTTGATACCTTGAAGCCCACTCCCAGTAATACACTTCCTCCAACCAGATACTCCTTCCCAATCCTTCTCCAGTAGTGCTGCTTCCTGATGACTAAGCATTGAAATACATGATCCTATGAGGCCATTCTTCTTCAAACTACCACATAAACCAATTATAATTAATACATAACTGACTGAAATAGTTTGGTATTACCCTTTTATTGCTTTATATTTCTTGAAGTGATTATGGAGATGCCATGTGTAATAATAAAACAAGAAATTTTTAACCAATGACAGACAATAAGGAAAAGTTGGTTGTTTTGTTGGGTTATTTTTGTTTGTTTGTTTGTTTGTTTTTATTTGTTTTTGTCCATTTTTATTTGTTTTTGTCCATTGGAATAAAGATAAAAACCTGCCTTAATAGGTAATGTTACAAACTAATACAGAATGGGTTTGCTCCATGCATTTTCTCATATTTGTTAAAGCTATAGCCTCTGGATGGATCTCATGAGGTAACGCTCTGGTTGTACTAAAAATAAATAATAGGCTGGCTATGTGGCTCAGCACTTACTGTCCTTACAGGGAACCTACGTTCAGTTCCCAGTAACCACATCAGCTGCCTTACAGCCTTACAGTGGCTTCTCATTGCTTCTGCCTCCTAAAGGCACTTCCATGCTTGTGGTGCACATCAACTAAGGGAAGTACATATACTGCCACACCAATGAAAAATAGAGAAAAAAATCTTTTAAAATACATAAATAATAGAACCAGAAACATAGACAATATGATAAAAAACATTCTTCTATTTTCCCCCATACCCCCTACTCCTACTCCTAACAGTATTAAAGCCTGAATCCCAGTTGTATGTCTCCACAGGGTGAATATAGTTGTGGAAGAGTGGGGACACTGATGTCTTTTTTATTTTCCTGAGTCCCATCACCCACCATTTTTTTTTTGAGATAGGATCTTACTAGATGGCCCAAGCTAGTCTGAGGCTCACAATTTCCCTGCCCCTTTTCATAAGTTCTGAGACTACCAGCATGTTTCTCATGTCTAACTAACTTTCTTTCTTATTCTTCAGAGTTAAACTCAGGCAAGTCTCAGTCATGTGGCTGAGCCTCTATGGACTATTATTTTTAGAAGAGTTCAGATAATACATTTCTATGATACTAGAAAAGCTGGTAAGAAAGGTCCCAGTGTTTTCAGGAGTCTTGATTTTGTCTCTCCAGATCCTTTGCTACCACATCATACCCAGTCATGGAAATGGGCACAAAAGTCCAGATAAGGGGCATGATAACTTATTAGATAAAAGATGGAAAAATAAGTGCTTTTCTTCTGTTAGCCAGAGTCTTGGCCCAGGGGTCAGCTCAGAGCATTCTAAAAGGTCAGTCTAGCTATACATCTGAACAAAATCAAACAGAAGGATGGAGAAGACAGCAAAGGATATCAATTAGTAAGACTATAATTAGGGAGGCAGATGAAATATCCCAGCACATTTTGTGGGTTACATAACACATAAGTTTAAATAAAGGGAAAATAGGGCCATGGTGTGTATAAGCATGTGAGTCAGCTCTGGTCTAACTATGGCCCAGTTGATGGTGATCTCATTCTGGGTTCTATAACATGGATTCAGAGAAGATCTTACCAGTTTACCTGAAGAGGCTGCTTTCTTCCCAGGAGTTGACCTAGTCTACTTGGGGAACAGCCTCCATTTCCACTGTGTGATAATTACTCCTAATTAGTAGAAGATCTGCCTTGGAGGCCCCACTGCTTCTGGATTCTAAGTTCACTCACTGCAGGTCTGAAATCATGACAACAGATTCTGGAACTTGGAAATAAAATGTCTTACTTATATTTACCTTCATGCCTTTATCCTTAAAGTAGAACAAAAATGGGCTAGGTAAATCTAGAGCCAATCAATCATGTCTTATCAGTATTTTAGATTTATTTTAGATTAAGATCCTCTTAAGTGGTAAACATACCCACAGAGGCAGAAGTAAGAAGGTATCTGACCCACACTTAAGGACACAAATACAAAATGAAGGCAGAGATGCCAGGCTTTAATTCTTCTTTGAGTTTCTTGGTGGAGATCAAGGGTAGTTAATACCTTTTAGTAAAAGCACCCCCCACACAGTAAACAGGACACACAAGGCCCATAAAATTCACTGTCACTTCAGGTACCAAGTCTCAAGTAGTAGGCTATCACCTACACTCCTGACAAATGGTCACAAACCATAGACGCATCCTTGAATTTGACCAAGTCACCACAGCAACTCCCATAACTCATAGAAATGTTTCCTACAGATACTGGTTAATTAATAGGGATAGCATAAAGGATGCAAACCACCAGGAAATGGTTGGCTACGGCAAGGCATGCGGAAGGAGCAGTGAATCTCCAACCCACTCTGGCAAGCTACCCGCTAGGTACTTCTACATGCTCAGTTACGTGGAAATTCGCTAAACCTAAGCCTCGGTGGTTTTATGAATACATTGTTGTATGGATGGGATTGATCAAATCACTTGCCACTTGTGATCAATTCAACCTCCATCTTGTCTTTGCCACCCCTGTCACTCACTGGAGGTTGAATCTAAACTGTGAATCCTCTCATGCTGGTGTGGACAGTCCTATGTCAGTCCTCCTGACCAGGAAGCCTGCCACAACCTCTATCCTGCAGTCGTGTTAGCAGTATATAAAAGATCCTCACCAATCTTTAGATTTTGCGGTTGGGGAGCTATACGTTGGGAAACAGGGGGGGGGAGCAAGCATTCATCCCACAGTATCATGCCAGAGCTAGAGAGGACCATCACAAATTGAGGAAAAGGATCAGCTTTTGAAGAAATCATGAAACCATTCAATGTCTCTGTGCCTAACGACAGCTTTTCAAGATACATGCAGAAAGAAAATAGATCTAACGACATGGAGAGAAAGGCAAATTCATAATTGCACATGCAGACTCATCTCTCAGTAATCAAGAGATCAAGTAGATAGTCAACAGGATATATCAGTCCTTCACTGCACCATCAGTGAACTTGACCTAATTAACATCTACAAAGCACTGCACTCAACAATAATGTAACACCTGTTTTTTTCTTGAGTGCACATGTGACACACAGTGATGGAAACCACAGGCTAACAAACTTAGAAATATCTGAGTTGAGATAATTCAAGGTGATATTCTTTGTTTATAACAAAATGGAACCAGGAATCGGGTAAGGAGACATTTAAAAAAAAAATCTGCAAGCAGCTGAAAGTTAAACAACACACTCGTAAATAAATTCTGAGTCAGAGAAAAAGCTTGAAAACATGGTAGAAAATAACCATAATGAAAAATGAAATTGAACATATATTAAAATTTAGGGGGGTATATCCAAAGCAATGTTTGGATGAAAAACTAGCACTGAGTGTTGTATTCAAAATGAAAACACTCTGTAACTCAAGTTTCTACTGTAAAAAACAAAAAAGAGAAAATAAAACAACAAAAAGAGAAATGGGCAGGGCTTAAGTTAGACAGAGGAAGTAAATAATAATAATAATAATAATAATAATAATAATATAGATATGAAAATCTGAAACGTAAAACAATCAATGAAAATAAAAACATCATTTTAGACAAAACAAGAATGAATGCTAAATCAAAGAGGTGAAATAAATAAAATGGGAAATGCAAACTGTCAGTATCAAAATGTATGCTTCAGACAATGGGGACACACTAAGACTCTAACAAATCAGATGAAATAAACCAAGTAAAACACACATCATCAATACTCATTTTGGTGTGTGTGGAGGAGGGAGATGATCAATAATGTCAACATTTCTATACATAGTTAAAAAGTTTAAATCATAATTGAGAATCATCAAAAAACAAATAAATAAAAAAATAAAAACGTCTTTAGGCATAGACAGTTTCACAACTGAAATCTTCAATCAGTTTAGAAATTGCATAAGGCCCCGTCTTCCCAACACCTTCCAGAAGGGAGTACTCCTCAAATCATCTATTTGCATGATGTTAACATTACTCTGATGCCAAAATTAGACAAAGGGAGCACAAGGAATGAAAACCATAGAGCAATTGTCTCTCATGAGCATATTAGACATGAAATTCCTCTATGAAATCCTGGCATGTCGAGTCAGGACAGAAGTAAAATGAAGCACACCCTAGGACAACATGGCATTTATCCTCGGAAAGCAAGGCTACTTCCCTGCTTAAAAATCAGTAGTTATTACTAGCAGAACAAAGGAAAAAGTCATATTGATTCATACAAAAAAATGTTTAAAAATTAAACATTCATTCAAGATTTAAACAAACAAAAAATCCCAACTCTTTGGACACTAGAAAGAAAAGGAATACCCATTAACTTGATTGAGAATCACTGTAAAAATACACAGCTAACATCATAATTAACAATGAATGGATCAATGGGACAAAGACACATCCATTCCATCAGTTTTGCTGGACATAATTAAAGCCCTAGTTATGCAAAGGCCCAAGAAAAGAACTAAAATATATTTGCATTGGAAATGAATCAGCAAAACTCTACTGATTGGCCAAATACTTATCTGCAAAGAAACATCCAAAACCATCTAGAGAAAAAAAAGTCTTGACTTGAAGAATTAAAAATTCAGCATAGACAGAAGATCTGAGATAGATAAATGAAAACCAGTCCTATTTCCTTACTTTAAACAAGGTTTTTAAGGACTCAAAATTTTAATGCAATCAAAGTTTTCAAGCTATTTTGAAAGAAAGAAATGAAAGAAGATAGAAAACAGAAAGAAAGGAAGAAGAGAAGGAGGGAGGGAGGGAAGGATGGAGGGAGGGAAGCAGGCAGACTGACTGATTGGAGGATAAATCTAAGAAAATGAGTTGGTATTCCACTGTTAAAATACATAGAACATGAAAGAAAATATAAAAATATCTTGAGTAAATGTTACATAAACAAGATTTAGAGTATTCAACATTTAAAAATTATTTTTCTTTTTTTTGCATTTTTTATTGGATATATTCTATATTTACAATTCATTTCCCTTTTTCTGGTTCCCCACCCCCAAAGGTCCCACATGTCCTTTTCCCTCCCCCTGCTCTCTCATCCACCCCCTCCCACCTTACTGTTCTTGTACTCCCCCACAATGATGTTTTGGTCCATTCTAGCACCAGTGTCCACTCCTTTCTTCTTGTGAGACATCACTTGATATGAGATTTATGTCTTTGGTGTTCCAAGCTTCTAGGCTAATATCCACTTATCAGTGACTGTATACCATGGGTATTCTTTTGAGACTGGGTCACCTCACTTAGTATGACATTCTCCAGCTCCATCCATTTCTCTAAGAATTTAATGAATTCATTGTTTCTAATGGCTGAATAGTACTTCATTGTGTATATATACCACATTTTTTGTATCCATTCCTCTGTTGAGGGACATCTGGGTTCTTTCCAGCTTCTGGCTATTATATATAAGGCTGCGAAGACCCAGAATTGAACCCACACATCTATGGCCAATTGATCTTCGACAAAGGAGCTGAAAACATCCAGTGGAAAAAAGATAGCCTTTTCAATGATTGGTGCTGGCTCAACTGGAGGTCAACATGCAGAAGAATGAGAATTGATCCACTCTTATCTCCTTGCACTAAGCTCAACTCCAAGTGGATCAAGGACCTCCACATAAAACCAGACACACTAAAACTAATAGAAAAGAAACTGGGGAAGACCCTTGAAGACATCGGCTCAGGGGAAAAATTCCTGAACAGAACATCAATTGCTTATGCTCTAAAAGCAAGAATAGACAAATGGGACCTCATAAAACTACAAAGTTTCTGTAAGGCAAAAGACACTGTCAAAAGGATAAATTGGCAACCAACAAATTGGGAAAAAATCTTCACCAACCCCACATCTGACAGAGGGCTAATTTCCAATGTATATAAAGAACTCAAGAGGTTAGACCCCAGAAAACCAAATAACTCTATCCAAAAATGGGGTACAGAGCTAAACAGAGACTTTTCACCTGAAGAAATTTGGATGGCTGAGAAACACCTTAAAAAATGTTCAACATCACTAGTCATTAGGGAAATGCAAATTAAAACAACCCTGAGATTTCACCTCACACCAGTCAGAATGGCTATGATTAAAAACTCAGAAGACATCAGGTGTTGGCGAGGATGTGGAAAAAGAGGAACACTCCTCCACTGCTGGTGGGAATGCAAGCTGATACAACCACTCTGGAAATCAGTATGGCAGTTCCTCAGAAAACTGGATGTGATACTTCCGGAGGACCCAGCCATACCACTCCTGGGAATATACCCAGAAGATTCCCCAACATGCAATAAGGATACATGCTCCACTATGTTCATAAAAATTATTTTTCTAATCTCATCTAAATGATACATAGATGTAATACCATCCCAATCAAAATTCCAGGCTGATTATTTGGAAGTCTTGGCCAAAAACAAATATCTAATTTATAGTGAAAAACTAAAAGAAATAAAATAGTTGACAGAATTTGACAACAGGTGATGGTAACAGTCCATGCCTTTAATCCCAGCATTTGGGAGGCAGAGTTAAATGGATCTCTTGAGTTTGAGGCCAGCCTGGTCTACAGAGTATGGACAGCCAGGGCTATACAGAGAAACCCAGTCTCCAAAAAAACAAAAACAAACAAACACAAAAACTGGAATTCCCAGAAATATTTGAAGAAATTCAGGGTATGAATACACTGTTAGCTGGAGATGCAGCTCAGTGGAGGTATGTTTGCTTATTGTGAGCAAAATTCTGAACTCAATCCTTTGAACCAATTAATCAACTTGAGAAGATAAATCTAAAATAAATATATGCCATAGAACCTTGGGTGTTTATATGGATCTGTGGAAAAAGTAGACATTGCAGAAATATACACACAGGAACTGGAATAGCCTTTTGACAACTGTGTACAAGCAGGTCATTGAAGGCAGAACAACCATTTTAACAAACAGAGGTGCATGTATTAACATTTATGCAAAAGAAACAGAAAACAAAACTTACTCAAACTCATTTAGACTTTGCTCAGTAAATAAGAGGAACTCAAAATGGAAACTCAGCTTGAATGGAAAACACAGAAGGATGGCATTTGTAGATGACATCATCCCAGGAGAGCTTGGAGATCTTTAGTTAGGCAGGGTTCTTAGACTCTAGGAAAGCACACAACTTCTAAATCAAGCTAAATTTGTCTCGATGGAGCCTGCATGCATGAGCCCTTATGTAAGGAACTGCAACCTAATTTAGTACCAAATTAACTGAGAGCCAAAATTTAGAGCCAAAGAGCTGGGCCTCAGCCAATCGGAATAGCCAAACTTGAGTAAGTAGCAGAGCGCTACAGTTCAGAGCCTGTGTACTGAAGTAAAACAGGGCTGTCAAGTGAACACAGGGCTGCCAGAGATGCTGGTGTCTGCCTCACTTGGTCTTCTGCACCTCTTTTGCATTTTCTGTCCTTAAATGCTTTCAAGTCACACACTAATCCCACAGCTCTCTCACCTTGCCCTGGTTCTGAGAGCAGCTTGATTTTAGAAGTGAAATAGAAGCCAAGAAAAACGGTTTACTGTAGTCGGGTATGCAGACCCACGCTGATAATCCACTTAGAAGGCTGATGCAGGGGGAGGTATTCAGAGCAATTCCAGGCTACAAAACAGTACCATCATCATAAACAAATAAAAGCAACAACAATTCAAGCATCCTTTTTCTCTATCTAAAGTTTGATTTTAAACACCAAAAACTAAAATGTTGATAAAAGCAAAATTCAATGCCTTCCCTCTGAAACGGTAAATGTATTTGCTCCTGCTTGGAGCAAATAGTCAGAAATCACACATCCAACAAAGGATTTACATCTGAAGACAAGTGTTCAAATTTCAAATTTTTACCGAATGGTAACAATCTGATTCAATGCTCCATGAAATACTTTCACAGATATTTTTCTCAGAAGAAGCACAAATGATAAATAAGCACAAAATATAGAACCAAAGACTGAATAAATGGATTAAATTCTAACAATTACAACACCAAGTGCTGACAAAATTATAGATGACTGGCTCTCTTATTCTGGTTGATTGCAAAATGACATAATCATGCTGTTCAAGAACATAGCAATTTCTTATTATGCTAAATACATATTTGCTAGATAACCCATCAATTCCATATTGCTATATCTCCTGTAGAAATATAATCTTCCACAAAATGCATGTACACAAATATTTACCTGAGCATGACTCATAATTACCAAAAGGTAGAAATAATCTTCAATGGTCTTCAATACATGGATGAACAAGATAATCTGGTAGCCATGCAATAGACTATTAGAAATTATAACAAGTATCTAATGCAATCGCTGAGACAGGTTCACCTTAAACACATTGTGCTAGTTAAACACAACTAGATTTAAATGCTGAATGTTATTGCATTCATGTGTATGAGACCTTGGAAACTGCACTGTGTCAGAGATCAGCAGCTGTAAGGAGTTCGGAATGGGTAGTAAGATTTGAAAGCAAAGGAGCTGTAGGCTACATATTTTGTGTGTGTTCTTGTATTGAAGAATTCTTCAAAATTCATGGAACTGTACACCCAAAAAGTTACCTTTATATAAGTTCTTCAAACTCAGTGTTTTCAGAGTCTCGTTAATAATCCTCGTCCTGTCTCTGTCTTGCTCAGAGATTTTGAACAAGATATTTCATCCCTTGGTAGTCAGGTTTCTCAGACATTATATGATGGCCTGAGTCTAAAGTCTTTCTCAGGTTCTACAGTCAAGTGATTAAAAGTGAAGCACAAGCCTGGCAGTGGTGGCGCACACCTGTAATCCCAGCACTTGGAAGGCAAAGGCAGGCGGATTTCTGAGTTCGAGGCCAGCCTGGTCTACAGAGTGAGTTTCAGGACAGCCAGGGTTACACAGAGAAACCCCGTCTCGAAAAACCAAAAAAAAAAAAAAAAAAAAAAAAGTGAAGCACATGATGCCTTTCTCTTCCCTGAGTTCCTAGGCTCTTCCTCAAAAAGTATCCCAGCAGATCATAAGGTACTGATTGGCCCAGTGAGGTATCTGCACCCACCCGTCATGAGGAAAGCTGAAGTGCTCTCACTACCTAAAGATAGCAGATACTCTGCTTTCTAGAGTATCAAACCCATCAAAAAAACCAAAGAAGTCCACTAGTGTATGGCAAATATAGAAAGGGTCATTCTCAGCCAGCCATTGAACTGAGCACAGGGTCCCCAGTGGGGGGGCTAGAGAAAGGACCCAAGGAGCTGAAGGGGTTTGCAGCGCCATAGGAGGAACAATATGAACCAACCAGTACTCCCAGAGCTCCCAAGGACAAAACCATCAACCAGTGCGCACATGGTGTTACCCATGGCTCCAGGTGCATAAGCAGCAGAGGATGGCCTTGGACATCCAAGGGAGGAGAGGCCCTTGGTCCTGGAAAGGCTCCATGCTGCAGTGTAGGGGAATATCAGGACAGGGAAGCTGGAGAGGATTGATTGAGGGAGAGTGGAAGGGGAGATAGGTTATGAGATTTCGGGTAGGGGGGGTGACCAGGAAAGGGGACTGCATTTGAAATGTAAATAAAGAATATATCTAATAAAATTTTAAAAAGAAAAACAAAGAAGTGTACGAATGCAAATCATTGTTTCCAGAACAAAATTTAAGAAAGGAAATAAAACAAGGGAAATTCATAGTGAGATTTGTACCTCCAAGGGAGAATATAGAACCCATACAGACATAGAAATAATTTTTAGAAAAAAAAAAAGGCATGTGTTCATCCTCAGAGTCCTATTTTACACCCTGTCATTACACAGGATCTCATTACATGCTCGTTATAACTTCTTACATTTTGTTCTCTTTTTAATTTAATAGATTATAGACTAGAATCAGAATAAGGAGTCAAATCTCTGTTTCCAGTAATCCAGAGTCTAGTCACTTATAGCATACTGACCTAGGTCTGACAGACCTAGATATATTTCAAATTCAATGCAAGAACTACCAGGCTGGAAGAAGTTGGCAAATTATTTGAAAAAATTAAAATCATAGTGATTCCATTTCAAAGTATTCTCAGAATTCAATAGGTTAAGAATTAGTGGCTCATTAGAAACAATGAATTCATGAAATTCTTAGAGAAATGGATGGAGCTGGAGAACATCATACTAAGTGAGGTGACCCCATCTCAAAAGAATACCCATGGTACACAGTCACTGATAAGTGGATATTAGCCTAGAATCTTGGAACACCAAAGACACAATTCACATACCAAATGATGTCTGACAAGAAGAAAGGAGTGGACACTGGTGCTGGAAAGGCTCAAAGCATCAGTGTAGGGGAATACAAGAACAGGGAAGTGGGAAGGGGTGGATGAGGGAGCAGGGGAAGGTAAAAGGGCATGTGGGACCTTTGGGGGGTGGGGAACCAGGAAAAGGGAAATGAAATGTAAATATAGAATATATCCAATAATAAATAAATTAAAAAAAAAAGAATTAGTGGCTCACCGTATAAAATGCTTTAAACTTAAGAGGACAGGAAACTCCCTGGAGTGAGGTCTGTGGACTTTCTCCAGGCCCTGTTCTCTGGCTCTGTTTCTCCAATGTTCCCAAAGCTACTGCAAAGGACCCAAAGTAGTGACGGCTGGACAAATGATGCAAATAGACGGGAATACCCACTTGCAAAAACTATATATCCTCGTATAGAAGACACCATGGTAACTATAGTCCCGCCCCTACAAAGAAAGCTATCCAGCATGGGAAGATGCCCCTCAAAGACCCTTGCTGCACATGGATCCTGACCCCCTGCCAGAGGTGAGGGCATGCTGCTCACGTGACCAGGCCTCACTGAGTTTCCTGCCTCAGTCTGTTACTTTAGACCACACCCTGATGCACAGCTACATTTCTATACACTGTCCATCTATCTGTCAATGAATCTATACCCCAAAAAGAAAAGAAAAAAAAGACAAACCTTCCCGGATCACTGAGTTTTAATTTCTGAAATGTTATACAAAGTTTGACTGAATGAATGTGTGTTTTCAGGTTGCTACCTGTATTTTGTTTCAGTAATGCTGGTCAGGACCACTGTGATGCGTGAGGAAAATCAGCATGTTTCCACTCTGTTACCCTACTGTGAGCTCCATGCAAAATCATTCCTTGCAGCCCTGTTTAATACTATTAAACAATATTAATACTATTAAGTAATATTAATAATCTGTCTCCTTTTAAAGAAATGGTTAAAATAAGCTATGGTAGAATAGTATTACATAATACCAGAGCTAGAAAGAAAATGAATAACGGTTAACAAAACAAATCACCCTCCCTAAAAATACTATTAAGACTTTAAAAATACCATAGTATTACAATGTCTTTTAAAAGAACACATGCCAATTGTTATTTATATAGCCTGCAGATGAATTCTGGGAGTCACGAGGCATTCCTAGAAAAGCCATCACCAGGGTTGTCTCTGAGAAATAAGAGAGGAGTGCTACATTTAAGACAAAAGCCTTTTTAGGTGAAAATGTAGTTATACATTATTATTATTATTATTATTATTATTATTATTATCATCATCATTTTGAAAATTAATTTTTAAGCAAAGTTGCCCAAGAGATTTTTTTTTGGGGGGGGGAACTTTCTAGGAGCCACACAGAAGCACATAAAGGCAGGTCACCTGGACAGCCAGTGTCATGGGATGGAATGCTGAGTTTTACCAAAAAAAAAAAAAAAATCTTTTCACAGGAGGAGAGAGTACTGAGCTGGGAGCCATGTCTTAGGGTTTAGGGGTCCATTCCTCCTACATCACTTTCCTAGGGGTCCATACATCACAGAGCTGTAAAACCACCTTTAAGCTTTCAAGGCCAGTTGAGAGCAATTCTCCATTTACCTCCTCCTGGCATCTTTATGTAACTCCTTGCCCACCCTCTGCCCCACCACTGAGCAGTCCCAAACGAGAATAGTGCACATTTATTTTTAAACTTAAGAGTGAATTAGAACGAATTTTGTTTTGAGAATCCTGTGACACTCTTTGGAATAATTAGAAAGACCCTGCGGTGTCACAAAACCAGGAGTGGGAAGGCTTTTGCTTATGCTGTTGCCATGGGGATCTGCCTCCTATGATAATCCACTTTGGAGACAGCAGGAAAGGGGAAGAAATCTTCCAACAGGCTGCAATATGACAAGGCAGCCAGCACCGGAAAGTAAATAGTGCCAAGGGGGCCAGAACTTTGCCTGTCCCTGTCGAGGTGCTGGACAGAGGATCCCAGTGTCTATTCTGCGCAGGTCTGCACGGCTTCATTGCCGCGGGGGAGGAGGGACAGTTCGAAAGCTCAGTTTTGCAGGTTCTGCTCCAGACCTGGTCACTGACCCAAGGTGATTAGAGCTCAGGGGTCCTGGTGTTTTGCCTTCTTCTCTGCCTGTTAGAAGCTTCCAGCCCAATGAAGGTGTATTATGTTTCCCCCACTTTAATTTTAGCATCTACACTTCAGCAATTTGCATTTAAATGTGTTGTCAGAGAACTTCCAGAAGTCTTTAATAGGAAGACCGATTTGCATTTTAATATGCTGTAAAAGAATTTCAAAATATCTTTTTTTAATGTGACTTCACGCTACCCAGAGGAATGGCCGCCATTACAGAACTTACAATTACCTGGGCCCAATTTTAAACAGTTAGCTTTCAGAAGCACCGCGACTCTGTTGGAGTTTGTTTGATGTTCCTCGTAAAATAGAAAATCCAAAGGAAAAAGGGAAACTTGTGATCCAGGAGGCCTTGAAGGTAGAATTGTCAGCCTCACTACACAGGCTTAGCACAACGAGTTATAATAATGAAGGTTTCTGTAGGACACAGGAAGGAAAGATAGTTTGCTATTTCTGGCTATACTCCATTTTTTATGTTAAAATAGGAAGGCTAGGTGCTGAGACAGAGTCCTTATAGTATGTAGATTGGTATGACAATGCACCACATTTAAATATCACCCAAGGGTCAACATAACCTTTAAAGAGTATTTCTGTTTCGGTGGATTCTGAAGAAAGATTGGGAAGGTAGAGTCACATTTAAATTAATAAAAGATATTCTATATTTTATTCCCTGTGCCTTCTCAATGTTCATGACTCCAGGTTACCTTTGCCATGGCTAAGCAAGTTATTGCATGCTTTCTCAAATCTATGCCCGCCCACTGTCTCAGCATTCATGACCCAACTCCACCAGAGCCTTGACTGCAACCAACTGTCACTTCCATAGATCCTCCCTCTCTGAAGATATCCCGCTAAGAAGGCCACACACTCTGAACTACGTTGAGGGAGAAGAAACAAAAGAGAAATGAGGGTGAAGAGAACAGGGGCAAAGAGAAACAGGAGGGAGAGGAAGAAGAAATTTCCGAAATTTCTTAAAAATATTTTGATCTTTTCTCTAAAGCATCCATGTGGAGTGTTCCAGAGTTTGTATTGTGCTGAAATATAGATGCCATAAAATGTAACATCTTGATATTTTTAGCAAACATAATATTACATACCCCAGCCCATCTCCATAACTCTTTCATTTGGTAAAACTATACCTCATGTCCATTATTTAACTTCCCACCTCATTGTCTCCCTAGTAGCATCTACTATTCTCCCTATCTTAGCAGGAGCAAGCATTGGCTTTCAATAAATTCTTTTTTTTTTCTCATTGAGATGACTTCATGTCCCTCCATTATTATATTAATGTACTGCCCAGCTTTGAAATGCTATGACCTTGAGTTCTAGAAAGAAGCCCCTTGAGGCAATAGTATATAATCATTTTACTATGCTTGTAAAATTTTTTCTGGTGTTTTATTAAGGATATTTTGCATACATTTTAATAAGGATATTTGTCTTGTCCTTGTGTTTTTATTTGACTTAGGAACCAAGCTATAACTAGTTTTGTAGAATAAATTAGGAAAGTTTCCACTTTGGGAAAACTTTAATGTTATTTTTATGTAATTCATAGGTGAACTCGATGAAGAGGTCGAGTGTTCTTTGTCTTGGTGTATTTTTGATTACTGATTAAATTTATCTACTAGGTATAGATCTGTTCATGTTTTTTTGTTTTGTTTTGTTTTCAAAAAGGGTTCTTCATGACTTAGACTTGGTAGGTTTCATGATTTTAGGAATTCAACCATTTAATCTTCTGTATTCAATTGGTATTTGTTTATAATATTTCTATTTCTACAAATCAGAAGTAAGTAATAACTACCTTTTTATTTCTAATAGTATGAGTCCTTTTCCTCCCCACCCACCCTTATAATCTTGTCTTTTTGTTTACACTTGTCTCTACACATTTTTCTCTCCTTATGACTTCTTTGCTCTGTTGTTTAAGAGAAAGCTATTTAACTTCCACAAACGTGTGAATTCCCTGGTTCATGTCTGCTAGGCTTTTAAGTCCACCCTGCTTTAGCCAGAAAAGATGCTTCATATAACATTTGTTTTTTTTTTTTTTAAAGAAAATCTATTGAGATTTTGTTAGTGGCCTAATATATTATTACCCTGGAAAAATGCAGCATGTGCCCTTGAGAATATTGTATATGCTATTGTTTCTGGGTTGGCAATTCTGCATGTGATCATGGACTCTAATTGGTTCTTTGTGCTGTCTACCACTTGTATTTCCATATGTCTGCTTGTCCTATCCATTGTTAAAAGTGACATACTGAAATCTCTGGTTGCAGACGACTGCTTCCTTCCATTCTGTCAATCTGTGATGCATATATGTTATGCTTTGTTAGTAGGTATACAGCATTAGCCTAGAATCTTACTGCACCAAATCATTCTTCAATATAAAGCATTCTTTCTCTCTTCTCTACTTGTATATTGAAAGTCTTCTCTCAGACTTTTCTCAATGCTAGTGTAACTATCTTGATCTCTGTTGTGATTTGCATGTATCTTAAATTCATCACTCTTAGTTTGTTTACACCATTAAAACTAAGATGAGTTTTTGTAGTAATCTTATAGCTAGGCTATATATTTCTTCACTCTTTGGTCTTCTTTCTTTTGGGTAGATAATTTAATCCACTTTAACATAAAATAATGGCTCAGAAGGTAGGGTTTGCTCCTGCTATTTTGTGATCTGTGCCCTCTTTCCCTTGTAGAGCATGTCCAGTATCCCCTGGATTATTGATACCATTTATAATGTATTACTATTTGTAGTGAGTTACTTTACCAATTCATTGTATACATATTCTATGGGTATTTTCTTTTGTGGTTACCAAGGGAATGAAATCTGGTTTCCTAAAATATGAAAACTCCAGCATAATTTTATTTCTGTCTAAATTCAGTAACACAAAATTCTGTTTCTTTGCCACACATTGGCCCATCTCTCTTGTGTGTTGGTATAAAAAAAATTACATGATTATACATTAGATCTCAAAAGTATAAACTAATAATTCTTTAAAATGGATTAAGCCTTTGGATTATATAGAAACAAAAATGTAGGGTTGACAAACAAACATTTTTTCTCAGAAATATATATTTTATTTTTAATAACAAATGCACAAAGAAAGTAGCATGGCAGGTACCCAAAAAAGCTTTCAAAACCATCACTATTTTACTTCTCTTTTCCATTAATTTATTTGCTTATTCACTTTACATCCCAACCATAGTTCCCCCTCATCCTCGTTGTCTCCCAGTCCCTCCTCACATAGAAATCTCCGATCTGCCATTTCCTTCTTCTCTGAAAAGGGGAGGCTTACCTGAGTACCAACCCACCCTGGCACATCAAGTCACTGCAGGACTAAGTGCTTCCTCTCTCAGTGAGGCCAAACAAGGTAGCCCAGCTAGGGAAAGGAGATCCAAAGGTAGGCAACAAGTCAGAGACCACCCCCAGATCCACTTGTTAGGAGATCCACATGAAGACCAATGTGGGGAGGAATAGAAGGATCTGGGAGGGAACGTAGGGGGCAGGGGAAGAGGGGAAGATGATGTGGTATTGGGTGGGGGAAAAGGACTGAAGCCCTGAGGGCCAACAGAAAGAATGGAAACAGGCAACCTTAGGAGGTAGGAGGTTGGGGAGACCCTCCAGAATGTACCAGAGACCTGAGAGTTGAGAGAGTCTCAGAAATCACAGGGAGGAACCTTAGATGAAATGCCCTACAGTGAGAGGAGGGACTTGTAAAGTCCACGTCCAGAAGAAAGTCAACGGATCAAGTGAGGGATGGAGTTGCCATCCCATCGTCAAAACTCTGACCGATAGTTGTTCCTGCCTGAAAGAAATACAGGGAGGGTAATGGAAAAGAGCTTGAGGAAAAGAAGGTCCAGCAACAGGCCCAAAGTGGAATCCAGCTCAAGGGGAGGCCCCAAGGCCTGACACTATTACTGAGGTTATGGAGTGCTCACAAAAAGGGACCTTTCATGACTGCCCACTGAAAAACCCACAAAGCAGTTGAAAGAGTCAGATGCAGGATAGCTTTCATCTACTGGTCATTCTGAACCAGCCCTGCCTGTCTTCTTCAAGGCTTTACCTCTGTGGAAAATACTTAGAACATGCTGTGGAAGTCCTGATAGAGTTTTCTGTATCACCCACTTTTTCCTGTTAGTTCATCTTGTGATTGGAGAAACATGTTTTACAATCAGTGTATCCAAGTCATGTATACCAAGAAACGCAAATCATCGAATTTAAATACATTGGGTGAAATTCATAATTAAGGGCCAGATGAACAAAATGTCTTATCATAGATCTGGGAATGTGAATCAGCAAGGAGGGTAAATAAAGATCCATTTCACTGTATTCTTCCCAGAGACAAGCACAGCATCCAACTGGCAGTCCTTACAGGAAGACAGCAAATGGAAAGTCATTGGATCCATGTCCTCTGTACCTGTGGCCGGATGAACACGACACAGAAACTGGGAAACATGACACAGAAGCTGGGAACATGACACACTAGGTGGGAAAGTGTAGCAAACTCACACAATTTTTCTCCTTGAAAGGAAAACTTAAAACAAAGGTGGAGATAGAGGGCCAGCCAAAGTCCTGATATGTTTCTATTTAGATTTTTAAAAACATAGCTCCTCTGGCTTTTGAGGTGATGCTGCTGCACTTGATGAGGCACTATCAAAGTGAATTATTTATAAAGTTACAGGAATCCTCAATCTTCAGTGAATGAATCTGTTTGTTGTCATCGCCTCCTGGAAGGCTATTTGGTGTTGCTCTTTGCGCCCTTCTGTAGACATTCTGGCTACAACTTTCTCTCATCATCACTGTCCATTCAGCTCAAACAACAGCTCAGGTGCCAAAGTGAGATGGAGCGTAAAAGAGAAATCCTGCAACGGTCTCTCTCTGAGTCCTTCAATGTCCTCACCCTGGTTAAAAAAAATAAAAAGCTGTGTAATAAGAGAGGATGATGGAAGACACAGAGAGCGAGAGAGAGAGAAAGACAGAGACAGAGAGAGACAATGGAGAGAGACAAAAAGAGAGATTTTCATATATATAATATATTGTATATAAAAATATATATGTGTGTGTTTGTGTGTATGTATATATACACATATATGTGTATGTGGTATATAATTACTTTTTAAAAAAATGCCTGTTTATCATGCTGAAGTCTTTCCTCAACCTGATGGAGGCAGACCATTCAAAAAATCTCTTTTAGGCAATTCCAGAAGCACAGTGCTTTTTTTCTTTTCTCTCTCTATTTTTGTGTGTGATGTTACTATCTCCTGACCGTACAAAAGAACCTTATTGTAACTCTGAACTATTAGAGATTTCTCTTTTCTTCAATAAAGCTCTTTTTGAAGCCACATAACTCTTTCTTGTACTGTGTAAGAAAACTACCAAAGCCTAAATGTCAAGCATATCTAACTTTGAATTCTACTCTTACTCCTGTGTGATCTTGGAATATGACAGCAAAAATTGAGATTGAGTACGAAACCCAGTACAAATACGTCTGACTATTTAGGAGTAAGCTATATGTACTGAGTGTTCTAAGAAGCAAGCACTGTCTCTGGAACAGAGTGTGCAGGAAGGTCACAGGTCCATAGCCCTCTGGGTCCTAGTCTTTAACTAACATTTAAACTGAGTGTAATGAGGGAGCATGGCCATGAGTTTGTTTCCTGGTCACAGGTTGTTCACTTAGCTTGATTGTGTTTCTTAACAAAGAGCAGTAAGATCACACTGTCTCCCACTTGTCTCACTATATAATATTAAAGTCAAGTAAGGATGTAAGCAGTTTTCTAAACAGAGAAATCCTTAGAGACAAGAGAAAAAACTGTGAGAAAAGATCAAGATTTTTGTTTTTATGGGGGGAGGGTTGTTTTGTTTTGTTTTATTTTGTTTTGTTGGTGTGTGCTGGCTGCTATTGTTGTTTTTTGTTATTGTTACTTTTAGGCCTCTCACCTGTTGGTGATTAAGGCAATAACATTACAGCATGCTAACATACTATTCTTTCCCAAACATAAATAGACATTTGTGACACCTGTACCGGTTCTTTTAAGTATGTACTTATCTACCCACACCTACTTGGCTTGATATAAACCAGTTTTCTTCTAGCTTAAAACTAGAATACAACTAAAAGTGCTATGCTTTTCGGGTTGTTTGTTTGTTTGTTTGGTTGGTTGGTTTTTGTAGTAGCAAGGTAAGGTTGCTATGAGATGGGAAATACATGTCTGTGGTAAAGTTGTTAAAACAACAATAAAGGTTTAATCGTTAGCCATTAGGGAAGAGCAAACTAAGTCAGACTGAGATTCCATCTCCTCCTAGTCAGGTAACTATTGTCAAGAAAGCAGATGATGGTGTGGGTTAGCAAGGATGTGGAGGGAAAGGAGCTTTTATACATTGCTGGTAGGGATTCAAACTAGACCAGCCCCTATGGAAATCAGGAGATCTGCTCCTCAAAAACACTAACACAGAAGTACCATGTGGCCCAGTTACACCTCTCACAACTATATGCTTTTAGGAATCTCAGTCAGTTTGCAATGGACATAGGTATACAAGCTTGCTTGCTGCAGCATTATTCACAGTGGCTAAGATCTGGAATCAGGCTTCATGCCTACTAACACATAAATAGGAGAAGAATGTGTAAATACACAAGTCCTAGATGTGCTAGTATTTGGGAGGCAGGACTCTTATGAGGCAATCAAGTCTAGAAAGGTTATGATAGTATAGATATCTTGAAATAGAAATCAATTTCCTTACAGGAATAGGAAAAGACTTGAATTATTTCTCCCTACTATGTTCGAATACAGCAAGAAGTTTGTTCTGTACATACAAGGAGGGAAGCCCTCATAGGAGACTCAAGCATGCTAATACACTTGGCTTGGACCTCCCTGTTTCTGTAGATTGCTTTTTAATTTAATAAAAAGTTAATAAGAAATGTTTTTTAAAAAGCAAGTCCAATTTACATTATCTATATACTCATTGGATCATGGTCAAACTCTCAGCGGCCTGCCCCTTAGATAGACTGAGTCTTTCCCCTCCTGCACAGAGCCCCACCCCACCCCCAGAAGGCTTTGGTGCATGGTATCTTGGTATATTGGTCAGTACAATGTGATTAGATTATTTACATGATATGGGTCTGGTAATCCAACAACAGCCATTTGCACTTGGGGTGTCTGAGAACAAGTGCTCAGGTCACAGGATAGATGTCTCACAGTACCAATCTGGGGCTAATGGAGGGCCAGGGGGATTCCTAGAAAACTAGGGCTCTTCAGCCCACACTGAAAAGCTAAGGATGCTAGCTTCTGAGGTGAGTGAAGGATGGAGCAGGCTTGAGATAGGTGTATTCACCAATTTGTAACAGAACCAGCACAGACTGGTGCTACTCAACCTAGGAGAAAGGATTCTGCTCTCAGCTAATTCTTTCTGGAAACACAGTCACAGACATTCCCTACAACCTTAGTCAAATCCTGATTCAAATATTCAGTCAAATTGAAAACTAAGATTCACCATCAAGTGTATGTCAGCTTTGAAGAGGAATTCTCTTTTCTTCAAATCTCACAACTCTCAGACCTAAGTATTTTAAATTTTACACTTTATATTTCAAAACATTCATTAGGAATTAAACTTCATATCTTATTCCTACCTGGAAAGTACCATAATTATGAAAAGAAGAAAAGAGTCAAAACAAGTCTAATTAACACCATAGTACCAAACCCCAAACAGACACCATTTCCTATTTAAGATTACAGTTCTAACATTGGTTCATTAATAAAAGAAGGTGATTAGCAAGGGCCCCAGAGGGGGTAAAGATAACCAGACATCAAACTGGGGATTTCTCTTGATAATGATTGACAAGATTAATGAAGAACCAAAGGGAGAATCACAGAAGGGCTACTGTGTCTTGTTGGAGTCTGATGCCCAGTCACTTGCAAATATGGACTCTGCATGATGTCTCCATGCTTTGGGACTCATCACCCTAAGCCAACTGATCCACTAGGTTACACTTTGCCTATAAAGAACTCCAGGACTATAACACTCACAATTGTGCTGGTAATCTATTACAGTGATTACTACAGCAGTCACACATCCTAGGTCAGTGTTTCAAGAACAACCCTATACATTCCTAAGTCATTAACAGTTCCCTTTACTTACACTCAGATGTGTCCTGACTTGGGACAGTCTGGGTCTTTAGCCATTTGGTTCTGAATACCCGGTGCACTAGTACTTTGACAGTAACTTAAAACAGAAAGGGGGAAACAGGAGAGTTCCAGCCCTCGGAACTCAGCAGCAGAAGATATGGGGGAGAAGGGAGAGAAGAACATCTTACTGACCAAAAAAGAAAGGTGGGGCTAAGACTCTCAGCATGAGGCATCCATGTAGCATGTGATTGGGAAGACAGAAAAGGAAGGCACGTGTCACAAGAACAGGTGGGGTTCCTGATCCAGGAAGAGTCAAGAATGCCAGCACCGACTGATAGAGAGACTGGCAGTGCTAAGCAAGTCTTTTCCCTCCAAACAATGTTTCATTCTGTGATTATGAGGGTAGTAAAAATTAAAAGGAGATGAAGGATTGAAGAGATGGCTCAGCAGTTAACAGCACCACTGGTCATGCAAAGGAAGCAAAAGACCCAGATTAGCTTCCCAGAACAGCATCTCCATCTGTTGGCTTGTAGCTGCTTGTAACTGCAGCTGCAGAGGATCAGAGGATGTGACACCCTCTTCTAGTCTCTAAAGACACAATCAAACACATGCATACTTGCATACACATATACACATACATACACACACATACACACTCACTCACTCACTCATGTAGCCCCACATACATGTACACATCCATAAAGACACACACAGGTGCACACCTACATAAACATGCACACACATAAGAATAAATCATTTAAAGGATTAAAATGAGAACAAACACTATTTTCTACTCCTGTTTTTTCAGTGACTACAAGATGTAAAAAAAAAAAAAGAAAAAAACATGCTTCACATGCTGAACACTAAATATGTAGAGGGAGGCAGAAGTATTTGCAAGCAAGGATATCATCCTGTAATTTGTTAGTTTGAAAACATAAGTCCGAATATTTTCATGTGTATAATTTTAATGGTTTTTGTACTGGTTAAAAGGAAAATCATTATTAAAATTTGCAATCAGATCACGTTACTACCCTACTTAGAACCCATCACAGGTTGACTGTTGTTTCAACAATAAAGGCCATGATCTTTCCGGGATGCAACGATCTAACTTTTTCTGTGTAGCTTTGTTTTCTACTAATCTCACACTGGCTCATTAAGCTTCAGCTGGGCTCTAAAGTGCCAACCCTTTCTCACTTGATCTTTGTCTTACTCTGTGGTTCCATCTCCCCTCTGTGTTTTTGAAATCAGATATATTACAATATTGCAGGGCTCAGTTACAATACTATCTGTTTGGAAGACAGGCCTCCCATGATGCACCCATTCTGTATGCATTACACAGGATTTGTCCCTCACTGTTGACCCCAAGAAGCATTTCTGTGTGTTGTCTGTCTTCCTCGTGAGAGGGAGAGGGCAAGATTGCTCCAGCATGCTCCAGGTCTAGCACAATGACTGGTAACAAAAATAATTATTCAGCAAAAGTTTGTCTATTGCAGTAAGGGAATTAATAGAAAATAAATGAATTGAGTCTTAAATAAGTGATTATTATTATTCAGGTCAGTGGATATGTGTACAATTCCAGTGGAGTAAGTACTTGGCCCATTATTGGAAGAATGTGCCCTTCAGAGCAGAGCAGTTAAAAACACAAACTCATTTACCACACCGCAACGAATACAAGCGTGGCAGTCATGGAGACATGGCCTGTGGAAGCTGGTGGGCTGTGGCAGCCTCAAGTTTGCCGTTAGGTTAGGATGAACCTCTGTGTGTGCAATTCCTTAGCACACAATTCCTACCAACCAAAGGAGGGCAGTCCAGAGTGGCCTTTCTTCCACCCCAGCTAAGTCTCGGGCTGCAGGGTGGCAGTTCTATCAGACTAGATGGCCGTCATTTCTGATTTGCTGTGCTGAGAACTGACTGTGGTTATCCGTTCGGAGATACTTTCTGGATCAGAGTTGTGTACGTTCTTGTTCCGATCTCTCAGTCAGAGCCAAGTTGGGGAGGGCAGATGCAGAAGAATCATTAACTGTAGGCCAGTCTAGGACTATAGTGAGATCTGGTCTTGAAACAGAGAGAGAGAGAGAGAGAGAGAGAGAGAGAGAGAGAGAGAGAGAGAGAGAGAGAGAGAGAGAGAGAAAGTGTGTCTCTGCCCTCAACTTTGGAGCCAAACAGGCCAGGGGTGTATGAGTGTGGCTGCTTTCTGAGGTTGGGACAGGGCCAGCTGGTAAGAGCCTCTTGGTAAAGATTAAAGAAGAAAACTAATTGTTCCCTCTGTGTTACTTGCCAAGGGATTCAAAGAGCCTAGATCTGCACCGAGTCTGCAAGGTATTTTTACACTTTGAATATCCATATCCAGATTACACAAAAGACTCCTCCGGTGACCTTGAAAAAGCCATTTAGGTAACTTTCTGTGCTACTTAAATGAACCATCTCTATAGAGAAAAGTGGGGAGGCTTGTTCATTTGCATTTTTAAAAACACTTTGAAATCTGTAGATGAAAGAATTGCTGCGGAGAGGTACTGAGGGCGAGGTAATGTGTTGGGTCAAATTCTATTCTTTATAGAAACAGAAAGAGAATGGGCAGATTTGAGGACACTTGAGGGACACCTCTGGCACATTATATTTTTTTTCAAATTAATCTTCTAAGAAAACCCCCTATTGTCAGTACATAGAATTTTTAATCACATGTCTGAGTTATTAATCTAGTGATAATTTTCCTTTAGCATTTTTCTCCCTTAACATCCTAGGTTTATGTGAAAGGGATCTTTAGGGGATTCGTCTGTGTGGCTGATTCTCTACATCTCTTTCCTCTGTTAGTTAATTCTTACCCTCTGTCAGTAGGTTCAGGCTCAGCCTGACAGCCTTCCTTGCTGTTAACTGGGGTCATTTCATCCATTCTAGACAGATATTTATACATTGAAGTCAGATAATGGGGAAGGTGCAGGAAGCAGAAAAGAGAAAATTCTAAAGAAAGCTGCCAGTCTATGAGTTAAATTATATCCATTTATAAAAAAACATTAATAATCACTTAAGAGATAATAGCAATTCTTTACAGTTTTATCTTTTAGGATAATGATCTATTCCAGCAAGACAAATGCAAAATCAAGGATAAAACAAATAATGTAAAATTCTCATGTAAACACAAAGCTTACATGAAGGACAAAGGAAAGAAAGGAATCGTGTTTTTTCAACAGGCTATGAGAATTATACATTTGTTAATATTTTTATGCTTTATTTGACCCATTAATTGTGTTTTCTATGGGGCAGGAACAGTAAATATTGTATTACTCACTGTCACAAAGAGTAGGTTTCTTGCCTTTTTCTGTCTTTTTCTTAGGGAAAAAGTACTGGGTCCTTGTTGTTTTCAATAGATCTAAACAAGACAGTTGGGACCATCTTCCTTCAGAAGAGGTTTGGTGTTCTTTCTCTGCCTACCAGGGCAGAGATTTTAACATTGTCACCACTGAAACCCCTTCTTCTGCTCATAAGCTATTCATAGATGAGTTCTCTCTCACTCAAGTCTGGTCTCCTTGCCCTCAGCATCACTGTGAATTCCTGCATCCCAAAAAAACTGAGCCAGGGGAGCATTGGAAGGCTTCACAGGAAACCAAAGAACATGGACTGTACAACAAACTTCGCCCTCAGGATTTTCTCTAATCCACTCACACAAGTAGAGAGCAGACATCATCTTCCCCTAGGCCTCTAGATGTTACAACTTGTATTTTTCCCACTGTTTGTGCACACGTGCCTTCAATTTTGAACTAGGCCATTGCTAAGTGTGCCTACTGTTTCATACTGGCTGGAAAAAAAATGAAATGTAAAATTCTTAGGGCTGATTTGTAAACTTTCTGGTCCATTACTTTGACAACATAGTATTAAACTTTATGACAGAATAGAAGAGAGTTGAGCCATTAAATTCCTGCAGACAAACCATCCTGAATAGAGGCTAAGGTATTACCAGTAAAGGTTTGATAGCTCGAAGCAAATAACTTCTAGACAACTATAGTGTTTTCATCCTAAAAAATAAATGACGGGTCACTCATGCTTTATCTGTTTGATTGGCAAAGAGCTTATCAGTCACAATTCCAAGGAAATGAGCTCAGGATTCCATCAACACAATCTACTCAACCAACATCAAATATTTATTAGACAACCACTAAGTACAAAGTATGTCATACCTCAACATAACGTGCCTTTCTCTGATAAGGTACTCTTTAATGAATGAATCCAAATGAAAACTCATTTTAACCTGCTCATCTGGGCACAATATAGACTGAAAGGATTGGTGGGCACAAGGGAGACAATCTACAAAATCTTCAAATAACAACGCTTTGAAACCAGCTAGTGACTCTTTAATCATCTCAGGATCTACTGCCTATAGAAATGGAACCAAAATAGCAATGGCACCTTTTTTTCTATGGAAAAAATAAGACATCACTTGTGCAGAAGAACATCACAATAGAAAGGTATCTGTACTCATGTCTGGTCCCCCTGACACATGGAGTTTTCTCAAAATGAATATGTTTAGTAATTTTCTCCTTGATACAAATATAGTTCTCTGATAGAAGTATGGCATTGGAAAAGAGGGACATATTATGTTTTCTATTACTATGATAGACACCATGACTAGATCAATTTGAGGAGTAAGAAATTTAGTTCATTTTAGTACAGATTATAGTACATCAGGAAAAAAGAGTGGGGGTAGGAACTAAAGCAAAAAACAAAACCAAGAACCATTATCAGAAGCCATGGAGGAACTATATTTACTGGCTTTCATCCCATAGCTTGCTTAGTCTGATTTTTTTCTATTACTCAGAACTAAAGGTGTTATCACTCCCAGTGGGTTGGGTCCTCATCCATCAATTAGTAATCAAGAAAATGCCCCACAATCTCAACTACAGGAAATCTAAATGGTACAATCTCTCAGTTAAAGTTCCCTCTTCCCAGATGACTCCAGCTTGTATCAAGTTGACAAAAAAGGGAAGAGGCACACTAAAACTCATCTTATGATGTTTTTATTTATTTGCAAAGTTTTTAATATTAAAGTTTATAATACTTAAAAAAAGCTGTGAAAAGGAAGTGAGGTCAATTTTTTTAATTGTTTTTATTGGATATATTCTATTTTTCCTTTCATTTCCCTTTTCCTGGTTCCCTGCCCCCCAAAGGCCCCACATGCCCTTTTCCCTCCCCCTGTTCCCCCATCCAACCCTTCCCACTTCCCTGTTCTGGTATTCCCCTACACTGTTGCTTTGAGCCTTTCCAGAACCAGGGTCCACTCCTTCCTTCTTGTAGGACTTCATTTGGTATGTGGATTGTGTCTTTGGTGTCCCAAGATTCTAGGCTAATATCCACTTATCAGTGAGTGCATACCACGAGTATTCTTTTGAGACTGGGTTACCTCACTTAGTATGATGTTCTCCAGCACCATCCATTTGTCTAAGAATTTCATGAATTCATTCTTTCTAATGGCTGAATAATACTACATTGTGTATATATACACCACATTTTTTGTATCCATTCTTCCGTTGAGGGACATCTGGGTTCTTTCCAGCTTCTGGCCATTATAAATAAGGCTGCTATGAACATAGTGGAGCATGTATCCTTATTGCATGCTGGGGAATCTTCTGGATATATGCCCAGGAGTGGTATGGCTGGGTCCTCTGGAAGTATCCTGTCCAGTTTTCTGAGGAGCTGCCAGACTGATTCCCAGAGTGGTTGTACCAGCTTGCAGTCCCACCAGCAGTGTTCCTCTTTCTCCACATACTCACTAACACCTGCTGTTTCCTGAGTTTTTAATCTTAGCCATTCTGACCCTACATCTGACAGAGGGCTAATATCCAATGTATACAAAGAACTCAAGAAGTTAGACCCCAGAAAACCAAGTAGCCCTATCAAAAAATGGGGTACAGAGCTAAACAAAGACTATTCACCTGAAGAAATTCGGATGGCTGAGAAACACCTTAAAAAATGTTCAACATCATTAGTCATTAGAGAAATGCAAATCAAAACAACCCTGAGATTCCACCTCACACCAGTCAGAATGGCTAAGAGGTCAAATTTTTAAAAGCACAGCAAACAATGTCTTGCAACATAACAAGCATTCAAAAAGAACCATTCAAGCATTCAAGAAAAGAAGAAAAGAACATTGTTTTTCTAATTCCACTCTTTTGAATCAAAGTGCATGTTAGTCAATGATGGAACAGAGACTTTAAGTAAATGTACTCCCTCTTTCTGTGAACTTGTACATATTACACTTATAGTCTATTTAATAACATATAAAGCATAAAATTATGCATGATGTTGTGTTACTTAATGTTGTAACCATACTACAAACTGGTTATACATTTAATCCAACTAAAATAAACATTGTTGCTCCGCTGTGACCCTTAAGCACAAGGTTTGTTAGTACCATTTAAATATTCACTTTTTAGGGTGTATTTAATGTTGGTTTTTTTATATTTCTAATTATTAATTTGAGTAACATCATAAGGAGCAAATGATCAAACCATGACACCTCCACACTCACAGATTCAGTTTGCACATCTTTTGGTTTTAGCCTTTGAAGAAGAGACAATTGTGTACAGATACTCACTAGAGACTCAGAGGATGCAGACCAGGCTTCATCCCAAAGTTCTTCCAGCCTCATTCCCTGCTAAAGTGTTGCTATTGCTCACTTCAGAATGACTAGAAATTGGGGTGTTGTCTTGTACAGGGATAAAATGCTATCTATAACTGGTGCATAAAATATTAAACAACATAAATACTGGCAAATGTGACTCTTTGGGGTATGGCTCTATGAATTAAGTTGCCTCCAGTCAAGAGTCAACTGTAGTTAAAGATTATCTGAACAGCTGCCATCAAGCATAGGCTGTGAGCTCCTCAAGGATGGTGGATGCTTCATGGTCCAGGTCAGTTGCAAGTACTGCACTTCTCAGCATGGCAGGCAGATGCCTTAGTCTCCAACAATGAATAGTATCTAAATCTCTCATTGCTCCTTGGGATGAAAGGGGGATGCATTATTGTTTGGGGTTATTTTAGAATTTACAAACATGAGTGAAAATGTTCTTGTTGGTTCACTAGCTACAGGAGGTCTCAGTTCGATTGGCCCTGCTTGTATAAAAAGCAGTTAATCTTTTTATTACATTTACAATATAGTTTTCTTACAATCCGATCAAGTTGAGACTCCTTTGCTGTAGTGGAGACAGCAGTGTTTCAGAAAGAAAATAATTCTGCAATCATCCAAAATGCCCAAAGATATTTGTTTAGAAAGATGTTTAGGTAATTACTACTTACAAACTTAGGATCTCTTAGGGGTACAGATATATAAATAACTTGGCTAAGCAGTAGAATGATAAACTAGATACTGACAATTATCATTTAAGATCCACGGGGCTGTAGACCTCAGAAGCTACACACGACGAGGATGGGATTCGAACCCACGCGTGCAGAGCACAATGGATTAGCAGTCCATTGCCTTAACCACTCGGCCACCTTAGCCTAGAAGCTTGGAACACCAAAGACACAAATCACATATCAAGTGATGTCTCACAAGAAGAAAGGAGTGGACACTGGTGCTAGAATGGACCAAAACATCATTGTGGGAGAGTACAAGAACAATAAAGTGGGAGGGGGTGGATGCGGGAGCAGGGGGAGGGAAAAGGACATGTGGGACCTTTGGGGGTGGGGAACCAGAAAAAGGGAAATGAATTGTAAATATAGAATATATACAATAAAAAAAAATCAAAAAAAAAAAAAAAAGATCCACGGGGCTAAGGAAATGGCTTAGAAGTAAAGCACTTGAAAGCAGCAATAATGGAGTTCTGGTCCCCAACACCCACAAGAATGCATGTTGGACATAGTAGCCCTCCTGTAATTCCAGAGTCCTGGAGGTGGAAACCAGGGATCCCTAGAATCCAGTAACTAGGCAGACTAGCCCTATTAACAAGCTCTAATTTTAATTGAGAGCTCCTGGCTTAGTAAGTAAATTGAAGAGATTGAGAATGATGACCAAACAGCCTCAGGTCTCCATATGTACACTTATGCATATGCAGGTGCACCCTCCCACACATGTATGACATATGTAAAAGAGACATCAATACTACTTTTAAAAAGGCAAAGTTTATTGCCATACTGTTCGTCTTGCATATAGAATAAACAACGTTTTGTTGCTTTGACAGTGTTGTTCAGAAGGCACTCCTCTCAGGCAAGCCCCAGGGAAAGTCAAACAGACTGTCACTATTAAAAGACTCCTTAGGGATAATTTAAAAGTCTCAGTTGCTCGTCTTCCCTCATTCAGTTCTTCCTATTTCAAGAAGTAATGACTCATGTGGGACGTGCTAGACTATAGGTGACTCGGTTTGATGAACCCCAAACGGATTCTTGCCAAACAGGTGTTCTAGCAGTATTTCTCTTACAATTTTATTTCACTAAAATTGTATTTCATTAGGAAGAAAAGAGGCACACAGAAGTCTGTTGTTTTGACTGAAGCCACAATGTTTACAATAGCTAGAAATATTCATTGGTTTGGACTCCAAATCATAAGAACATAATGTAGAATGCGGTGTTTGGGTTCTTATGATGAACCACCACTGCACCTTTTGCTTGTTTTTTGTTTTGGTTTTATTTTGTTTTTTGCTTTCTATTTGTTTGTTTGGTTGTTGTTTCCTTTGTCTCATCTAAATGATTCTCTATCTGCTACCATAGGTGATAGCAGTTGAGTTTAATTAAGAGGCATTTAAAACCCAAATTCCTGAATTCAGATTAAATAATAGCAATATAGCAACCACAAATTCATTTACTCTTTATCAATAGAAGATTAAAAACACAAAAACACCCTGGCATAAAATGGGAAAGCAAAAATGGAAACAGTATTGACCTGGTAGTTGGAGCATTAATTATCTCTCTGTGTGTAATTTAGTAGGTAGCAAGGAGCTAGTTCAACATCTACTTCTGCCTGCAAATGGTTGACCAGCCTTAGCCAACTCACGTGTTCTCTTCACAGCACCAATCATTTGTCATAAAAGAACTTGCCATTCTCTAAGTCTTTTAATATTTATTACAGGATGTGACTATTTTGGATTCCCTTCTTTGCCAAATGCTGATAGTTTTATAGCATTACCCTCATAGTATCTGAAGCAAGATGATTTTAGAACCAAATTCATTTCTAACTTTTCCCTTTTCAGCCAAAAGTAGCTGGGCTCTCTGCTCAGTGTCAGGAATCATGAAGACAGATGGGTTAAGGTCTTCAATAGACAGTCCACCAAATAAAGCATGCAAATGGCTGATTAGCACATGACAAAAATACCCACTATTGCAATTTAAAAAACTATATGGCATTCCAGTTCACACTTGCCCATGCAAACATTATCAAAAAGATAAAATTGGGATTAAGAGATGGCTCATTGGAGAAAGTGCTTGCAACAGCTAGAAGAGCTAAGATCGAATTCCTAGAACCCATGTAAAAACCAGATTCACTAGAACATATCTGGAATCGCAATACTATAGGGAGATGGAAAGAGAGACAGAAGAATTCTAAATAGCTTGCTGGCCAATTAGTATGGAGGAAGAGAGACCCTGCCTCTAATAAAATGGGAGGCAAAGACTGGCACATACAATTCCCCTCTAGTCCATACATGTACACTGTGGCCTGGACTCAAACATATGAACATGTAGGTAGGCACACACATGCACACAATGCATGCACATAAAAACACACAATTTAAAAGAGAAAAAGTTAACAACAACAACAACAAATCTTGGCATGAAAGCAATACAGTCTCACTGTTGTGCCAAGCACAAAAAGGATCAATGAGAAATCAAATGACAAACCAGCAAGCCTAGCTCAGGACATTTATCAAAATCAAAATTCAGTTAAATCCTGTAATCTCAAAGAAGCATTTGCACTCTAAAATCCTCTGCCACGCAGTTAAAAGTAGCCAAGGTGTGGACCTAATGTAAATGGTCAGTTCCACATAAACAAGTAAGGAAAGCCTGCAATATACAGGTTCATCTTTTCAAAGGATGGAATGTCTCCTCATGCAATGGCACTTAACGCACGAGTTTCGAGGCACCATGCTAAGTGAAAGAAGCAAATCAGAGAACACATAGTGCATGTGTCTACTCACATGAAATAGTTTAAATAATCAAAGCCAATAACAGAAGAGAGAATGGAACAGTAGTTACCAGGAGTGGTGCAAAGACACTTGAAGAATTGCTAACTGATGACCATAAAACACTAGAGAAAGTCAGTACAATACTTGTGAGTGGTTGGGAAGGCCTGACTTGGTTGCCACTTAATTCCCAAATGCAAGGAGGGTGTTTCCCAGTGAACAAAGTGAGAGTTAGCACATATTTCCTAACGACAATGGCGTTCTCTGGAGGCTTATCAGGCTGTAGATACACAGGTCAGTAGACAACAGTTGCTACCCTAGAGAGGCCAAGCGTCAGCTCCTGACTCCTCTGTCAAACCCTCGGAGAGTCAGTGTGATGAGGATTTGCTAAAGCGGAGCAGACAACAACATTCTCTTCCTATGAGCCAAAGGAAAAAAGAGAAAAAGAAAAAGAAAAAGCTCCAAAGCGTTTAAACCAAAAGGAAACTATCTTCTAAAGTTTTCATGTAAAATGCTTCCAAATTTCACTAGCACTTAATGTGTATTTATTCTCAGAGGCATCTATCTGTTTGTTCACTCGTTCTTTGATTCACTGATTGTAGCACTGAGAGTTGAACCTAGGCTCTACCATGTGGTAGGCAGATTATCTACCACAGAGCTACATCTTCAGCCAAGTGGGTCAGTAACCTTTAGAACAACCTCAGTCTCAGCATAGAATAAATGGCTCAGTCAGTTGAGGGCAAAGCTCTGTGGTAGAGTGCTTACAAGACATGCATAAGACCCTCAATGCCACAAAAAAAGAGATGTATTTTATTAGAGCAGAAAAGCCCTTTCTAACTTTCTTCTCACTAAACGAATACACATTTAGAAACAAATATACTTTAAAAATTTTTTTGAAATTAAAATATAATTACACCATTTCTCCCCCTTCCATTTCCTTCATTTTCAAAACTAAGATCACAATCTGAAGCCATCTATTTGCAACAAGCTTATGCACGAACCAAAGCAGGAGAGGAGGAGGATTCAGTTAGTAGAATTATGGGAGATTGATCCCTGGTTTTGGAAATAGAGTGTATTTATTAAACAAGCAATCAAGTTGATAAGCAAGCATGCGCCTGCTTTTTCTCAGCACCATCCCAGAGCTCAGGAAGACTCAGGAGCATACATACTGCACAGCACCTGATAAACATATGAAGTGTGTATGTACCTCTGTTGTTATATGTCTAAAATCATTCATCAAGACAGAACAGTTAGTGATACCCAGACTCCAAAGTTTCATGACTAGAAGAAAAGTGGTTACTGTTATCATCCATAATACATAATTATGTATTATGTAAGTGTGATACAGAACTGACTCATAGGTGGTGGCATGGGAAAAGAGAACACGCTGGCTTGGAAAGAAAAGGGGGTCAACTTGGGGCAAGCACAAAGTATTCTAGATGTACCTAGCATTCCTTTCTCAGATAGATACATCTAAATTAAAGTACTTTTAATACCATTATTAAGATAATTAGAAGCAGGTCTGACTTGTAAAACTTAGTTCATAGATGTTCAAATGAGTTCCTGATTTTAAAGACATCAGCTGATAAAATGAAAAGAAAGAGGTAATAGGGAGAGAAATTAAAGGGACAATGGGAAAAGAATCTGCTCTGGGCTATAATGTGATTGGTTTACAGAGACTGAGCCAATCCCTAATCACTGAGATGTAAACACTAAGAGAGGATGAAATGTCCCTGGTCCAGCCTCCACTCGGAGACTGGCCTGGTAGTCTCCTAGTCTGCTAGCTATGGTCTAGTTAAACACAAACCCAGTAAAATATCCCATTGTGGTTTTCTCAAATTTTTTTTAACTTCTTACAGTTCCCCCAAATTCAAAGGAATGGTTGTAATCTGGTTAAAGCTCACTATGGGGTAAAAATGACTTTTCGAACTGGAGATGCCTGCAGTGAAGCAGTATTTGTTGGGCATTACAGGATACACACACACTCATAGGGGTTGTAACTGCATGCTCAAACTTACACAGGCTCATATCAGCCAAAAAACCAGCATAAAATGGGGAAGGACTCATGGAAGATGGCCCCTAGCTGAGGAGCCACTGATGGCTGCTGGCAGAGTGGGAGTCAGTTTTCTTCAGAGATGTCTTCCTGGAGAAGCTACGCATGCCCAGTGGGTAGTTCTACACCTATGCCCATACAGGCAGCACTAAGTGGACATCATGGGTTAAAAACAAAGCACACAAAGTCAAAGGGCAAAGTAGCAGGGAGACGGGGGAGATGTTGGAGGGGTGGAACTAGGGCGTGGCTTCATCAGAATATATTATATAAATATATGAACTACGCAAAGAGAAAACAACTGTCCTAGGCAGGTTAATAATTGCAGGTGAATTGGGTGAGGTAACCCAATCACAAAAGAACACACATGGTATGCACTTGCTGATAAGTGGATATTAGCCCCAAAACTCAGAATACACAAGATACAATTCACAGACCACATAAAGCTCAAGAAAAAAGAAGACAAAAATGTGGATACAAAGGGAGATCAAAATATCCATGGCTCACAGCCAACCAATGGACTGAGCATAGGGTTCCCAATGGAGGAACTAGAGAAAAGACCCAAGGAGCTGAAGAGGTTTGTAGCCCCAGAGGAGGAACAAGAATATGTACCAACCAGTACCCCCAGAGCTCCCAGGGTCTAAACCACCAACCAAAGAGTACACATGGAGGGACCCATGGCTCCAGCTACATATACAGCAGAGGATGAACTTTTCAGACATCAATGAGAGGAGAGGTCATTGGTCCTGTGAAGGATCGATGTCCCAATGTAGGGGAATGCAGGTCAGGAAAGTAGGAGAGGGAGTTAGTGAGTAGGGGGGGGATAGGGAATTTTCAGAGGGGTAACGAGGAAAGGGGATAACATTTGAAATGTAAATAAAGAAAATACCTAATAAAATAATCTCAGGTGAAACATTTGGACTAAGTTTTTCTAGGGAAGTGGCATTATGCATAAATTCTAGTGAAAAGTGCTAGAGCCATTTGCATCTGAGGAAACCTGGCACATAGAAAGTTAATAATGGCAATGTGGAATATTTTATAAAGCTGATTAAAAAAAAGAGAAAGAAAGAAGAAACACCACATTGTCCTCTGATGGAGCATTAGGTAGCCCTATCCAAAGGGTTATTATATAGGTATTATTTATGCAAGCAGAGCCAACTGAAATAAATGAACAGTTGGATTTTATTGTTGGTCAGAGTGAAGGGTTATGAAGGGAAAATGAATTATGGAGACCTGGTGAGACAGCATGCTGGCTCCAGTAAATAACTTAATACCATACCCTTGTTTTAACACATAGCCCAAGATAGCCTTAAACTTTTGGAGATTCTTCTGCCTTAGCTTCCCAAGTGCTACGACACTTGTGATCACAGACACATTGTATCATATCTCCACACCCAAGTAAGAGCAGACAATAAATGTAACAAATACACAGGATACAGTTATGTGGGGAGATGGACATACTTATTAGCTTGATTGTGATAATCATATCGATAATACATATACTTAATCTTAGTATTAATTTAGCATTATATTTTAATACTAAATATCACATTGCATGCTCTGAATATCTGTAATTTTATTTATTGGTTATACTTTAATAAAGAGAGGAAAATAATGATGATAAATAATATAGTTATAACTTTCTCATTTAGAAATTATTCAGTAATAGTACAGTCTTAAGAAATATTCCTCTGTGTGTTTAAAAATGGTTTACAAAAACCAAGGTGCATATATCTTGAAAACAGATTAGTCACACAAGCTACACAGTTATTGTGACTGTAGATGCCATGCTGTGTTGTGAAAAATTGCATCTGGACAGGCCACTTTGCATAGCTTTCTTAAAGGCACCTTAGTCAGGTGTGGTAGCACAAGTTTGTAATTCCTGTGTTCATAAGGCTGAGACAGGAGTAACACACTTTGCAGGCCAGTGTAGACTGCATAGTAAGAACTTCTGCAAGGGAGGGAAAATAAAGAATGAAAGGAAGAAAGAGGGAGAGAGGGTGGGAGGGGTGGAGAAAGGGAAGGTTGGAGAGGAAAGACATGGAGGGAGGGAGGGAGGGAGGGAGGGAGGGAGGGAGGGAAGAAGGGAGGGAGAGAGGGGAGGAGAGGGGAGGAGAGGAGAAGGGAGGGGAGGGGAGAAGAAGGGAGGAGAGGGGAGGAGAAGAGAGGGGAGGGGAAACAAAGAGAAGGACTGTAAATATCCAGGAGCTGCAGAGAATAAGAAAGTTCTAGGGGATTGCTAGAGAGGTTTAAATGTCACATTTTCCTTGACTTAGAGTTTTTCTTGGTGCTCCCATCTAGCTACAAAAGAACAGTGAAATGAATATCCCCTTTCTACACATGTAAACCAATGACTCAGCTGTATTTAAATAATCGCAATGATAGTAATGGGTAGCAGTTACTGACTGGGGGGCTGTGGTCAGGCTAACAATGAGGATGTACGATCTCATGAAACTCGGTGTAAGTCTTTCATGTTCATAGTGACATTACAACTGAAGAAAGGAGGCCAGGGGTCACATACTTGTGCAAGGCTATGTGGCAATAAACAATGGAAGGTGGTTTCTTCATCTCCTGCTCACACAATTCAGTTCGACACAGACGCCAAGCTTTACCATTAAGGATTTCCAGATTTATTGTCACTTATATTAGAAGATCCCAAAACTCTGATCAAAATACTACTAGTACTACTACTACTACTACTAATAATAATAATAATAATAATAATAATACTAATACTACTACTACTACTACTAATTATTATTATATTTGTCTATGTATATACATATGTGCACATTTGTGTGTGAATATGGGCAAATGGCTGTCTTGGTATGCATATAGAAATCTAAGGATAATCTTACACATAGGACTTTTTCTTCCATCTTGAGAAGGGGCTTTTGTTGTTGTATGGTGCTGGAGGTTGTAGTTCTGCTGGTGGTAGTGGTGTGCTGGTCCTGCTAGTGGTGATTGGGCTGCTGGTGGTGGTGATGGTGCTAGTGGCAGTGGGGGTAATAATAGTGATGCTGGTGCTGGAGGCAGTGCTGGTAGTGATGGTGATCCTAATGGTGGTAGTGGTGGCGCTGGTGGCGCTGGTGGTGCTGGTGGTGCTGGTGTGGAGGTAGTTGTGCAGTATGGTGGTGGTGTGGTGATGGTGGTGGAATGATGTGGCAGTTTTTCTACTGGATAAAGCAGACCAGCTACCTGAGAGTTTCCATGGATTCTCCTGCCTCAGCCTTCTTTCCCTCTGCAGAAGCACTAGCATTTTCATCCATGCTCTGCTGATATGGGCTGTACATGAATTCTATGTTTTCAAACCCATGCTTTGCCCACTGAGCTATCCTCCTACCCCATATTCTGATCCTTTAAAGCCTTACAAGTGGCATTTCCTCAACATAAAATGAAGTTACTTATATAGGGATTAGATACTATTTTAAAACACACCTATAAACATGTGTTAATTGACTATCTCATGCATCTAACTGTATGTAGTACAATGTACAAGAATCGTTGGGAGGCTGAGCAAACAAACAGCCTCATATCCAAGTCTGACTCTCGACTCCATGGGGTGGTCTATGAATGACAGGCTCCAGGCTGCATTGATTTGTGGAAGTGCGTTAATAAAGTAAAGGATTCCAAAGTCAGTGTCGATTGCAGGACTTACAGCTCTAGATCCCCCAGGAGCTCCTTGCCTCCTTCCTACACCCCCTCCAAGCACCATCCTACTAAAGCACACATTATTCTTGCCAGCGGGTAGGTTAACACAGAATCAGACATTGTCAAAGACATGAGCCATCTCCTGCACAGCTCCCAAAAATAACCCAAGGTGGCAATGCCTTGATTCCCTCACCTTGTAGTAAGGACTGTGGAAAGTGCTGTGGTTTGTGGAATACATTGAAATTAGCCATTAGTACAATCTCCTCAAAGATTATAAAGCACCTGGAAATTGTGAAATTGGGCCAATGCTTGAAAAGGAGAATGTTCCTGGGAGATTTCTTAGATTCTGTGTTACACTGCTTGTAGCCAGTCTGAGAATTTTGTACCTAAATTAAAGAAAGTATTCAAACATAGGAAATCCAGAAGCATCAGTAAATCTGATTTGGGCTCTAAAAATGGCCAAAGACTGCAGTCAGCAAAATTTGAGACCACTTCTAATTTTATCTGACCCATTTGGTTATATGCTGCTGCATCTGACAGTGTCTGTGCCGATGGTATCAAAAGACCTTAGGGCTGTATCCAGGAAGAATGCAAAGAAGAGCGGATCAAGGTCAAAGACCCAAGTTCAAGGTCAGACTGAGCCTGAGGAGGTTAACTGATCCCTGTGAGGCTCCTTTTCAGACACACAACAGGGACAGACAGGACTACTGATCTTAAACTGTTGACATAAGCACACTTGAAATATTGGCAGTGTTTTTAAAATCCAAACCATGAGATGCATTAATTTATGTCAGAGTAAAATTATATCCAAGTTTGACAACAATGTTTGATTTTTAAAAAAAAAAAAACTATTATTATAAAAGCAGTACACTTTTTTGGTCTATTTGCTTTTTATCTTAGTTCCATTTCATTTATTTGACAAAATTTTAATGAATATGTGATTATGTAAGACTGCCATGAATACAGTAGCAAACAAGTCAGACCTGTGAGAGGAGGGGATGAGGCAGAAGCAGTCAAATGATATGTAAGTAGTAAATGTATTGTGTTACAGGATGGGAAGTGCTGTTGAGGTAATGAGTACAGAGGAGATTTCTGAGATTTCTGAGCAAAGGACGATGATCTCTCTCTCTCTCTCTCTCTCTCTCTCTCTCTCTCTCTCTCTCTCTCTCTCTCTCTCTCTCTCTCCCTCTCTCTCTCTCTCTCTCTCTCTCTCACACACACACACACACACACACACACACACACACACACACGTCATCATCTCTCTCCACCACCATTGTGATGACAGCAATCCTAGTCCCTCTTTCCCAGATGAATTCACAATGCCCTCTGCCTTAGTTAGGGTTTTACTGCTGTGAACAGACACCATGACCAAGGCAGCTCTTATAAGGACAACACTTAATTGGGGTTGACTTACAATTCAGAGCTTCAATCCATTGTCATCAAGTGGAAACATGGAGGCATCCAGGCAGGAATGGTACAGGAGAAACTGAGAGTTCTACACCTTCATCTGAAGGCGGCTAGTAGAGGACTGACTTCCGGGCAACTAGGATGAGGGTCTTAAGCTGATACCAACAGTGAGACACCTACTCCAACAAGGCCACGCCTCCTAATAGGGACACTCCCTGGGCCAAGCATATCACACCCTCTAACTCTTCTCTTTGCTTTTAACCTCTCAGGTCTGTTTGAGATACAGCTCCCGAGGAGCCTGTTGAATGAAAGTCTGACAATGTTGCTCTTTGGTCCCAAATTCTCCATTGCTTTCCTATCTGAAAGGTAGAATCAAATGCCTCACAGTGTCCTGCCAGAGTTTAGCCTGTTCTTCTCGGCCCACATTTGTTTACTTACTCTTCTCTGCCTTACTGATATTCCATGAAAAGTCTTAGTTCATATATCAAGTCTTCACTTTCCCTGAGTTTTCTATACCAAATTCATTATTTAGATGTCTATAACCTTCTCTTCATGCCTCTTTCAAATATTTCTTATGTTTCATTCTCTCACTGGGGTCCTCCTTGGTCACACGTCATACCATGACAGTAGATTCCAACAGTCTCTTTCTGAAGTTTCTACTTGGGGCTTCTCCATCCCATTCATTTCTATCTGCCTGGTTATCAATTCCCCAAACTAGAACGTATGTTCCCGAAGGGCAAAGCTGCCTGTCTCATGCATTGCTCCATTTCCCAGGGCAATACAATTACTTATGGCATAAACAAGGCATCGGAACCTCACACACGGTTCCTAAGTGCCAAACTACTGAACACGGAAATACGTCGAGCCTGCTGACGGAGTTTAGATTGTGGAGAGGAATACTAAAGGAAACATAGAAGGAAAATTAAAGTAAGAATTGGAAGGAAGTTTGAAGGGAAAAGATATGCTATGGTGCCCACTGATGGCAACAGTAACTTGGCAGAAAAATTACAAAAAAAAAAAAAAAAAAAAAAAAGAATTCATATATGTTCACTACCAAATTGGCTTGACTCTAATCCATTTTTTAATGTCTCCAATACTGGTATATATATAATCTGGTGACCCTCAACCATAAAATTATTTCTGTTGCTACTCCATAACTAATACTGCTGTTAATGAATTGTAATGTAAATATTTTTGAAGATAGAAGTTTGTCAAAGGGGTTATGACCCATAGGTTGAGAACCACTGCCTTAGAAGATAGGTCAGAATAATTGTTGTAATGATGGTGTGACTTATTTTTTATTTCATAGGAACCAACAGTTAGGAGATTTTGGATTTCAAAATAAGACACTGAGTATTTTAAAAAGACTGAAAGTGTTTGAATTTTTGAAGGCTGTAAGACTTTAAAAGCTATATTATGCTTTATATTATAAAAGGAATATTAACATGAAATCTTGGGGATAAAATAGAAATAAAAGATTAGAATTTAATAGTGAAGTATCTATTTGTCAAGTTGAGAAGAGGTCAATTGTTATCATGCGTTTTTTGCCAAATTAACCTAAGCTAGAGTCATCTGGAAAGAGGGAAACTCTATTGAGAACAATACGTCTGTTAGATTATCCTGTAAGCAAGTTTATGTGGAATGTTCTTGCTTAAAGAACAATGTGGGAGGCTCAGCCCACTATGGGCAATGACCCCCCATAGGCAGGTGCTCTTGTGCTGTAACAAAAAAATAAGTAAATAAAGCAGGCTGAACCTGCCATAGAGAGTAAGCCAGTAGGCAGCTTTTCTCCATGGTCTCTGCTTCAGTTCCTACCTCCAGATTCCTGCCTTGAGTCCCTGGCCTGACTTCTTCGTGATAGACTACAAACTCTTCCATTCTCAAGTTGTTTTCAAACAGAAAGCAAATGAGGACAAATGGCTAAAGTTTATTGGAAAGTATTCCAGTTTGATTCTAAACAATTTACCACCAGCTTAAACACACACACACACACACACACACACACACACACACACACACACAGCCAGAGAGAGATAGAACTGACTCTAGAGGAGAGAGAGAGAGAGAGAGAGAGAGAGAGAGAGAGAGAGAGAGAGAGAGACTATATGCTTAAAAGTGTAAGTGCCATGATGGGAATAATTTTTCAATGTTCCATGATATCTAGATCCTCTGCTGGAAAGATTTGATTCCCAGAAACTAAATCATTCAGAGGTCTGCTAACCTGTATGACCAACAGCCAAACTGGCTATGATCTGAGACCTGAGAAGGCTCAATGTGGCCTCACTCTGACTAACCTTTCTTAGGATTAGACTTGTTCGTGGAAGTCCAGAATTCCAAATAGAAGCATGAAGGAAAAAAGGAAAAGCCACAGTGCCCTTTTAGACCTGATGTTGGAAGCCATGTGTCCATTTACTATACACCATGGCCAAAGCAGTCACAAGTCACAGAGGAGAGATAAGCCCTCCTTTTAATTCCAGGGTAGCTGCTCTCAGTGGAAAAAAATTAAGAACATTAAGATTAAGAGAACAGTTTTTAATAGACATTTTAAAAATTATTATATCAGAGAAAGTAGGATAATCATTAATAGCATAATTCAACTCCCATAATATCCCTATAAGAAGGCATAATCTCACACTTGGAATAAGAAGAAAATGAATTGCAGGGAAATGTAATGATTTGCTCAAGCACACACTGTTGGCATTTACTGTTGCTGAGAGCCAAACTAATATGGAACTGACTCTAGAGGCTATAGTTGTCAGAATAAATCATCCCCAGGGCCCAAGGACAAAATACTAAGCAAGCTTAATAAACCACATGACGTGGACATGGAAGAATATTCTAGCAACCAGAAGGCCTAAAAGGGAGGGATGGGCAAGAAAATAAAAATAAAATAAATAAGGGAAGTATTCATCATAAGAACTCCTGCCAGTGTTTGTGTGCCACTGCAGTTTGGGTCATCCGAGGGAGTGTGGAGATCCAGACAATATCATATACTTCATTCCTCCTGTGTCCACACCAAACAAAGATTTAAAACAATCATATAAATAAACATTTATACATTCTACATTAAGGTTTTGAAGGAGAAATCCAATAGAGATTTGGAAATTTTCTATTTTATTCCTTAAAAAGAATTATTATTAATTCAAACCATATTTACTGCTATTTTTGTTCTAACTAGCCACCATTTATTGATTCAACAAATGGCATCACTTTGTTTAAAATAATCCCTGGGATTATATTCAGTGCCTTTCAATGATCCACTCATAGGCCAAAAGTCACAAAGTCCACCATGTCTGGAAAAACTCGTACTACTACGCCACCTCTGAGCGAATGAAGTGGACTAGTTGGGCATGCAGCTTGACAAAGAGCAAATAGCATTACTTGACCTCTGTGGTACAGCGGCATCACTTGGAGTCCTGTACATGACAAGGGATGACACTGTCCTTGAGTTGAAGGTCAGAATCCTAGGCATGGTCCACAGAGCCCTAGGAGGTTCCACACTCTTCATGGCTGCCAATCCCATCCTTTGTACTCCTACCTTCAAGCCAGGAAGCCCAGGGCTCACAATGTAGCTCAGATCTATCTTAAACTCTTAAACCTTCCACCTCGCCTCCAAATGCCCTAATTATAGGTGTATACCACATCTTGTATTTAACATGCCATGCTTCCTCTGATACAATACCATTACAGGTATAGAATCTTTCCTACAATATGTTAAAGCCTCTTTGCATATTGCTAATCTATATTTCAATCTGTATTGTAATCCCATAGTAGTCACAGGTTTCTCCATCTCCTTATTATATGCATTTATAGTAAGTCCTCAGAGTCTTTAATCTCTGTGCTGAATGATAAGTTTCTTGAGGACAAAGACAGTAGATATATTCTTTGCAATCTCAGCACCCATCAAAGTGACAAATCCATATTCAACTATGTATTAAATAATAAATGAGTACATGAACGTGAAAATGAATTTTAAAGCCATGGTTCAAGTTTATGAGTGTCTTAATCAGCTTATGATAGGATATTTATCATTGTCTGTTCACATCCAAGGCTTTCTCATCCTAATTATATGTGAGGTTCCTAATCTGATAACAAGACAAATTAATATTAATAATTTAACAAAACATATGTAATTTTAGCCTCTGGGAAGCTTCCCTGTCATGACCACAGTTCATTTAATCCTCAAGACCACTTTACAAGGAAATTTGTTGTTAGTTTAATCTCTTCTAATAAAGAACCTAAACTCTAATTGATAGAAACTTAAGGGAAGATTTCCCACCTCCTAAGAGCTTCAGACCAGGGAAGGTAAATAACTGAAAGTTGGATCATTGACTGAGGGCACATGGGGAGAAACAAATACACCTTTCCAGCCTCAAGAAAACACATGTATTTAATTTATTTTTACTGTATTTTAGGTATTTAAAGACTTTATTTTGTTAAAATTGAGATAGATGGATAGATAGATAGATAGATAGATAGATGATAGACAGATAATCACATATCAATCTAGGTAAAAAGTATTTAACAAAGCAGTGTAAATGGGATAGAGAAGTGTGATGCAATGGATGAAGCAAGCCAGACAATGAGCAGCACACACATCAAAGGTGAGCATATCTATAACTCAGTGCTGGGCACAGGGCAGAGACAGGCATATTCCTGGATCCCTGGCTGTCCAGTCTAGACAACCAGAGAGCAACTTCAAGTTCAGTGAGTAATTCTCAAAAATAAGAGGAAGCAAGTAAAGGCAGCAAGGGCAAGTAGTCCAATTCTATTTAATCGACTTCACAACCTTCCTTCAGCTGTCTCTACTTTATGACCTGTTCGGTGCTTATTCTTTCTATTGTACAAGTTCCGACTGGCATCATTCTGTAGATAAGGATGATCTTGCACTCATGGGTACCTGGGTTTTCTTTCTGAGGGCTGGGGTTAAAGCTGCACATCAACATACAGGGCTCAAATCTGCTCTTAATGTGTCCAGTGTATAACCCTCCTCTCACCACTGAAACAGATCTCTGCCATAACTATACCTTAACCCTACACTGTAGCCCACACTTAAGAATCATGGAGATCATTTGTCCCCTGTCCCCTCTTTTAACTAAAGGCATTGGGTGTCTATCCCCCCCCAAAAGAAGTTAATGAGGGGTTAAAAGACTTTATGTATCAGGTTTGGAATCCTGAGTCCACCAAAGTAAGAATTATTGCAAACTTTCTGTGCTTTGGTTGGAGGACATCAATCTTCCTCTTAATCTTGAATTTGGGCTAAGATAGCAGTTGAATTTGGGTTAAGATTACTTAGGATAGTTTGGTGCCCTTGACTCCATGGTAAGAACAAAAATAAACCATCCCAGGGGAAAACCATCTGAGATATCACTTACTGTGATACTGTGACGTTTTATTCGAGTTAGTGTGTAATTCAATAAAAAAAAATAAACCATCCAAAAGAAGAGACAAAAATGGAGATATTTTTGAAAGGAGATAGAAAGGAGATATTTTTGAAAATTATATTAATAAACCCACATGAAGCTCAAATATTAAAGTCATTAAGACAGATTATTTTTAAAATACTCAAAAGTGTCAATACACATAATTGAAAGTTTTTACAAAAGAACTAGAAACTGTTAAAAAAAACAACTAAATTTAATTTTACAGATCTATAAAATATAGAGATCAAAATTAAGAATCAAAGGAGTGATTGTAAATATGTAACTAACCTGGTTGAAGAAAGAGTTAGAGAAGCAGGACTATGGGTTATAAGAATACCCAACATAGCACATAAAGGAACAAAAGGCTTTAAAAATATAAAATAAAACAATTTAGTCCTACTAGATTATTGTGGGACAAAAACATTCTAAATGGACTACTGTATAAAATAATCTAAATTGGTTAAGTATATAAAAGAACCTTACAAATAGGATGGAGAAAGGAGATTCTGAAATAAATAACACTGGACAGAACAGGGATCCAAGACTGCAAGTTAAAGAAACTGCACAGAAGCATATTCTAGTCTAGTGGGAGCGTGTCCCACAGAATTTGTCATTTGTGAATACTAGAGATGAAAATGGAAGCACTTGAATGTCACAAGGAGAAGCAGATTTCTTAATGTTAGAGAATGAATTTACAGAAAGCCAAAGGCAAGGGGCTAGATGGATTCACATGCTAATGAATCATGAGTTAGAGATTTCAATATTAACTTATATTTTGTTTAACATAGATACAAATCACTACATTGCTGTGTTCTATCAGTACATGAACTGTATAGTATTTGTAAATATGTATACTTACACAACTTAGTCTATACAAGTGTTTAGCAGCTAAGAAAATCTAGAAAGCTAGCAGTAATAAACATTGTTAACACCCAGTCTTGATTTATAATACTGTTATCCAGTATCCAGAGTTACTCTAGGCAATGGTTGAGTGTACATCTGGTATAAGGCATAAAAAAAAAACATACATGCAAGGCTTTGTAGATCAATATTAAGTGTTTTCCTCTGAAATACTAAGCAACAGAATACAAGGATAATTATATGTGAAAGAAACAAAACCACCAACTGATGTCCAAAGTTGGAGTAACCTGAGTTATAAAATTCAATAGTATCTCATTATTTCTCAAAGTATAAGACAAATGCTCCTAGTAAATAAATTACTGGGTAAATACACAAGGAGTAGAGAAGATACTGAATTATTCCACACAGGAAAAAAAAAATCTTCAAATAATCTGTGTAGACATCTGGCTGTAAGGAGACATACTTGTCATTGTTCAAGTGTAGCCTAGACATCGTGACTAGAGTTGAGAAATAACAATGTGGGAAAGGAAGAAATAATAACTTTATATGGGAGAAACATGGCAACTACCTTAGCCTAATGACTGAGCTCTATATCTAGCTTGACAAATCCCAAGTCACGCTGATAATGTATACCCGTGACACGAAGCAATAAGATTGCATTCTGCTTCTGTGGCCCCTTACCCAATCCCATCCTCCATCCAGGCACTGAAAAGAATGCCTGCAGCGAAGAGACTAAGGAGACAGGACAAATGGAGTGTGGTATTTTGGATAGAAATATACACAGAAATAAAAATAATGGGTAAACAGTGAAGAACTCAGAGTAAATTTCAGATTTTAGCTAATAATGTATCGATAACGTTTCAATGATGAATGTCAATCAGTTGCACAAAGTATTTTTAGCAGTCAGTCAGACATATGCAACCAAAATATGTAACAATACTACTATTAATTGGGAAGCTAGCAAATGTTATTAAGGTGAACAACTATATGACAGTATGTAGTTTGTATTAATTATTCAATAATCATAATTTACATAGTGAAATGTTTATCCTTTTCTACAAAAAAGCCATCAATTAAGAATTATGGAGCCAGAACAGAGAAATCGTGGGGTGGGGGTGGGGGATGATTGGGGAATAGTTCGGGGGGAGAGTAATTATGGGACGTATGGTGGGGGGGGGAATTGGGAAAGGGGAAAGCCTTTGGAATGTAAACATAGAATATAGAAAATAAAAATTTAAATAAAAAAAAAAGAATTATGGAGCCGGGCGTGGTGGCGCACGCCTTTAATCCCAGCACTTGGGAGGCAGAGGCAGGTGGATTTCTGAGTTCGAGGCCAGCCTGGTCTACAGAGTGAGTTCCAGGACAGCCAGGACTACACAGAGAAACCCTGTGTCGAAAAAACAAAAAAAAAAAAAAAAAAAGTTAAAGAATTATGTATATTTTTATGAACTAGACTAACATGACCCCTCTCTGTAAGGGTCCTGGTGTTGATACTTTGTCTCCAGATAACTAAGGACTGCCTAGACTTAGAGAGGTGCAAGCCATATGCCCTGCTTTAACATAGCTTTAGATGTGAAGAAAAAAAAACAAGTTTACAAAATACTAAGCACATTGCTAAGATATGTTTCTTTTTGAAAAAAAATCTCTTTAGGTTGTCAGATTTCCTCCTAAATTTATAAATTTTGAGTTACAAATGATTATCACAGAAAGAGGATAGAGCAAGACCCCTTGCACAGTGGTCCTCTAGAGAACAGAACGGTGCTGTTTCTCAGCTAGGCACATGGCTACCACATTACACCACAGATGTGACATCAGTTAAATGAAGCAAGACATTGAAATTAGATCCTTTGCACATTTCACAGACCGTGAGGATTTGCGGAGTTTTCCTGGGGGAGGGGAGACTGTTGAATTGTAATAGCGAAATCATACCCGAAAGAACATGAGTTAATTCTTGATAGCAGCTTAACCCACTCACTCAGAAATGGCAAGGGAAACACTAGAGCATCTATGTTTCCTAGGCAAAACATGGGGCAGCAGATCATTATGCTGTGCTCTCTTCTATCATGGACTTATGATTCATTTCAAATTATGAAGCTGTAAAAAGCACTGTATTCAAAGGAGGAGTGATAGCATTAAAAGTACCATTTCTTTGTTTTTATTCACACACATCTGATTTGACTCCTTTAATAAAACTAAGATTGCCACTAAATATGGTTACTAAGGGATTTGTGTGAAACTACTATATCTTTAATTGAGCTGATTTCAATTTCCTGCCTATAGAATAAGCGAAAAATAAAATCAAAAGCCCCCTTCTGCGAAGAAGGAGTCTTCTGTAACATCCTGTTATTTCCCAACATGATGACTGTCTCCTATACAAACTTCCCCCCTCAGCCCCTCAGACATAATAAAAGCTGTGTGTCAGGTTTCCAACCTTGTCTTTCAAAGCTTCTGAAAAAAAAAACACTTTGAAAGCCTGAGCCAGGGCAGAGAGGAACTGCTGTTATTTGCAATGCTTTTTACTCATTTGTGCCCTCTTTCCTGCATCGCAATCCCCAAGCTATCAAAGCAGAAAATCAGATTCAAACAAAAGCTCAAGACCCTGCAGAGTAAATTTCAGGGTTAAGAGGACCTCAGACAGAAGGCATGACTGGATAGGGAGGTTTTGTCTTGTTCTGTGCTGTAGCAGTTTCAAAGTGTGGGGATAAGACACAGGGGAGAGGGCTTGCTACTTCCCCCTCCAGTTCTGTTCTTGAAACACCTCTCTTCATCTCAGTAAGATTATGTCTCTTTTTTTAATTGTTCAAGACCCTTAGCAACCTAAGAGTGTTTACTGCCTCTTCAGCCTGTGCATTGTCATCAAGCGCTATGTGACATGTAGAGGCATACCCCCAGCGTCTTTTCCAATGATATTGAACCCCAACCTAATCATAACAAAGGACCACACAAGCCTCATTAGGAAAAAAAAAGCACTAAGTGACTGATACATTTGACATGTATCAGGACCCCAAAAGTCCAGAAAGACCACAGAACTGCTATGGATTGAAGACTATGGACATTTGACAGATAAGTGGGTGTGGGAAAATGAAAAAAGAGGTAAATTCCATATATGTTTTGCACTTATTAAGATTAACTTCTGAGTTTTGGCACCTCTACTATAATTATCTCAAATGTGAACCTAAGGAGAGGCTAGCAAAGAAACATTCAGGATCTCTGCTATTGTTCTGACTCTTCCATTAGACTAACATTAAACCTAAACTTTATAACTTACTAATACAAACCAAAAAAATCTCTACATATTATGATAAAGGAAAAAGATTTGAATTTCAAGAAAACAAGCAAGAGGTTTCCTAAATGCTAACTCTTCAATCTATCTGAGGTACTCATTGAAATGTTTGTGGTGTAGACGGGCTGAGAAAGTGACAGGGTGTGGTAACTAATATGGACCATAGACGCAGACAGCCGAGTTCAAAACCTGATCTTAGTGTTTACAAGCTGTGGGTCTAATGCCTCTTTTCCTGAGTTCTGTAAACCTACATTTTCTAATATGTAAAATGAGGATGTTGACAGAACCAAGTTCTTAAGGTTGTTAGGTTGTTAGGAAGAAATGAGGCACTGCATGTGATCTTAGCACGTTTGCCATTTAATGGCACTAATACATGGAAGCAGGTAATATTATCTCAGAAACTGGCATTCATTCTGCTGGTTTTAAATGTTTATGCCTCCCTTTCCCTAGAACAAATTAACAATTCTCCATTATATTCAGCCTTATCCAAATACTATCCATCCTTCAAGTGCCAATGGACTCTCACTGTTCCCATGAGCCAATAATAAGTTCTCTCACCCCAGGTTTTGAATATGGTCTCATTAACTATCATAATGAATAGTAGTCATTTTCATCGATCACACTATAAAATCTTTGATTTGGAGATAGCCTCCTTCTATTTTATTCAATGCAGAGCACATCACAGACATTCAAGAAGTCTTGTCTGTTTATGATTATGTCATTTTCAGTTTCTGGGGGAATTTGGCAACACATAGATTTAGTCAGAGGGATTTGAAGACTAGTCACAACAGGACTTAAAGAGATAAATAAATAATTAAAAACACTTTAAAGGAAAAATAAGTCTTTCGGAATCCTCTTTGCTCTAGGTGCAAACTAAATTAAATTCATTGCCACCATCTCTGGGACCTATGTCATATGTTTATGTCCTGTATAGAAGATAATTTAAAATGAAGGTTTTCAGGACTTTTATAGACATACTTATTTGGCTGAAATCCATTTGTCCTGAAAACATACTCAAAACTTATAATAAATTCTAAACTATTATAAATGTACATTGGGTATACACAAGACCAGAAAGAACACACTACTTATGATTCCCTTCCATAGCATTGTGGTTTCTTAAGTGCTGTTTAGAGTATTATTTCAATTGATTCTCGTGAAAACTCAGAGAAGCTATCTCCCCCAGTTTTCAGATGAATGACTGAGGCTCTCCCAAGGGCTTCCTCGGTGTGTCATCTCAGCCTCCTGTGCTTGTCCCTCTTATAGCTCTGAGATTATCATGATGATCTGTGATCATCCACCTGTGTCCCCCTCTTTGGGCTGCAAGATACTTACATGAAAGTTTCTGATTTAACCCTATTGTGTCCCGATGTGACTGGCATCAGGAATGCACTCAAGGAGCATTAATAGAATAGAGTTGTATGGGGAAAACTCCAATTGGTGTTGAATGATGTTCCAAGAGAATGTAAATTAGTTTTATTAAAGGCAAATGATTCCTTCTAGGAGAAAACAAGGTTATGAATGAGTCTGACACAATGTAACCCTAGGGAAGGGACAAAGAGTATCTCCAAGATGACTAAATGAACTGATAGAGAAGAAAGGAGCATGAGATCAAGCTTCAGTCTTCATTGATGGACCATTTTCAAGCTCAAATCTATTGCACTCACACTTCCTCCGATGAAGTGTAGAAATGATAGACACTGAGACCTAAAGTAACCAAACAAAAGAGAGCAAAAGCTTATAAATGAAATTACTTGGGACTTATTGATGCTGTGTGATAACATCCTTAATAAAAGCCTATTGTTCGGTGCGTCCCTGGAAATCTTCAAGAAGACAGTAGAAATACAATGTGAAGTACTCCCCTTCCTCTTAACTGTGATATAATGATCTCACTATCCTGAGTTGAAAACCAACATCCTGTTGTTTGTTCCTGACTCTTTCGGTACAACGGCATCTCCTTCTTTGGGTCTGTGGCCATCTGGATGCATAAACATCACCTTTAATTTCAGCACAGCAAAATGTTGACAGAATTAAAGGTTTTTCAGAAAGCTGGCAGAGGGTTTGTTCTCCATGGCGAGACCATCAATTCATCCATTGGGAAAACTGCCAGGCGCTTGTAACAGTGCCTGATGCTAAGCAACCAGAGTCATTCCAGGGACTGACTAGTCTGGAAAGAGCACTAAACAGCAACCTGAACACAGAGTACTATCACTGACTCTTCCACACTCTTCAGTGTGACCTTGGACAAATCATTTTGTTTATCTGGTGCTGTCTTTTTTCTTCTTTAAAGTGAGCATAGGCCTTCCACATTCTAAATTAGCTGTGAATTTGGCAGTGTACATTGAGGTGAGAATGGGGGAGAAAGGAACTCTAGGTAATCACTAACAAACCTTTTGTTTTCAAAATTATGATCAATATAGCTTTTCTGTGTTACTAAAAACAAAGCAAAGCAAAAACAAAAACAACAAAAACAAAAAATAACCAAGCAAACCAACCTATCAGCAAACAAAAACCTGGCAATCAAATGCAACCTGCTTACAAGTAACAATCTGGGTCAGAAAGAGGGCGAAATATACATTAATTAAAATAAGAGACTATCTACAAAGGAGGAGGATTAGGGGAGATCATTCATAATCACTGAAGGGAAAAGTCTCAAAGGAACAATGATACAAAGTCATTAATGTTTAACCTACTTAAATAAAAATAACTAGTAAGTTTGTTTTTTGGGCCATCTGCATCTGATGAGTAAAAATTTAAATCCTGGCACCATCTGCTCAACTGGAGTTTAATACTGTATCAATATGCCAAGTCACAATTAAAGTAGTAGGGACAGCAGGCTCATGGCTCAGGATCTAAACAGTGACCATTCTTTATTGGGATAAGAAACCAGAGTCAAGCCATCTTGATCAGAAACTATTTCAGAAGTTGATATTCACCCCATTAAAACAAAATAGAACCATGTAATTGGCAGATTCATAAACAATCAGAATTTTGGACTAAAGGAAAGGTCGAAGAATAGGATGCCAAAGAAGCTGGGATATATGGGACGAGCAATGAATATAGGACATCAAAAGGGATTGCCTGTTTGTCAGTGTTGAGTTAATCACTAGAACCTAACTGGCATGCCATAGGACTTGTCATTTTGAAATCAGATAAGCCATTAAAATGCATTCTCAAGAGAACAGGGAAGTAGATAGTCAATAAAGAACTTGTCTATGAGTGTATGAGGACCTGAGCTTGATCCTCAGATCCCACATTCGAAAGCTGAAGACCTAAATACTCAAGACACAATTAGCAAGTCAAATGACTTCCAAGAAGAAGAATGGAGAGGACCCTGGGCCTGTAAAGATTGGATCTAGTATTGTAGACCCAGAACAGAGAAATTGTGGGGGGGGGGAATGAGTGGGGAATAGCAGCGGGGGGGGGGGGGGAGGAATTATGGGACATATGGTGGGGGGGTAATTGGGAAAGGGGAAAACCTTTGGAATGTAAACATAGAATATAGAAAATAAAAAAAATAACTAGGAAAAAAAAAAAGCTGAGTGCTGTGATATGCACCTGTAAGCTCAGCAGTGGGGAGGTGGAAATAGTGAATCCCTTGGGCTCACTGGCTGGACAGCCTAACCTAATTTGTAGACTCTAGACCAGTGCAGACCCTGCCTCAAAAAAAATATTAAATATATTTAAAATGTAAAGAAAAAATATATATTTAATTCTGTGTCTTCACATATAATTTTATATGTATGTATGTATGTATGTATGTATGTATAATTCTATGTGTTTTCAGCATCAGGAGGCCTTAGTAAAGGCTTTGCTGGCTAATGACATCAAACACATAACAAAAGCATTGCCAAGGTTTGCATTTTTTTTTCTAATCTCTAGATTCCATACACTGATGGTAACTGTGGTATAAAAATTGTCATAGTGAGGATTGGATCAATATTCCTAAAGTACAAAGTGATGAAACAGAAAAGAAAAGAAAGGAGAATGACATTTGAGTTCTCACATTATTTAAATTCCTATGGTGGGCTTTTTTCCTTTTAAAGGGGGAATTGGATATTTAAAATGCTTTCAGAGGGAAGAAGTTTTATACAGATAGGAATAGATTTTTCAATAAGGAATCTCAAAAGGCACATCAGAAGGGTGATAAGATATAAAGAACATTTGAATATAACTTCCTATCTCCAGAGCCATTTGAAAATCTCATTTATATCCTAGTGATGGATAAGTACACATTCCAAATGTCTACACTATAGGAGCCATGTATCCATGATGTTTGAGTGTAATGTAACGGATGCTAACATTTATTGAGAGCTTAGTTTACAGTTTTATAATCATCACTTCACTAATAGTCTTACTAACTCCCTAAATGGGTACTGTCATGACTGTCTATAGATGAAGAAAGGGAATCATCAAGATTCTAAGCAATGTACATACACATGGGCAGACACAAAGTGTGTAGGAGACTGATGACTCGAAGCCAGTTACGCTGACTCGAGTTACACTCAAGTTACACTGTGAAAGTAAAACACCCGAACAGTCTCAGGGAAGGTAAGTTAACTGAAGACCAACCTCCCCTTCATCATGGATGGGGAAGCCATACGTTTGGGAAAAGAACATAGACCCTCCAAAGAAGCAAGAAGTGTGAAGCTTAATGAGCACCAGTTATGAGGAACACATTGCTGTCAAAGGTGGAAATCACTAAATCAGTATATCCTGCTACATACATAGGAACAAGATTAGCACCCATGCAAAATGATGATCCCTAAAAGCATAAGCAGAGAGCACTTTATTCCATCAGCTGGCCATGCTTGTCTCTCTCTGTAGAGTAGAAATTGAGTTTAGCCTTTGTGAGTCTAGTGAGTGTATTTCCAGGCAGTCGTTTATTTATTACTTATTGGAAGGCTTTTAGCTTTCATCTACAAGACACAGAATTAGTGATGTATTTCTTTTTCAACTAAGAGAGAGAGAGAGATAGGAAAAAGCCAAGGCCCCTTTGAGTATGGATTGGTTTCTATTCTGTGGAAGCAATTCATTTTCAAACCATGATAACTTTTGTATGCAAAATAAGGAGATTGCTATGTGTATGCTTACACCCACCCATGCAATTCTCCACATAGTGCTTTATAGCATTTCAGATATTTTCCTATAACAGCATCTTTTGCAATATATATAACAACCCAGCAAGGTAGATATCTGAAATTGTTTTCTCTGTCTCTCTCTGTCTCTCTGTCTATCTCTCTCTCTCTCTCTCTCTCTCTCTCTCTCTCTCTCTCTCTCTCTCTCTCTCTCTCTCTCTCTCCCCTAAGATCTAAGACATTTCTGCCCTGTATCTTGTTTAGGTTCATAACGCTAGTAGAAGATACAACTAACTAGTACTCTTTAACCTTCTAATCCTTCTCCCTATGCTACTATACTCATTTGTCTCGAGAATTTAGAAGGTAAGCTTGCTTATAAATCACTTTTATTAGCACAATATTAGTGATTTAGCGATGTTACCTAAATAGCTTGTAGTAGCTGAGATAGGAATGTCATGGGTGGTAAAGATGGTATGATTTCCCAACACCAACTTGTATTTTTCTAAAATGAAGCTTTTCTATACCACACTTCATACAAACAGAAAACAAACAAAAAAACTGGACTATGAACTGTCCCTTATAAAACGAAACCAGGGGATTGAGACTGAGGCCCTGAGCCTCTTCCAAGTAAGAAAGTTTGAACAATCTGTCTTGACTTTGAAACTGGAGCCTCCAAAGGCCACATCAGAAGTAAAAGCAGCTCATTTTCTCTCCATCCCTGAGACTTGGCTGCTGACACAGCACCTGTTTGGCATTGGATGACTGGGACTCAAACACTCCTGTCCAAAGCAAACTGCAATAATTGACGATTCTATTCTTTACAATGGATCTTTCACTCCTGCTGTTATTTTTTATTTCCCCAAGCAGAAAATATGGCCATTGTGTTTTAATCCTGGGAGACTTTTGTCTGGAAAATAATATGGTTTCCTAGGTACAAGGCAGATATTGTACAAAATAAATGGTGAACACTAATTTGTGCCTTTTTATTCCTCCCTTTCCCTGGAACTGACTGCTAAGGCAAGAAGGGATTTATCTTAACCAGATAAAACCAGTAAGCACAATTCAAACACCTGGACAATTCCACCTTATCTTCCTAGGTAAGTTGGGGCCCTTTAAGCTCATTATCTCTCCTGTTTATAGATCTAAAGGGTCTAGAACAAGGCAAAGCCTGGTGTACAATGGATTTCATTTAGGCACAAATAATGCGATAGCAAGGCCCTTTGGGGACCAAACTCCTGTTGGGATGGAACCTGAAGTCTTTATCACGAAATTCTTTGTCTTCTAAGATAAAATAAAGAGAGCAATGGAGAAGGAGGGGGAAGCTGTGAGAAAAGCTGGCAAGGAAGCCTCAGATATCTCTTTTCTTCTTTTTTTTCTTAGTAAGCTCTGGAAGGTAAGACTTCCTGCTGACTGCAAAACTCAAAGGCAAAGAGCTGAGTGTGGTGGGATCGAGGGCTTAGGAGGTTGATTTCACTGCACTAAAGCAGTGGCTTGAAAACAATAGAACCAGAATTTCCCATTCTGATTAAAGGAAAAAGTCAAGGATCACAACTTTTATCTCAGCCCAAGTCTACAAGGACAACAAAAGGCATAGCTTGAATTGGTGTCACTACTTAACAGCTGATAGGTGTCCTTTAGGTAGTTTATGGAATTCCATTCAAGTTAGGTACCAAACACTTACCAAACTCTAGAAGAAAGTTACATGATTGCGAGACAATAAGTAAGAGACAATTGCCCTGACTGAGACAAAAATTCCCTATTTCCCCCTTCTATTTCAAGACTTCAGGTTGGCTGATTTGTATGTAACACTGGCATGGGCCACTTGTGATTCCTTCAAATGACACCATGCATACCCATCCTTTTCAAGACCATAGTCATTAGCCACATGTGGCTATTAAGCACATGAAATAAGACAAGTCATTTCAAGAATGTGATGTCCATGCTTTGTTTAATTACAATGACTTTAACTTAAAAATTGAAGCATTTTCCAGGCAGTGGTGGTGTACACCTTTAATCCCAGCACTCTGAAGACAGAGCCAGGCAGAGATTTGTGAGTTCAAGGCCAGCCTGGTCTACAGAGCAAGTTCCAGAACCACCAGAGCTGTTATACAGAAAAACGCTGTCTCAAAAAAAAAAAATTAAATAGATAGGGAGAGAGACTGGGCAACTTTGTCTTGTCCCAGATTTTAGTGGGATTGTTTATAATTTCTCTCCATTTAATTTGATGTTGGCTATTGGTTTGAGATATGTTGCTTTTATTTTGTTTAGGTATGTGCCATGAATTTGTGATATCTGCAAGTCTTTTAACATGAAGGGGTGTTGTATTTTGTCAAAGGCTTTTTCAGAATCTAATGAGATGATCATGTGGCTTCTTTCCTTGGATTTTTTTTCTATAGTGTATTTAGGTTGATGGATTTTTGTATATTGAAATATACCTGCATCCCTGGGATGAAGCCTACTTAATTGTAGTCAGTGATGGTTTTGATGTGTTCTTGGATTAGGTTTGTGAGAAATTTATTTAGTATTCTTGCATCAATGTTCATAACCAAGATTGGTCTGAAGTTCTAATAAAAGAGATTCCACCTCACAGCAATCAGAATAATAGCTAAGATCAAAAACTCAAGTGGCAGCACATGCCGGCGAAAATATGGAGAGAGAAGAAGACTCCTCCATCACTGGTGGGATTGTAAACTAGCACAAACCACTCTGGAAATCTGGCAGCTCCTTAGAAAATTGGAAATAGTTCTACCTGAAGACCCAGCTATACTACTCTTGACCATATACCCACTATCCCAGAAGGACACATGCTCCACGATGCTTATAACAGCCTTATTTTAATAGCCAGAAGCTGGAAACAACCCAGATGCCCTATAATGGAAGAATGGATATAGAAAATGTGGTTCATTTACACAATGGAATACTATTCAGCTCTTAAAAAATAAGGTCATTATAAATTTTGCAGGCAAATGGATGGAACTAGAAAATATCATCCTGAGTGAGGTAATTCAGACCCAAAAGGACATGCATGGTATGTACTCACTGATAAGTGGACATTAGCCATAAAGTACAGAATACCTAGGATACAACCCACAGACCATAAGAAGTATATAACAAGCAGAAAGGCCCAAGTGAGGATGCTTCGATCCCACTTAGAAGGGGGAAGGAAATCACAGGAGGCAAAGGGAAGAAGGGATCTGAGTAGGAGAGAGCAAGGGGGAAAGGGGAACAGGATCAGGTGTATGTGGAGGGGGCAAGCAGGAGAGAAGCCTAGAAGGCCAAGAGAATGAATGGAAATAAACAGCCTCAGGGGTGTGGTAAGTCCTCAGAAGGACCCTCTAGAAAGTACCAGACACTCAAGAAATGAGAGACTCTCAGGACTCAATGGGAATGATCTTAACCAAAATGCCCAACAATGGGGAAAAGGAACTCAAAGAGTCCACCTCCAGTAGACAGAGACTTAGGTGGAGGGACGGGGTTAGTAACCCACAGTCAAAATTTCTGACCCAGAACTGCTCCTGTCTAAAAGAACTACAGGGATGAGAATGGAGAAGAGACTGAAGGAAAGGTGGTCCCATGATCAGCCCAACCAGGGATCCATCTCTTGGGGGTGGGGGTGTACCAAGACTTGACAATATTACTGATGCTATGATGAGCCTGGCATGGCTGCCTTCTCAGAGGCCCTCAGAGTCACCCTCATGAGGCAGCTGACTGAGACAGATGCAGACACTTGCACCCAACCATTGGACTGAAGATGTGGAACCCTATGGTTGAATTAGGGGAAGGATTGAAGAAGCTAAAGGAGAGAGCGACCCCATAGGAAGACAAGCAGTTTCAACTAACCCAGACCCTAGGGAGCTCCCAGAGACTGGTCAGAGGTCCCTGGCACTTAAATAGCAGAGGTCGCCCTGGTCTGGCTTCAGTGGGAGATGTGCTTAATCCTCAAGAGACTTGAGGCCCCAGGGAAGAGGGAGGCCTGGTGAGGAATACCCTCTCAGAGGCAAAGGGGAGGAGAAGTGGGGTGAGGAACTGTCGGAGGGGGGACAGAGGGGGTCAATGATTGGAATATAAATAAATAAAATAATTTAAAAACTAAAAAGGAATATCACTCAGGTTAATAAAAAATTGAATCAATTGAGTATTAAAACTATGTTAATATGTTATTTTCTGTATTGGGTTAAGTCTTTTTATTACAATTAATCTTAGTACATATTTTCCTTCCTTTCTTGTGGTTACTATAAAGTATAAAATTACACATATGGCTTTCTGCAGGTTTCCAATGACTACTCCAAAGACTACAGACTCTACCTTTGGGAGAGAATTGACTATAGATGTTATCAAAGGCTACTTGCTCTCCAGAACAGAAAAAAAAAACTATTATTTGGCAGCCTGGCCTTCTGGAAGCACAGAGAAATTGAGAGGTCAAGCTAGGTAATGATCAGGCTTGAGATCGTAATATAAATCCCAGTTCCATCTTTCACTGGCTGTGTGACCTTTGAGAATTTGTTTTGTTGCTCTGCACCTATAACTTTTCATGATCTAGTGAAGGTTCTAAGATAAACAGCAGGTAAGGGCTCGAAGACATGGGCTGTCACCTTTCTTTTTCTCTTTAGAAAAGGTTGTTTGAACATAGTTGAGAATATATGTAAAATTCCAAAAACATGTTTAAGAAAAATTGTGATATCTCATCTTATATTCATAAACTCATGCAAAGAATAGCCTATCTTTCATCAAACTATCAGCAGAGAGTAACTACCTCTTTTAATTAGAGAACTACTAATATGATCAGTAATCTTGGTCCTTTCTGTATATGCTGTTCCAATATCTAGAAACTCAACCCCAGATAGAACTTAAGGTGCAGCAGAGAATACGGAACAACTTGCATCATCATGTTTAAACAAAATGCAAATGCTGTTGGATACATTACATCCATAGGCAATGATTTAAGCTAACATTCATGGTTCATTAAATGTGTGTGTGTGTGTGTGTGTGTGTGTGTGTGTGTGTGTGTGTATGTGTGTGAGAGAGAGAGAGAGAGAGAGAGAGAGAGAGAGAGAGAGAGAGAGAGAGAGAGACTCTCCCATTAGAGCAAAGACTTGTAGAAGACATGAGCCACAAACAGGAAATGATAATACTAGCATGAATTGGAAGTCATTGAGGAGGTGGGGGAAGAACTGAGAGGAATTAGGGGAGAAGAAAATACAATAAAAATATATCATATAAAATTTCCAAATATTATGTAAAAAACATTGAAAATCACTATGAAAAATCCACTTAAAATAGCATAATATGTTTATATTAGCTTCTCTATTGCTCTATATATCTCACTAATGTAAGCTACATGAGACAGAGAAACCTTGTTCATGCTTAAATAGAGAATGGGTGCTCAATAAATATGCATCAAATAAATGAACAAAGACAAGGACTCAGTAGCTAAAAAGGCTTGTAGCTAAAAAGAGGAAATTTATGAGAATAGGTCTGAGAAATATGTCCAGAACCTTATACATGTTAAAGAGTGATAAAAGCACCAAAGGATACTGATGTTACCTAGCTGACACTCAACTAGCAGAACGCCCAGAGAGGACTGTTTTGAAGCTGCTAGTCCCTACAAGGACCTCTACCATCCAGCAGGAAGGCTGGCAACCTACCATGCTGTGGAGAGTCTTCCCCATCTGCTCTCTATCTATTCCCCGCCCTTACATACAACCTATGAGGCTCAAAGAACATGCTGTACTCTGCCAGATCCCTCCCATGCCATGCTCTCTCTGCCCAATCCTGTTTCTTGTATTATGTGTTCAACTGGATCATTCTATTCTGTGACTTTGCTAAACAGTTGCTACCATGGAAAAGACTTCAGTTTCTCTGATCATTCCACATAGTGACTAAATATGTTCACTCATTTTCTTAATGCCTGCACCATTGCTACATTTTAAATATGTTCCATATAGGCATTCATAATAAATTCCTAAAATCATGCGAAAGATGTAGCTGCATAAATCTAAGCTATAGACTTACAGCGTTTATAACTGGCATTACCTAATGAGAAACAAATAGCAGCATGCCTAATTGCGTCTGCTTTCCTAGATTGTATCTTTGAAATATACTTCCCACAATTTGTACATTTTTACACTATGGTTTTCTTTTCTTCCTAATTGAAAATTCACTCAACTGGCAAAAATCCAATGATATCCACTTAAAGCTAAGGATTTTCCCTCTTCAGCTTACATGAAGATTTTCATCTTTGTCTCAATTATATTAAACTCATGAGATATTAGGTTCATATCGCCAATATCTGCACACTCATTCTCATCTCTCTATTCATTTTCTATAACATAATAAGGAAATATGCCATAAAATATTGAAATAATTCTTCAAACACGTTTGTGTTGGCACAGGTAATAATAACTGAATTCCATATAGAATGTTTATCTTTCTGTTCCTGAAGCACAGAGCAGTGGATAGAAATGTTCTCTGGAAGGTGGTTAAATAAATCAACTTTTGGGTTCTTGTGGTGCAACTTAGAAATGGAGGGCGTGGCTAGAATCTGTGAGGGGCTGGTATCAATACCTAGGGTCTAAACAAATAAGTAATAAATCCATAACACATAAATAAAACTCTGTTGGTAAATGATAAATTGAGTAAACAACAACAAAAAATCTTAACTTCCCCCTTCAACTCCTTTAATTCTTCATGGCATAGGGACAGCAAAGCATATTAGGCTAGCACCACAATGTACAGTATGCAAAAGATGCATTCCAAAGGGCAGATTCAAATATTAGCACTGAAATCCCTTAGTGTGGGGAACTTGTCCTAAACACTCCCTGACCTTCTATTTTACTCCCTAAAATGAGGAGTAGCGTCATTATGGGAAAAAAAATGGGTGCTTACAATGTACACAGAGATGAGTCAACTCTCCCCTTCAGTCCTTTAATCACTCACATGCACAGCCATACCTATGCCAAAGTGATGCCCTGGCTATGCATAAGTGCAACGGTTTGCTCCCTCCTGCTCATGTTTCTAGCTCATTTTCTCCGGCACACAACTCTATAGGAGTCTTTGACACCATGAAAGTCTCTAGTCTATCGTCCTACACCTTTTCATTGTCTCTTATTTCTTCCACATACTATCTTTCTTACACAGATTAAACTCAGTGGTCAACTATTTCAACACGTTGCATGTATACCATTAGCTCTTCTCTTGAATTCTATGATGATCCTAGGCAGTAGTCCTGGGTTCATCTGAATCCATATATTGGCTGTCTGCATCCAGTTGGAGAACTTCAAAGAAACTGAACAACCATACTGAACAAAGTCACTTTAAAGTATAACTTCAACAAGAAAAGCAAATATAGTATGTATTCACTTATAATCAGATCCACAGACTTAGAGAGGTTAGGTAGAGAGGCAGGGTCTGGGGGTGGGATGGGGAGCAGGTAACACATGGAACTTCCTGGGCAAAGGAAATACAATAAATCTTGTGGGTGGACTGGGGACAGGTGGGGACAGGATTGAAGGGGATCAGGTACTGGGTGGAGGGAGAGAATGCAGGGAGAGACAGCTAAAATTGGGGAGCATGAGTCAGGGTGAAATGCTAGTGCAGTGGAAGCCTCCTGGAATCTGTGCAGGTAACCCTAGGAAGAGGTCCTCGTAAGGGAGGATAGGAAGTCTGAACTGTCCATCTTTTGTAGACAAGCATGGCTTCCATTGGTAGGACTTGGTCGCATTTAGTTGAATTGTTGGCTAAGGGAGGATCCCATCCATGAAGATTGCCTAAACAACCTAGACCATTAAGACAGAAGGCTGCTCTCTTAAATTGTCAGCAGGACTCTATTGCTGGAGACAATATCTACACTGCTCATTGAGGGTAGAGACCTTGGACTGGTGCCTGCATGGAGTTTCTCTCTCTCTCTCTCTCTCTCTCTCTCTCTCTCTCTCTCTCTCTCTCTGTCTCTGTCTGTCTGTCTCTCTCTCTATCTCTCTCTCTCTCTCATACACACACACCACAATATACATAGCTATATTTCGTCTCTTGCACTTGTACTATTTTGTACTATTTTCCCCAGCTATGCACTCATTCCTTTCAGCATGCACTATATCATCTCCCATCTTAAAGAATTTTCTAGTACTCTTACTTTCTCTTGTCCCATATACACTCTCTACTTTATTTCCTAGTACTGTCTGTACTCATTTTTCCAGGTTCTACATTCCTGTTCTCCCATTAAAACATTCCAAAGAATTCATTCTCACCAGCTGACCAGAACAACTGAAATCAAAGTCACCAGTGACTTCTGTATTGGCATATCTAAAGGCCATCACTCCTCAAATAAGTCATCATCGTTAGTATGTGAGTTAATTAATCAATCTCTCCCCAGTTCATCATCCTCTCCTGTGATTTATCTCTGAGTGTTTGACTCTCCTCCCACTTTGCCAAGCATGCCTTCTGGGTTCCTTCTTCAATATTCTTGCTACTTTCATTCGGTTTCTTCAAGTTTGTATGGATGACTACCAGATTGGTATGTTAAGCCAAGCCTAACCCTTCACAGTCATAGGCACATATATCTAACTTGCTACTTGATATATCAACACAAATGTCTAATAAAGCCCAGAGCCTGGGTTCCTACTACGACCTCCAATCTTTGCTCTTCCCTCAGTCTTCCTCTTCTCCATTGGCAGTGAATCCAGTTAGACAAGTGGCTTAACCCAAAATGCTTGGAGCCATCCCTTTTGCCATACAGCACAGTAAATCCAGAGTCCAGGCTCTCATCTCTACAAGGCCCATAACCACATGAAGCCACTGCCAACTCAGAACTGGATCACTCTTCATTTTTGTAGGCATCATTTTGAGAGTCTTTCTTCCTGTAGCTCCATCATTTGAAAGTTGCAACCCAAGTGAAGAAAATGTAAGCCAGATTTCCTGTATCACACAGCTGGCAGCCTGTCTCCTCATAGCTCAGCAGTAGATACCTATGGCGCCCAGATGTTAGAGCTAAACTTCTAACAGAAGTTCACAGTCTGGCCCCAAGTACCTCTTTGTTTTTGTTTTCTTCTTGGATCTGTCTTGCTTACCTGTTCTAGCTACCCAACCACTATAAGCTCTTTCTCTAACAGACCTAGTGCTCTCTCACCTCTGCAAACCCAGTACATGGCTTTTCTTTAGACTGCTGAATGTTCCACAACTTGAAGATGTACTGCTTATACATCATTTTTAATGGTGACATCACATAAGTCTTCTCTCTGAAATCAATGTGTACCACTGTTCTAGTTTGCTTTTCTGTTGCCGGGATAAAACACTAACCAAAACCAATGTGGTTTATGCTTCCAGGTCCTAATCCATCTGTTATGGAAAGAATCCCACCCATGAACCTAGAAGCAAGAACTGAAGCAGAGACCATGGAGGAATGTGGTTTGCTGGCTCACTTGAGGCTCATGATGTGCTACCCCTCTTATATTAGCTAGGAATATCTGCTGAGCAGGGCCAACCCCTCTGATTGGTCTAGCCCTTCTTGCATCAATTAGCAACCAAGAAAATGCTCCCATAGACATGTCCAAATTCCATTATAAGGAAGAAAATTCCTCAATTTAAGTTCCCTCTTCCTAGGTGACTACAGGTTTGTATCAAGTAGACAGCTAAAACTAACTATGGTAAGCACCAACGCACCATATTGTTATTCTCATTTTTATATTTATATATCACATTTTCCTTATCTATGCTGCTTAATACCTATCTCACATGACAGATGTACAGATGACAGAGACAAAGACACACACACACACACACACACACACACACACACACACATGCACACACACACATACCCTAAAACATAAGTTCTAGAATAAAGTTGCAAGTTCTAGAATAAAGTTGCATTTATTTGATCCAACACTGAATTCTGCTTGATATTGAAGGTCTGTTTAAATAAAATGTTAGATGAATGCCTTTGCATAAATCTCTTTGTATATAAATCCTTGCAGAAACAAACTATCCCTAAAAATGTTGGTTATTATGGTGAAAGCATACAAGCATAGGTTCTGTTTCCTCAGAATCAACTTAATAATTATTCCAGGCTCAATCTCACAGTGGACCAAGAAACATACCAATTTTATCAGGAACTCTTACATTCTGGTGATTTACTATATGTACTTTTAACAAATAACTAATTCATGGGTCAGGAAGATCTGTAGCCCATTGTAAGTTAGCAGCTACAAAGCAGAGACAGTCTTCAGAGTCAGGCAGACCTGACAGAGTCTGAATCCCAATTTTGTTATTTGCAGTCTGTGAACTTGAGTAAGAATTTTCCTAGGTCTCAGTTTTCTTGTCTGCAAAATGAGAAAGACCATCCTCCCCTGCTGCTGTCACGATGAATACTGGTGGTTTAAAGATAGGAAGGACATCACCGTCCACAAGCACTTTTGATTTGCATGCATTCGATGGCATCAATAACTCATTTTAGGGAAAGGTAAACAGTTGTATGTGGAAACTCAAAAACCATATGAAATAAAGACAATCAAGATTATACTGCTCTTTCTCTGTGGTTTTAGGATGCTAACCAAGACTTGGGAGTGAAATGGTTTAAAATATTCCACTGATTTTATAGTCAAGAATCAAGTTTTCTCTTTAATGTTTGACTGCAGCATGGTTGGAGTAATGCACTGGTCTCTAAAGGAATGAGAACTATTAGAAGAATAACATAGAGAGAAGCAAGTTCCCTGTTAACTCCCTAAGCACAAACTAGGCAAGCCACTAAAGGAGAAGTTCATTTCATAGTACAGTCTGTGATTTACATTTTCAAAGTAGTGGAGTCAAATATTCCTTTTCTCCAAGAGGTCGTCAGTGTTGCTGTGTCCTACATCAGAGCTCATCTTGTTCCTCTCTTCATACTAGATCTGCAACTAAAGCTTGCTATATGCCATTTTGGGGTGTGTGTGTGTGTGTGTGTGTGTGTGTGTGTGTGTGTATGTGTTTATACCAAGACAGAAGAGACCTTCTATAGTGGCTTTTGCCTAATGCATTTGTGCTTGTGTGTTGGGTCTGCTATTTTTACTTAGATATTCGATGGAGTGGGGGGAATATAAATCCGCCATGCTCCATTTCAAATGTTTTCTGGTGTCTTTTTTGGACTATGAAATCTTGTGCCTTTTTGCATCTGTGGCACCTAGAAAATCGAATCCATAAAAATAATGCTATGTGGGAGTCTCTGGAAGAAGAGACTGTATCCCAGAAGCTCTGTGTGGGTAACTAAGGACAGATTCACAGACTTGGGCTCAATCTGTAACTTTTCTGAAGCTAGAGCATGGGGAAGGCATGTTCACAGACTTGAAGTTTAAGTGGAAAGAGTGAAGGAAATCAGCTGTGTTGAACACCTTCTATCATGCCCCACCCCCTTACATCCCCCCCCACCTACCCCTGCTGCAGGCTTTATGTGGGATTCTCACTGAATCTTCTAAGGTGGTTCACTTGAATAGCTATTCGTCAGGCCTGAAAATGCAGCACTCCATCTGGTATTTCTGGGATGATTATGGCATGACTTACAAATACTGGAAAAATGGTGGTCAAGGCAATTGAAATTTGAGTTATGTTTATACCAGTTATCAGATGGCATGACAATGATCTGCATTAGTAGTTCTGCTCCATCCCTGCCCTGAATCCCCTAGTCAACTCTTAACTCATTGGTGATATAAACTAATGAAATTTGCTCAAACATAAAGCCACATAGGTGCTATATGATCCATCTACACAGAAATCCTTCAATGTAGGAAATACCAACTAAAAATTATGATCTATGATAAACTTAACCTCTCTCAATCTCGGGGCCTCATTGCAGAGGTTTTGTTAGGATCTAATGAGAAATATTTTACATAATGTATGATATAAAGTTCCATAAAAATTACTTATGATTTTTGTTAGCATCTGAGAGTTTAAATTGTGCTAGTGTGCAACCTTTATTTCTATCTGAATTCAAGAAGACTTCAATAGCAAGGTAAACTAGATTCCATCTGTTTGTTTTCAAGAATATTTTCTTTCCCATAACAAATAAACAAATTACCAAGGCAAATCTTTGGTGTCAAGAAAGTGTTCTTGCTATTTTTATGTATAAAAATATGGCTGATAAGGGTGTTATGTTCAAATACCTTCAACAGATATTTCGTTTGTTTATAAGCAATTCTGAATATAAAGACAGAAAGCACTGCCATTTCAACCAGAGATTTTACCAAAGTTCCTTAAACTCTTTGCAGGAACAACATAGCATATTATTCCTATGGAACAAATTTGAATTTCATTCATAATATAGAAAAGGATTCCAAACTAGCAACATATGAAGTCAGTCCTAGGAGCCATCATGTCTTCCCTTGAATAGAAATAATCATCATTGCCTGTGTTGTTGTAAATATACATTTAAGATGAATAAGTAAACTTTCTTTGACAAATGTCAAAGACAGAAGCAAATTAACTTTGTTTTTAATTCTTCAACGTCTCTCATTGATTTCCTATAGATTCTGTCTAACAACTAAGCCTATGTCAAATGAACATAAAATGAAGACGAATCTAATAATAATGCAAAATGAAAATTTTTCAAATGAGGAAAACCCATCCTTTGGAGTATCAGGTCATGTTTCTTCAAACCAAATACTGTTGTTTCTAGGTTTCCTGGAATTTTCTCAAGGGCAGGAAAAGGAAAAAGGCAGGAACTGGTGTGACGACTTATACTCATTTCTCACTTCAATCAAAATAGCACCACTGAAAAGATTATGCACGTTGGCTTTTGCCCAGGGCTTCATTTAAAGTCTGATGACTCAGAGGAAACTGAGTCATAAAATTATGATATCCCCCTCTACCCAGGCAGGAAGCTCTGAATCTGTAAATCCAGTTGGTCCCCTGCTGTCCTAGTTTGCTTTTTGTTGTTGTGATAAAACACTGGTCAAAACCAACTTGAAAAATGGTAAGAGGGTTCATTGGGCTCACAGTTTGTCATCCATCACAATGGGAAGCCAGAGCAGGAGCTCTAGGCAGGAACCTGTAGGTAGGATCCAAAGCAGAGGTCATGAAGGAACATAAGGCTGGGTTGTTTGCTTCAGGGTGATACCACCTACAGTGGGGTGAGCTCTTCTACATCAATCATAAATCAAGAAAACAGCCCAGAGACTTGCATAAAGATCAACGAGATGGAAGTATTTTCACAGCCAAAGTTTCTACTTCCAGATGACTCTATCTTGTGTCAAATTGACAATAATTAACCAGCACATTCCCCAAGTGTGACATATACACTTCAAGTTTGCTTCCAATATTGTGACTTACAGGAGTTGACAAGGGGCCCATACTCATATCTGATCTATACATGTATGATGTTTACACACATAAATGAAAGAAAGAAAGGGTACTCTATACATTTTGACTATACATTAGTTGAGCTTAAATAATAAAAGCCCTAGTATTATGGTTCGAACAAAGCCTATTTGCCTATTTCTGACAACTGATGTTTAAATGCCTCTTCACTTTCAAAAATAACAGATTTGATCTCTCCTTGGTTGTGGCTTCCTGTCTTTGAGACAGTTTTAGATGTTTAGTCAAGCTATAATAAAATCTGCCTTAATGATAAACATATAATAAAGCAACATAATCATTTAACAAATGCCATGTTATTGCTAACTCTTTTATGAGATGAATAAAATGGTCAACTGTTCCTGTTATACATTTAAGGTCTCTGAAGACTAGACAGGTTAAGTAACCTTTCAAAGTAACTATCCCCACTTCTACACTCCTGTCCACACACTAAAACACACTCTCTCTCTCTCTCTCTCTCTCTCTCTCTCTCTCTCTCTCTCTCTTTCTCTGTCTTAGTTTAAATTCACTTTTTCTTTTTCTCATTTGTTTGTCTTATACTAGCCAGATCTATGCCTGTGGAGTGTGTGTGTGTGTGTGTGTGTGTGTGTGTCCATCAGTGACCTTTACATGAAAAAATTACCTATGATAATTTTACATAGTGGAATAAAGGATGAAGAAAAACTACTTGCTATGAATAAAGCATTACATTTATTACATTTAGGAACATTTATACATTACATTTAGGAACAAATTAAACTGTTGTTTTAAGAAAGCTTTTCATAAAAAGAGAGATAGAGAAAGACAGAGAGAGACAGAGAGAGAAAAAATCAGAGATGAGAACATGTATAAACAGCACTATCATAGTAATGGGGGGAGTGTAATACAGATAGCAACTGTGAAAAGCCTATGTATTTCTGCAGTAGTAGAACAGAAGGCCTTTCTATGAAACGTTACTAAGTCCTATCATTGAAAAAAAGGGTAAGATTCAGAGTGGTGAGAGGTAGGAGAGAGAGAGAGTGTTTGTGGAAGAGGACACACAAGCGCAATAAAGGAAACTGGCCAGATCTATGAACTGTGGGAAGCCCCAGGGTGGGGAACCGTGCAGATGACCAAATGCTTTCAGAAGAGATGGGAATGGTGAGCATGCCAAGGGAGCTAGAGGGATGGGCTATGTGACTGGGCTTGCTCTTTCTTTGACTCGAGAAGTGTGTGCCAATTAGTCCAGAGCAAGACTCAGTGGCTATCAGCTTGGCTTCTGTTCCATCATGGGCAAGGTTCTCTCTAATGGGTTCATTTTTCCATTCTTTTTATGAATCTGTCATACAAACCAGCAAAGCCTGTAAAGAAAATGCGGGCCTCCTAGCTAGTCTGATGGCTTCAGTGTATCTTCAGTCGCACAGCTCTGCCTTGAGGGATGCTTTCTCACCTCCCTTTAGCTGATTAATGTTCAGGCACATCCTGGAAGAAAGTGATAGACTAAGGTTTTCTTGTACATAGGTTGAATTAGACTAAGGTTCCTTGTGCATAGTTTCAATGCTGCTAGGATATTTAACTATAATACTGTTGCTATTGCTTGTTGGATACTTCCATGACTAAAGGAAACTACTGAGTAAAACAGGCAGCAAATTCCATTCATGTTTACCTTTCGGATTTTCTTTCATTAAAAGGCAGCATTCATTAAACACATGCAAATTTAGTACTTCCTGTGTCCTCACCACTGTGGAACCCATTGCAAATGAGTTCTGAAGCAGACGCACAAGGCAAAACAGTAGCCCTTAAAAATTAAATCAATAATAATAATAATAATGATAATACACCCCATTTTGAGAGCCTTCATAAAATAGAAACTAGAGATATAAAAATACATAATGCTTAAAACCAGTAACTACTTCCACGGTATAATATTTGGACTCTAGTTTTGCATGTGTATTTTCACAAGCATAGTTTTCAACAAAAGAGGGAAACAAAGAGTTAAAGGAAATGATATTGGTGCCTGGCATGAGTAAAATCATTACACGGCTATCACTGGGAAAAATCCGGTAAAATGAGAAATGACAGGGCTGTTAACGATGTCCAGGTTCTCGGAATCCATGTTAGGATAGAACCTCTCTGACTTCCTCAATCAGCTGATATCTTAATATCAACAAACGCACTAAAGATTTAAGCATTTTCTCTTCTCTAAACATTAATATTAAAGCTAGTCTGATGTCCCGAAACCCCTAAATTCAGATTAGGAGCCCCTTCTCTATCCTCTTGAATGTTTTTCCCCTATCATAGAAAATTGTAATTTCCTCTTTCCTAATCAAATCTCTCCACAAATCATAACTATATGTAAATATGTGATTCTCTTCATGAACCCTCTCGGCATTCAAGCAGACTAGCAGAAATATCTGAGCCAAAATGGGCAGAACATAATCAGTAGGTACTCATGGACAGAAGGAAATGCATAGAACATTCCGCCAATGACTGAGGTGAGACTTAAGTCCGGCTAATGAAGAAGGGCATTGAAAGGAAAGGTATGTATGTCAAGATGTTTTAGGAAACACTTCACTACACATTTTTGATGTGTGCCAAGGGTTCAAATTAAGGGAAGCTTGAAGTGCCCGTGGATTCCAATCACTGAAATCTGTGGACATTGCTAATCACTCCCTCAGCAGACTGGAGAGAAGTACTAGAAACTCATTAGCATGAAGAGTCCGTGACTCAGAATCTAGACACTTTGCATACCGATTTCACATTCTCTACCCACCTCAAGCAGACAGCCCTATGAAGTGACATGTTATACAAGATGGATCCTTACAAAGCAGGAATCAATAAGGACCTTACAAACACACACACAGTAAGTATTTTGTTACTTTAAATTCTAAAACCAGGACTAAACCTGTGGAGAGTGCTACAGAATGCCAGTCACTGCCTTCCTATTCTGCACAATGTTCATCAAAAAGTATGTCTAAGGCTGTGGAAAGTATTATAGAGTGCCAGTCACTATGTCCTTATTCCACATGAATGTCTATCAAGAGAAGAGAGGGGAAGAGAAGAGAAGAGGAGAGGAGGGGAGGGGAGGGGAGGGGAGGGGAGGAGAGGAGAGGAGAGGAGAGGAGAGGAGAGGAGAGGAGAGGAGAGGAGAGGAGAGGAGAGGAGAGGAGAGGAGAGGAGAGGAGAGGAGAGGAGAGGAGAAAAAAGAAAGGTTTCTAGTTTATAGGGTATGTTTTTCTTGAAAAAGTCAAAATTAATACTTTTCCATTTGTTGCATCCCAACAAAGCTGAACTCTACACAGGTACTGCCTGTCTAAAGAAAAGATTTCAACTACTTGACTAGAAATCAGTTAAATAAAAACTGAGTCTTATGTTCAACTGTGTTGCCATGTAAATGTTCAGGAGCACACCTGCAGGAAAAATAGCTTCAACAAATGCAGCTGCATGTTCAGTTTATAAGGAAGTGATATCTATCCAGTGCTCAATGTAAGATCAATTCTTTTTATCTTTGAGGCTCCTTCAGAATATTTCCCTTGCCTCTGGGACACTCCAGCACACAGGAGCACCCATTGTTCTACTCTACTGACCCCTGGAATTTCTCTGTTCCTCCAGGTTCCCTATAAAGAATCAATACTGTTATTTGGACTTAGTTCCCCTTTGCTTTGTTTAGTTGACAAGCGATGTTGGCCTGGGTAGTTCACAGTTCTCTAAAACACAATGTGCACACAGAAGCCTGAAAGTCTTAGGTTTGCCTTCTATTTTCCCTAAGTGCAGCCAGTTCATAATCACACTATATCACTCTCACTCAGAATGAAAGGTTGCTGCGCATTGGGCAGGGAAATGATTATAAGTTTCTGCCTCTGAATAGGGCTGAATAAAAATAGAAAAGTATGAATTATCTCACATGGAGCAGTTTCTGAATAGCTCATATGATAGCATACCTTCATCAGCAATCTCATTTCCCTGTCGTGTCAGAATGCACAGCTACGTACTACGTGGAGGAAAATGTCTTCTTTGGGCTTCTAGAACAATTTTGATTATCCCATTGTCAGTGGCCAACTCAATAACCATTTCTGCTGTCACCACAAAGAATAGTTGGCAGGCTGAGATTGATAAAAGGGGAATTTTAATTCTGTAGAGACTAAATCTATAGTTTAAGTTGTACTCTTAATTTTCAGTCCCATAGACGCTGAAAGCCAAAGAAGGAAATGAAACACCACTGTTAACAACTTCTATTATGTAATATAAAAAAAATACCTTTGCTATATTTTCAGACTCTTTTCCTTTCTCTCTTTTTTTAATGAGTACATAATCTTATTTACATATATTTTAATTAAGACTTAGAAACTTTGCATATTTGTAGGATACACTGTGCCATTTAACAGGAACTCTTTTGTGGGGTTGACCTTTATGCTTATTCTGATTTAACCAAAGCAAGTAGCCAGAATTTCCTTCTATAAAGTACACGTCTACATAAGATTCATTTGTACATGTTTAGATCAATAAACTAGACAATGAACTACCACAGGTAAGCAAACACATTACTTAGAGAAGCTCTATGACTATTTCCTGCCAGAATTGCCCTGGGATTATCAGAGGACTGGGTATCTGGCTCCTGATTACTGTCTGGTCCCAGACATTCTCTCCTGTGCCTTGTTCCCTATCCATTTGAGTCTCAGAACCCTATGACCCCAACTACTACTGTTCTCCACTCCTCTTTTCAGATGAGGAAACTGAGGCTTAGAAGGAAATTAGCTTCTGAATAGTTGTATCACCAACAGGGAACAAAGAGGAATTTGTACTTGAGCACTGTTTGAGGACAAAGGGTGCCCTTTTCCCCTGTGCCCCAGTAGTAAAGCCATCCCTGGCATTAGGGAACATGACCACTGATAAGAAGGAAAAGAAAAAAAAGTGGAGCATATGAGAAGAAAGAGGATAAAGAAGACAGGTTTCATAACACATTTTGTATTCAGTCGATTTCTTTTCCTATTAGGAATATTTTACCGATTTGGTACACTTTTCTGAATGGTGATTTCCCCTCTGGGCTTTTCCTTAAACACCAACTCCACTCAGGATCATTTCTTTCTGCTTGGATGGAGCACCTAAGAGGAGCACAGGAGCCTTTGCTGCTGGTAAGTGGTCTTCATATTTCCCTGGAGCTAAAATCTCCAGGCAGGTGCTAAGAGTAGAGCCTTTCTGTGCCATTTCCATTCTGTAAGTAAAGGCAGTACTCGGTGAACATAGGCAAATGCCCTTACTAGTTACTGAACATAGGTGAACATAGGCAAATGCCCTTACTAGTTACTGAGGCATTAATCACACCACCATCGACCTCCAGCTTTCTTTTTAATAGCTTACCTAGCAGTATTCCCAGACAGTGGCATTTATGGCCCTGGCAGAGCAGTGCAGTAGGCACTTTCCCATTTCTTAAAATGAGATTGACAGAGTACCTACATGTCAGTACCAGATATTATGATGAACCTCGTGTTCATATTTCTATTTTACAAAGTTGTGAGATGGAGAGACAGATAAATAAGCAAGGAAAACATTGTATACTTGGTGCTATGGTAGAAGAAAGTAGAGCCCTGAGAGGCAAGCACAAGGCTGTCTTAGTCAACAGTAGACCAAGAAAGGCATCTAAAATTTGACTTCTTGTTGGGACATGAAGCAGGAAGAGGCAAGAGTTCTAGGCAGGAGGAATGTTACGTACAACACTGAAGAAGCAGATGTTTTTAAAATACAGGAACTAAGTAAGTTATATTCCAATGATCTTGAAACACACAGGCATGATGAAACAATAGAAGTAAGAGGGAAGTGGAGGTCACGTAAAAAAGTGAAGGGTACTGATACACAGTACAGGCTCACTTAACCCTTTGAGAAAGCACTTCATGGTAAAGAAGATTTAAAGTGGAAAAGTGCCATGGTCAGACTCACGTTTTCGAAACTCACCATGTCTGCAGCACAGACACTATATCCAAAAGGGATTATCATAGGGAGGACCATCCAACTATCGTGGTGGTTGTCTACAAAGACAACACCGGTGACCCAAACAGGAGTAGCATTTATGGTTTTCAGCATCTATGGAAGGGATTTTGTGAAGAGGAGATGGGAGAGGACTTCCAGTAGGTTCACTGGGGAGAATGAAGGCGTGAATTGTGTTCTGGGGTCATTGTTCATCAAGACCTGAATGAACCAGAGATGCCATTTACTGAGACAGAGAAACACATAAGAAGAGGAGGTTTGGAAACAGATGGTTAATTCAGTAAAATTAAACTACAGCTGAAAGAATCCATGGATGTTCAAATGTAAAATTAGAGTGAGTAGAAGGTGATTTTCCCACCTCAGATGATTCCTACACAAAGTCAGCAAGACCCAGGGCACATCTTGGTAAACATGTGCACCCCTAAAGGCATCCTAGTCAAAAGAAGACCAAGGCCATGGACTGCTAGATGTCTCCAGAATGACTGGAAGGAAAAGGACGTTGTCCTTTGTAATGATAGCTTTGCTGTAGCAATGGATTTGGAAAATGGAGAAATAACCTCCTCTGCTATGTATTCCTAATGATGAACTCCAAAGCTAACACTGAAAAGCACCCTTACTTTCCCTCCATTAACATGCAGCTTTTTAGTCCTCCTATACAAATGAAAGCTGCAGTTGCCATAAATATTGAAGAAAACCAGCCAGATGTACTAAACCTGATCTGACCAACTCCAGCACCTACATCTAACAAGTTAATAGTGCCTAGTCAATTGATTGCACAAAAGTTAATAAAGTGTATAAGCAAATGTATCAACCAAACAGAATGGATGCTCCTTATATGGACACTGATTCACACAAAGCACCTAAGATAATAGATAATATGGGAGGAAAATCAGGAAAACGTGAACACCAGCTACATATCTGATAACAAAAGTACTGATTTGTATGCAATAATTATATCATGTATTTCTAAAAAACAAAAACCAAATCATTAAGTTATCTAAATGTACCTGTAGACAAATCACAAGACTAGAGTCTGGGATTTATCCCAAAGAACAGTCAGAAAGTAAACAAGAACAGAGATGAAGGAGGTTTACCCACGATGACAGTTGTAGCCATCGAGAAATGGGCATTGGTTAGACTGAAGCTTCTCATACACTACATTTGTTTACATTAGAATCATTTCTACACCAAAAAATTTTAAAAACTCTCACGAACTGTGAGAGCTAAGAAAAGCTAGAGTGAAGACCAAAGAAGTAAAGCAACCATGAGTAGTGAAGCGGAGTTTGTCTCAGTGTTAGGAGAAGAGTTTCCAGAAATGTGGGTGTGCAATGGGCGAGGAGTCTACCCTATCCATGTTTTCTGGCTGGACATGGCTGGAGGTGCTCTGTGTTTTGGAATGCTCTTGGCTTTCTCCATTTCTAGTTTATTTGATGGGCCCTAAATCTCATTAACTGTCAGTTAATACCTGTTCTTCTCTTTGCAATGGGACCCGAACTTAACTTTTCAGGACACTTGAAAGCAATGTTAAGGACATGTACGCTTCCCTTTCTTCTCACACGCTGACATTTTTCTTGCTGCCGAATGCACTCAGCAATGTCATAGTCCCAGGAAGGATCTATTTTAATCATCTCCCACAAGGGAGTGAACTCGGGTAGCAGATCTCATTTGGTATAGAAGTGAAACAGTATAAAAGCACGTTACTAGCCGGGCGTGGTGGCTCATGCCTGTAATCCCAGCAATTGGGAGGCAGAGGCAGGCGGATTTCTGAGTTCGAGGCCAGCCTGGTCTACAAAGTGAGTTCCAGGACAGCCAGGACTACACAGAGAAACCCTGTCTCGAAAAAACAAACAACAACAACAACAACAACAACAACAAAAACAAAACAAAAGCACGTTACTAACATGCTTATTTCACTGTCAAAGGGAGCCCAGTGCTCCGCACACAACATCTTAAAGGAATAAAAAGAAACCAATGCCATACCTTCTACATTTTACCCTGCAACACCTGCCTAGGAGTGACTGGATCCACACTGACTTCATCACAAAGCCTGGGAACTGAATTAATTGTGATTTACTTTTAATTAGGAAGTTAAATAACCTGCAGTCTTAAAAACATTACTTTCAGGGTAAAGGACTGCCTGATATACAACAATTTAAAGTTCTTTCATGTTCACATATTTGTGGGAAAGGTAATACTATACCTTGAGAGCATTCTATATATAATGACAGTACATACGTTTTCCTGACAACAAATCCTAGTTCTAGCATGGAGAGACAGGAATCAACACTGGAAGGAGCTTCAACAAGAAGACAAAATACACCTATGTTGCAAGGGCAGAAAAAAAGTTACAGGAAGAGGAGGTATAGAGAGGAAGCCTGCTTTGCTCGTGCATTTGAATGTGCCAACACTATCTCTGAATAAAAACTGAAGTTACCCCTGGCACCTGCTAGGTAATCAAGGTAAAATGAACTCCCATCATGTAGAGATAGATAGGCTTCCTCTTGTTTGCCTGTTACAAGCACACCCTTCATTTGATGGTTTGTAGTCAACATTGCAGGAATTATACACAGCAGCTACAGTCACTTCTCAGTACATGGCCCATGATCCAAATTGAATTCTAAGTGGGAAATAGTTGTGTGATCTACTTTTGGACAAGATCTTTTCTTAAGCAACAAGCATAATGTATGTATGTATGTATGTATGTATATATGTATGTATTATGTATGTATATGATAGATATTTAAGAACTTTGAGACTTTTGTGGATTTAATCCATTAAATTTAAGGAAATAAAGGGAAAAGAACAAAGGTTTAAAACACGCCCCCATGTGCAGTCATTTGCGCAAGGGATGGTGAATTGGTACAATTCAAAGAGCTCAAAATATATACATTCTCAAAGCACTATGTCATGAACTAAACACTGTACTTGTGGAAATGCTGTTTTATGTTTTCATAACCAGAAGCGAGTGCTTTCAAAAACCACCATGCTTTCAGACGTTTACCCGAAGTTGCCTCTGAGGCTTAGAAAACATGCATAATGTGTTCCCATCCTCCCTTGAACAAAGCCCTAGATAGCCAGTGCTCCATCCTGTCAGTGCACGTGTGATTTTATTAGATTAGGGCCCCTGCTTTCCAAATTACTTAATTGACACTTTATTTAAAGGTGAGCGAGGGAGTTCTGCCAGCTGTTTATGGTACTGCCTTTCATGGGATGCTTGAAAGAACAAAGAGGTAAGACTTGGGTCATGGGTGAAAAGGCACCTTTCCATTGTTTTCAATAAAGCAAAGAACAAGTTTAAAATATTTTGTGAGTCAATTCTATGACAGTCACTTCTTTTTTTATGTCCCAATTGTACTCAGGCTTTAGGGTCTGAGCAAGACAGCCTTCATTTCTTCTGGCCTTCTTAAGCATTTGTACATATTAGGTGACTTACATATTAATAAAACACTCAGGATTAACTGATGATAACCATCAGTTCTAGGCCCATATGAAAGGCTAAAGGAGGCAAGAATGTACTTCCTCTAATCTGTTGGGTTTTTTTGTTTTTTGGTTTTTTCGAGACAGGGTTTCTCTGTATAGCCCTGGCTGTCCTGGAACTCACTCTGTAGACCAGGCTGGCCTCGAACTCAGAAATCTGCCTGCCTCTGCCTCCCAGAGTGCTGGGATTACAGGCGTGCACCACCACCACCCAGCCCTCTAATCCATTGATGGATGAAATTTTCCTCTTCTAAGACTTGAGTGAAAAATATGCAAACAGGGAAATGGGCGGGGAGGAGTCTTCACTCCCCATGGTTGTCAACTATCAAGAGCAATTCATTAGCTCTTTATGTTCATCTTTTAGTATGATGTGGATCCAGACAATGTGATTTTGCATGATTCCTGTGATATTGAAAATTTGGTTACTTAGAGTTTATTCCTTGCATTTAAGGGATGTGAGTGTGTGAATGTGTGTGTGTGTGTGTGTGTGTGTGTGTGTGTATGAACTTACTACCTCTAAGTACTAAGTCCAGAAAGAAAATCAGTTCCTCTGAGTATAGCATTTTTGCATGCAGTCAACTCCCTACTTTAGAGCACTTCCCATGGTTTCGGCCCATTAAGCGGAGCACAACAGCTTGATGAATTAATGCTTATATAGGCACAGTTGGCAGCTTCTAATTAAATAATTATGGCTAAGCAGCTGCACGGAAGCTGTTATGCACCCTAGAAAGCCAGCTGTCAGTTTTATTGGTCCTAAGACAGAGGATGAGTTAATATGTAGCTCTGGATGTTGGGTACAAAAGGGAAGACTATGATTTTCAAGGTGTATGGTTTGTGGGAAGCTCCTGTGCATTGTGTGTTAGCCTATCCATAGAGATATGTAGAGCAAACTGCTCCTGAACGGCCCAACAAAAGAAGCAGCAATCACATGACCAGATGATTGGGGCATTTCCAGAGCATTCTAAAGAGGGCATAGTATCAGACAGATAAGCCCTTGATGAACACAGACTCGCCATCGACCTAGGCATTAAATGCATCAATTAGGTGGTAATTGATTAAAAGCCAAGTGTGTAAACATACAGTTGAACTAAAGCACATTGCCCCTAAAACTTTGAAGAAGGTATATGTCCTACCAGATCACAGAAATCGCCAGCTCCTTCACAGAGGGTTTAAAATCTAGAATCTTTTCTTTGTATGCATGGGAACTTTGCCCAACAGAAGAAAGCAGTATTTGTTGATTAAGCTCCGGCCTAAAGGAAGATATTGATTACAATGACCACAATTAGGGACAAATAATGTTTCCTATTCCATACTCATCAGTAAGGACTTGGGACAGATTTAACTTTTTCTTCATGGGCCATCTTGTCTATAAAATACATAAGTATCCTCACTTATGAGTAGATATATGATGACCCAGTTTGGAGAAACTCTGGTTCTCATTGGCTTTTCTACCTGCACCAATTCCAAGTGGAGAAACACAACTATAGGCAAAATCCTGGCCCAAGAAACTCAGTCTTTTCTTTATGTTTAAACAAATGTAGACATCTTAACCCTAAGTTCTGAGGTTGTTTTGAAACCAGCAGAAGGGAATGGAATGCTATACCTGAGAACATTGTCAAATGAATTCAAAATCCAGGCCCAAATCCAATTTACTCTTCTTCCAAAGCCCAAAGGCTTGTATTTCAGAATGCCCTTCCATAAAACAAAGCTGTCCATACCAGAACTCTCCATTTTAGCCAAAGAAGAGACTTGGAGAGACCTACCTGAGGTAATCCTTCACATACACATATTGAATGTGTGTGTGTGTGTGTGTGTGTGTGTGTATGTGTGTGTGTGTGTGTGTGTGTGTGTGTGTGTGTGTGTTTTATCACCTCAGCATCTAAGGTGTTTGCATGTGATTGGCAATTCTCTGGGATCTAGTTCCTTTTAGATGGATCTTAAACAAAGTTCAGCTTAATTAAGCCTGCAATGCAACTCCAATCTCAGTAGAAAATGTTAAAGAACCAAACAACAGATTTGCAAGGCCCATAAAAGTAAATTTCAGACCTGGGGGAAACAGGGTGCTTTTCGGCAGTCTGCACTGCCATCTAGCCAGACCACATCACTCTGTGCAAAGTCCATTTGGGTTCTGAAAGCCACTAATGAAAGCAAGCCTGCAGCAATCAGCTTAACAGACCCCAAGAGTTCAGCTGAAAGGATTGGCAGTAGTTCTGCCATCATGCATTCTGACTCTGCAAAAACCCCCAAACACTGTGAACCAACCACGACCCCACTTTCACCAATCACTATGTAGGAAAAAGTCACATATGCTTGCTTATAAACTATTCCAACATCATTGGTCCCTTCTGATTTTTAAAATCTCTGACTATCCTGTGACCTCACTGGAAAAAACAAAAACAAAAACAAAAACAAAAACAAAAACAAAACAAACAAACAAAAAAAAAAACCCAGAAGATTCCTCTGGGATATTAGAATCCCCCAGTATCTAGGACTCTACCTATAGTTTAGCATAACTACAATCCCAAACCAGTATCCTTAGACACTAACAAAACACTAGACCATACACATCTATGAAGAAAACAAGTACATACAAAAATAAACAGAAGCCCTCCTACTTACGATAGAAGACATATTCAGTATAGCTCGACCAGATCTTGTCTTCTGTATACTGGTTGACAAAAGATGCTGTAACCGAGGAGTTACAGGCCACCATGTGGAATCCACACTCTGACAACATATCAAAAGCTCGTTCCAGATGTTTGAACTTGAGATAAAATCTGGAGGTGTATCTTTCTGGAGCTCGGTCGGGGTCTCTGCTCTCATTCAAAGTTTCTCCAAAGACTTCCTTTGCCAAGGAAATCCTTCCGCAAACCAAAATCCGAGGAACTCTCCGAAACTTGGCGTCTGCTTGCCCCTCTCTGCCCAAGGTACAGGATCCCCTGTAACCCACAGTAATAAAACCCCACTTGCGGTCATGAGGAAGCAGCGAAGAGGGGGGGCAGATTCTCGTGTCGCTTCCTTGAGAGGCATCTTCGAAGTCACTGTGGCAGAACTCATCCGGGCTTTGCTTGACCTCCTCGGGGGCCAAGAGTCTGACGAGGTCGGGGAGCTGGAAATACTCAGCTTCCCTTCTCAGCCTTCCCCTCTCTGGAAAGTGATCAGGCAGGACCACCTGCCTGTCCCTGAGAAAGTCCAGAATATAACGGAACAGGAAGCCATCTCTGTCAATGAAAAACCTTCCCTTGGAGTCCTTGGCTAGATCATTAGCAGTGTCTCTCTTCGGGGAGAACATTTTCCACAGGAGAGAATGGGGGATGCTGATCAACGTGGAGTGGCGTGTGAAATAGACCTGGCCCCCGACATTCAGCTCTATGACTTCAGGGAAGGAGTTGGGAACAGCAGCCCCCTGGTCCCGCGGGTAATAACGGCTACAGTTCCCACTCAGAGCCATTGTCCCTTTCTTCTGCAGCGTCCTGGAGTTAAAGGTGCAATCCGACGACAAGGAGTCACTGCCCTGGGCTTTGCATCCACGCTTAAGGTAAGGGAAAGGTACTAACTTCTCTTTTTCTAATTACCTCCTCTTACCCCGGTTTTGTTTTGTTTTGTTTTGTTTTGTTTTTAATTCACCCAACAAAGCAAATTTTAGGAGAGTCCACAGGTGAAGTAATGCTGGACGAGAAGTTTAAAGCTGGTAGTAGCGTAGCGAGCTCTTACTTCACAGAATGGAATAATCGGCTTGTCTACATTCAATCTTCCATTAGACTCGGCAGGCAAGAAGGCCAAATGCCCAGTTACTCAGAGGTCTGTCTAAGAGAAAACAGAAAAATCATTTCCTCAGACCCAGAATGAGTCAGAAAAGAAGAGACCTCTGGGGAAAGTAGAGAGGGAGAGAGGGGGGCAAAATGATGGGGAAGAGAGAAGATATTTTACATAAGCAGCCTGCACCTACTGACTTTAATCACTCCTTAACAGAGTGACTTCTTCCCTAGGGGTGTATTGAGTCTTTAAGTTTATCCATATGCCACTGTTTCCAGCAACTGCTGTTCAAATCGATCCTGTTTGCAAATCTAATGTGAAAGGCATATGCAATTTTCAACTTCCAAAGAGACCCGTTTTTCAGCAGGACAGAGAAAGCGGTGAGTCTCTGCGCTTACCTTAGGGAGTGCTGGAGACTCAGTTCTTGCGAAGAAATAATCTTTTCCAGAGCAATCAAAAACCAGAGCCACACTGAGGCTGGACGTCTTGTCAAATCCCAAACTGGTAAAGGACAGAGCTATCGGTATCGATGAAAAGTGTCCAAAGATTTGTGCTCTCGGAAAACAATGATTCCACACTTAAGCGCTAGTACGTGTGCGTTTCTATGTGTATATGGATGTGTGTATGGATACACTTCCAATCTCTAGCTAAAACGGATCGGAAAAAAAAAAAAAAAGTTGAACCGAGAGGATGCTGAGTCGAAGAAGTGGAGCGGAGGAAAACAAAATATATTCAACCAAAGCTTCCGTAGGAAAAAAAGAAAAACCGAAATCCAAACCTTATAGAACAGATCCTTTGCACCTGGGAGAGTTGCAAGAGGTACCTGGACTTAGAGGCATTCAGAGAGCCCAGAGACAGGGAAACAGACAGATGCGCCCCCCAGGGTCGCAGCAGCCACCCCACCTGCCGGCAAGGGCAAAGGGACGCCCATGTCCCCGCCAGGTGGGAAAGAAAAGCAGCCCGGGCACCGAAGAGATGCCTGCGGGGCTTGGGCTCCGAAGCTGGGAGGTCCCACGGTGCCAGGAGCAGTTCGGATGCTGTTGTGTGAGCAGTGCAGGCAAGAAACCATCCAGGGAAATGACTATTACATCATCTTAAAGGAATAGGGCTTGGAGAGAGCGGAGGCAGCTCGGAGTCACGTCCTCGGCGGTGACAGGTTGCCAGCACTGATGGGGACGTGCGCTCGCTGTGGGCACGGGACCAGAGGCGCCGGCAGCTGACACGGGGCGGGGACGTTGCACTGCACGAGGCCCCCAGCCTGTGGTCTGGAGTTTGCACAGCCTCTCTGCTCTGTCTTTCTTGGTTCTACCTCCACCGCAGCCGCCCCCCACCCCCCACCCCCCATCAATTACCCTCCATCCTGGCTGCGATTTTCATTTGAAAAACCTCCAGAGGAACTCTTCAAACGCGTGACTGTGCAAAAGGACGCTCTTCTCCTTTTAAACCATTTTCCCTTTAATCCTATGGAATGTTCAAGTTACAAGTGTTTGGGATTTTTTTTTTAATCCTTTGATTACAGTCATACTCACTCAAATGCCCTTTCCCCTTCATTCCACCCACCAACACACACACACACACACACACACACACACACACCAGAACAGGATTGAGGATGCTCTCTCAAAATTCAACTATTCATAAAAAGCTAGGAGTTTTAGCAGTAAGTCATTATCTTGACTCACCTGAAAGAAACTGCCACCTGCAACCTGTTCTGAGGCTGCCTCCTTACTGAGACTCTATTGACTGTGCCTGCCCATCCCAACCTATCCCAAGAGTGCTCCGGTGGAAGACACGCCTGCTAAGAGAGGTTTTACTCCGGTCCCAGCGGGCTCCGTTAAGTGCATCATTAGAGTTTCAAGAAGGCATTTCCAGGGCAACCTAATACACTAACGAAGTGCTTCCAGTTGAGCCTTCCAGTCAATAATGGCCCAGCCAACCGCTTACAGTAACTCTGCCATTTCCCCTAAAAATGCCAATGTCCCGGGCTCACATTCCTGATAAGAAGGCACTTATTCATCAATGTATAATACAGGTGAGGCACACGCCATCCCAAACAAGTGATAATTTAAAAGCTTAAAATCAAAAATGGAGGGGAATTGAGGAGATTCGTGTTTTCAGTGCCAACTTTTGCCCCATGAATTTAGCTTGAAGATCTTACAACAGCAGACTGAATTGTGTGTGTGTGTGTGTGTGTGTGTGTGTGTGTGACAATCTTTTCTTTCAATAACCATTGGGTCACTGCATACATTTGGAATATTCGCTCACTCTCGAACACCTGATTATATTTGACTTTGCTGCTAAAACCAATGCATTAACCTGCTCTCTGACCTCCAACGCCGTGATTTTTAAAGCTAGACCAATTAAGGAAATGTTTATTATGTGATACGCTTATATCGCCATCTAGTGTCCAAAACTGTCAGGAGCTTTCGTTAGCTGGACATTTAGCGGAGTTAAAAATGTTACCTATTTTTAAGTTTTTATAGTGAACGGAATTTACTTTTATTCACCATGACAACACAGTAAACATTTCCTTTCCACGGGGTCAGAGATAAGAGCAGATCTGAGTCTACGCAGACTTAAGTACTGGTTGGGGTGGAGAAGAAAGTAAGCGTAAGCTTGGCTTTTGTTTCTACCGTTCGTGTTGAGACAAGCTGACCTCAAACTTGTTAAGTATCCAAGGTTAACGTTGACTTCCTGATTCTTCCAGAAACTGAGATTACAACCACCACCACGCCTAACCTGTGTGTGTGTGTGTGTGTGTGTGTGTGAAAGAAAGAGAGAGAGAGAGAGAGAGAGAGAGCATGTGCACCGTTCATGGTAGTGTGGATGGACCCTCACATTTTGATCGCAAAGATTCTACCTCTGAGATACATCCTCATTCTGAGTCTCCGTGCTTTAATGTTTAAAAAGGGATCAGTGCATTATGACCATTGCGTTAGAGCTCAGTTGTTAAACTATTCTGCTCATTACGTATTCTAGACTCGGAGTACAGAGGATAGCTGATAAGAAAATAAGAATTTAAAGGTTATTATACATTTTAATGACCAAGTCATTTTACAGGGTTTCTAATATTAACTTAAATTACAAAATTAAAAGATTCTACAATTTCAAAGGAAAATGTTCTAAATTCAAAAATGAGTGTTCTTCTGCCCTGGTGTGGTGGCACATACCTTTAGCCCCAGTACTTGGGAGGCATAATCAGAGGGATCTCTGCGAGTTCAAGGCCAGACTGATCTAAACACTGAGTTACGGGATATCCAGAGATACTTAGTGAAACCTTGTCTCAAAAAGCCAAAGAGAAGAGAGGGAGAAAGAGGAGGGGGAGGGAGGGGGAGGAAGAGGGGAGGGGAATGAGAGGGAGAGGAAGAGGGAGTCAAACATCTTTGTTTCATAGGTTATGATATTTTTGGGCCAATTGAAAATGATAAATATTATTAAATATACATATTGATGGTTTTATGGATGTTTCTATTTGCGCACATTGTATTTTGCTTGTCTCTACGTTCCCAGTCATCTTCTTAGCCCTTCCTCTCCCTCCCCTTCCCTGAGTCTCCTTGTAATACTTTTGTTTTATAATAGTAATGTGCTTCCTAATAGTAGGTCTTCTACTTTCAGGTCATCTTTTAAAAATGTTTTTTACTTCTTTATTTGAGGTTTCCACATATAACAGAAAACGTGATACATTTCTTTCTACGTCCGGCTTATTCTTTATGGCTACATAAAACTCCAGTAGGGTCTCTCTCTCTCTCTCTCTCTCTCTCTCTCTCTCTCTCTCTCTCTCTCTCTCTCTCTGTGTGTGTGTGTGTGTGTGTGTGTGTGTGTGTGTGTGTGTTAAGTGTTTTTATCCATTCATTTGTTGATAGACACCGAGGCTGATTCTATAACCTAGCTGCTATGAATAGCAGGACAAAGAAAGTGGATCTGTTGGTGTCTTGTTGAGTGTGGATTAGATTCCACCTGGTATACACCCTGGAGTGCCATAGCTATATCAAATTGCAGTTCTGTTTTTTGTTTCATAAGATACATCCATGTTTTCTGTAATGACTAAATTGATTTCCATTCCCACCAACACTCCTTAACTGTTCCTTTTTCTCCACATCCTGGACCACATGCATTGTTTGTCTGTCAGTCATAACCATCTGACTGGCATGAGAAGGACTATCAGGGTCATCTGGTTTTGGTCATTTGTTGGCCAAGTGTGCTTTTTCTCTTGAGAAGTGTCTGTTCAGACAATTTGCTCATTTGTTGATTGGATTATTTGTTCTTTTGTTGTTAGGGGCTTTGAGTTCTTTGTATATTCTTCAGATTATTCATCTACCAGATAAACAGCTAGCAGAGACTTACTTCTCATCCTCTAAGCAGGAACAAGGAGTTCCTAGCTGATGTTGTGGACCGATATTGTGGACCGATAACACCTAGCAAATCAACACAAACTTTGGTTTTGACATCTGGACAGAGCCTCTCAGGAAGGGTTGGGGGAAATGAGAAATGAGGGGCAGTGTTTCACATGTCCTAACTCTTGACAGCTTTTATTGCTACAGTCCATTTTCAAATGAAATTCTACTTCCAGCCCTCTGAAATATGTTCTGAGGACTGAAAGACAAAACATCCACCAGTGCAACTGGTCTTTGCACCTATGATTTGTCTATACCGCAGGAAACACAGTGTCAATTTTTAACACAACTTTTTGTATTTACACTACTTCATTATCGTTCTGTGCTGAATGAATTCCCTTACTACAGAAAATGGTTCATAATTGTCAGCTGCTTTGTTCGCTCTCTTTGGTAAAATCTATATTCTGATCGACCTTAAACCTCAAGAAATCAGGATAATCTGGGCCTCTGTTGCCTCAGGAGTGGCAAGGAGTTCTGTTTGAGATTGGCCTGAAGCCTATTCACATAGGGATGGTAGACCTAAAGCTAATCTGCCAAGTTTGATAGGCCTTATTCCCTCTGTCTTGGGAACACAAGCAAAGATGTAGGAGATAAAAGGCTTGAAGGAAGCACAGAATATGGACAGACCGTAAGTAAGACTAAAGTGAGCGAGCATCTGCTGTCAGCAAGGCCGACTGTTTGATGCCTCAACGAAAGGCAAGAAGCCAAGTCCAGGCTGCAAGTGTATTCCTGTCCCTCGTGTCAACGGATCACACTGCTGGTGTTATCATTCCCTCTGGCAGCTTCCACTGAAACATTGTGGGATGGGACAGGCAGCCCCAAGGCCAAACAACAGATAGCAACTGATTTCTCTTAAAAGGAGAGCAGGGGAGAGTGTTTCGTCTTGCTCTTTGGGATAGTCAAGCATGGAGCACAGCAAAGCACTCATTATGTAAAATTTTTCAAAAAAAAATGTTATCTTAGTCTGTATCCGGTTCCCTCCATTTCTACACCCCCTATAGCTGAACTGTTTGTAAAAGGACAGTTCTAATGTGGGAATAATGTAATCACTTCCAACACATTAAGTTTGCTCTCCCGTCCAGCAGAGAGAGCTTGTATGCTGTCTTTGCTCTGGGGAAGTATATTGACCTTATAGCCCACTCCTGCTAAGGTGCTGTGTACTCGTGCTGTTACGCACCCCAAGCATTATCGGCATCACTAGAATGGCTGCTGTTTATGGCGGCATCTCCATGATCATTAGTCCCCCCTCAGATCCTGCTCAACTGGAATCATGACTTAGAGTGGGGACTTGGTCTCCCAGCCAGAGTAAAAATGGCAACAAGAAGCCCTGCTCCGTTGGTATGTTGCACAGATTAAATATCGCAATGCATAGAGGGTCCCCGGGCACATTCTGCAGCTCTGGGCGAATAGTTAATGACTGCCATCAGGATTCATTCAGCCGGGGTCATTGTCAGACTCCAGGAGAGGCCGGAAGAAATTACAACAGTGGCTCAAGACCGAAATGCAATTCTACTCTTGAAATCTTTGCTCTTGCTAGCATGAAATGCCAGGTAATGACTAACGTTCATTTGAACAATTTTTCAGTTTATGGGAAAAATTTAGGTGTGTGTGTGTGTGTGTGTGTGTGTGTGTGTGTGTGTGTGAGAGAGAGAGAGAGAGAGAGAGAGAGAGAGAGAGAGAGAGAGAGAGAGAGGAGAGGGAACTAAATACAATCCAAATCCTAGTGGCTCACATGGAAACCAGCACTAGCCTTCGCCAGGACAGGTCGCATTCCACATGTCACTCTTGGGTGCCAACATTGCATTCAGTATAGCATCAAGTCGTTGAAACACAAAGCTGAATGTGACAGGACTGCACAAGGCCAAAGAAAGTTGTGCCAGGAGAAAAATGATTAAATGTCTTAGAATCCTAAGATCTGCCTTTTATTTCCTTGAACATTCCCAATGTTATATGCAGCCTTTGGTTCTACACCATTCATGTAGAATGGGAAGGAAGGGACTGGAGAGATGGCTCAGCGGTTAAGAGCACTGACTGCTCTTCTAAAGGTCCTCAGTTCAATTCCCAGCAACCACACGGTGGCTCACAACCATCCGTAATGAGATCGGATGCCCTCTTCTGGTACAGTGTACTCATACATAAAATAAATAACTCTTTAAAAGAAAAAGAAAACAATGAGAAAGAAGAATTTGACTTTGGATGACCTCCACCTCCTTTACTACCACGCCCCCCCCCAAAAGAAGCTGATCACTGATGGGAAAAATGAGACTAAAAAACACAGCTGCCAAGCCTTAAAATGCAACCCAGCAAGTGATTCTCTACATCAGAAGCAAACCATAACGGTAACGAACAGTGGTACCTACTGTTAGTATAAAGCCTCACCCTAAGGAGTTTAGATGAGCCTTGAACAGTCAGCTTGGAGTGCGTAGACCTGAGTCATCCACTCCAGCCTCAGATCCAGCCAACAGCCCGACAGTCCGAAATAACAGCGACAGCTTATGAGGCAACTCTTCCTGAAAACATCCTTGAAGTCTACTCTCAGAATACAAACACAAATGTCAGAGTTTGTATCCCATTGTGCTCTGGACTAGAACTGGCCAGAAGAAAGCTCTTTGGGGTCGGCCATCCCTGGGATGCTACTGTGAATAAAGCAGCATGGTTAAGGTAGCTGGGCCACTTGCCCACTGAGGTGGAATCTGAAGGTTTTGTTTGTGTGGCTGGCGGGTGTCCAGAGGGAAACACACATTTCAGTAATAGAAGATGAATTCATTTTTTTTCCATGAAGTCATTGGGGTTTTTTGTTTGTTTATTTTCTTTAATTTGTATTGGTTATTTTATTTATTTACATTTCAAATGTTAGCCTCCTTCCCTGTTTCCCCTTCCAAAAAACCCCCTATCACACCCCCCTCTCCCTGCTTCTATGAGGGTGCTCCCCCACCCACCTACCCGCTCCCACTTCACTGCCCTAGCATTCCCCTATACTGGAGCATCAAGCATTCAAAGGACCAAGGACTACTACTCCCATTGATACCAGATTAAGGCCATCCTATGCTACATATGCAGCTGGAGCCATGAGTCCCTCCATGTGTATTCTTTGATTGGTAGTTTAGTCCCTTGGTGCTCTGCAGGGTCTGGCTGGTTGATATTGTTGTTCTTCCTATGGGGTTGCAAACCCCTTCAGTTCTTTCAGTCCTTCCCCTAACTCCTCCATTGGGGTCCCTGTGCTCAGTCCAATGGTTGGCTGTGCGCATTCACATCTGTATTGGTAAGGTTCTAGCAGAGCCTCTCAGAAGACAGCTATATCAGGCTCCTGTCAGCAAGCACTTCTTGGCATCAGCAATAGTGACTGGGTTTGGTGGCTGCATATAGGATGGATCCCCAGTTGGGGCAGTCTCTGGATGGTCTTGTCCCTGTATTTCCTTTAGACAGGAGCCATTCTGAGTTAAAATTTTGAGAAGGATGAGTAGCCTCATCCCTCAACTGGGGACTGTGCCGAATTTCGAGATATGGTCTCTACAGGTTCTCTCTTACCTTTGGTGGGTATTTCAGCTACTGTCATCCCAGTTGGGTCCTGGAAGCCTCCTGCTTTCCTGGCATCCGGGACTTTCTGTTGGCTACCTCTAGTTCCCCTTCCCCTGTTGCCAAACACCTGTTCAATATTCTGACCTTTGTACATCTTCCCTGTCTCCTCTCACACCTGATCCTGGCCCCCATTTTTTTCTCTCTTCCTCCCAAGTCCCTCCCCACCTCTACCTCCCATGATTATTTTGTCGCCCCTTCTAAGTAGGATTGAAGCATCCACACTTTGGTCTTCCTTCTTCATGACCTTCATACAGTCTGTAAACTTTATCATTAACATCTATGCCCCATATGCTAGGGCACCCCCATTCAGGGACTCATATTTTAAGTTTCTGTTCAAAATAAAGAAGGTTTTCTGGAACCAATGATGAAAGTTAGGAGGGTACATGTTGATAATGAAGTAGCTCTTCGTCCTCCTCCTCTTCCTCCTCCACCATGCTAAGGATCAAATATGAGACCTCGGCATGTTAATCAGTCTGCCAGTGAGCCAGCTCCAGCTCCCAATCTTCTATTTGCTATTTTTTTCTTTCTGTGGAATCTCATTCTGCAGCCCTGACTTTGAGCTTGGAATTCTCTTGCTTAAGCCAGTGAGTGATTGAGATTACAGGCATGCCCAGCTCAACTGCATGTTTCAAATGAATTGGATACTGAGGAAAAGAAAATATAGGTGTTGGGCTGTCAAACAACTGTTTCTCGTAGTTGGAACATTTTAATGAGAGAAGGGGAGTGCACTGGCCAGTTTAATGTCAACTCGACACAAGGTTGGGTCATCAGAGAGAAGGCCGCCTCAACTGAGAAAATGCCTTCATAACATCTGGCTGTAAAACATTTTCTTAATTATTGATCTTTGGTAGAGGCAACCCATTGTGGTTTATGCCATCCCTGGGCTGATGGCCCTGGGTTCTATAAGAAAGGAAGTTGAGCAAGCCAGTAAGCAGTACCCTTCCATGGCCTCTACGTCAGCTTCTGCCTCCAGGTTCCTGCCCTACATGAGTACCTCCCCTCATTGTTTTTGATGATAAATTGTAAAGCAAAATAAACCCTTTCCTTCCCAAGCTGCTTTTGGTCACAGAGGAGGTACTAATACAAGAAATCACTTGGGAAATGTCTGATACATAGAAATAAAAAGAATGTGTGTACAAGGAAGCAGAAATTCTACAGAAAACAGAAAGCTAACTAAAGACAATGTATTAAAAAATATAAAGAGCATCTTGCTTAGCTTGAAGTGTCCCTGAATAGATATCAATGAATCGAAGAAAGTGACATCTTGTTCCACTATACATTTCCTGGATTTGAAGTCAGAAGAGCACTCATCATGATTTTATTTAGAACTGCTCCAAGCTGGTCTGATTTCCTAGGGAACTGAGGACCTCAGGAATATTTTATATGTTTATATAAATGTCAGTCCATTACTGCAGCATGCATAATTGGTTTCCAGCCATCGCAAGCTAAGATCCATTGAAGTGACCCCTCTTACTCTGCAGACATACCTACCAGGTCCCCCTTCTTATTATTTCTGTGTGCCAGGAGACTCTGCTCCAAGATGGCTAAATGTGTGTGAGCCAAAATGCTGGTGACTTTACAAAATGCCAAGGAAGATGCTAGATAGTAACCGCAGGCTTCACTGTAACCTCTCCAAATCTCCCTAAGGGTGCAGTCTAAGAAATCCAGATCAGCAAATAATTATTACATGAGAGAAACCCTGTGACTCATGTAGGACAACATAAGCTCCCTGTCACATGGAAAGATCAGAAAAATAAATAGAAGAAATCTATGGCATATTTCATCAGGATACTTTCAGAGAAAGAAGGATAATTTCCAAAGTCTGACAATACCATGTCCCTCAGGAACTGTAAAACACTCACAGTACCATATGGTACGAGTGAGTGTTCTAGCAATAGACTGCTTCTAGGCTGGCAATTGGAGGTAAGAGAATCCCAAGTACTCTTCCCTTTCAGCTGCTCAGAAGATCCTATAATTAAGGCTAGCCTGATGATTTAAGGAGTTGACTGAATAAGCCTTAGTAGTTGTTCAATGTAGTTGAGTAGCAAAATATCTAATGAGATAATAAGAGATAGCTTGACCAACACAGGACAACACCTTCAGCAGAGTTTTGGTCAACTTTTGTTTCAAATGGCTGACTTGCTGTCAAGTTTGGGAAATAAGTCTGCCAATAAATAATCAAGTAGTGTGAGCACAAAGAATTACTCTCTGAGGTACAGTGAGCCATGTGTCTCCCAACCTGTAGGCTGGCTGCTCACGCTGCTGAGAGCTACCTTTGCAAAACCTTTCTTAAGTTCATGGAATGTCTGTGTTGTTTTGTTCTGTAGGTCCTTTTGGTTGGTTTTTGGTTTGAGATAGGAATTTTCTGTGTAGTACTGGATGTCCTGGAACTCGCTCTGTAGACCTGGCTGGCCTGGAACTCAGAGATCCACCAGCCTCTGCCTCCCACGTACTGGGAGTAAAGGTGTGCCCCACCACACTTTGGCTAATTGTATTTATTGATCCTTGGAAATCTGGATCTCAGTGGACCCTTGCAGGCATCCCACCAGGTTTTAGAGTGTCTCTGGCTATTTAATTGGTCAAAGCCTTTTCTAGGTAGCTTGCCTGATTTCTGCTTCTTCCAGGCAGTTCTAATAATGAATCTTGGTGAACCCTCCCCAAGATGTAATAAGGTGTTAATTTCGAAGGAAACTGCTACACAATAGTATCCTACCACAGAAATACTCTTACCTTGTATTATCAGGATTCTCCAAAGGAACAGAACTGATTAATATATATATATATATATATATATATATATATATATATATATATATAGTATTTATTAGACTATCTTACAAGATGTGGTTTAATCATCCAACAATGACTGTCTCACAGCAGAAAGACCAAGAATCTGGTGGCTGTTCAGTTCACAAATCTGGGTGTCTCAGCAATCTCAGGTCAGTACTGGAGTCCTGGAGGATTCGGGGTGAGCTGCCGGTCTTCAGTCTATGCTGGAATGCTGAAAAAGGATTTAATACCTGCTACGGTGATGGGATAAATTAACTTGCCAAGGAGACTTAAGGCACGGAGGGAAAAAAGAAAGTTTCATTCTTCCCTGTCCTTTTATGTAGGCTGCCAATAAGAGCGGCCCACATACATGGTAGGTTTTCTTGCTTCAAGTAATCTGATTAAGAAAATCCCTCATGGGAATGGCCAGCATCTTAGGTTTTAGTTTATTCCAGGTGCAGTTCGGTTGACAAGCAAGGTTAGCCATCACACACATCCACGTTCTCTGCTGCATTATTCCTCCTAGGAAGGAAATGAACCAGCCTAGATGGCCATCGGCTGATGAATACATAATGAAAATAAAAATGTTGCACACACGCACAATGGAATTTTATTCAGTGTAAAGAAAAAAATGAAAATCTGAAAACTGTTAGGAAAGCAGGTACAAATAGAAAGTATTATATTCGTTAAGGTAACTAGAACTCAGAAGGACAACTATCACACGTTCTTGCTCATATACAAATTCTAGCTTACAATGTCTGTAGGTGTGTGTATAAGCAAAGTGCAGATGGGTGTAGCCATGAAACTAAGAGACCGGGAGAGGGCAAAAAGAGGTGCTGGAGAAGCAGGGTAAAGCAGTATAATATGTGATTCAGACAGGAGCACAGAAAGGAGCTTGTAGGTGGGTCAATGGAAAGACACAGGGGCAGGACAGGAAAGAGGCAAAAGAGGAGGAAGGAGAACCATCAAAACAGATTTTGCTTGTAATGTCATAATTACTATAATACTCTGCATGCTGATTAAATACAAACATAAAAAAATCACCACTTTCTACACAGCGGAAGTGGTGGGATACCATGATTAAAGGAGCGAGCTTTGAGATCAGGCAGTGCGGGCTCAATCATCTACCACACATTTCCCACCTGCACAACCACAGATGTTACTACCTCTATGGAGGTGTAAGAGCTAGTAAGATAATACACACTGATGATTCATTCACCATCCACCTCATCCATAGAACCAGCTCAGCAACTGTGGGTGTCTCCGTCAGTTACCTAATACCTGATACCCAGTGTCTTTCGTCAGTGCCTTTCTCAAAAGAACCTGACTTACATTATCGATTCTATGAAAACACAGATACAGCTGATCCAGTAACATTGGCAACACCTTACTCTGAACTCTGTACACATTTGGAGAGAAGGAAACAAAGTTTCATTAATCTCCTTGGCGGTACCCAGCCTCACACCAAAACATTGTTTGGGCAGGTCAAAGGGTATCTTGGGGACGAACACAATTATTTGCTTTTGGATTAATTGCTATTTGCCAAATTGTCATTCTTAACCATCTTCCCCTTATACATTCCTCTCTTGACCTAATTTAATATCATATTCTACTCTGTTGAGGTAATTCAATCTCCATGGACTGTCACCACTATGAAAATTACTCCAAACTTTACATTGCTTGCCTCAGTCTTCCCCAGTTTCACATGACTACAGAACCAATGGTCAATCCCCTTACCATTACATCCATTTTTGTCCCACTAAGTTCTTCACTCTGTTGATGTCATCGATGGCTTCTCTCCACTGCCTAAGTGAGCATTCATTTACTGATTTTTCCCATCCAACTTTCCGTTGCTATAACAGCATACCTACGACAAGTGAGTTACATAGTCAATAATAGGCTTTTTCTCTCTTGGTGGTACAAATATGGGCCAGATAAGACCAGATTAAAAGCAGATAAGTGCAGGTTTATTGGGCACTGCTCCTGGCTGGGTTCACCAGTCCATGGGAATGGGGCCAGGGAAGGCCTGTGACTGCGCTTGGCCGGGGAAGTTTCATAGATTTTAGGTGAGGGGGTGATCAGTGACACGACAGCCACATGCTGGGTTTGTGCCCAAGGATGGTCAGGAGCTGAGCTCTTAGGCAGGGATGTGGGTGGCTGGCAACATCAGTGCAGAAGAGGGAACTGGGCTTTTGCCCCTTTTCTTTGGAGGTAGAATTGGAGAAAGGAGGAGGGATGGGGTGTCAGAATCAGCAAGGGATTCCAACCAAGCAGCAAATGATTGTTTTATCTCACAGTCTTGTAGTGTCTACTCCGTAGCAAGTGCCCCCCCCCCCCGTTGCTTTGGGACTATAGAAAACCAGCACAAAAATGTAGGAGTGTATTTCAAAGTAAAACATCTTCTTTTGTAAGTCAGAAAAGAATGAGAGGAAAAGGAAGAGGCCAGGGTCTCATAAGCCCCTTAAAAGGCAATCACCAGTGGCCTGAAAACCTATTGCTCTACTTTTCAGAAGATCATTGCCTCCTAATACTTGGGAAACAAACACTTAACACTCAGACCTTTAGAGGGTCACACAACACATCGGTCCCCAGTAACCAAATCAATCTGCTTTGTTCTCACTTCAAATATTTGATATCTGTTCTTTTCCATTTGTTTATCTTGTGCTTTTTTTTTTTTTTTGCTCACGAATAATTATTGATAACTCACCATGATCCAGCTGAAGCTCTAAACTATCTGCTCTATCTTGGAATCCAGAGATAAATAAAATAGACAGGTCTTTGCCTTTATGAAACCTCCATATAGACCCCAAACATAGACACTAATAAAGTCTGCAAACATAATCAAGATAATCCCCAAAAGTTATACTGTCTGTGAGCTCCATAGTAATGGTGCTCATGAAATGATGTGTTGGGTAAGGCCAGGAAGTGGATAGATACTACAGGCTGGGAGTCGATGAGACAATGAGTGCTTTTTTTTTTCCATGTGCTTTTCTGGAAACTGCGTTGTAGGCAGAGACAAAAGCAAAGAGTGATGTGTCTAGGTCTGAGTTGAGGCTAAGCAGGGTTTGTTGAAGGAACCGAGACAGCTGGAGAAGCAGTGGCCATAGAGAGAAAGGAATGTGGAGGGGCAGGCTGAGAAGAAGACAGGGGCCAAGCTACATGGGGGTCCCATCGACCATGTGCTAAGAGCACAGATCTCATTAGGTCAACTGCAAGAGAGATCTTCTATTCACTTGTTTTGCAAAAGCCGACTTGGGCTACTGTGGTGATGAGTTGTCAGAATAGCAACATTGGCCATAAGGAGATGAGGGAGACATTTTCAAGGGCCCAGCGATGCACGAGAAGTAGCTCAGTGCATGGTGAAGGAGAACAGTGAAGGAACGCTGGCTGGACTTTCAGCTGTACTGGAGGGGCACAGGGAGCCATAGAACTGCTTGAGTTCACTCATGTTCTCTCTGTTTCTGAACTTTAATGGACATCGAGTTCATTAAACACAAGCTGACACTGTCATCTTTACAATGATGTCATCAGTTAATTACCTTCATGCCTTGAAGATGAACCTTAGCATATATTAATTGCTCATATGCCTTAGTTGGCTCCTACTGCTTATAGAAGATAGCCCAAAGTCCTCAAAACGGGTTCAAAGCCCTCTGCTACCTGACCTTACTTCTTTCAGAGATACATTCAAATAAGCTCACAAGCGAAGGGGATGAGATGGAGAACTAACGAAAAGTCCTGGGAGGAATCTTTCACATTCAGGGGCAGTCACGGGAGTGCTGCTGCCTTTGATATAGGAGGGACCGGCTTTCATGCTGCCCTTAAAGTCAAAAATGTCTGTCACCAATGAAAGAGCCACAGGACAGCACTCCATGTCTGTGCTCTGACATCTAAGGCAAGAAGAGATCAGGAAATGAGAAGAAATCAAGAATCCCCCACTGAACACAAATCCATACCTGTAATTAGCCCTGCTATGACCCCAATGTCATCTGTTACCATGTGTACAATCTTAAGTTAGAATGCAATTGAACTAATAATACCTCACTAAGAGATTGTAATGGTCCAGTTATATGTAGGGAGAAGCTGAAGGAATAAAATGTGTATCACCTTGGACATGTGTTCATTCCTATCTGCCTCTAACAACCATTTCTTCAAACTGAAAATTCCACCAAGCCAGACCTTGTAAGTCACTGGCATTAGCAACACACAGTGACAGAAGGGGGCAGTATGAGAACAGTTTCCTGCACCAGGACACTGACCTGAGTGACACTGCCCATCCACCAGAGATCCTGAAGGGAAGCTGGGTTTGAATTGTTTCTGTCTCCATATTCCGTAAGACTCAAGCCAACCCCAAACAGAGAGAGCACTGAAAACCCCTCAGCATACCATCCTGAATTGCTCCTCCAAACTTTGTGTGAAACTGACCTTCTCAGCTCAATGAATTAATTTAAGAAAAAAAAAAAGGAAATTCTCCCATCTGATATGAAAAGAAATCCTAAATAACTTTATCATGCTATCCTAAGCAGGCCCTAAATTCCTCTTTCTGCTAGTAAAACTTATAAGCGTACATCTAGGTGTAAATCCAGGCATTTACTCTGAATTAGTAAGAAACAGTAACTGGCAGCCTGATCCTACAGAATGGCAGAAATGAAACTGAGTCCAGGACCTCAGGATCACTACAAACACAAGCCGAGAAACAGGTCCATCCGTGGAGAGAGAAGGCTAGTAGCACCCATCCCAACAAAAGACAGGTAAATGTTCCTTACGGAATCCCAGTAGGACCAAAACTGGCTGTGCTCTAGGTTTAAGTAGTGACTGCAGTAAAGGAGAGAAAGATCACAGCCAGCATAGGTGCAGTCATGCCGTGGAAGGAAGGTGAAATCTGAAGAGCAGAGGGAAAGATTCTGTGTACATAGAAGAAAAACAGATTCTTTTTTTTTTTTTGGATAAGTTTTTATTTACATTTCAAATATTATTCCCTTTCCTGGTTTCCCCTCTGAAAACACCCCATCCCACCCCTCCTCCCCCTGCTCACTAACCCACCCACTCCTACTTCCCTGTCCTGGTATTCCCCTATATTGGGGCATTGAGCCTTCTCAGGACCAAGGGCCTCTCCTCCCTTTGATGTCCAACAAGGCCATCCTCTGCTACATGTGCAGACATGGGTCCCTCCATGTCTACTCTTTGGTTGGTAGTTTAGTCCCTGGGGACTTACTTTAGGCTTAACCTTGAAAACTATATGCAGGAGGCTAAATAGTTTGTCTCTAAATGAATTATATTTGTACTTAGCATGACTGTGAGCATAGTCTGATTTCAAATTCACATTAAACAATTTGATCTTTGAGGGCTGGAGAGATGGCTTAAGGGCTAAGAACACTAACTGCTCTTCCAGAGTTCAATTCCCAGCAACCACATGGTGGCTCACAACTATCTGTAATGGGATCCAATGCCCTCTTCTGGTATATCTAAAGATAGCGGCAGTGTACTCACATACATACAATAAATAAATCAAAAAAAGAAAATACCTCAGAACATACAAAAGGGAATTTGATCATTTACAGGGTGACTGAGCATTAATTTGAATGTCTTACAGTAGCTTTTCAATTGGATGCTTGCACCTGTACTCCCAGACTGCTGCTCACTGTAAAGTCTTGCCCCAATAGACATTCAGAGCTCCCCTACCACCAAAACCGTCCTGCATGGTGATGGTGTGTTGGGAGGGGGAAGGAGTGAGCTAGCTTGAATAGGATAAAGACCCTGATATGAGTCGCGTCAAAAGCTTTGCATGTCTTAATTATCTTTAACAGTTTACAACAATGTAGTAGCTTTCATAAGATTAAGGTGTTACAGCTTTATCCCTGTTAAGTTTGAGCTTTTAAAATTGGAGTTGAAGATTTAAGATCATTTAGCATCAAAATAAAACTTTAAACTATAAATGAAGTCCACAGGCAAACTGGGAACGTTATTAGACCATATTTAAGGTTCATATAAAGACTGGAAACCTTATTATTCTGAGTTTTTATAGAATATCATTACAGAATATCACAGTTTCTTGGACGACTCAGTTTATCTAAATATCTAAAGCCAAAGATAAAGAGTCTAGACATATATCTTCAAGTCAGCTATTGTTAACCTGAGTAGAACTTAGACATTTATAAACCTATTTATCAAACATAAGTATTTCTCGAACATATGTTTTTTCTTATCTAAAATTTCTAGATGCCTGGTCTTGAACACAGTTTGCAAAGACATCCTCATTTATACATCTAAGTCAGTTTCTCTCAACCTGAGTGTGTGTGTGTGTGTGTGTGTGTGTGTGTATATGTATATATACATATATATTTGTGTGTGTGTGTGTGTGTGTGTGTGTGTGTGTGTGTGTTTGAGACAGGGTTTCTCTGTATTGCCCTGGCTTTCCTGGAACTCACTCTGTAGACCAGGCTGGCCTCGAACTCAGAAATCCGCCTGCCCCTGCCTCCCAAGTGCTGGGATTAAAGGCGTGCGCCACCACTGCCCGGCAGGATCTTATGGTATAAAATTCCATCCTAATCCAAAATATTTTGAAGACCTGCTATTACCTCCTTAGTCTAAAAGTAGATACATTGACAAGCAGACTGCTCTGCAGGACTAAGAAGTTTCATGATTGTTGCATTTGTTGCTTTATATTACATGGTCATTTTAATGAAAATGCTTGTAAAGTTACATTGTATGTACTCACTTTTAACCTTAGTAAAGGTGGCTGCCAACCACATTAAATATTACATTAAATATTAAATATTATTACATTAAATAATAATAGGTTACTATTTAAAAATACTTATTTTCTAGCAATCTATTTTTTAAAATAAGAGTTGAATCTAAGTTACATATAAAATAATCCTAAATAAGAGCTGAATTACATATATAGAATGCTTAGCAAATTAAAATTACCTATATAGAGATTTTTAACTATAAGCCTTTGGTTAAAAGCTCTAAGATAAATTTTGTTACATATTTTTAATTATACCAAATGCACTTACAAATACGGCTATAAACGTACTCTTGAGAAATTTTTTTTTTTTTTTTTTGAGAGCAGAGAGCAAGGATATCATAGAGATAAAGGATTTTTAGGAGCAGAGAAGTAGAAAAGCCTTTCAGGTAAGAGGCTCTGGGAGTGTAGGGCAGAGGACATTTAAATGTGTGTGGTAGCAGAGCTTGCCACCACATGAGTGAGAGAGGGAAAATGTAGCTTGCCAATTTTCGGTCATTGAACTGTATCGTGGTCGAACCGTGTGCAGGAAGATACAAAGGCTTTAATAAAATCTCTTACTCTGCATAGGAAGACAGAAAGGGTCCCAGAAGGAAGCTCGAGGCCCAGGAGAACATAAGGAAGGCAGCTGGGGCTGGGAAGGATGAGCAGCAGTATAGGGTCAGGAGGGTAGAAAGAAGATGCCGGACTGCCAGGAGGGATCTGAGAGGGAACAGGGTTACAAGGTATAGACCCTCTGCCTGGGGGAGAATTCCAATACTCCCAGGGGGAGGAGGCAAGGTGGCCGGCCCAGGAGGGATATGGAAGGTGTGAGACTTCCAGGAAGAAGCCGAGAGACAGAAAGAACGGTGTCTCAGAGGCTCAGAAGGGCTTAAAAATGCTACAGCTCCTAGGGGAAGACAAAGAAGGTGTGGGAAGGAACTGACAGCAGGAAGGAGTGAAAACAGCTCAACCTGGGGACTGGGAGAGGCTTTTGGGGAAAGGCAAGTTCCAATAAAGGAAGATGAGTAAGTAGTGTCTTAGTAAAGAGAGATGCCCACATGGAGAGCATAGCAGGGAGGGCAGGGGTGGTACGGGATGATTGCTCAGAAGGCATAGCAGGCTGCAGGAGCCAGAGAGATGCTTACAGAGCAGACACATGGTTAGATCAGGTGGAGGGGAGAAACAGCTGAAGAGGCCGACACTGGACTTTGGAGTCAAATATGGTGGGTGGCAGAAGCCAGCAGAAACAAACGATTCCTACATACCTTAGGAGAGTTAAATCAGCATCTTTTATGCCGCTACTTTGTTTCCAGCCCAATTCCCAGGTAAAAGAAAGTTCAACTCAACAGTAATCAAAACAAGCTACAAGCCTAGATTGGGCGACCTCCCACCACACTACTTTATTTCCAGCTACATTATCCCATATAACTTGAGGTTTCTCCAGGACGTGCGCTCTCCTTCCTGTCACCTCTCCATTTTTTCCCCCATAGCTCCTCCCCTTCCTGTTTTTCCCCATTGCTCCTCCCCTAGACTCTCAGCTCCTCCCACTTCCTCCTACCCAATCATTGGCTCACGCCTTTATTTGAAAAGTTAAGGTAGGAAAAAGGTTCACAAGGCAACTCCTCATCTGCATCCCCTCTGAGGAGTGGAATTAGCATCAAAATACAAGCTCAGGGCTATCCACAACACATCTTGGCTCAGAGAGGCTGAGTCCCTTGGAAGGGGGCTCATATATGACACTCCTGTGGTTTGGGCGCCAGATGGATGGAAATGGGGATGGGACCATTAGTAGCTGTGGTTGAGGAGACGGTTTTTATTGTAGATACGAGGGAGAGCACAGCCAGAGGCATCTGGAAGGGTTCAGACTGAACCAGACCAGCAGAATAGACCGGGCCATGAGAGGAGGGGGTGGGTGGAGAATGGCAGGGGAAGAGAGAAGAACCAAGAGGTCAAGAGAGGAACCAGAAGCCAAGAGCCAAGGGGGCATGCATCCAAAATGGCCAAGGTTATATAGGAAGAAAGAAAAGGAAAGGTAAAAGCTGCTCTATGCCCATTTGGTAAACTGAGGGTCACAAGTGTTTAACACATAACACTAGTGAGGATTGTATGGGCTTAATGAGCAATACTCTGAGGCTTACATGCATTTAGTGTGTAAACCTAGTGAGGATTACATATGTTTCGTGTGTAATGCCAGTGAGGGTTACATGCACTTAATGAATAACGCTAGAGAAGGTTACGTGTATTTAATGTGTAATGCTAGTGAGGGTTAGAAGCATTTAGTGTGTAACACTAGTGTGTAACCATGTTCTTAATGCATAACACCAGTGAGGGCTATATACTCTTAATGGTTAACACTAGTGAGGATTATATGTAATTAATACATAACACTAGTTAGGGACACAGGTATTTAGTGCATAACACTAGTGAGGGTCACATGTGCTTAATGATTAACATTAATGAGTCTCACATGCATTTAATGCACAGCACTAGTGAGGGTCACATGCGTTTAATTAGAGTTATATGTATTTAATACGTAATAATAGTGAGGATTACATGTATTAAATGTTTAATACAAATGACAGTTCACACGGATTTTATATGCATCCCTATGTGAGTATTTCCGTTCATTTATTCATTCAAAAGATGTTTGTTGAAAATGCCCCATGGGTTGCCCATTGCTGTGACGTTGAAAATACAGAAATAAATACACATACAAAAAAATAGTAGCCAAAGTTGTATTTATGAAGTTAACATCCTAGATAAGAAATAAAGAAATATGTTAAAGGCCAGATAATAACAAGTATTAGTAAGTAAAAACCAGTGAGGTGAAGAATACGTCAATTACCATGCTGAAGGGAAGGAGCATTAACAGCAAGGGGGCAGAAGAAATAAGGAAGGAGATGTGCAAAAAAAATGTGCTCTTTTTGTCCAGAAAGGTTTCATACAAGCAGGTAGCAAGAACACATTAGAACTGTCAGTACTAATGCCAATAAAGTCAATATGTCAACCACCCAATCACTACGAGGTGACTGTTGCTTTGCTACCCTGTATTTCATTTATTTTTCAAATAAACAATAAACCTTATTCAGTGACTTTTTAATGCAAGAAAACAAAGGCATCAAAACGGAGGGTGTCGGGTGCTGGCTCAGTGGCCAAAGGGCTCACTACACAAGCAGGAGGATCTGAGTTTGAACTCCTCCCAACCATGTAAAAGCCAGACATGGCAGTACTCGCTTAGAACCTCAGTGCTGGGAGGGTGGAGCTAGGTCCATCACTGGGGCTTGCTGATCAGCCAACTTAGCTGAAACCAAGCTCCAGGTTTAGTGAGAGACGCTTGCTATGTCTAATTTTGTCAACTTGACACACAGGGAAGAGGGAGTTGAGGAATTTCCCCATCAGACTGGCCGGTGGGCGTGTCTATGGGCCATTTCCTTGATAAATGATTGACAGGGGAGAGGATCTGACCCCCTGCGGGTGATGCCACCCTTGGAGAAGCAGTTCTGGGCTATACAAGAAAGGTAACTAAATAGGAGCCTGGGAGCAAATCAGCAAACAGTATTCTGCCGTGGCCTCTGCTCCAGGTTTATCCCTTGCTTCATCAGAACCTGGCTTGATATTCCTCAGCTCATAGACTGTGAGCAGAAGTGGAATCTTCCAAAACTGCTTCCTCCCCCAAAGATTCTTTTGGTTCTGGTGTAGAACAGATCGTGTCCCAAGAAGTGAGGCAGAGAGCAACAAGGATGATAGATGTTCCACCGTGTGTGTATGCATGAGTATGCACCCCACACATACACATGTGCACACACGTGTATGGCATGAACACACACACCACAGAAGAAAACAGAAAGACATAGAAGACAAGGCAGGGCGGAGAGGGGAGGGGAGGGGAGGGGAGGGGAGGGGAGGGGGAATTCAGACAGGTTTTTGCTGGAGTAAGTATATGGACACCAGTTTGAGAGTAAACAATCAGACTCCAAAACCAGCACTCTTAACCCAGACACAGAATCTGGGCCCAGAGATAAATAAGTCAGGGGCTCTGCCTTGTAATTGTTCATAGTCTAGTAAAAGAGAAACTAGTAAACAAATAATTTCAGTGTGGTCCTCAGAACTGTAATTCAGGTAATAATAAAGGAGCCAGGAAGGAAACAGTGACTAAGCGGTGAGGAGTCATGAGAGAGCAGGCGTGCTTGTGCGTTTCTGTGATTCATTGCTCTCTCTGGGTCTGGTTACCCACATCTAACCTGTGTCTCCTGGGGTTGCTTTCTGGTGGGTCTCCCCAGCCGTGGTCTCCCAGCTTCATCCTGATCATGGCAGTCCAGAGGTGGGAGCTCCGTGACCATATTAGAGCCACTTAGGAAAAGGAACAAGAGATCAACTGTCTTTATCCTCATAGACAGGTAAGGAAGATGGCTGTACGACAGTATAACACAAAGAAAGAGAAAGATGATAGCAGAACCACCCCCAAACTCAACAGATGATAGCCTCAAAGCAGTGTGCATGGTAAGACAGCTGACCACACAGTTACTTGGAAAGGAAAGCTGTCTTCCATAAATACCCTCATTACCTAGCACAGTTTATTTTAAACTTCTCAGTTCTTAACCCTGGGCCATGTGGGAACACTCTAAACATCATGGGTTCCCTGGAATTGTACTAAAAGATACGTTGTACCTTTTGTATTGTTTTCACAAGAGATTATAAGTTCCTCCAAATTTCAAAACAGTGCCATTTTCTGAAAATAGGTTATAGACCATTTATCCCTCAGTACTTTTAGTAAGGTATCTGGAATCTTTTTGAAGGTCCCCAAATTCTAGATGAGTACTTCAATATAATTCAGTATTTATTCATCATTTTTATCAAAGCATATACAAATCGGTGGTGTACATACTGTGTCACCATATTTGAACACAGCATGGTGTTAGGGCTTTCCTCTATCTGTACATAGGTAGCCTTCTGTCTTCTCCTTGATACTTCTGTATAGGAAAGATCATGTTCATATTGACTCTCAACTCCTGTGAGCTGTGGTGTCGCTGCCAGGGACTTCATTGGGAAGGGCGACATTATATCATTCCGAAGACATATTCAAGTTTTGCCCGTCCCCCACCACCCAGTCCTTATCCTTCACAATTTACTTCTTCATTAATTGGCACTTTCTCTTTGTGTGTATCTTTGTGTCCCTTTAGGCATAATGACAATTCGGTTAGTCAGTGCCTTGCTAAGTTTGTTCCGTAGACAATGAAGGTCGGGAGGCAGTAGAATACCTTCCCATTCTTTATTGAAGCTGCCCGATGGCATTGGTTAGGGTTTGAAATGCCCCATCTCCTACCCTCCAGGCCGACCACATTTGATTAAATATCCTTAAGAGGTTTAAAGGAAAGAATTTATCATTAAAACACCCACATCCAGATGTATAAATCTAAACTCCACTGGGCAACAAATTGCTGAAACTCTTTTCTCTTCTTCTCTCCACTAAGATAAAGGAGAAGCTGTAGCATATTTTAACCTTGATGGTTGCATCCTGCACACAAATGAACTTCTAGAGAGAAATACATTGTAAATACTGGTTTTGCATAAGTACTGGCAAAGGACATTTAGGGAAAGGAGGATGTATATATCAGTAATACAACATATAAGTAAAATAAACAAAATCAATAATAAAAGCTTCAAATCTTAAGATATAAGTCTTGGACAGGTTTGTTATGAATCAAAACATTGGCTTAGTCACTTCTATGTCAAAGAAGCAAGGAAGTAGATAGCAAATCCAGATACGTAACTCTCCAGGTAAGCAGGGTGTAAGCTCTACATTCAGAAAAGTGCTGCATCCTAAAGCAGGCACACCCTCTTCTAGCAGGTGGTGGGTGAGGAGGGGTGGTTGTGGAAGCAATGGTGTGTGTAAATAAATATCTTCTCACGCACTCTCAGCCTGAGACAGAGCGCTGCAGATGGCTGCCATGTTCTACTAAGCTCCAAGCTGACTCTCGGGAATCAGCCTTCTCCTAAACACTCAGCACAGCTTCAACACCCCTGAGATTATTGAATAAAGACACATTTAACCCTGAGTCATCCTCATATATGCTCAGTAAATAAAATTTCAACTTGAAACTATGAAAAGAAAGCACTCCTCTTTCTCACCATCATTCTGTAAGTTTAATTTGGAGAAGGTACTAATAACATAATTGATATTTTGGACTTTGAGACAAAACCCTATTCCTTTTCAATCCTTCCCTGTTTAAATAAAAAACAATAAAAGTTCCAAGAATAAGAGGAAAGTGAAAATTAAAATACTACCTGAATATCTATACTTAATAAAATAGGAATTATTAGAACAATAATGAATCAGAACAAGGCATAATGTCACTGACAGAGAATTTGTATAAATGATCTGCAGTCGAGAGCTGTAAAAGGAGTCTTGCTAAAACATATCACCAGTAAGTGATTTTAGTTTTTCCTGTCTCTCACATACTAAAGATTTGTGTTCTGTGTAGTATTATGCCAGGTCCAGCACACCCTTGGTAGGGTTGGAATGCATGGTTCCTGCCCCTTGGGACAGGGTCAACAGGCATGGGCTGCCATGGGTGTTGATGGCTGCTGTGGGTATAAGACTTGTTGGTATAATAGTGTACAATGTACATAATACTTTAAGAGTCATTTAATTAGAGGCGGGTGGATCTCTGAGTTCGAAGCCAGCCTGGTCTACAAAGTGAGTTCCAGGACAGTCAGAGCTACACAGAGAAACCCTGTCTCAGAAAAAAAAAAAAAAGAATTATTTATTTGATGTATATGAGAACACTGTAGCTGTCTTCTGACACACCAGAAGAGGGTATCAGGTCCCATTTCACCAGGTTGTAAACCACCATATGGTTGCTGGGAATTGGATTCAGGACCGCTGGAAGAGCAGTCAGTGATCTTAACCACTGAGCCTTTTCTCCAGCCCCCATAATGTACATATTTTTAAAGTTTGATTGTATAATAATGTACATATTTTTTACATCGGTCCTGCAAGGAATATCCTCCCAGCTAATGTTAATGACTCTATGAAAATCGGAGACAGCAGGAGTCTGGGGTGGGAGGAAGGTGTGACTAGTGTCTCAGCAAAATCAGTAAATACTGGGACCTTCAGGACAGCACTGAAGGCTGTGGAAAAGAACTCTAAAAACATGAGTTCAAAAATATATAATTTCTCAGCTACACAAACAATGCAATAAGAGCAGCTTCAGGAATCTAAAAGAACAAAAGTAGCTGTGCTATGAGCCAGCTTGTCAGAAGGCGCTAAGGAAGGAGATAAAGAGCTTTAGGGAGTGGTGACCACAAGAGATCCCACCCAGCTAAGTTTTTTGTTTATGTTTACAAAGGCAAGCAGATTTCTGAGTTCAAGGTCGGCCTGGGATAGAGAGAGTTCAGGTCCTGGCCCATGGTAAAAATGTCAATTTCAGGGTAGGGTCCCTAGCTAGTCTATGGTCTTTGCTTAACTAAATCTCTGAATTCTTTTGCAATGCTTAGAAAAAAAAAGTGTGCTTGTTTTCTACTAAAAATCAAGGGGCTGGAGCCATTAGGATGCTGATTTATAGTAGAATAATCAAAATGGGAATAAAAGACTGGATGGATATGTAAAATAAAAGACTGGGCTTATGATCTGCAAGAAATGCTCTATCCAGACTTTTTTTTTTTTTTTTTTTTTTTTTTTTTTTTTTTAGGCATGGAGAAAATAGAGAGCAGTCTGGAGATCTCCAGAGAAAGCGGAACATGAGAACAGTCTGGAAAGCTGTCTCAAGAAGACCATAGATTGCCAGCTTGGACCCATGATTTGATGTTGAGCCATTTGTTTTGCTGTTCTCGAACACCCCCTCTCCTCCCTCAGAACCCCTCTACCAAGCCTGTGCTGATCCTTGGCAGTGTCAAGTTTCCTCGTTATGGAATTTAGGAACCTCTTTAATGAATACCTGAAGAATGTTTGTTTGAATCATATCTGTACCCACCACTGATAGTCTAACCTCTCCTTACATGGCTATTTACCCCGAGTTAAAGTCTTTCCACCTGCGGAGAGAAGCCTTGTGCAACTTGCCTGGTGACTTGTGATCAGCTCGGTGACTTGTAATATTCCCCAACCCCACCAACAATTGCAGTTGCTGGGGACAAGGCACTTTCCTGCTGGTCCAGCTATCTGGTGGGAGCTCCAGGCAGGCTACTTCGCAGAAGTGTGTCATATACTGGGGTGGGCTCTGCAGCAGTGCAGCCTCTTTCCAGTTTCCCATGATCCTATAACCCTTTTCAGTTCACTAAGCTACTTTTGGATACAATTGTTTCTTGGTTCTGTTGTCTGTACCTTTCTGAGATGAATAGGTATTTGTTCACATCTTCTCAGGGAAACACCTCTGCAAGGGAAGAAATCACCTTTATTCTTATCTTCACAGAGGATCACCAACATCCAGCACAGTGCCCGATACAATAGCTATTCAATGAGGAAGATGGCAGGTCAGTAAATGGATACAAGAATTAATACATTCCCCCTTCCAATCTCTAATCTCCTCTCTCTCTCTCTCTCTCTCTCTCTCTCTCTCTCTCTCTCTCTCTCTCTCTCTGTGTGTGTGTGTGTGTGTGTGTGTGTGTGTGTGTGTATGTATGTGTGTGTACACCATTTTTATGCTGAGGAAACTAGGTGATATTTCAATATAAGTGGCTAGAACAGTTTTTCTCCTCTAGTTTTCTTCCTATTTTCTTTTTCTTCTCTCTCTCTCTCTCTCTCTCTCTCTCTCTCTCTCTCTCTCTCTCTCTCTCTCTTACACAGGGTTTCTCTGTGTAGTCCTGGCTGTCCTGGAACTCACTTTGTAGACCAGGCTGGTCTCGAACTCAGAAATTTGCCTGCCTCTGCCTCCCAAGTACTGGGATTACAGGCATGTGCCGCCACTGCCTGGCTCCTTCCTCTTTTCTATCAGAACCATCTATTAGTATAGCTTCCATCACTGGCAGCTCTACAACACACTGGATGAGCTGACTTTGATGCTCTGCCTGCTAATTCAGGGTATGCTAGAGGCTGAACAAGGAGAATGTAGTGTTTGCCTTAAGCAAACTGGCTCAGACCTCCTACTTTGCTTAGGAGGTGAAGGAAATAGGAACAAGACCTTGTAACCATTCCTTAAAACTACAGTATTGTTCAAGAGCTTAACACAGCAAAGAACAGATGTTCAGGATGATGAATAGTTCTGACTGCTAGCAGGAATAATTTACTGTTTATGTTTTCAATCATGTTCCCTTAGGCTCTGGATGGGGGCTGCAATCTGTTATCCCCTGTGACGCTTTTGTAAAAGTCAAACACAACATTGGTAAGACTGACTTCCTATTTATGGTTTTCCTTTCATAATGTATAGCTTGTATATACTAAAATACACCCTACTTATTTGCAGATAAGGGTTCTGAATATCTTTCCTAAAAAGGGAACTTTGGACATTGACAACTCAGGTCATGACTTCCTTGTTATGTGAGAAATCTGCATTTGATATTTAGTAATCTGCAATATAATCTCATGCAGAAGAGTCTACCAGGGCAACAGCAAAGGCATTGTGGATACTTGGAAAATATTTAGTGGTGTAAGAAAGGCAACATCATCCTGCAGGTAAGTATATAGATTCTAAGCCACGTCTACCTTCCAATTGTGATTCTACTGCTTAAAAGCCGTAGGACTCTGAACAAGTCACTTATTTATTTGTATTCTTGTGTCACTGGCAAACTAAAAACAGTATCTACCTAATTTAAATGCATTTTATCACTATATTTAAATCTAAGATTAATAGTAGCATAGCATATCAAACCTCAAGGAGAACAGATTTTATTATTTGCTAATAATTTGGGGGTATATGGAGAAATTTGATAAACTTAAGGGTCTCTTCTTATCAAATGGCTTACACACACATTTCTCCAAAGATGTATGATATGCTTTATGTCACCATTATTTAGGGACATGCAAATTACAATCCCAAATCACATCATCTCATCGAGGGTAGCTGCCACAGAGAAAGAGGACAAAGTATGGACCAGGATCCTGAGAAATTGAAACCTGTGCACATTGTTGTTCAGAGTGTAAGATGCTAGTGGCACTTTGGAAGATAATATGGTAGTTTCTCAACAGCTTAAACATAGAATTACCTTGTGTAATGGCACTTCTGATTGTCTACAGTCGTACCACTCTTACATGCACCTGATCTCATCTCATTTCATATGTAACAGAATTGAAATCAATGTGTCAGATATTTGTATGCCCATATTCATGGCAGAATTACTCACAAGAGTTAAACAGTGAAAGCAATCCAGGTGTCCACAGTGGATGATTAGATCAACAAAATTGGATATACACACTTGCCTATATAATGTGGCAAATATTTTCTGAGTACTCTCCATTTTCTAGAAATGATTGCTGGTCATTATTGAATAAAACGGTCTCATGTTTCTGGGCTGGATTTTTAAAGCCACATGAGGGAGCAGTAGCACATAGTTTACAGTTCTAGCTGGATGTGTGACACTGGACAAGTCTCACATTTCCTGAGTCATCTTTTCCTCATGTATAATGAAGCACATGTGCTGAAGGGACAAAAGAAATAATTTTCCTTCTTACGTTTCAAAAGATTTGAAATATATATGCAAACAGGATGGAAAGAGGACATAAGAACCAGTAGGGGGCAGAAGATGAATAGGATAGATACTGGGCTGATGTGAAATTTTAGAAAACACCATCTAAACTAGTATTATGGAAACCTAAGTAAACAGCAAGCACTCAGGGTAACTTGATGCAGGGACACATGCAACAGACTAGTTATCCAGAGTGCTTGGCTCTATGATGAAAGTGATGCAAAAGCAATGTGTTCATGAGGAACAACTGTGCAAATAAAGTAGAATAATTCAGCAGCAATGGAATGTCATCTCTACATTACATACCTATTGTAGGGCTCTCATTCCAGAATGAGAAGAGAATTGTCAACAGGTCAACCTTCACTCAGATGTCAGGGATCAAGACAAATGTAGAATGCACTCATTTAAAGGTACCCTGTACCCCTCTTTTGCTTGCTCTTAGATTTTCTTCTGCTTATTTAAGTCATATCATCTGAAGCTTTATATCATACATGTAATGACATAATTATGACAGTTAAGCAATGAAAAATGTCTATCATGTCATCCACCATTCTTTTGCAATGACAGTACCTTAAAATGTGAAAAATAATACCACCAGTTAGTATGCCCATGTGGATGAGGGAAATGTCATAGTACAGACAATTCAGGGCTGCTAAGAGAGGGCAATCAGTATTCTCCAGGGATGAACCCTGATTGGTTACTCAAGCCCAGTGGCCAAATACAAACTAATAGAAAGAGATCATGAATTGAAAAGGGAGTGGAGAATGGACATGGAAAGAGTTGGAAGAAGAAAAAGAGAAATGATGTAAATACTGTAGAATTATATAAATTCTCCAAAACAATCTACATATTGCATGTGCACTACTTCGAGAGCACATATACAACCATAGTCTTATTCAGCCTGCATATCTGATCATTTACATATTCCATATGCCTCTTCTCCTGCCTGTGATATCCATCAACCTATTTTCTTTATTTTCAAGTTGTTTGGGCTTTTAAGGGATATCATGCAAGGGTCTTCTCTGTCTGGCCTTCAGTTTCATCCATATTGTTACAAGTAGAGCTTAAATAACTTGAATAATGTATCCCTCTGGCTGTTTAATATATACATGCATGTGTGTATGTGTGTGTCTGTATGAATATAAGTATATATGTGATAATTTCTTTTATTCAGTGATCTGATATAGATGTTCCTATTTCTAGGCTGTTGTGAATAGAACTTCAATAAATGGTATTACTGTCTCTGCAAGGGGTTAATTTCATATCCCTTGGAAACATTTTCAGAAGAGAGACTTCTGGGTGGACATTCTACTATTGAAAAATAGCCACTCTTGTTATGAAACATATGCTGTTCTTTCCCACTCTCATCCTCTTGGAAGGGGGTAGTTTTAAAACAAAAAATAAGAATCTTTGACAATCTTCCTATTAAAAGGCAGAGTCTAATTCCACTTTTCTTGATTCAGGGCCAGAATTAGAGACATGTTCCCTCCTGTCAATAGGTATATATGAAGGGTGACTGTAAAGGCTGATTAGAAATGCAAGTGCAGCATTTGACTGACTCACAAGATATCCAAGAAACCTTGACACTGCATTTGAACATGGCTCAAGTCACATGAAGAAGCCACATATAGATGCTCTCTAATGAAGAGCTCTAGAAAATCCCTTCCCATCAGTCTAGATAGAAATGAACTTTTAGATACTAACACTATTCCTTCAAGCCTGGCTGAAGCTCTAGGGAACAAAGGCCAGATATTCCCAGTAAGCCCCTGCCAGACTACAGGCTTGTCAGAGACTAAATGTGATGATAGATGCTTACGCTGTAAAGTTTTGATGTTTTCGTTTTTACTCTTTCATTTTTTGTAAATACTAGATAACTCAAACATAGGATAATGGTATTCAGGAATATAAAGGCATAGGAATTTAAAGATAAATGACCTGGCAATTAAAACAATGCTTCTATAGATTCCTTTAGGCATGGATCCACCAACCCCATTCAAACACAGATCAAAGGATTTTCAAGCTATACTATCCCCCAGTCCCTAAACCCATGTACCATGAACACCAGTGCTTAAGACCATGTCTTGGAAACAGATGAAAGCTTCTTATCTACTGGTGCTGTTACCACTGACCGAAAGGACATCCATTGGCAGATATTTATAAACATTCTCCTAGACAGCAAGTCTGCAGATGTGAGCCTCTCATGTCCTAGACATTCTAGTTCACAAATACAAAATGGTGAGTCTGGCTTTGGGAAAAACTATATAGTGATCTTACTCAGTTACATGCCTTGAGGAAGGTTTTTTTCCAGGCAAAGGACAGAAAATGACTGGTTTGCAGCCAGCCTGCAGGGCAAGCTTATAATATAAAGGGGACTGTTGAATGTGGTGAACCACGTATCTCAATAAATATTTGTTAAATAAATAAAAAAATTGTAACATAGCATTGTTCTATGTACCAGAGTTTAGAAATAAACTAGGCACTCAAGTGGAGCGTCTAGTATAATTAGACTGTTCCCATCTCTGAGCATTTAACTTTGTCACCTACCAGCTGAAAGTGACAGAAATAGTGAGTCAATTGGACACCAGTCTTTTTGGCCATGATTTTGATGATCTACTTATCCTCTTGATGAAATAAGGCCTAACTACCCCCTAAATAAATGTCACCAGGTGACAGAAGACATGCTAAACCTGACACTGGTTATGAGACTGGCAACAGTTATGAATCATATCCACATGTAACTTACCCAGTGTGCTGTACACCAGGTGAGCCACACTGTGGTGGCTCTCTGGAAGAGAGTACACTAATATGGGCTGAAGCGTTTAGAATCTAGAGGATGAGGTGATGTCCAGTCCCTGCGAGTGGATGGACCTGCATAGTTTAACTTCACTGGCACATGGAGAGGAAACCTCCTAGGCTGAGGACGAGGGTGGGTGTAACTGTCACAGAAGCAGAGGAAGCTACCCAGAGGGGAGCTTTACCTTTAAATGGTGGGTTCATCTGACAAGAACACGGGAACTGGTAGCTCAAATCTTGGGGCTCTGAGAAGATCAAAAGTGTCAAGACTAAACATGAACTCTTGGGTCTTTACAATACTTCACTTCTTTAGACAATCACCTGTAAAATCAGAGAGGGCATGGGTGCTCTCCTGGCCACGTTAATTCTGATTTGTGAATCCTGACAAATTAGGAGCACTTAGTCATTTTCAGAGACACTTGCTGTCCTGATTTTCTTTGAAGAGAGGTCCTTTTTTTTTCTTTCTGTTGTTAATGTTAGAGATCACTCAGTGAATTTAGGCTTAGGCTAATCTCTGAGGACTCTCTCAAAATTTGAGCATGATATTGAGTCATTTAATTTTAGGCAGTCATAAGAGGGGTTGTTACATTTAGTGCAGAACTCCACTGGGAATTAAAAGGAAGAATATTTAGAGAGAGACAGAGGCAAGATCTGATTTGGCAGCAAATTACCCCACTGAGCAATCTCACGAGCCAAGAAATGCTACTTTATAAACCTTAAAGAAAAGACTCTTTCATATGAAATAAATCTTTCTAAAATAAAATCTCAGCAAGGTTGAAGAACTATTTATATTCCTTTCTAATGAGAAAAAAATTCACTATCCTAGACAGTAAGGGATTTATGATCTTCATTAAATTGTTCAAAATTAGGAATACAGAAGAGTAAAAAGCACCATTACTACTTAATGTAAAAACAAAATGCAAAAACATGTTTGCCTGCCACTTCCAAAATCAAATATGTGCTTTAATGAAAATCCCAAGTTTAATTTCACATGCCTCCGATTATTTAAAGTAAAATTAATTTTCATTTAGGGAAGAGTTTGGCTGGCTTTAAAATAAGTGGTCCTAATAATCTAACAATCCATGTATATGAAAAGCATCATGGGTTAGGTGGCCTTAACTTTTCCAAGGGAGAAAATTAAAAGCGAAATCATGCCTCTTTGGGAAGTTCTAACTTGGATTCGTAAAAGTCAGCATAAATGGAAAAAAATACAAATATCTGTACTTAAAAATGTGTGTTCTTAGCCATTAGCATTTCCTTTCAACTGTCTATATTCATTTATGGTTCAATGGTCTCATTTTTATTTCAGAAACTGACAAAAATCTTATGTCAGCATTTGCCTTCAGTTTGCATTGGGCCTCCTTTGAATCCAATGGAGGAATTTGCTCTGTACCAAACAGCAGAGGAGACTGTCCACTTGCAGCTTGGGGACTCCACTTCTCTGACATTTCCTCAACAGGATAAAACTCTTGGCAATCCTGACAACAGACTAGGACATGAATGCCAGTCAAAATGAAAAAACAGAAAACAAGGACAAGTTATTGTTCATCTAAGAATGGGTAAAGGAAGAGGCTTGGTCTATGAGGCAAAGAAATGCAGTGAGACTACTGGGGTATACTGTGGATCCACTCTTGTCCTCCCAAGAGACATGTTAAAATCCATATCCCCATGATGAGAATGTAACTCCAGGAAGAGCCTTTGCGGAGGCAATCAAGTTAAAGGGATGTCATTTATACCTTCATCTAATATGAACAGTTGGCCTTATGAAAGGCAATTTGGGACAGACCTCCAAAAGGAGATCTGTGGGAACACACAGGTAAGATCCTATGTGAAGACGAAGAGATCTATTTATAAATCAAGTAATGCTGAGGTCTGCAGTATTCACCAGAACCTGGAAGACAGGTAAGGGCAGATTCTCCCTTATAGCCCTCAAAGGGAAGCAATCTTGTAAACCTTGATTTTCAATATAAGGACTTGAGAGTAGACTAGGAAATTAATGCAGACTTAATACGTTTACTTTAAACTATCAGTTTATTCGTATTCCCTTCCATTAAACCCCAGGCACTGAAAATTTGCATGAAGTGTTTCTGCTTCCCTATCTTTGCGACACAAATTACAACAAAAGCAGCCTATCATACCTTCTGTAGCTCATATATGGCATTCCTTAAAACAGATCTTCATATGCCCTTTTTAATTTTTTTAAACATATCTTTCCGAGGACTTGGAGCCAGTTTTGTGTAACTGACAGAACATTTGAGGCAGACTTTAACACATACACAGAGATACTAATATGCATGTATGAATATAATGCTATAATACCTTAGCTAATTAAATATTGTAAACCAACGCACTCAACGATCAAATAGTAAATATTACTTCTTAGGCCAAATAAATAAGACTGACCCGGTTTTTATATTAAATATTAGCAATTTTGTATAATGCACTCTGTTAGCCAATAAATGATAGACATTGAATGAGACAATGTAACAAGTCTTAGACAGTTCCCACAGTAAGAAAACTTGGCATATGGCCATTCTCTTACACTGGTCTCATTCATATACTCACAGTCATAGTTGCTAATGAGTATCACTTAGTATTTTCTAGCGACAGACTTTCTAGTGAGTTTCTAGGTTTCCAGCTGCTAACAGCGCATGAACTCAGACTCATTTTCAAAGGAAAGTCATTAGGCTGTAACGACTGAATAATAGATATTAAAATCCTCAGTGTGGTGTCCTGAATCAACGAGTCCAGAGAAGCAGAGGTGCGTCCCGATCCGCCCAGTATTTCGGTCCTTCCTTCGGCCCACAACCTACCAGAAACACTCCCTAACTAGCAACCAGCTACTGATCCGCTTGCGTACTCCCGCCTCCTGGGCTACCCAGATGCCGGAAGCAGTTTCTCCGTTCCTTATTGGACCGTCAGTGGACGAATCAGTCAAGACCTCCCATCTGTAAGCCCCGCCCCCACCTGCCACACAGGCACACCCACTAAGGAGAGCAACCAAACCCGCGCTGCGCAAAACCTGCTAACACGCCTGCGCAGGCGTGCGTGCCCCCGGAAGCTGTTCGTCGGCCTGTGACACGTAGCAACAGGGCTCTTGCCGAGTCTGGAACTGAGTTTTGGGGGGTTACTAGGGGCCGCTGGAGCTGCAGCTGCCGCCGCCGCCGCCGAAGCGTTTGGTGAGTGTCCGGGGCCCATGTTGCCCTTCCGGCTTCTGGCTTCTGGCGGCAGTCCTACGGGCCGGCTGCCTGGTCTGTCTGCGCGGGCTGTGGTCTTTCCCTCCACCCCCCACCTCCCCTCTCAAGACCCTGTGCTGCGCGGCCGGACCCCCGGTTTCTATGTAGGTGAAGCGGCGCCTGTGCACGACCTCGCCTCTACCCCAGGCCTTTCTGCTCCCCACTGTGCGAGTGTCTTCTCAGCCCCCCACCCCCACCTTAGGACCACCTCCAGATGCGGAGTGCGGTTTCAGGAACGCAGTCCGTCCGAGGGTGTTTGCTTAAGCAAAGGACCACAGGACGAATCAAGTAGGACCTTGCGTGTCAACAGTGTCGGCCCTCTCTTCTTCTGTTGCAGATCATTTGCAATGTCAGGCTTTGATAACTTAAACAGCGGTTTCTACCAGACGAGTTACAGCATCGACGAGCAATCTCAGCAGTCCTACGACTATGGAGGAAGTGGAGGACCTTACAGCAAGTAACTTTTCAACTTTGACAATCTACTTAGTGTATATAGTTCACGAACGAATGTATTCTGCATGCCCGGCTCTGCCTTTAAAAAAAAAAAAAATGAATACATAAACTTATTCCTATTCAGGAATGGGATTTAATGCCATTTTTCGTGGTCTGGAGAGATAAGCCATTTGATTTCAGTTTGAAGTTTCCTGTTTATAATTTATTCCCTGAAAAAGAAAAATCTTCTATTGTGCCAAAAAAGGACAAGTACCTTGTTGAAGTAATATTTACAAATAGTCTAGATGGGTGCTTCAGCTACCTAGACTATAAGGCTATTTAAAAATTTAAAAAAAAAATATTTGATAGCTTACGTGATAGGTAAGTCTGACTTTCAAACTTTCAAATCAGCAGATATTTAAAGAGCAAGTGACATGGGTTTGCAGCGTAAGATCCCCATTATGAGTCATCTGTTGACTAATAGGACTATTGATAATCTTTATTACTCTTCATACTGAAGTATTGTGGTTAGTACTAAAGAAGTTATCAGTTTGGGGCTGAAGAAGAGAATTAAACCTTAGGATCTGAACTGTTAAAAAAGATAATATCGTCTATAATATTCAGTGTTTGGGGGTACTTTGAAAGTTTTCAGCCAGTCTCTTTTACACATTATGTCTTTAGTCTTTTAGAATGATGGGATGAATCGTAGTGGTTGCCCCTTGAATGAAGGAGTTTCATGTGCTTTCCCTTTTCCTGAGAGTCTTTAATCTTTCTGAGAGTCTTACAGAAACGATGGGCCTATTTTCCAGAAATGCATGGATATGCTCATACATACATGTATGTATGTATGTATTTATTTATTTATTTATTTATTTATTTATTTTGGTTTTTCGAGACAGGGTTTCTCTGTGTAGCCTTGGCTGTCCTGGAACTCACTTTGTAGTCCTGGCTGGCCTTGAACTCAGAAATCCGCCTGCCTCTGCCTCCCAAGTGCTGGGATTAAAGGCGTGCGCCACCACCGCCCAGCTTCATACATACTTATATTGGTACAATATAACTTGGTTCAATATAGATGTCATCTGTGTGCATCTATAGACCTTGTATTCAGATTTCATAAAGACTATTCCGGGGTGAGAGCAGGGCAAAGCTCTGAGTCCAGTCAGTCTGTGAAGTGCAGGCCCGACTAGAATGTGCTTCCATTCGTTATGTAGTGACCGTGCTAGGGCTTTTCCAAGCACAAAGGAAATTCAGGCTGTTTTTTATAACCCATAGATTATTTGAATCTACTTAGTTTGATGGATAGATAGATATATCTTCCAACCTAACCTGTTGATGAAAGAAGTAAGTATACAAACATATCCTCTATGGATTAGATTTTTTTTCTGTTCCCAACCATATACCAGTGACAGTTTGTTCTGAATTAGTTAGTTGGGCAGGATTAAAAATCATACAGAGAGAGAGAGAGAGAGAGAGAGAGAGAGAGAGAATCCTTTCACTTATCAAAATACATATTTTAGTGAGAGTTTTCTGTACTTGAAAGCAAAAAAATATGTGATCAGATTCTATCTGGAAAATCCCTAAACAGAATTTTTGAAGAACCTGACACTGTATGTTAGCCTTCTTTTGACCAAATAATCTTTTCTCTTGAGACTAATTAGAAGTTTCTATTTAGAATGCAATTTCCCAAGCTAATTTCTTTCCAGTTTAATATCCTGACCATATTTTTGTAACTTAAATGTGTAACTTGTCCCCTCCTTATACCAACAATTATGTGACTTTGTTTTTACCGTGTAGTTGTTACATACAAACTCTCTTGTTTAGTATTCTGCTTCTATTCTAACCAACTCATATGTCAGTAAGCATTGATTCATACTGGTAGAGATATTTTACATAGCCATAGCTATCAGCTAGCATACATATAGACTTATGAATTAGGATTGAGAAAGCAAGAGCTAGGATGCAGTAGCAGCAATACCTGGGAGATTCCCAAGCTTTTTTGTTTTTTTTTTTTAAAGATTTATTTATTTATTGTATGTTGCTGTCTTCAGACACACCAGATGAGGGCACTCAGTCGCATTACAGATGCCACCATGTGGTTGCTGGGATTTGAACTCAGGACCTCTGAAGGAGCAGTCGGTGCTCTTAGCCACTGAGCCATCTCTCTAGCACGGGATTCCCAAGCTTTATGAAAAAATTAGATTTATTTGCTTTTATATGTGCCTGCAAGTATATCTGCCACCTAATTATATTTTAAATGTTATCTCGGCTTCCCAACTTGTATTTTATTTTCTTTGCTAACTTGTTAAAAACAATCAGTGATAACTTTAGTTGTTAGGGAAAATATAGGTTCACATAGTTTAATAGCTGGATTGTCTTAAAGTTTGACTTACTAGCCTTACTGTTCTAAAGTTGCCCTGTGATTTTAGCCTTCAACATTTTATGGGTTCCTCTTACTGGTATTTCACCTTGTCATCTGAGTTGATACCACATCGTTTTCTAGATATGCCCTTAAAATATATAGTAACGCCAGTCACTTATTTTAAGAAACCAAGGGCTGTTACATTTTTACCTTTAATTTATCTGATAACATTTTATGAAACATTTTTATGACCATAAGTAGAAACCCTATGTTGGGATTTTATCTTTACTGTTGGTACAGAGATTATGACAGTGTTGATGTAGCATATGCTACTTGCCTGCTATAAAAGCATTGCTGTAAAAATTATGCATGCCACAACATAGTTTGGTTTGCAACCAACAGTGACTCAAATTTTTAGAACAGGTCCTGGAGAGACAGGGAAATAGTAAAATCCCATTTCTTTTTCACACTGCATTTGGAAGAAGGGATGACAGTCCCATTCTAAGTTGTTGTTAGCCTACAGTACCTCTAGCTTACAATCAGTGCCACTCACTCCAAGATGCTCCATGAGTCGTAAGGTATTTTTTAGAGAGCTTCTAAATTCAAAAAACACATTCCGTGCCTTTCGGGTATGTTAACATTTGCAAGTATGTTATGTCGCAAAAATAAGGTCTGGTCCCTGAGTCTGAATCAGGGAAGTAATGTTGTATTTGTTATTGCAATATACTTGGGAAAGGGGAGTAAGGTGATTGCATTTAAGGATTCCCTGACTGACTGACAGGTGAAGAATTGTGACTGTTCTTCAGTCCTGGCACTTTAATACACATCTTTTTAATATTCTGTGTCACACAAAATATCTCTTCCATACTATTACACTTTTCTAGGAAGAGACACACGCTTAAGTTGCTAGCTAAGCTACTGGCTTTTCATGGAGACCATTTATTTAAAACAATGGACTTACTATGATTAGTTAGAATTCATTATTTCGCTGGGCAGTAGTGGCGCACGCTTTTAATCCCAGTACTTGGAAGGCAGAGGCAGGCAGATTTCTGGGTTCGAGGCCAGCCTGGTCTACAGAGTGAGTTCCAGGACAGCCAGGGCTATACAGAGAAACCCTGTCTGGGAAAAATGTCGGAAAAAAAAAAGTTCATTATTTTGCAGATAAGTTTTAAAAAATTAGTTAGTGAACTTTTCATTTCAAGAAAAGCAGCTGCTAGCATTTATCACCAGTGATCAGCTTCAAGTTTTCACACAAAAATGAGGATTTTGGAAAATTTTTTTTTATCATCAATAGTTTTCTAGCAAATGAGCATTTTTTTCCCAATAAAATTAGGGACAATTTTAACAAGTGTGATTTTTCTAATGTTTAGAATATGATACATATAAAACTAATATTATAAAGTAGCAAGTAATATTACAAAATTATATGTAAGAAATGCAGCCCATTTACAAAGTGCAAGACAGAGTAATATATTTTAATGTAACTAGGGCATAAAAAGTTCAGTGATGCTGTTTCAAGTTTATGTTGCAAATTGAATTTTTACAAAACGACTGGTTTTTGTTTTTTTGTTTTTGTTTTTTGGGTTTTGGGTTTTGTTGTTGTTGTTGTTGTTTTGGTGTTTTGAGACAGGGTTTCTCTGTGTAGTCTTGGCTGTTCTGGAACTCACTCTGTAGACCAGGCTGGCCTCGAACTCAGAAATCCTCCTGCCTCTGCCTCCCAAGTGCTGGGATTACAGGCATGTGCCACCAGGCCTGGCTGACTGTTTTGTTTTGAGTTTAAATATAGCATTGAAAATATTCATGGCAGGTATGTTGATGTATACCTGTAGCACTAGTTCCTAAGATGCAGGTGGCTCTGTAGTGGGCACCACATCAGCCAGAGCTACAAAAGAATTTTGTCTCACATTTTTTTCCTTTACAAGACTGAAAAGGATATTATAATACTCAGTTTTCCAGTCTTATCTAGTCTGCAACACTAGATTTTCTTCAAATATTTTAACACAGTAATAATAGTAAATCACAACACACCGAATACAAAAGTAGATTAAAGAAATCTAGCTATATAATTTAATTTTTCATAGTAATTTTATTGTAAATAGTTTTGTCATAAAGTGTAATATGTTTCAAGTTACTTCAGATGAATTTTAAATATTGAGTTTCCTTGATAAATATTGATAGTTAATTGTTCATAAAATACATTGTATTTCCAGTAGATTTTTAAGACTACAAAGGGGCTCTAAGATTAGAGTGTTTTAGAACTGCTAGCTATACTATTTCTGGTTTCTTTTGTATTCCTTTTTCTCTCCCTCTCCCTGCTTTCCCCTCAAGAATAAACTATTTAGTCAGCTTGTAGAAACCTCTGTATGGAGATACTCTAGTGATCTCATGGACTCTGGTAAATGCTAATAGATCAACACAACAGCATATTATCCTAACTCAGGAAAGGAGAATTGTTATCCTGAACTGCTCAACTAGCTGATCCTAACGAAGGTTGTTCTTGTATAAGTGGGTATGCACATCAGAAATCAGCACGTCTTTGTTCCAGAAAAGCTAGGAACCTGCAAATACAGAATATAATTTTGTGTAAAGAAGGATTTTGAAATGACACTTATTAGTTATTAAAAGTTGATGATCACTGAAGTTTAATAGCCTAGTTTTGAATCCTGGCACCACAGTGGCTAATTACTTTAGCCCAAATTTGAGTTTACATATCCTTATAATGAAGGCAGTAGACCCATTTCATGGGGTTGTAGTTAGTAATAGACAATTCACATTAAACTCTTACAAAATAGTGCTTTGCACCTAATAACTCTGAAAGGGAATGTTTAGGACATTTGCAGTAGTTAAGATATACTTCCATATTGCAATAGCTCATTTTAGAGTTAGCCAATTGATTTTTAAATTTTAATATTTTTATTCTTTGAAAGTTTTGTTATATTTATACAATGTGTGTTAATCATATCTACTCACTACCTCTCTGCAGCTGCTTGTGCCTTCTGGTCATCTCCCTCCCAACTTCATGTCCTCGTTTTTATGATTATTAGTAACATCCTGAGTCTAATTAGTACTGCCTTTTGTACATGGGCTTGTGACATGTACTGGGGCATGAACAGCTTACCTGTTGTCTGTGTCCTGAAAAAAAAAAAATGACTCTTCCCTCAGCAGCTGTTAGCTCCAGGAGCTTTCCTATAAGGGTGGGGCCTTGGCCTGTCCCCAAGCCATGATATGAATTTTGTCTGACTTGATCTGTGCAGGCTTGTTAAGGTAGGCACAGACAGTGTCAGCTGTGTGCAGCAGCCAGGCCACAGCCAGAAGTCGGCATCATGCAGCCCTCCTCCCGGTCCCTGCCAGAAGTCAGCATCCCGCAGCCCTCCTCCCGGTCCCTGCCAGAAGTCAGCATCCCGCAGCCCTCCTCCCGGTCCCTGCCAGAAGTCAGCATCCCGCAGCCCTCCTCCCGGTCCCTGCTCTTACATTCTTCCTGTCCCCACTTGTGGAGGTTTGCGAGCCTCAACTGTTAGGAGACTGACTGATGTAGACGGCCCATCCAGAGCCGAATGATGTAGAGTCTGGCCCCTCTAGAGCTGACTGATGTAGACTCTGGCCCATCCAGAGCCGACTGATACAGACTCTGGCCCATCCAGAGCCGACTGATACAGACTCTGGCCCATCCAGAGCCGACTGATACAGACTCTGGCCCATCCAGAGCTGACTGATGTAGACGACCCATCCAGAGCTGAGTGTTACTTGGCACTTGGACTGGTTGTACTATTAAAATCTCAGAAAGGACTTTAGATACTGTACACTTACAATGCTTCATTATTTTATTTGGGTAATTAATTTAAAATTAGTTTGATTTTTAAAATCTCAGCATTAATGGCTCTCATTACATTTTTGCATTTTTCATACAGAATCCAGAAGTAATCAAAAATAAGTAGGCTATCATTTTAAAATATCTTTGAAATAATTAATTTTATACTACTCATTATGTAATAAGATTAGTCCACTGAAGCACTAGGTGTATGGTGAGACAGGCATTTATACACAGGACTCCAGTGCAATCCTGTTCCCTCTCAGTCACTTAAATAGCACACAGTAAAGTGTTCTTCCTGAAGACACAGAATTTGTTATAAATCCAGTGAGGCAGTAAGTGTGCGGTGCCTTAGATAACTTTCAAGCACAATTCAAGCACAAGATGGTCCAAGAACATTTTATATCCAGGAAGCTGTCACAAAGAACAAGCTTGATTGCCCTCTCTTGACCTCCACCCCCTCCCTGCCCAAGTTTAAAATTGATGTTTCCTACCAAGGTCTTCTCATTTGCAGTGAAAGAATGATTCCATGGGTAGCCAAACTACGGAGAATGTAGTCGTCTGTCATCCCCAAACTTCTTTTGTTATCTTCAGCATATGCTTATTTCAGGACATACTGTAACACTCATTCTGGGCCACCAGGAAGTGACAACAGAGTTTATTTGTTGGTCTCCTGGTGTTTAAAGTGTGGTAGTTAATTTGTGTGTGTGCAGTGTAAACGCTATCAGCAACAGGAGGTGCCTCTGAGAACACCCATCTCTGTAGACTGTCATGTCGGCACAGCGCCGGCACAGCGTCTGCACAGCGACAGCACCTTTTCTTTGGGCCTATCCTATAAAGAGGTTTGAAAGGACGTAAGCACTCTGTTGCTGTCAAAGGAAAAGAGGAGTCCAGGAATAACAACTTGTTAATAGGTTTAAATATGGAGAATAAAACTTAAAATGTCTTTATTTACAGGCAGTATGACTACTCGCAGCAAGGCCGATTTGTCCCTCCAGACATGATGCAGCCACAGCAGACATACACTGGGCAGATTTACCAGCCAACTCAGGCCTATCCTCCAACAACACCTCAGCCATTCTATGGCGACAGCTTTGAGGAGGAGCCCCCTCTGTTAGAAGGTAGGATGGAATGGTATAGGTTGAAGGCCATGTCTGAAAAGCATAATGCCAGAAATATTTTCAATTTTAAAGTATGAATTTTCCAATATCTTTATAGACTAAACTGGTTTGGCATCTTTAATTAGAATGTCTGGAATGCTATGCACCCCTTTGTTTTTCCCAAGATAGAATCTTGCTAGGAAACCCAGGGTGACCTCAAACTTGACATGTTCCTTCTGCCTCAGCCTTACAAATGCTAAGATTAGAGGTGTGAGCCATCATACTTAGTTTAAAATGTTTTGATTATTAAATTGGTTTTAAAACTTTGAATTTCAGATCATTTCACATTTTGTATTTTGAGACTAGAGGTGCTCAGCATATACTCTGGTCTCCGCTGATTAGTAAAGACAAATCCAAAAGGAGATGTTGTCCTTTCTTATGAACGAATAGTAGGTAGCATTTGGTTGGTGACTGTTTAGAAGAGAGTTTATACTGGACCAGAAAGGACCATTCCTTTGAGCACGTAATATTTAAATATGACATTTCAGATTATTAATTAAATTCTGCCTATGGAAGATGTGACAGCAAATAGCATGATATTTATAGATCTGTGTGGAAATAAACTATTGATTGCATAAAAGATGTACCTCTCAAATAATATTCCAGAAATCTGAACACAAATTCATGCAGTAACTACCTGTAATTTCATGGAGTACATGGGTATTCCTAAGCTGCAGGTAAAGAATCAGTCTCTTTTTGTTAGCCATGTCCAGGTGTTCTTTTCCTTGAGACTGAGGCAGAGGTTGGTCTTTTCATCTCCATATCCCTCCTAACACAGAGGTTAGGCACAGGCAAAAGCCCAACCTGTAAAACGGTCATGAGGACACAGTATACTGACCATTGCTGAACCCTGTTCGTTCCTCTGTATTTAGCTTTATGTCCTGTTCAGGCATTGATTCTGGAAATCACCACAGATCCCAAAATTTATAACAAGAGTGTCCATTGCTGAAAACTATTTTGAAATGGAAGGTATTGGTCTCTCATTCTGTGGAGTAATGGGCTTTCAAATATAAAATTTTTAGGTAAATTTACATAAACTGCTAAAGGCATATCACAAATTCTGACTTCCTTGTTTACTTACTGTTTTAGAGTTGGGTATCAATTTTGACCACATTTGGCAAAAAACCCTAACGGTGCTCCACCCGCTGAGGGCAGCTGACGGCAGCATTATGAATGAGACGGACTTGGCCGGGCCAGTGGTCTTCTGCCTTGCCTTTGGGGCCACGCTGTTACTGGTAAGTTATCACTGGTAAGTTATCGGCTGTTGGGTAAAATGAGAGCAGAATTTTAAATACTCCAACAAGAGACATTAGGAACCTCAGCTTGGACAGATTTTAGTGTTTCTTGAATTTATTCCTTATTTCTCCATCAGTAGTAAGTATTGGACAACATATGTACAAACTAATTTCTTGAGCCAGATGTAGGAAACAAAACAACAACAATAACAACAAGAACAAGTCACAGCTGTAATCAGAGCCTTAGGAGACTGGAGTAGGAAGAGTAAATTCTAGGCCAGTCTAGACTGTATAGATGATGTGTATGTATGTATGTGTGTAATAGTAAAAAATAAGAAAAAAAAGAACATCAGAATTTCTTAGTTTTAGAAAATTGGCAATATATTTTATTGTCCTGTACTTTTAAAAATTAGAGACTGTGGTTTTATTTAATTTTGTTCTAGTTTTATGTTGCTGTGATAAAATACCTAGAGGAGATGGGGATGAGGAACCCTAAAGAAGAAATGGTTATTTTACCACAATCCTAGTTATGGATCACTCATTACTGCCCAGATGTCAAGATGTCAGGAGCTTTAAATAGTCTATTACATCCACAGTCACGAGCAGACAGAAATGAATGCAGTCATGCCTACCGCTTAGCTCACCGTTTACACAGTTCAGAGCACAAACCCAGGGAATTGTGTCAGTGTCCTTCAAGCACAGTCTTCTTCCACATCAGTGTATTCAAGAACTGTCCGCCACAAACATTCACAGGCTAGCCTGATGTAGACAATTGCCCACACACATGTCCACAGACTAATCTGATCTAGATAATGCCCCTCAAACAGGTCTGTAGGGTAGCCTGATCTAGTCATTCCTCCATAAATATGTCTACAGGCTAGCCTGATCTAGACCTTCTCTCACAAATGTGTTCACAAGTATCCTGATCTAGAAATAGCTCATTGAGACTCTTCCTGGGTGATTCTAGATTGTGTCAGTTTTAAAATTAACTATTTCAAATGGCTAGTCCTTGAACAGTATTTCATTGTGTAGCTTTCCTGTACATTTTAACTTTTTTTTAAAAAAAGATTTATTTATTTTATGTATGTGAGAACACTGTAGCTGTCTCCAGACACACCAGAAGAGGGCATCAAATCCCATCACAGATGGTTGTGAGCCACCATGTGGTTGCTGGGAATTGAACTCAGGACCTCTGGAAGAGCAGTCAGTGCTCTTAACCGGTGAGCCATCTCTCCAGCCCCACATTTTAGCTTCTAATGAATCAAAATATTAAAGAATGACAAGTTTTTGTCTCTACCTCTCAATTCCCCAGGAATATTAAAATATGTTGAAAGAAAATGTTGCTATTTGTTTTCTCTCATCTGAATTACAAAAGATAAGTAATGTACTTGATAGAAAATGCTGTCAGTAGCCAGAAGACCTGAGCTTCCACACACTCACACTTGGCCTTGACCTGGCATTTTAGTCCTTCAGTTCCCTCTGCAGGATAACAGCCCTGTGAATTATTTTGATGTGCCACCACACCCAGACAAGAGACTGGGCATGGAGTCTTAGACCTGTAATCATAGTTTTTGTGTGCATGAGGCAGGAGAATTTCTCTGACTTGAAGACCAGTCTGGGTTAGAATGAGACCTTTGTCTCAAAACAAAAGACAAAGCAAACATGGTGCTCCGAGGGGTGTAAAGCTGAGAGCCTGTGTGTGTGCAAAGTAGAAGTCCTTATTGCTCAGTTACCTCACCTCTCAGTGAAGGGACTCGCTTCTTCACATAGCCGTAGCCTGTATCGGGTGTTTACAAGTAAACAGTGAGTCCATCAAATGCCACAAAGATGTCACTACAAACTGTAGAGGCATTCTCAAGACTTAGTCTTTTGTAACAAAAGTCTTATCTTTTGCGATTCCTTTTTGGGATTTCTCTGCAGACTTGTTTTCATGAGAGTGTTTTGTTGGTTTTAAGGACAGGTCTCACTGGTGTAGCCTTGCCTGGTCTGGAAATCACTTAGGTAGATTGACCTTGAACTCAGAGATCTGCCTGCCTCTGCTTCCAGAGTGCTTGGATTAAAGATATTTGCCACTGCCTCAACTTATATAAGAACAGAACTTCCAACATAGGTGCTTTTGTTTTTAATCAAAGGATTGTAGAATCCAGCATAGGATTTGGAAAAGCAAGAGAAAAAAGTTCCTTCTCATTACATTCACCTGGCTTTCTTACCCTCTTCTGTGCTCTGGCTTCCTGCTTTTTCTGGATTCCCCCATTTGTTCAGTTGTATACCAAGGTCAATGCTACCAAGAAATACAGTAGATTCCTGTTTGGGGAGGAGGTACATCAAGGTTAAGAAGAGTTGGAAGTCAGGGTCTGCACAGGTTCAAGCAAAACAGCAGGCTCCCGGCACTGAGGGAGAAGTGGACACGATGCCACTGCTGACAGAGAGCTGTCTGCAGCTGGTACCCACGCGCAAAGGGAAAATTTAGTCTTTCCCAGTATCACAGACTGTATGATTTGCAGTAGTACAATCATTGTATATCTTAGCCTTGCTTCAGGGTATGCCTGTGCTCAGGAGTTGGCTAACACAAAAGGAACTCAGTAGGATTTTTAGATTTTGAAGACTTTGTCTTTTTGTCTTAATACAGCGTTGCTTGGACTTTTTGTTGTTTTGTGGTTTTGTGTGTTGTATATTCATTTGTGTGTAGTTCTAAGGAGATTACGAAAAAGGAAATGGAGTTGCGTGGATAGGGAGATGGGGAGGATGTTCGAGGATTGGGATAGAGAAAAAGTGTGATCAGAATATATTTTAATTAAGGGAGAGAAAAAGTGTGATCAGAATTTTAATTAAAACAGAAGAAGGGTGTGAACAGAGTGCCGTGTCTCCTCCCACTGCACTTCTGTAGAGTTTGATGCTTATGAATTGAGTCTTTTATGCATGTGTCATATTGTGTGAAATAAGGCCCAAATGATACTTTCTTGTCTTTAACCTCTTGTTTTCTTTTCCCATAGGCTGGCAAAATCCAGTTTGGCTATGTATATGGGATCAGTGCAATTGGATGTTTAGGAATGTTTTGTTTGTTAAATTTAATGAGTATGACAGGAGTCTCATTTGGTTGTGTGGCAAGTGTCCTGGGGTATTGTCTTCTTCCCATGATCCTGCTGTCCAGCTTTGCAGTAGTGTTCTCTTTACAGTAAGTATCTATCATAAACTCACATCTAGTGGCCAGTTCTGTGTAATAGAATGTACTTCACCTTCAGGTTGAGATAAAACCCCGATCCAACAAGCACCTGTTGTGCCTCATTGTCTTAAGGTTTCCATTGCTGTGAAGAAACACCATGACCAAGACAACTCTTATAAAGGACAACATTTAATTTGGGGCTGGCTTACTGGTTCAGAGGTTCAAGCCATTATTTTCATGGCAAGAAGCATGGCTGTATCCAGGCAGACATGGTGCTAAAGAAGGAATTGAGAGTTCTAAGTCTTGATCCAACTGCAGCCAGGAAAGGACTGGTTTCCAGTCAGCTAGGAGGAGGGTCTCACCCCCATAGTGACATACTTCCTCCAACAAGGCCATGCCCACTAATATTACCACTCCCTGAACCAAGCATAGTCAAACTACCACATTCTTGTAGATTTAAACTAAGCTATGTTCATTTTGGGTGAAGAACAATGAAAATGAGATTTGAAGTTTTCTATACAATCTCAGTTTTACCTTTGGTAAGAGTTTTACTAGTTTTTTGTTTACTGAAACAATAGCAATAATGAAGTGAATATTTGTGATCATTAAATAATGCATGGAAAAGTTCAGTTCATTTATATTAGAGTTGTGTTTAATAGTCTGGTTATCAATCTTGAAGCAGTTGGGCCTGTTGAAAACATATGACTAGTAACTACATATATAGTTGTGGGGAGTGGGAATGCTGATATGTGTAAGTGGAGAGAGGTCCTGGAAACTGCCGAGCATCCTAACAATGCTAAGCACTGGCCCTTCAGCAAAGGTAGCCAGCCCAAGGGCCAATAATGCCGAAGCTGGGAAACGGCCTAAAGGAGCGTAATAATTATACTACTTCCATTAAATCGTGAAGCATTCTTGAAGTCACTAAGCATTTGATAAAAGTCTCATTTTTATATATGACTATGTGGATTAAAAGTGTCTTGAGGATTATCTGTTCAATAGATGTGCTGAGCACTGCAATTTCTACTCTTCTGCAAAACCATGCATTAAAACTTTGTTGCCTTAGAATAGTGTATAGTTTTGGATTGGTTTGGTTTTAATATCTAATTTTTCTTATTCTTTTTTTCCCGTTACAGAGGAATGGTAGGAATTCTTCTCACTGCCACAATTATTGGATGGTGTAGTTTTTCTGCTTCCAAAATTTTTATTTCTGCATTAGCTATGGATGGACAGCAACTTTTAGTGGCATATCCCTGTGCTTTGTTGTATGGAGTCTTTGCCCTGATTTCCGTCTTTTGAACTGATTTTGTCTGGGACATGAATATCAAGTGGGCCGAATTCATTAAAAGGACCTTGGACTCTTAAAATTGGACCAGCAAACAACGGCAGTGCAGCTCATTCCGCTTCCCAGTATCCTGGAAGCAACAGAAATAGACATTGTTCATTTGTACAGGACAGTTGAGCACAGTGGAGTCACCTGAGCCCGCTAGCCCTGAGTGGCTGTGCTTAGACAGCTAAGAAGCACGATTTCTTCCCTGTTCCTACAGCCTTTAACAAGCCACTCTTTTTCCTTACAAATTATAATAGGATGTTTTTGATAGATTTTTACCAAGTGGAAAACCAACCACAAACCTGATAATCTTTCTCAGAAACAATGCAGTTATAGTAAAAAAGAAAAAAGTTTTACTGCAGAAATATTTTTCAAAGGAATTCGGAAAGAAAATACTTGCTGTATCCTCAAGTTAAGTGCTCTGAAGTAAAACTGAACAAAACAGAATTCCAGCATAGAGCTTTTGAGTTTGCACATCAAATATTTGACATTCCTATAAATTGTCTCATGAAATCTGTGCTGAGATTCAGAGATATAAGCAGTTCACAATTTACCTTACTGTAGAGATGAAATGTGAACAACTATTTAGACAATAGTGTCAACTAAATCAGGACTGGCCACGTGAGTGCTTAGTCCTGTCTCCACATGTCCCAGGAAAAAGAAATCACTTTAAGTTTTTTTTTGAGAAAACAATATTTAAAATTTCACAATTTCAGTATTGCATTATCAATGTATAGTGGATTTGATGCTTATTAAATTTTTCCCAATTAACTCTGCTGTGGAGTTTACTTTCTCTAAACTACTGTTCTCTGTCTTTTCATTAGGGTTTGATTTTCACTCAATATAAACCCAGTTTTAAAAGTAGGAGTAACACAAAGTCAGAAGGTGTTCACTTGAACGACAGTGTTACTTCTGGACTTTAAACTCACTTGGTTTGTATCATCATGCCATCTGGTGACAGAATCTGTGGAACATGTTATATGTCTTGTGTGTGAACTCCTGGCTTTTAAACTTCTCAGATTTTGGACAATTCTCAGTAGTAGTTAAGAGCAAGAATGGGATGGAAAATAAAGTCTGACCTTTTTATAAGAGGAGACCAGCAGCCAAAAGAAAAATGCTAAATTAATACATGCATACTACTTTTTAGAGTAAATTTTCATGTAGAAAATGAGAGTCACACACAATTTTCTTACTTTATTCTTGGTATTCTGGGTTTCCTACTGATGCTAAATTTCAGACTATACTTTGACACTTAATAAATTGCTTCTGAAGCTTATCTCCAGTTTTGCCTAGTGCCTTCCCCCTTCTCTGGTGGTTTGATTTTGGAGACTGGATCTCATGCAGTCAGCCCAGGCCCTGAACTCAGAACACTCATTTTCAGTTCATTTTATGTATTTCTTAAGAGGTAAATTTGTGAATGCCATCTTTTAATACACTGCTGTGTATAGTGAATAGGGAAGCTGATACCTGAGCAATTATCTCACACTTGGTTATATTTAACCCATTGTTACCCAGCTCCCCAGATACATCTAATTTTCATCTTCTTTGTTGCTTCCCCTCATCAAAACCTTTTTTATTTAAATCATTGTTGTATGGTTTTGTGGTGGTGTTGGCTACATTTTATTTAAATGTACTTATATGCTACTGGAATACAATTACCCCGTACTCAACAAAAGATACTAACATAAGGAAGATATGAAGCAATTTAACATTTCATGATTTTCTGGAAAAATGCCATAGTGGAATTGTATCTGATATATAAAGAATTTGCTTGACTACATGACACACGTATAGCCCTTTCTCTTATCAGTTTCTTTAAGTAAAAATCAACATAATCACATTTACGTATACAGTGAAGTCAGATACAGCACATGTCAAAAGTGCTGTGTGGCAGTCTTTGTTGAGCACCCAGCATAGCTTAAAGTTTACCTATTCAGTAATTGAAACCCAGTGTGGAGGCAGCACGTAAACATTTCACATCTCACTCTTGGTCATGGATTCCATAGAGTAGTAAGTCATCTCACCAGTGAGTAGTTTGTGTCTACCTATGTGCATGCTAAGGTTTATTTTACATATAGTTGGTTACTTGTGCCTATAGTCTAAATGCATACTTTATATCTCTGCTGTAATTCTGTATTGCCTACTGTCTTCCAGAGCCATATTAGATGTGTAGATATTCTTCATGTGCAGACATAGGGTTCTGTTCATCATTTGAAATCAGAAAAAATGTATAAAATGATGGGTTTCATAATGATATTTTTGTACATTTATATAAGGAATTTTAATAAGAATGAAATTAGGTCATTTGTGGGTAAATGGTAGTACAGAAAATCATCATGTTAGATGAAATAAGCGATACTCAGAAAACTGTCACATGTTTCAGGTAGTATGTTGTTAGGGAACAAAGACACCAGTGGGAAAGGGTGAATGGCTAGGTGTTATGTCAGATGGGAGGATCTTTAAAGTTTGTTTTTTTTAATGGAATACATATTTTATTCTGTTCTTCATTTCCTTCCTTCCTTCTTTCTTCCTTCCTCTTTCTTTCTCTTTCTTTTTTTATTGAATATCACCTTCATTTACATTGCCAATGGTAAAATCTTTTCTGATATTCCCCCCTCCCCTAAGAGCCCCAATCCCTCCCTTTCCTCCTTCCCCCTGCCTCCATGTATTTGCCTCTCCACCCAACACACTCCTTCCCCCCACCCCTTGGTTTCCCTTTGTTTGGGTCTCTGTTGAGCCTTTACCTGACCAGGGACCACTCCTCCCACTGATGCCCAACAAGGCCTTCCTCTGCCACATTTTTGGCTGGAACCATGTGTGCCCCTTGGTTGATGGCTCAGTCCCTGGGAGTCTTGGGGCATCTGGGTGTCCAAAATCATTGTTCTTCCCATGGGGCTGTAAGTTCCTTCAGCTCCTCTGTACCATCCTCCAGCTCCTCCATTGGGGACCCCATGCCCAGTCCAATAGTTGGTTGTTAGCATCTGCCTCTGTATTTGTAAGGCTCTGTTAGGGACCTTCTGGAGACAGCCATGGCATGCTCCTTTTGTATGCACTTTTTGTCATCCATAGTAGTGTCAGGGTTTGTTGACTGTTTATAGGCTGAATCCCCAGGTAGGGCAGTCTCTGGGTGGCCTTTACTTCAGTCTCTGCTCCTCACATTGTCTCCCTTATTGCTCCTGTGACTATTTTGTTCCCTTTCTTAGAGGAACCAAAGCACCCTCACTTAAGTCCCCCTCCTCCTTGAGCTTGTGGCAAGCAGAAAAATGCAAATCGACCTTTTTTTGTTTTGTTTTGGTTTTTTGGTTTTTTTGTTTTGTTTTGTTTTTTGAGACAGGGTTTCTCTGTATAGCCCTGGCTGTCCTGGAACTCTGTAGACCAGGCTGGCCTCGAACTCAGAAATCCACCTGCCTCTGCCTCCCAAGTGCTGGGATTACATACAGGCTTGCGCCACCACTGCCAAATCGACCCATTCTTATCTCCTTGTACAAAGCTCAAGTCCAAATGGATCAAGGATCTACACATAAAACCAGACTCACTGAAGCTTATAGAGGAGAAAGTGGGGGCGAATCTTGAACATGTGGGCACAAGGGAGAAGTTCCTGAACAGAACACCAATGACTTATGTTCTAAGAACAAGAATCGACAAATGGGACCTCACAAAACTGCAAAGCTTCTGTAAAGCAAAGGACACAGTCAATAGGACAAAACGGCAACCAACAAATTGGGAAAAGATCTTTACCAACCGTACATCTGATTGAGGGTTAATATCCAATGTATACAAAGAACTCAAGAAGTTAGTCTTCAGAGAGTCAAATAACCCTACTAAGAAATGGGGTACAGAGCTAAACAGGGAATTCTCAACTGAGGAAACTCATATGGCTCTAAAGCACCTAAAGAAATGTTCAGCATCCTTAGTTATCAGGGAAATGCAAATCAAAACAACACAGATTCCACCTTACACTGGTCAGAATGGTTAAGATGAAAAACTCAGGGGACAGCAATTACTGGAGAGGATGTGGGAGAAAAGGAACACTTCTCCATTGTTGGTGGGATTGCAAGTTCGTAAAACCACTCTGGCAATCAGTTTGACGATTCCTCAGAAAATTAGACATAGTACTACCAGCGGACCCAGCTATACCACTCCTGGGCATATACCCAGAAGATGCTCCTACATGTAATAAGGACACATGCTCCACTATGCTCATAGCTGCCTTATTTATAATAACCAGAAGATGGAAAGAACCCAGATGTCCCTCAACAGAGGAATGGATACAGAAACTATGGTATATATACACCACGGAGTACTTTTCAGCTATTAAAACAATGAATTCATGAGATTCTTAGGCAAATGGATGGAATTAGAAAGTGTCATCCTGAACAAGGCAACCCAATCACAAAAGAACACACATGGTATGCACTCAATAATAAGTGGATGTTAGCCCAAAAACTCAAACAAGTTAAAGTTTGCTTTTGTTTTTGTTTTTGTTTTTTCTTTTCTTTTTGACTGGATCTTACAATGGACCACAGGCCTGCACCACCACTCCTGATGAAAATTTCATAAATCTTAAATAATAATATTTATAATTATGACAGTTTTATATAGACTTAAACTAATACTATATAATTGGTATTTTCTTTGTATGTATTATTAATCTTAGGGTTCTATTCAAATATTCTGTTGTGACAAAGCACCATGACCAAGGCAAGGTATAGAACAGAGTTTGTTGGGGGCTTACAGGTCCGAAGGGTTAGAGTCTATCATCATTACAGTAGGGAAAATGACAGCAAGCAAGTACACAAGGCACTGAACTGTAACTTGAGTCCTTGTTCATGAGTGGGAGGGTTTTGAGCAAAACTGGAAAGTGTTGGGGTTTTGGAACCTCAAGGGATAACCCCAGTGACACATTCTAGTCCTTTGAATCCTTATCCCCAAAGGATAACCCCAGTGACACATTCTAAACAGGGCTACATTTGCTAATCCTTCCTAAACAGTTCCATCACTGGGGGCCAAGCATTCAAACAAAAGCCCATGGTGGCCATTGTCATTTTCATTGCCCCAGTCTATTACCATTAAAATTATTCAGGTTTGTTTTCAGTGTAGTGCCTACTCAACCTGTTCTTGCCTGGTGGTAACTGAGATTTCACATCAAATCCTGCTACCAACTGCAACATGGTCTCCATTTTTTAAATACCAAGGGTTTTTGTTTTGTTTGTTTTTTTTTTAAATACAAGCTTAATTTCTCAGTTTATTTCACTGCTTGTTTTAAAACCTAAACTTCAGAAACAGAATATTTCCTATCAAGCAAAACCAAAAGTAAGTTCTCACAAGTACCTGTTGTAATTAAGCATATTTGACATTTTTCTTTTCTTTCTAAAGTATATTTAGAATTATGCTGTGATAGAGGAAGAATAACAAGAAATGGTTAGCAGTGCTTTAAAACACGTTGACTTGGGGTATTTTTCATGGGTACATGAGAATGGCCTGTCGTTAGTTTATTCCCTCAACATGTCTTATTTATTTTCAAGAAGCCTAAAACGAGCCAAACCTCACACCTCTCGTTTAGGCATGTACTTCCTTTCGACTTACTATCCATGAAGGTTTGTACTTACTCTTCAGCACCAACCCAGGTTCAGGAGTTAGAAGTCAACTGCTTTCTATTACTTGGATTTTTAGACTGTTGTTTTACTCATTAATAATACCAGAACTAGGCAATTAATAATAATAGAACTAGCAGTGGGGAAAATTGAAATTTTAATTATTAAATTATTGACTTCTAAGGGTTGGCAGAGCCCTTAGTCAAAAAGTATAATTAACAAATGTCTCCGAATGGTTACCAAGAAGTTCGGAGGCATGAGTTCTGCTGGCAGAAGTGTGGCTTTTGCATCCCAGGTAGAGATAATTCTCCCGGCCCCTCGCATCAAGTCCCACTGCAATTAATGAGAACATAATCTGCTGATGGAGCACAATGTCCTATGTTTGTGCAAATACATTTAAATGATTATTTACTCAAATGAGGACTAATTAAACACAGAGCTGTTCCCCTAATTTAAAAGCACACTTTCTTAAGCACATTCGGTTCTAAAAACCAAGTATTGCATTTTTGTGAGCTTAATTAATTAGGCTTACCTTCAGTAAATAAATTTGGTCTATTTCTGAAATTTACACTGAATCTGCAGAAAGCTGCAGGGTGAAAAATTATGTATCAAAGTCTTTTTTTTTTTTCTTCCAAACTTGCAGCACACAGAACAAAGAAACAAAGTATTTGCTAAAATGTTTTAGGTGCCTAGACTTTTTTCTTTTTGTCTACTTGGATTATTCTGTTTCTCCTAAAAGTAGAGAAAAGAATACTTTTAATACTTTTTCTGAGTAAAAATACTGTTCTGAAAATGTCTGGCAAATGTAATGATGTGTTTGTAGTTTTCAGTTTTCTTGTCCTTGATAGAATTGAAGACTTGATAGTTTTTATTTTAGACCGTTAGTGGCCAAAAAGTTATTTTATTTTGCTGTTTTAAAATTTCAAAATGGGCACACCTTTATTTCATCTTCCAATTCAACCATCATGTAAAACAATAGCACTTCAATATAGCATTTTGAAAGATACAATATAAACTAGGCATGCATAAGATACATAGGCCTTAAAATTACTAACAAAATCCAAATATAAATATAAATATATTTCACTTATGTGTATTTTGGAAGGGACAATCTTCAAAGACTGGTCAGTGGGTGCCACAGGGTGGCAGGTGCACGGAGGCAGCAGAGGGAGATGGTGGGAGGAGTTTAGTAGTTTCACCTGTTTCATCTCCATCACCCTTTCTCTATTTTTTATTAACTGGACACAAGCTGGAGTCTTTCTGAGAAGAGAAAAATCTCAGTTGAGAAAATGCCTCCATCTGATTTTCAAGAGGCAAGTCTGGAACACTTCCTTGATTGGTTATTGATGTGGAGGGTCTTGGAGAGCCCCACCCACTATAGGTGGTGCCATCCTGCATTGTATAAAAAAGCAATCTTTTTTTTTTCTTTTGGTTTTTTGTTTTTTGGGTTTTTTTTTCCGAGACAGGGTTTCTCTGTATAGCCCTGGCTGTCCTGGAACTCACTTTGTAGACCAGGCTGGCCTCGAAATCAGAAATCCACCTGCCTCTGCCTCCCAGAGTGCTGGGATTACAGGCATGCGCCACCACCGCCCTAAAAGCAGTCTTCTTGACAATGTTTTTTGCCTTGCAGAAACTTTGTAATTTTATGAGGTCCCATTTGTCTATTTTTGATTTTAGAGCATAAGCTATTGGTGTTCTGTTCAGGAACGTTCCCCCTGAGCCAATGTCCTTAGTTTCTTTTCTATTAGTTTCAGTGTGTCTGGTTTTAAATCGGCAACCAACAGATTGGGAAAAGATCTTCACCAACCCTACATCTGACAGAGGGCTAATATCCAATGTATACAAAGAACTCAAGAAGTTAGACACCAGAAAACCAAATAACCCTATCAAAAAATGGGGTACAGGGCTAAACAAAGACTTTTCACCTGAAGAACTTTGGATGGCTGAGAAGCACCTTAAGAAATGTTCAACATCATTAGTCATTAGGGAAATGAAAACAACCCTGAGATTTCACCTAACATCAGTCAGAATGGCTAAGATTAAAAACTCAGGAGACATCAGGTGTTGGCGAGGATGTGGAGAAAGAGGAACACTCCTCCACTGCTGGTGGGATTGCAAGCTGGTACAACCACTCTGGAAATCAGTCTGGCGGTTCCTCAGAAAACTGGACATGATACTTCCAGAGGACCCTGCCATACCACTCCTGGGCATATACCCAGAAGATTCCTCAGCATGAAATAAGGATACATGCTCCACTATGTTCATAGCAGCCTTATTTATAATAGCCAGAAGCTGGAAAGAACCCAGATGTCCCTCAACAGAAGAATGGATACAAAATATGTGGTATATATACACAATGGAGTACTATTTAGCCATTAGAAGCAATGAATTCCCGAAATTCTTAGACAAATGGATAGAGCTGGAGAACATCATACTAAGCGAGGTAACCCAGTTTCAAAAGAATACCCATGGTATGCAGTCACTGATAAGTGGATATTAGCCTAGAATCTTGGAACCCCAAAGACACAATCCACATACCAAATGATGTCCGACAAGAAGGAAGGAGTGGACACTGGTGCTGGAAAGGCCAATGCATCAGTGTAGAATACCAGAACAGGGAAGTGGGAAGGGGAGGATGGGGGAACAGGAGGAGGGAAAAGGGCATAGGGGACCTTTGGGGGCGGGGAACCAGGAAAAGGGAAATTAAATGTAAATAAAGAATATATCTAATAAAAAAAAAAGCAGTCTTCATGAGCCATGGAGCAGTGTTCCTCCTTGGGCTGCTTAAGTTCCTGTCTCCAGATTCTTGCCATGATTTCCTGCCCTGGCTTCTCTTCATGATGGACTATAAACTGTAAAATGAAACAAACCCTTTCCTCTCCAAGTTACTTTTCGTCAGTACTTTCCCAGGAGTAGAAAGCAGACTAGGAGAAACCTCAGAAAAACCCTGTCCCTTCAAACAATGCTGTACTACTCATGTTCCCTGACAACCACTAGTACTCTTCCTGAATTTGCCTGTTCAGGATATTTCATATAGTTAGAAATATGCATCTGACCTGATTGTTCTTACTGCTTTTGCTTAACATAATGGTTTCAAAACTTCATAAAACAAAAAGAACGAAAACATACAAACAAACAAACAAAAAAATCAGGCAGTTAAGGGCATTGTGATATAGGCTGAACACTAAGACTTACTTAACCTTTTTAAATGACATATCACTTCACTCTGTTAGCAGGGCGTACTTGGCCACTCTCATGTTGCCAATTAGTTGGGAACTTTGCTCTTTTTTAACAAGATGGAATGGTGTTGTGTTAGCTTTGACATCCTTTGTTTCCAGAATAGAACGTTTACTTACAATGATGCTTACTATAAACTCAGAATTTAAATTCTGAAAATGTTAAGAATGTCACTTCCCAATGGTTTACTGTGAGGCTTTTATCTGTTGAAACATGCACACCTCATCTGTGACTAAACAAAGCACTGCTGTAGGACTCAATGATCTCACCCTTGTTACTCTGACCTTAATAAATGGAATCTTGCCAAACACGCAAGGTCTCCTCCACACCTGCAACTACTCCCACATCAGAAGGGAAGGCTTCAAAGAGTGCACCCTGATTATTTGTTAGAGATGCAATGACAGTCACTTTTAGGTTGCTGTATCCCCGATCAGTTGCACAAGTCCTGGCACATGCTAATTTTACATTTCACCCTAAGTGGATCTACACATCATTTAATTTAGTCCTATCAAACTGAATTGTATCAACAATCAGTGTTTGAGATAAAAGTAAGGCATGATAGTATGGCAGGGACCTTACTCAAACTTGACTTCATTAGTTGATTTGTTCCTAAATTCCCAAGAATTAAAATTTACCTAGTAAGAACTGACATAAACCAAGCATAGAAACACAATTATAGCATGTGCCCTTTCTTCCATGGATCTAAAAAAAAATTGAGTTTCTTTTTTTTTTTTTTGCCTTTCTTTTTTAAATTTTTTATTACTTATTTTTATACACTCCATATTTTATTTCTCACCCTGCCAACCCCTGTCCACCCTCCAACTGTTTCACATACCATACCTTCTCCCCTCCCCCTGTCTCCATGTGGATGTCCCCACCCCCTACCCCACCCCATCTGACCTCTAAACTCCCTGGGGCCTCTAGACTCTTGAGGGTTGGGTGCATCATCTCTGGATGAACACAGACCCGGCAGTCCTCTACTGTATGTGTGTTGGGGGCCTCATATCAGCTGGTGTATGCTGCCTGTTTGGTGGTTCAGTGTTTGAGAGATCTCGGGGATCCGGATGAATTGAGACTGCTGGTCCTCTTGTAGGGTCACCCTCAGCTTCATTCAGCCTTCCCTAATTCAACAGCAGGGGCCAGCTGCTTCTGTCTATTGATTAGGTGCAAATATTTGCATGTGACTCTTTCAGCTGCTTGTTGGGTTTTCTGGAGTGTGGTCATGCTTGGTCCCTTATTGTGAGAATTCCATAGCCTCAGTAATAGTGTCAGGCCTAGGAACCTCTCCTTGAACTGGATCCTGCTTTGGGCCTGTCGTTAGACCTTCTTTTCCTGGGGCTTCTCTCCAATTCCATCCCTGTAATTCTTTCAGACAGGAACAATTATGGGTCAGAATTATGACTATGGGATGCCCCCCCCCACCTCATTTGAAGCCCTGTCTCCTGCAAGAGGTAGGCTCTAGAAGTTCACTCAGACAGGGCTTCAAATGATGGAGAGTTTCTTAATAGAATGATTTCAAGTACATTCCTCCTGGGTTTTTTGCTTGTTTTTGTTGTTGTTTTTTTGGTTTTGTTTTTTTTGTTTGTTTGTTTTTACATTTTAGTGAGGAGGCTGTTTCAAGGGCACTTACCATTCTGTTGTGCCGTGGTATATTTTTTGGGAAAAACTTATTTTTTTTTAAACTAAAGGGTAATTCTTTGAACTTTTATTGGACAGCATTCTTTACTGGGGACCAGAGAATAGCTAAACGTTTAATTTCGAGTGATTAAGTTTATTAAGAATGTAGCAAGCAAAACCAAAAAGTTAATAGCAAGAAGCAGATAATTAGAAAGAGCAGACAGATGGCAAAACATCAAATCAGTCACAACAGAAGCCTGGAGTAGCCTGATTGAAAGAACAAACAAGGGTCACGCCCATGCCACACCCAACAGAAATCCACTGGGAAAGACCCAGTAGTGCTAGAGTCTCCAATTGAGAGTCTCAGCCACTGAGTTCCTAGCTTCTTTCTCTCACTGCAGCCATTTCATACCATGGGATAATCAATAATGTCTGTGAACTCCATCCTTTTCCTATCTGCTTTCAAGGAAATAATGCTTTTCACTCCTGGGCTATTTTGCTATTTTTCTTTGTCCCTGTCACAGGCTTAGGGGGCTGGGCTGTCCTTAGATCAGGAGCCTTGAAGACTTCAAGATAAACACGCTGAAATGAGATGGGGAAAAGTGTACCCATTTCCAGAGCCAGCTGCTATATAAGCTTAAATAACACATAACCGTTTACCTATGTCTTGTGTATTACACTTAATTGTACCTCTCAGTAAATTAAGCCTGATCTAGTTGTGTCACAAGAGGGGGTACTTAAGCCAGCCTCAGTTTTTACCCTGTCATTCAGTAATATTCTATTCTAACTCTAATGTTGATCACAATACTGGAAGGATAATTCAGGTTTTGGTTTTGCCTATAAAAGGTTCAAACATTTCTGTTGCTCCAAATAGAAGATTAAACTGCCTCTCCATCCATGTGCAGGTGGTTTGACAAGTTCATAGTTGGCCATTTATTTTGAAGCAACGTTAGAATTTAGTGTTTTACATGATCCATACCAATTTTCTCCATTAATTCATATTAACAGAAATAAAAGAATTGTTTGTGAATAAACAATGCAAACTGTCCTAACCAGAAGTCAACTACAAGCAGAATGGGAGCTGAGTTAAAGGTGAAAGAGTTAAGCCTGACATGAAGGCAGTGGTAATCTAGATAGAGCCTTTGGAGAGACAAGGAATATGTATATGTATACATATATAGTATGTATATATATGTGTGTTTATACACACACACACACACACACACACACACACACACACACCATAGGGAATTGGGGAGATGGATGACTGGTTAAGAGCACTTGTTCTTCCAGAGGACCCAAGTTCAGCTTCTAGCATCTACAAGGTACACTTTGTGACCACTTCTAAATCCAGCACCAAGGATTCTGAGGCCCTTAGGAAACCCACGTATCATACACACACATACACACAGATACAAACACACAGGCACACACACACACACACACAGGCACACACACACACACACACACACACACACACACATCTTTTATACAAAACCTAGATTCCTGGTATATAAAATCATGAATACCAGGAAGCCTGCCACTACACTGTCCGTGTGGGCGGGCACCATTACAATGTGCAAGTATGTAGTGGAGAGAAGAGAAAGAAGCAGGACTGGTTTGTGCACTATGAAGAGAGCAGAACTGGAGACACAAAGGTGGAATCAGCCTGCTGTGAGTAGACCTCACTGCTACCTGAGCCCATGGTGAGATCCTCCCCATGCTGCCACCGAGGGCCATGTCTGGGTCTGTAGTCCTACAGCACCAGGGATCTGTGTCAAGGTCCCTGGCCCAGTCTATCACCAAAGGCCATGCAGATATGTCTGGGCTGGGCTGGGCTGCTTCATGGGAGAGCTGGCCCTGAGGGCATGAAAGGAGGAGAGCTGGCCCCATCCAGACACAGACCTGAGGGACAAGGGAGAGTATGTTCTGCCCCTTGCAGGCAGGAGAGCTGCTCACCACCCAGCCCCCTCCTCCACCAGGACAAAGTGGGTGAGCATGCCCTGGTGGCACAGGCACAGAAGAAATGGCGGGCTGTCCACTCAGGCCCAGATCTAGGGCTTTGAGTTGGCCCACCCCAACTTCTACCCAATCTACAAACTTCTGGAGCTTGCGAAGGGGCTGGTCCTGCAGGATATCCATGACACAGGGCAACAGTACATCTGGGAGAAGTCACCGTGAGGATCTGGTATTGATAGTGTAGAAGCAGAGGCTTCTAACAGAACAATGACTCATTGCAATGAGCATGTGCAAGTAAAGCTGTTCAGGCAAAAGGATACACTGTGTGACATGCCTTGCTATACCTCAGCTTCCACATCGATATGGTTTCTTGTTGTTTGGGTTTTTTGTTTTTGTTTTTGCTTTTGCTATTTTTCTTTTAAAGTTACATGGAAAGAGGTGGGATATGGAGGGCTTGGGAGATGAGTGAGATTGGAGTGCGTGATGTAAGATTCACAGAGTCAATAAAAAGTTTTTTTTAAAAGTCACAAATACTGAATTAACAGAGAGGCGGGCCTCCATATTGCAACCAGGACACAGTTGGAAAGGCCCAGGCTCCGTGGGACATCCCTGTGCCCTCTGGCCGAGCACCGAGGCTGCGTTCTGCAACCAGCTCGCCGGCCCCTGGACCAGCAATAGCGGCGGGCCTCCATATTGCAACCAGGACACAGCTGGAAAGGCCCAGGTAGACACCCCTTCCAGGGCTACCCTCACAGGGGGGATCTGCTAGGGTCTCGGAGCCAAGCAGGCCAAGTTCTGCCTAGGCTCTGTGGGACATCCCCGCGCCCTCTGGCCGAGCACCAAGGCTGTGTTCTGCAACCAGCTCGCCAGCCCCTGGACCAGCAATAGTGGCAGGCCTCCATATTGCAACCAGGACACAGCTGGAAAGACCCAGGTAAACACCCCTTCCAGGGCTACCCTTATGGGAGATCTGCTAGGCTCTCGGAGCGAAGCAGGCCGAGTTCCTTGCAACCAGGACACAGCTGGAGAAGCCCAGGTAGACAGACTCCATCAGGGGCTACAATCGCTTGGGTGGCAGCCAGCTTATGATCCCTTAAAGCAGCAGTCACACATATTCACCAGTAGAGAAACAACAGGTGAGCCCAGCCTCACAGGAGATCCAAACACCAGCCACTGACAACAAGGCCAACTAAAACCAGAAATAACCAGATGGCAAAAGGAAAACGAAGGAACGTTACTAACAAAAATCAAGGCAACATGACAGCATCTGAACCCAGTTCTCCAACAACAGGAAGCCCTGGATACCCCAAAACACCAGAAAAACAAGACTTGGATATAAAATCACTGGTCAGGATGCTGGTAGCTGAACACATAGAAAAATCTCGTAAAGAAATAGAGGAGAAAATGGATCAAAAGTTAGAAGCCTTTACGAGGCAAATACAAAAATCACTTCAAGAAATTCAGGAGAAGATGGATCAAAAAGAAGAAGACAATAAGGAAGAAAGACAAAAGTCACTTAAAGAACTACAGAAGAACGTGGGCCAACAAGTAGAAGCTATGAAAGAGGAAGCACAAAAATCTATTAAAGAAATACATGAAAACACAATCAAGCAAGCGAAAGATCTGAGCACATCCATCCAGATACTAAAAACAGAAGTAGAAACAACTAAGAAATCACAGAGGGAGACAACATTGGAGATAGAAAACCTTGGGAAGAAATCAGGGGCCATAGATGCAAGCATCAACAATAGAATACAAGAGATAGAAGACAGAATCTCAGAAGCCAAAGATACCATAGGAACCATTGATTCAACAGTAAAAGGAAGTACTTAATGCAAAAAGGTGGTAACCCAAAACATCCAGGAAATCCAAGACACTACGAGAAGACCAAACCTAAGGATTATAGGTATAGACGAGAGTGAAGATTTACAAGTTAAAGGGCCAGCTAATATCTTCTATAAAATTATGGAAGAAAACTTCCCCACCTAAGGAGAGAGATGCCCATGAATATACAAGAAGCCTATAGAACCCCAAACAGACTGGACCAGAACAGAAATACATCCCGTCACATAATAATCAAAACTCCAAATGTACTAAACAAAGAAAGAATACTAAAGGCAGCAAGAGAAAAAGGCCAAGTAACATATAAAGGAAGACCTATCAGAATAACACCAGACTTCTCACCTGAGACCATGAAAGCTAGAAGATCCTGGGCAGATATCATGCAAACTCTAAGAGAACACAAACTTCAGCCAAAACTACTTTACCCAGCAAAACTCTCAATCGCCATTGATGGAGACATCAAGATATTCCATGACAAAACCAAATTTGCAAGATATCTTTCCACAAATCCAGCCCTGCAAAGGATAATAGGGGGAAAACACCAAGACAAGGATGGAAACTACACCCGGGAAGAAGCAAGATAGAAACCTCCTCTCATCAAACCCAAAAGAAGATAACCTCTCGAATATAAAAAATAAATAACATAAATAAATATAACTTCAAAAATGTCTGGAGGTAATAATTACTATTCCTTAATATCTCTTAACATCAATGGACTCAATTCCCCAATAAAAAGACATAGATTAACAGACTGGATATGGAAACAGGACCCTACATTTTGCTGCGTACAGGAAACACATCTCAACACTCCACTCTCCAATTGGTCCAGAGTTTCAATTAGTTTCACTGTGTCCCTGTTTAGTTTCTGCTCTCTTGATCGGTCCATTGAGGAGAGTGGAGTGTTGAAGTCACCCACAATTATTGTGTTAGGTCTAATGTGTGCTTTAAGCTTTAGTAAGGTTTCTTTTACGAATGAGGGTGCCCTCATTTGGAGCATAGATGTTCGGTATTGAGAGCTCTTCTTGGTGGATTTTCCCTTTGGCCAGCAAGAAGTGACCTTCTGAGTCTCTTTTGATGATTTTAGGTTGGAAGTCAATTTTATCTGATATTAGAATGGCTACTCCAGCTTGTTTCCTGAGACCATTTGCTTGTAAAATTGTCTTCCAGCCTTTTACTCTAAGGCAGTGTTTGTCTTTAACACTGAGATGTGTTTCCTGTACGCAGCAAAATGTAGGGTCCTGTTTCCGTATCCAGTCTGTTAATCTATGTCTTTTTATTGGGGAATTGAGTCCATTGATGTTAAGAGATATTAAGGAATAGTAATTATTACCTCCAGACATTTTTGAAATTATATTTATTTATGTTATTTATTTTTTATATTCGAGAGGTTATCTTCTTTTGGGTTTGATGAGAGGAGGTTTCTATCTTGCTTCTTCCCGGGTGTAGTTTCCGTCCTTGTCTTGGTGTTTTCCCCCTATTATCCTTTGTAGGGCTGGATTTGTGGAATGATATCTTGCAAATTTGGTTTTGTCATGGAATATCTTGATGTCTCCATCAATGGCGATTGAGAGTTTTGCTGGGTAAAGTAGTTTTGGCTGAAGTTTGTGTTCTCTTAGAGTTTGCATGATATCTGCCCAGGATCTTCTAGCTTTCATGGTCTCAGGTGAGAAGTCTGGTGTTATTCTGATAGGTCTTCCTTTATATGTTACTTGGCCTTTTTCTCTTGCTGCCTTTAGTATTCTTTCTTTGTTTATTACATTTGGGGTTTTGATTATTATGTGACGGGATGTATTTCTGTTCTGGTCCAGTCTGTTTGGGGTTCTATAGGCTTCTTGTATATTCATGGGCATCTCTCTCCTTAGGTTGGGGAAGTTTTCTTCCATAATTTTATAGAAGATATTAGCTGGCCCCTAATCCTTAGGTTTGGTCTTCTCATAGTGTCTTGGATTTCCTGGATGTTTTGGGTTACCACCTTTTTGCATTTAGTATTTTCTTTGACTGTTGAATCAATGGTTCCTATGGTATCTTTGGCTTCTGAGATTCTGTCTTCTATCTCTTGTATTCTATTGTTGATGCTTGCATCTATGGCCCCTGATTTCTTCCCAAGGTTTTCTATCTCCAATGTTGTCTCCCTCTGTGATTTCTTAGTTGTTTCTACTTCTGTTTTTAGTATCTGGATGGATGTGCTCAGATCTTTCGCTTGCTTGATTGTGTTTTCATGTATTTCTTTAATAGATTTTTGTGCTTCCTCTTTCATAGCTTCTACTTGTTGGCCCACGTTCTTCTGTAGTTCTTTAAGTGACTTTTGTCTTTCTTCCTTATTGTCTTCTTCTTTTTGATCCATCTTCTCCTGAATTTCTTGAAGTGATTTTTGTATTTGCCTCGTAAAGGCTTCTAACTTTTGATCCATTTTCTCCTCTATTTCTTTACGAGATTTTTCTATGTGTTCAGCTACCAGCATCCTGACTAGTGATTTTATATCCAAGTCTTGTTTTTCTGGTGTTTTGGGGTATCCAGGGCTTCCTGTTGTTGGAGAACTGGGTTCAGATGCTGTCATGTTGCCTTGATTTTTGTTAGTAACGTTCCTTCGTTTTCCTTTTGCCATCTGGTTATTTCTGGTTTTAGTTGGCCTTGTTGTCAGTGGCTGGTGTTTGGATCTCCTGTGAGGCTGGGCTCACCTGTTGTTTCTCTACTGGTGAATATGTGTGACTGCTGCTTTAAGGGATCATAAGCTGGCTGCCACCCAAGCGATTGTAGCCCCTGTTGGAGTCTGTCTACCTGGGCTTCTCCAGCTGTGTCCTGGTTGCAAGGAACTCGGCCTGCTTCGCTCCGAGAGCCTAGCAGATCCCCCATGAGGGTAGCCCTGGAAGGGGTGTCTACCTGGGTCTTTCCAGCTGTGTCCTGGTTGCAATATGGAGGCCTGCCACTATTGCTGGTCCAGGGGCTGGCGAGCTGGTTGCAGAACACAGCCTTGGTGCTCGGCCAGAGGGCGCGGGGATGTCCCACAGAGCCTAGGCAGAACTCGGCCTGCTTGGCTCCGAGACCCTAGCAGATCCCCCCCGTGAGGGTAGCCCTGGAAGGGGTGTCTACCTGGGCCTTTACAGCGGTGTCCTGGTTGCAATAAGGAGGTCCGCCGCCAGGGGCCCGCGAGCTGGTTGCAGAATGCAGCCTTGGTGCAAGGCCAGAGGGCGCGGGGATGTCCCACAGAGCCTGGGCCTTTCCAGCTGTGTCCTGGTTGCAATATGTCCTGGTTAGCTTTTACAGTGCTGGAAAGTGCCACCAGTGCTAATGAGGAGAGAAGTAATTATTAATTTTATCCAGGTGTGAAACCTGTAAGTTATAATAAGAGTCTGTCTGATAAAATATGTCCACCAGTGCAAATAATGGCATGAATATCATGGGAGTAACCAACCATTTTCTGATGTGATTTGAGGTTCTTTCTACAAGATGGGATTCATACCTGCACTATAATCAGGGCAAAGAACTTGTGGCTTGATGGGTTATAGATCCTAAAGGCAAACCTACTACTATTACTCTGCTAAAGGGACACAATATTAAACTCACTCCTAATGACATATTTTTATACCCATACATCTGTGCTTCTCTCCACCCTCATCAGAGAAGCTTATTTTTACAGGACATCATTATTAACATAGAAACTGGTCAAAATATAGAGAATAAGATACTATGGGGTGTTCAGCTTTAAATGGAACATCTATATCACATACCTTCCCCTCAAGGTTCAGGAATAATTACAGAAAAGGAAGTAGGATTATTGTGAGATATAGAACAATAAATGATTACAAAATCATTATTTTCTGTCCACAATATGACAGTTGAATATATGAACTCACATAGGTGCATGTGAGTATATAGGCATCACTAATTAAACTCAGTATGCTTAAAATGTTGTTGTTTTAAGTTAGTTTGGTATGGAATAATGGAAATGGAACTAAGAGGACCCAGGAGAGCTAATATGATCAAAACACAATGTATGAAAATCTCAAAAAGTTAATAAAAACATTTTTAAGGAGTAAGAACACCTATATTTCATTCATAAGAAGAATGAAGTTCACAGCTATTGTGGTAATAAATTTTATTGTAGTAACCAATTTTAGGTACTGTGCACGTGTCTGTCAATCTCTCTCTGTGTGTGTCTCTGTCTGTCTGTCTGTGTCTGTTTCTGTATCTATTTGTTTCTGTCTCTGTCTCTCCACCTCTCTGTGTGTGCATGTGTGTGTATGTGTATGTCTGTGTCTGTGTCAGTATGTGTCTGTTCATGCCTGTCTTTCTGCATGTGAAAGCCAGAGATTGACGGTGGATGCCATTTCCAGGTTGGTTCTCCATCTAATTTCTGAGACAGGGTCTCTTACTGAACCTGGACCTCATCAGTTCAGCTAGGCTGGCTGGCCAGCAAGCTCCTGGGATCTGCCTGTGTCTGACTCCTCAGCACTGAGATTACAGGTGAGTGTATATCTGTGATCAGCTTTTTGCAGTGCTGGGAATCCAAAGTCAGGCTTGGTTACTTGTCAATTGTGTGACAAAGCACCATAACCAAAGCAATTTATAGAAGAAAGAGCTTATTCAGGGTTTACAGTCTCAGGGAGTGAGTCCATGAGCATTATTTAGTCCTACTGGCATGCAGACATTCTGCTGGAACAGTTGCTAAAAGCTTATATCTTGTGTTACATCCACAAGGCAGAGAGAGTTAACTGGAAATGGCATGGGCTTTTGAAACCTCAGAGTCCAACCCCACGAATACATGACTTTCAGCAAGACCATACCTTCTAATCCTTCCCAAACAGTTCCACCAACTGGAAGCCAACAAATATGTGAACCTATGGAAACCATTCCTATTTAAGCAACTGCATTACTCTTCTGCAACAAGTATAACACCAAATGAGCCATCTCCCCAGAACTAAGAACATCTTTTAAGTTTTACACCATTATTGTTAGCACCAAAACAACTTTCAGATGGAAATTAATAGGAGGGCTACTTGTAAAATTTAAGAACTCATAATTAGACACCAAAGTCAGACACTATTGCTGATTCCAAGAAGTGATTACTGACAGGAGCCTGGTATAGCTGTCCCCTGATAGGCTCTGCAAGAGCTGGAGCTATACAGATGCAGATGTACACAGCCAAACATTGGACTGAGCATGGGGACCCCAATGGGGGAAGTTAGGGCAAGGACTGAAGGAGTTGAAGGGACTTACAACCTCATAGGAAGAACAGCAATAGCAACCAACCGGATCCCCCAAAGCTCCCAGGGACAAAACCACCAACCAAAGAGTACACATGGAGGAACTCATGGCTCTGTAGCAGAGGATAGCATTATCTGGCATCACTGGGAGGTGATCACTTGGTGGTGTGGAGGCTAGATGACCCAGGATAGGCGAACACTAGGCTGCTAAGGCACAAGTGGATGGGGGAGGGGTTGATGGTTGATGAGCACCCTCATAGAGGCAAGTGGGAGGGAGGAAGGGATAGGGAGCTTGTGGAGGGGAAACCTGGAAGGGAGATAACATTTGAAATCTAAATTAATAAAGTAACCAGTAAAAAAAGAAGAACTTGTAGCTCATTGGAGTTAAGCAACTTTGTTAAGAAAATACAGGTTGTGGTAGGGACATAACCAATTTCAAAGGTCATGCTTGCTCTTTTTACTTTGTTGCTCTATAATTTTCCAAACCATGAAAAATATCTGTCATGGGCAAATTAGATCCCATGTTGAGCTACTGTTTTTTTTTTAAAACATCGTGGTATATAAACAAAGAGTAATAGCTACATGTACATGGTTATTTTTGTTGTTGTTGTCTAAAAAGTTATAGATGCTCATAGTAAAATAAAAGCATGCACAGTGAAGAACAGAATTGAAGTTGTTTTTCTCTCTTGTTCTTTTCTTCTCTCTCATTTGTCTTTGTTTTTCTCTCCTCTAAACTCTCACCCTCTTTTGTATGTTATAGGATCTACTCAGAAGATAATATAGTACTATGTGCCTAGAATTAAATCTCAGTGTATAAAAGGTGATCGTGGTCGCCAAATATTGTCGGAATCTCAAAATCAATATCAATTAATTTAATGGATGAATAGCTTTTAGTTTCTTGGCATCAAATCAATGGCTGACTGGTGTTTACTGAGTGGCTAACGAGGTAAAGTCTGTGAGAGGGTACAGATGCAAATACTTGCGTTTGCCTTCTAGAAGGTCACATACCACTGAAAGTCTAACAGAAACAAAGGAAGAAAATCTAAGTGCCCTCATCTAGGGCAGGGGCTGTGTTGCCATGGTCTGGGCCCCTACATCCTTTGAGACAGGCTGACTCCATGGCAGGCTTCAAACTGACAGTCTAAGATACTAGGCCTAAGAACTGGGCAAGTCCAGACAAGCCCACGCAAGTCAGTTACTAGAAAAAAAAAAAACCCCAGACTTCAGGCACCTAGTCAGAAACTATCCTGTCATCAGAAGCTGCCCAGCCACCTGGCCTGAAGCAAGGGCAACGGGTCAGCAAATTTCCAGACCTCCCCAGTAACAATTTCCAGCCCCCACACCCTAGTAATGGGATGCCCCTAGACAGAGTATGATAGAGGTCACCTATCCCAGAATCTCCCTTTAAATTAAGGCTGCAAGCTCTCTTGGTGGTCTCTCCATCTTGGAATGAGAGACCCCTGCATGCTGGATTTCTGCAGAATAAAATGCTCCTTGCTTTTGCATACTATTTGAATCTGGAAAATCATTCTCCAGCAAACAACAGACCCTTACAATTTTTTCAAGAAGTGAAGATGCAAATATACTAGTGGTACCAAATCCCAGGTAAATGAGCTGTATTAGTTACCAACTTCACTTAGTTTTAATGTTAAGAGGAAAGTATAGTCACCCTTCATATGTATGACTGCAAATTAATACACACTGAAAATGGAGTAGGTGAGAAACTGGTAACCAACATGGACCTGTCATGTGCCAGGCACTAGACCAGATTTGTCAGGTGTGTATCTCAGGCTCCACCCTTCCGTTGTTGGCAGTTAACAGTTGGGGAGAGGTCCTTTCTTCAGTAATGTAGGAATGGTAAGTTATCTCTGTTTCAATCTTGCTCAGGCAAGAAAATTCTAATTAAACGTATTAAACTCAATGAGCCACACAGAGAGGAAGGCATGAAAGTAGGGTGGGGCTTGTTAAAAAGAAGGGCTTCATGGGAAAGAGAGGGGAATGTGGTGGTGGGTGTCAAAATGACTTGAAGTCATTAGATACATGTATAAAAATGTCAGAAATAAATGTTTTTTTAAAAAACGAGATCACAGCAAGCCAGGGTGGACCGTGTTGTTATTCCTGTATGTTGTTTGGGATATGCTGTGTTTGGTTTATGGTGACACACTCATGCTGAGTAGGGCTGTAGTTTTACCCAGAGACAATCCTGACATTCCAAAGACATGACAACATTTGAACAGGGTTCAGGCTGTCTTCTAACCAATTTTCAGCCCTAAATGCGAGCTAGAAAAAAAATATGTACATAGTATTTACCGGATAAATGAAATAAAAACTTGGATCTTCCTCCCTGCTGCTTCTTGCCTTTACAACCAATCAGAAAAATAGCTGTCTCTGCAAGGTTTGGATTCAGGGACTCTCCTTCAGTTCTGAAGTTAACTGGACAATTCTTCCTCTGGTTTTGTGTTTTAGATCTCATGACATTGTAAGGCTCATCCCTACCCAATGGTGTTCGACATTGTCAAGAGTAATGCTATTTTAGAGAGATTGAGGAAAAGCCCTCTGGGCCTGGCAGTAGTGTTGGTTCTCCTATGAGAAAGAGCAAAGCAGGTTCACACAGTCCTTTTGTAGGCTGCAGAATCCTTGGCTCTGACCCTAATTCATCATCTCGCTTTGAATGGAGAATTATTTATACTTTTTATTAAATGGTGAGAAAATAACTTCTCTGTCCTTTTCACTGAGAAGAAGATCAAGAATCGTTTCTGTGAAATGCTTTTGGGGGGCTGTGGAGGGCTCCACACAGGAAGGTGGTGAGAGTAGATGAAACTACAGCTCTGTGCTCCTGGGCTGGCCATGATGACCTGTGGTCCGGGTGAACACAAAGGCCCAGAGCAGACACACTGAAGCAAAGGGCTCCTGTGCTCTAAGCAGCAGGAGATGGCTGTCTTTCACCATGTTCACATTAAGACAAGGAGCAGGCTGTATTAGACATACTTGGGATTCTGCTCAGCTCTCTACATTGGAAATTCCTCCTCATCCAAAAGAAAATAGAGCAGTTAAGAGTTCTTACTTAATAATCAGATTGAAGAGAACTTAAAATTCAGATTCCCTACTAGAATCTTGAAGCTGTGTCTACCCTCAGCTTTCCTTTACCATGTATCTGTATGACAAGAATTATCCTAATACCAACTTCATGAAGCCTTGTGAATTAAAGGCTGCTGGGACGTTTATCTGATCCCCATGAACTAGATACATGAATAAGTGTAGATTATAACTATCACTGTGGCTGCAGAAAGTCAGCCAACCAAAAGCAATATCCCAAGGGATCTTGATCATTTTTCCCCTTACAATAGAGAATATAAATAATGTCTGGGGAAAGAATTTTAAAGCATTGCACCTAGACAGTAGAACAATTGTTCTATTTTCCTAAGACAGGGATATTTTTTCTCTTCATTTTTATTTTATATACATGGGTGTATTTCTTTACTTCCATATATGTCTGCGTACCATATGTGTGTAGTATCTATAGAGGTCAGAAGAGAGAGTTAGATTTCCTGAGTTTGGAGTTACAGACAACTGTGAACTTCCATGTCAGTGCTGGAAATTCTATCTGGGCTCCTCTGGAATAGCAGCCAGTGTGCTTAGTCACTGAGCCTTCTCTCCAGGCCGGAGCAGTTACCTCTTTAAAATGTTATTTTGCTGCAAATTTCTCTCCTCTTCTACCCAATGTATATTCCCTTTTGTTCACATATAAATCATTATCTGGGCTTACAAGCATCTATGTCAATAAAGGTATTCCCCCTTGGTGCTGGAGAACATACTGCTTTTTCAGATAGACAGAGTTGGCACATGCCTTCTGTAACTCCAGTTTAAGTCCAGGGGAGACTACATCACTGGCCTCTGAAGACACCTTGTATGTACAACACACACACACACACACACACACACACACACACACACACACTTAGGGTAGGAGGCAAAGGCTAGAGAGAGAATCTCTGGAAATTGACCAGTCAACAGCAAGGAATGAGAGACTATCTCAAGCAAGGTGGGAAGAAAATGACTGACAACCCTCCAAAGATTGTCCCCTGACTTCTCTACACATGCAGTGGCATTTGTATATCCAAACTTACCCAAACAAGTGAGCACACTCATGCGCGCGCACACACACATGCCTGGGCATATTTAAATATATAAGCATCAGTCTGGACTGTGATATTCCTTCCCACTGACTCGCAAAATCCCCTGTTAGCCTCTCATGGCAGAGTCTTCCTTTTTTAAAGTATGTCCTGCATTTGTATATTAGTAAACATGCCCTTGTTAGATCTGTACAGTCTGGCTTGGATAAAAACAAGTGCCCGTTCGAGCAACTTGGTAAGCCCATGCATGAGACAGTAAGTTCAGTGAGACTCACTAATGGAATTTTCTTTGTTTTGTGAAGATTAAAAGAGCTGAGGGACAACACGAGGGGTCAGTTCGGAATCCTGACACATAACTTCGGAAGCCTGCATTAAATATCAAGCCTATATTTATTTTAATTGTACTCGGGCAATATCTCATTTCCACTTGAGTGTTCTGAGCTATAAATAGTTCTAATTTGTTTACTTTGTGCAGTTACAGGATAATTACAGGAGAACAAGCCAAGTGGTATTATTGTAGGAGTTGGCTAAACTCAGTACAAATGCAATAAATGAAATGATTGCTTTTTAATTCCTACCCCTTTTCACAGTGCCATGAGCTCAAGTGGAAATGTCACAAGACTCCAGGAATTTAATTTGTTTTTGAGAATAGTTAGTTTTTGCTGTTAATGTGTCCCCGTGGTCTACACTAGTTTCAGTGTTGTTTGGTGGTGTTGGGTGTTTCCTTCAGAAAGGAAGCACCTGGGGCCTGCTTCCCGGCAGTATCTACTTCATCGGAGGCTTTGTTTTCATGAAATGCGAAGCATCATGGGATAGTTGGTTGTTTCCATTTACCTATCCAAACTGATGCCAGTAGCACACACATAAAGTGACACAAACGCACACTGACACATGCACACACACACATGCAAACAGACAAACACAGGCACACAAACACATGCAGACACACAGGTACATACACACAGACACACATAGGCTCATAAGAAAGCATGTCCAGATATGCACAGGCACACACACACAGATATACGCATTCACAGAAACGCGCGCGCGCGCACACACACACACACACACACACACACAAACAAACAAACACAGACACACAGGCAACCATACACACACACACACAGACATACACATGGATACACTCAGACACACAAACATAGGCTCAACCAAAAATATGTAGATACAGACACACACGGAGAAACACACACACATACATACACAGACACGCACACACACACTGACATATGCATAGATAGCCACACACAAAAGCAGACACAGACTCACACAAACACACACAGGTACACACAGACATACACACAGAGAAATACAGGCAGACACACTAGACTCACACAAAAATCATGTGCAGATATACACACATAGCCTTGTTAGAATATCTCTCTCTCTGTCTGTCTTTCCTTCCACCGGGTAAAGTCTCGTGTGTTTACTTCAAGGAGCCCTTCCACGAAGCCTCTAAGTGAATCATTCCTCCAGGCAGCACTTTCGCTCAGCTGCTTTCTCCAGCCCGCCAGCCTCCTATTTCTAGATGTATTCTTCTATTGGGAAAGGAGTTGTTTCTCTTAATGTGCAAGGAGAGGCCGGTTACCAGGCAGTGAAATGAAAAACGATAATTGCCAAAGTTACAACTCTCCCATGATGGAAATGCGGCCGAAGCTATTCCCCATGTCCCGTCTGTTCCTTCATCGTTTGCCCATTAGCTGTTCTCAGGGCTCCAGATCGCTTCTCTGGGCAGCTTGTCTTTGGTTTTCCCTATGACCGACTCCCAGGAGAGTGGTTAGGAATGTGCCGGATGGGTTTCGATTGTCCTGTGGTGGCTGGGTTTCTTTGTCAGAATTCGATGTGCAGGTTTAAACAGTGTTTTGCAAAATAAATACCAAGGCAAAAATGAGAAGGGAGACGTATACGCTAATGAAGGAGACTGAGCTCAAGCTTCAGCTATGAACTTTGAAGTTCTATTTTCATAGCTGCTGAGAATTTGGAAGATAATAGGGCTGAGAGACAAAAACGTTTAGTTCTCTTGGCTCTCTCAGAAGAAAGTTCTACCTCACACATGAACAACCCTATAAAACCTACACGCAAAATGCAAACTGTCAACTGTGGATGGAGCTCAGCCACAGAGCATTGGCTGGCATTTTCAAGGCCTTGACTTCTGTCTCCAACACTGTAAGAAAACAGTAACAGCAAATCTCAAGTAATTGCATCAGGTTTTAGCGAATGAGTTCAACTATCAACCTGAGAAGCTTCTCAAAGTGCCTATGTCTAACATTAAGAATCTATTTTGGGGGCTGGCGATGTAGTCCATCAAGCAATAGGGAAGGTCTTCATTTTATCACCAGCATCACAGTCAGACATGCACACATGCACACATGCTGAGGTCACTGGGTAGCTTCCCCTAAACATATGTATGCACTCTGTTTTGTCTTTATACCCTCCCTTCAAAGATAATTCACTTAATCTTATGAAGTCAACTCCTGCCTCCATATTACAGGCTCTTTCTCCCACGTGCACCAACTTCTATGCTCAAATTCATACCATCCATCACCTGTTGGCCTGTCCTAAACACACTGAGTCCTCATCTCTCCTACTCTATAAGCTTCAATTCTATCCACACTGTACTGTTCTCTCTCCCATCTCCTCTCCCTCCTCTCCTTCTCCCTCTTCCCAGTCTCTTCTCTCTCTTTCTCTCTTCCTTTTCCTCTCTAACCCCACCTATTCCTCTCCTCTCTCCACTTCTACCCTCCCCTTACTCCCTCTTCCTTCTCCCTTCCCTTTTCCCCTCCCCATGTCCATCTCTCTTACACACATCTGATCACTAAGACTCCAATGTCACTTGATTTTCTCTCTCCCCATCCTTTATGTGCACGCTCTACAGAAGTCTGCATTCTTTCTTTCCCTAGTCTTCCTTTCTTTACCATGCTATGTGCAGAAAGTATATGCAAAATATACATTCAATCAATATTTATTAGTCACTGACACTATGTCAGGCTCTGTAATGGGCACACCAAGGGGCTGACAAAGAGATCTAATCCCACTCATAACAATTGGCCTAGTGATTGCCTCTGAATTACAACATTTTTCCCAATTGCTCTCTCACAAACTAAAGTCTCTCCTTCTGGTCACAGATTACCATCACCTAATAAACTCTATTTTTATTTTTTGCTGAATTATACACAGTATAATTTAAAGTCCTTATACTATTTTTACAGAGTATTAAAATTAAAAGCCAAGGATTCATTGTTTTTAATTGCGGAGTAGTATTCCATTGTGTAAATATACCACATTTTCTGTATCCATTGCTTCATTGAGGGACATCTGGTTTTTTTCCAGCTTCTGGCTACTATAAATAAGGCTGCTATGAACACTGTGGAGCATGTGTCCTTATTGCATCCTGGGGAATCCTCTGGGTATGTGCCCAGGAGTGGTATAACAAGGTCCTCCGGAAGTGTCATGCCCAGTTTTCTGAAGAACCATCAGACTGATTTCCAGAGTGTTTGTACCAGCTTGCAATCCCACCAGCAGTGGAGGAGTGTTCCTCTTTCTCCACATCCTCGCCAACACCTGATGTCTCCAATCTTAGCCATTCTGACTGGCATGAGATGAAATCTCAGGGTTGTTTTGATTTGCATTTCCCTAATGACTAATGATGTTGAACACTTCTTAAGGTACTTCTCAGCCATTGGAAATTCTTAGGTAAATGTTTGGAACTGGAAAATATCATCCTAAGTGAGGTAACCCAATAACAAAAGAACACACATGGAATGCAATCACTGATAAGTGGATATTAGCCCAGAAGCTCTGAATACCCAAGACACAACATATCAAATGATTACCAAGAAGAAGGAAGTAGAGGGCCCTGGTCCTGGAAAGGCTTGATGCAGTAATGTAGGGGATTACCAGGACAGAGAAGTGGGAGGAGGTTGATTGAGGGAATGAGCAGAGGGAAGAGGGCTTATGGGACTTATGGGGAGGGAGGATCTGGGAAAGAGGAAATCATTTGGAATGTAAACAAAGAATGTAGAAAATAAATTTTAAAAAAAAAGACAAGGATTGCAGCCACTCTGCTGTAGTTTGAATCCTGAGTAACCACAAGTAAAACACCATCTCACCTTCACCTGTTGGCTTCAAGTTTCCATCAGTTGAGAACTATTGGGCCATAACCCCTTTGGCATTGACATATCAGAAATCCTACATATCAGGTTATTTACATTACAATTCATAACAGTATCAAAATTACAGTTATGAAATAGCAACAAAATAATTTTATGTTTTTTTAGTCATGACAACATGAGGAACTGCATTAAAGAGTCATAGCATTAGAAAGGTTGAGAACCCCAGGTCTACACATTGCATAAGCCAGCTGAAAGGCAGGAGCCCAGAGTCTCATACTGCCAGAAGCAAACATCTCTGTAGATTGGAGTGTTCAAGATGGTGAGGTCTGGGGATCAATTCCCTTTTTCAACAAGTGAGTCCCAGTAACTGTTAGAGCCACAGTTGGTGTCTGTATTCCCAGATGTGCATCTGTAAGTATGTATAGGTATTGATGGGTAAGTCAAGCAGACCATTTCACTGTACACTTAAGGCACTGGAAAACATTCTCTGATATACTAAAATCCATTTCTCCCTACTTGAAATATGTCTTATCTTTTGTGATTATGAAAGTGATATATATAATATATTTCACATATTATATATCACTTGTATGCACCTATATATGAATTTTCCACACATATCACTTGCATGCACCTATATATATATTTTTTCCACACATATGTATCCAGTGTGATTAAGAAAGTGATATATATGTGTATATATAAAACATATTGATCGAAGAAGAGAAAAATGTGTAAAATAAAACACTGGAAACCCTCAGGCAACCCTGACCTCTGAAAGTTTTGGGGAGAGAATGGCTGACATAGGAACCCAAATGTTTCACCTTCTCTGCCATATGAGCATTTTTCCTTTCCCATAAACTCAAGAAAGTAAACATGAAATTCCAATATGGATTACCTATTTCTACCCTCATATATTATAGGGTGAAGAAGAAAGTAGAAGCAAGAGAGAGCATTAGACCCTCTGATGAGGAGACCACACTACTGTTCCCAGGACTAGGAACTACTTAGAGCCATCTGAGAAGTCTATGCTATTAGCATGGATACTCTTTGCCCACTAGGTGGCTCTGTAACCCATCTGATGGAATTCCCATTTGCTGGTCCAAGTGAAGAGTAGGACATTTTAAGGTAGGCTACCTAATCTTTCACGTTGTTTCCTATTGCTTTGATTTTGCCTCGTTACTCCTTGTGTCCTGATATAATCTTATCACAAAGTCAATATTTACTATCTCACTAAGGCTGGCTGTGTGCTCCAGTAAGAGAGGGAAAGAGGACCTCTGCCAGGCAAGGCCAGGTCATAAGGCTGTAGGCTGCGTTCTTACTGTGAAGACAAGAAGAAGCCATAAGCAGTCTTGTCCTGGCTCCAGTGTAGATTCTCCAAACTCCTCACTGACATCCAATGACACGTTTGATGTTCAATGTACAGTTTGTGTTCCCTATCATTACATTCAGAGAGCTGTGACTCAGAAGAAAGAGCATCTCAGGGATACAAAATCCATGAGAAATTTACACTCACATGGGAGCAACCAACAGGCATCAAAGGCACAGGTGTCCCCTTGTCCTTGGACCTGTGCCAAAGACCCAAGTCTCTTCTCCTGGCTCTTCTTTCCTGTGGGGCATCTCTCCTCTCAGCCCTCTCAGTCAGATCAAATATCTGACTCTGTTTCTGGCTTCCTTCCAGACCTAAACCCTGTAGCCAAGCCTCACACAGATTGGATCAGCAGTGGGCTGTCAATGGAGTGAGATGCTACCTGGGGAGCTGTGCTGAGAATACTCAGGATCCCTCATGAATACTTTTCTTGACTGAGAGTATACAAGCAGGAGTCTCTTGGCAGCCATTTTGCCCTCACATTGAGTATAAGGATGAACTGGTATAGAGCAAAGTAGACCTGAGGTATTAAACCCTGGCTCCTGATGAAATCTGAGTCCTTGAACCCAAACAGTCTTGAAGCTAGGTCTATTCTTAACATGTCAATAGATTTGTCTCATATTTGAATTGCATTTTCTGTCACCTATATAGAAATTATAATGCATAATATAGTGAGCACATACATCATCACACTGCTGGTTGAAATACAAGTGACAAGATAGCGATGAGAACAAACTATTACTGCTATATAAATTACCAATCCAGAGGAGAAAACACTTCCTCAAGAAGTTCATTTGTTAACGGGATAAATATGTACCACTGGATTCATTTTGTAGGCTGTGATAAAGCCTCATAGACTCTGGCATAAATAACAGACCTGTTTTCTTCTGTTTAATTCTCATTGTTTTGATGGCCAGAAGTTGGAGCCTGGTGTTGGCAGAGTTGAATCCTGAGGCATTTTTCCTGCCAGTCTTCACCTGGTTTCCTCTTTCTCCTTGTCTGTGAGTATACACATCCCTTTTCATTTTAAAATGTTAGTGTAGGCAATACACAGTACTGAGTTTTGGAGAAGATTCCTTCTGGGGTGAATGGTGTCAGAGAAGCCCTTTGATGAGTGGGGAAATTTTTATTGAGCAAAACATTGAAAAATAGAGAGGAAGGATGCTGACAGTGTGATAATTTTACTGTTGGATAATAAAGCTAAGTCACTGGTGACCATCTGTGATGGTTAATTTTCATTGTCATCCCTGGGTGTGTCTATGAGTTTTTGGAGAGAACTAACTGAAGAGGAAGGACCAGCCCTGAGTGGAGGTGGCCCCACCCTCTAGACCAGAGGGTTAGATAGAATGAAAGAAGAAAAAAGGAAAACAAGAATTCGCCTCTCTGCTTCCAGGTCCACTAAGATGGGAATGGTCTCAGCTATGCGCTCTGTTCTTCATGAGTTCTGCTATGTTTTCCCTGACAAGGGGACTGTATCCTTCTACTACGGGACAAATCAATCCTTCCTTCCTGTGTTACTCTTCGTTGCTAGGATAAGCACATGACCAAAAGCAAAGAGGAAAAGCTTTCTTTCATTTTACAACTCCCAGGTCACATTCTATCACTGAGAGAAATCAGGGCAGAACCTAAAAACAGGAACCTGGAATTAGGAATGGAAGCAGAGATCACAGAGGAATTCTACTAGCTGGCTCAATCCCCTTGACTTGCTCAGTCTGCTTTCTTGTACAACCCAGGACCACCTGCCCTAGGAGCTGTACCACCCACAGTGGCCTGGGTCCTCCCATAGTAATCACTAGTCAAGCAAATACCTCATAGACTTCCATACAGGCCAAGCTGAAAGAGGCAAGTCCTCTACCTAGGTTCCCTCTCCCAAGGTCCTTTATGCATCTTGTCACACATTGTTTCACAGCAATGAGAAAAGTCACGAATACAGCCTTTATCACTCTCTGGGTTCAGTGTGTATGTATAGTGTTCCTGAAAGACTCAATGACATTTTTATTTATTTTTCTATTTATTCTTTTAAAGATTTTTTTTATATATATATAATTACACTGTAGCTGTCTTCAGGAACACAGAAGAGGGCTCCAGATCTCATTACAGATGGTTGTGAGCCACCATGTGGTTGCTGGGATTTGAACTCAGGACCCTTGGAAGAGCAGTCAGTGCTCTTAACCACTGAGCCATCTCTCCAGGCCCATATTTATTCTTAACTGATATGTAAAAGATTTATGTATCTATAGCATCCCAGAAGTTGATTGATACCTGTGTGTATAGTAAGTTTGAATTAGGGTTGACTTAGCTATTTCCCCCCCCCCCCCCGCTTGATTTATTTTTTTTAAGGTTACTCTTTAAAAAGATGTATCTACCTTCTCTTATGTGTATGAATGTTTGCTGTGCATGCACCTATGTGTACCCCATGTGTCCTAGGTGCTGGTGAAGATCAGAAGAATGGGTCAGATTCACTAGAACTGAAGTAAGGGATGGTTGCAGGCCACCATAGAGGTGTCAGGAATGGTGCACAGGTCCTATGCAAGAACAGGGGGTCTGAACTGCTGGCCACCTTCCAGTCTCTTTCCAGGTGACTTTTAAGAACATGTTTTCTAGTTCTCTTGCTCTTGTTTCACTGTCACGTGACCTTTTAAGTTCCTGTGTTTATACCCACAGATTACTGCAGCTCCCTACCTTCGCCAAAGAGGCTTCTTATTGCTGCAGGCAGCCACTAATGTAGAGACATGTATCTGATCAAACTGTAGAGACTGTGACAGTGGAATGCCCAGCCCTAAACGGGACATCTATAGCACCTCCTCCATGGCCTAGGAAGAGGAGACCAAGGGAATTGTAAGAGCCAGAGGGCCCAGAGATGTACTGCAAAGGGATGCCTTCTGCATAGGGCATGGCTATTGCATTCATGATGCTATTCAGCTGGGTTTGCTTGGATAAGAGTGGATTGTCAGCATCCACACACACACACCCCCCCACGGATGGGGAAGTTTCTGTATAGGGCCCGCCCCTTCCCTGAGACTGTTAATATTAATTGTTGCTGGGGGATAGGTTGTCATTGTCTTCAGTGGTGGAGCCACTGATTAAATCCTCCATGCTACAGTAATTAACCTCCCCCCCCTCCATGTTCATACAAGAAACCCAGTGGGGCACTCATACCCGAGTAGGACATGAGTGTAGGAGGGGGACCAGTTTGGAAGAATAGTGTTCCAGTGGGAGAGGGAAGGTGGACGAGAGAAGGTGACGGGGTGAAAATGACTAAAAGTCATTGTAGACATGTAGTAAACGGTCACCCAAGTTTTGAAAAAGCTTGCAAGCTCTGTGATTCTTTTCCACTCCAAGCTAAGAATGGAGCCTGACAGAGTTTAATGGATGTCGGCTGATTGCTGACAGGTGTCATGAGACTCCTGGGCAAAAGACAAAGGACCGGAGGGTGTGTCAGAATTTATTTGAATTGAGAAAAGGACAGATGGAATGTATAGCCACGAAGGGGACAGACGTGTCACAGGAGGAAAGATTCAGCTCTGGGAACACATACATTTTTTTTTTTTTCTGGGCAGTAAACACACCTGGCTTTTTCCCGAGGGAGACACTGGCTGCCTCTCATAGCTGTTTACCACATACACACACACACACACACACACACACACACACACACACACACACTTTTGGAATGACAGACTGAGAGCAAGGAGAAGAAAGCATCTCATTCATGGAAACCCAGAAGGCCCATGGAGAGTTACCTTCCCACAGTCTTATGCTGCTTTGGCCAAACAAATTTCCTATTTTTTTTAATGATGAAGAAGTCCAAAGCCACTACACAGGGAGTAAATGGATATTTCAGCAATGTGTAGCTCCGGACTCTGGCTCTCCGTTCCTTCCACTCTTCTGCAGTTTGGGCAAGAAGGCTAACTGCCCACTCTGTTTCTCTCCCTCTGCCTCATCAACACGTATGTGGTACTCTAAACTTAAAACTCAACTACTCGCTAGATCTTTCTTAAAATTTCCAGTAATTAATTTCATTTGACTAAGTGTTAGCCTTCCCTGTCAATGAACCAATGCTTTTGAATTTTTTGAAACGTTATAATTTGTTTTGAAGAACATGGACAGAGCCTGAATGTGACCCATAAGTTTGAAATGGCCACTACCTGGCCTACACAGAAGTTTTGTACTATGACTTGAAAATTTTGGAAATGCTGTGGTAGTGACCTGTGCTCTCTTCTCATTCCTGTCTACTACGTACCTGTTAAGTTGAAATCATGAAAGATGGAGAGCATCCTTCAGAGAAAGTAAAGAGCATTTAACATATCCTCTCAGTCAGTAAGCTGTGCCCTCCACCGTCATTTGTTTGCTCCATTATAAATCCGTGGCCACTCCTCCCTTCCGTATCTATTTTATCTGCCTTATGCAACAAATGCAGAGATTCACTGTAACAAGTCATATTCAGTAGGAGTTAAATTTTTTAGAGGCTTAAAATTGTATTATGTTATTGCTTAATCCTCACAGATTCCTGTGATGGAATTACAGATATCATCATTATACAAATAAAAAAAAAAAACAAGATTGGTAAAGAATTGAAATAAGGTCATACAAGTTTTGGATTCTTCAAACACACATCTATGTGTAAGAATCCAATGTGTGTGTGTGTGTGTGTGTGTGTGTGTGTGTGTGTGTGTATTGTGTGTGTATTGTGTGTGTATGCAAGTGTGGAGATCAGGGAGGGGTCAACTTGTAAGTTTTCTTTTCACACCTTCTGGCTCCCAAGGACAAAGTTCAGTTGTCAGTCTTAGTGGCACGTGTCTTTACTCACTGCCCCATCTTGCTGGCCATCATGCAACATCTGATTAGATGATTATCAAATCTGTTTGACAACTTCAGTCAAATTTCTGCCTCTGTGTGTGGACACTAATCTCTGGACTCTACCAGAAGAAGAACAAGAACCTAAAAAAAGACACTGAAACTTAGATAAGAATTCCTTGTTGGTCATTCTCTGTGAACCTGGACTCCTGTTAGGCTCTCCAAAGAAAAGATAATTTTTATTCATCCTTGGCATTAAGAGAGAAAAGACTTTGTGTTTTAAAATATGAAGAAAATGGGATTCAGCAAGCTAAAGAAACTTGGCCATACTCAGGCTAAAATTTGGATGCATATTTGTCTGAGTCAGAATGAGCCTGTGAAATCTGGAGGAGTGACTGTCAGCAATTAGGAGGCTCTTCCACATGTGTTCATGGAGATTCCATCACCAAATGTGAAGCACTCCCTGAGGAGCAGTCAGATGTTGGGTAGAAGTGAAGCAAAGCCTAGCACCCAACATCACCGCAGCCACGAAGTCTCTGTGTGTGTGTGTGTACACATGTGTGTGTATGTATGTGTGCACGAGTGTGCACATGTGGGTGTGTGTGCACGTGTGTATGTGTGTATTTGTGTGTGTTTATATAGGGTTCTCACCTACCATGTGACCCCCCCAAAGGATTAAACTGAAGACACTGGATTTAGAAGCAAGCACATTAATCCACATGGTAACAGCATTTAAAGGTGTCGTCCTTTAGAAACTAGAGAACCCCATAAGGGCCTTTCTCACTTTATACCAGGGGTTCTCAACCTTCCTAATGCTGCAACCCTTTAGTACTACTGTTCCTCAGGTTGTGTTGACTCCCAACTATAGAATTAATTTTTTGCTACATCATAACTGTAGTTTTACTCCTGTTATGAATGAAAAGGTAAGCATTTATATTTCCAGTGGTCTTAGGTGACCCCTGTGAAAGGGTCACGACCCACAGGTTGAGAACCTCTGCTTTATAAAGCAAGACAAGAAGACATGAGCTGGTACATAGCTTCCCTCTGTCTTGCATGTGAGGGACTTCAAAGTCTTCTGCTTCAGTACCAACACAGAGCAGATGCAGACACCAGAGTCATTTTCCAGAATCATGAGACAAAAATTCTATCTTTACAAAATTATCTGGTCTCAGGTATTTTGTTATAGAATAAACAGCAAACTAAGACATGTTGATTGACATATACATTTAGGTTTTCTATATTTTTGTGTTTTCTACATTTCCCAGTGGTGAGTGGCTTGGAGTGACCCTATCTTGGGATATAAGTGAATTTCTAATAGGAGTTAATTTTTTTTAGAAGGTTTTAAATAGTAATTTTTCAAAGAAAATATAGTTATATATGTACAGGCATGCCAATTAGCATTATTATTAAGAGAATCATCTAAATTCTGTCTTAAGTGATTCACAGTTATTTCAATGAATATATGCACCATCATCATGTAGATTTTCCTGAGGAAATATTTGTTCTCTCCAGATATAGAGGATACCAGCAAACTGTACAAATATTACTCAGGTAAGTTTGGTGAATCCATAAGTATTTTAGGGTTGCTACAGAAGTGTGGGTAATTCAAAGGTCACTGTACCAACACAATTCCTTGGCAACTTACATTAGCTACAGTCCTGTCACTGAATAGTACCTACCTTCTACCACCTCCCATATAACCTGGGGTAGGGAAGGTCTTTGTGAGGAGGACCTGATGGAGGCTCATGAGCTCTGTAAATCACAAAGCCTACTTCCCTCCTCCATGAGGAAATGATGATGCTTCCTCTCATGAGAGCCTCATGTGGGGGACCACAGCTGTGCTGATTCAAGACAGGGATGCCAGCCGTGTCCAGCATGAACTAAAGAGCTACTCAACAACCTATTCCAGATACTGAGGAACCACAGTGGACAGACAACATGAAGACATGTTTATTGTTTGGAGTATTCTTTCTGAAAATGTATAACCTTAGTTTAATTATGAGAAAATATCAGACACATGCAAATTGAGGGGCATATAACAAAAACATCTAACCAGTATCCTTTAAAAGTGTCAAGATCATGAATAATAAGGGAAAGGAAAATATCACTAGTCTGAAACACTCAAGGAGCCATAATGACTGTTGCAATATGGCTTCCTAAATGGGTTGAGCATTTAATAATTCATGGAGAAACTGAGGAAAGCCACACCTTACTTAGTGGTAGTGCGCCAACCTTATCAGTCAATTCTTGGTTCAGGTAAATGAATTGTGGAGTTGAATGATATTAATGTTACTATTAGTGACTGGGAAGGACTATGTGGGAGCTCTCTGCATTGTCTTTGAAGTTTTTCTGAAAATCTAACATGATTTCAGCATAAAGAAGTTTTAAGGTCAGAGATTAATTCTAGAAAAAAAATCTGACATCGTCAAGAGTGAATAATTTGGAAATTTCTCAGACTTTCCAAATGGCAAAGATAATAAAAGTCAAAAATGGCTGCCAAACAGTGGGTTAGAGAAAGGTCTGTGTAACCTTAGGTTAAAACCCCAGGAATATTTAAAGGTCTATGTATTCAGACACAAAAAAATTCCTTTGATATTTTCTTTGCTATGACTTTTTTCTTTGCATTTAGTGTGGTTCATTTTTTTAAAATCATATAAAATATTGTTTGCATTGATTTTAAAGTCTGTAGCAGCTCCTTAAAGTTTTGCCCAAGGAAAGTGTTCCAGTTCATGTAAGACCCAGATCTTACTATACCTGCTCCATAATTACAGCCACTCTGGAAATCAGTCTGGCAGTTCCTCAGAAAACAGGGCATGACACTTCCAGAGGACCCTGCTATACCACTCCTGGGCATATACCCAGAGGATTCCCCGGCATGCAATAAGGACACATGCTCCACTATGTTCATAGCAGCCTTATTCATAATAGCCAGAAGCTGGAAAGAACCCAGATGTCCCTCAATGGAGGAATGGATATAGAAAATGTATATTTACACAATGGAATACTACTCAGCAATTAAAAACAATGAATTCATGAAATTCTTAGGCAAATGGTTGAAACTGGAAAATATCATCCTAAGTGAGGTAACCCAATCACAAAAAAACACACATGGAATACAATCACTGATAAGTCGATATTAACCCAGAAGCTCTGAATACCCAAGACAAAATTCACATATCAAATGATTCCCAAGAAGAAGGAAAGAGAGGGCCCTGGTCCTGGAAAGGCTTGATGCAGCAATGTAGGGGATTAACAGGACAGAGAGGTAGGAGAGGGTTGATTGGGGAACTAGTGGAGGGAAGAGGGCTTATGGGACTTATGGGGAGGGGGGAACCGGGAAAGGGGAAATAATTTGGAATGTAAACAAAAAATATGGAAAATAAAAAAAGCAATATTTTGTTACTCTGTCTTGCTAGATCCCTTTTAACAAAATATCAAGAATTTTAAAAATGAAAAAAAAAAAAAGGAATTTGTTGATCCTAAGAGTCACTCTGTCACTCTCCTTTCTGGACATGCAACCTCCTGCTCCTGAAGCCTCCCACAGCTTTTAACTCACTGCCCTTCATGGAAAAATAGATACTAGGCACAAAGGCCCATTTCTCTCCACTCCTTATTTTGTTGGCTGTCCATTGGTTGCCAAGAAGATGTTTCAAGTAAGCAAGGGCAAATGGTAAACACTGGATAGTGGTTAACAAGGGCTGAACAGTAAGAGAGGAATGTTTTGCTGAATCCCAGGAAATTGGGAGTGTAATCTGAGTGCTCAGGAGGCTGAATCTAAAGGATTGAGTTCAAGGTCAAGCTGAGACCCTGCTGTAAATAAACAAATAAATAAATAATAAATAAATAAAATTAATTAAAACAATTTGGCTTCTATATTCAATATGAAGAACACCAACAACGTGGAACACTGAACCGATAATGGCTTTCTTTTCAATTTGTCTTGCCTTTTTTAGGCATTTATTTGTGTATGTGCCCACGTGTGATCTCATGTCATGGTATGCATACAGAGATCAGGGGACAATTTGATATAGCCGGTTCTCGCCTCCCATCAGCGAATCCCAGGGTTCAAACTCAGATCTTCAGTTTTGACCACAATCATCTTTACCCGCTGAGCTATCACGGCTGCTGGGGTTAAATTTTTAATGTGGAAAACAGAAAATAGGTTTGTTTAAATAGAACAAAAGTAAACTCTCAAGAATTTGTGTCATCAAAGTGCTGAAGCAGTTTCCTAATGGCCCTGATGTCCTTCCTGGTCAGTGTGCTGTGTGTGGTCGCCTAAGGATCCTCCGGTCAGTCTTCAGCCACACGGTTATCTGCTTCCAGCATCTTCCCCACAACCTACCTGCTTCCTGGGGGTTTCAGACTCGAGTTTAAGGCCTTTAAACCGACAATAGGAATCGAATGCAGATGTGCAGTGCATCTGGAATGAAGAGCATGGGATTTTAATCTAATTCCTTTTTAAGTGAAAGGAATAGTATAGAAGACACAGGAAATGAGGAGTTCAAAAGGAAGGAAGGAAGGAAGGAAGGAAGGAAGGAAGGAAGGAAGGAAGGAAGGAAGGAAGGGTTTTGATTTCTTTCCAATATTGTGCGTCTGTTCTTGGGGCATCTAGTGAACATTTGCTTAAGGTTCCAACAGCCTTACATTCTCCCCTAACATATTGTGACGCTGTACAAAAATCAGCATATGGGGAGCTTTAGCAAGTGTGAGAGCCCTTATCCACTTGGTTTTTATTACCCTAGAGCCCTACGAGACCCTTTCATAGCAATATTCCTTTTGTAATCCAGAAGAAGCCCAGTGACATCCTGACCACCCACAATTTGGAGGTAAGAGAAGAGAGAGGAAAGGCCATTGATGGAAGATAATCTAAAGCTTTTTATCTCTAGGTATCTCACCTCCACTAATGACTTCCTCTTAACAGTGGAGCTAGGCCCATTTGTGTGGTCTCAAAGGGCCTGCATGGGCTGGCTGCTGCTGGCCTCTGACGCCTTCATTCACGACTGTCTAGGCCTTCCCATGGGATAATCACATACCCTTGTTTTCCTTTACTTGGCCAGTTGTCTTCTGCTCTTTCATAGACTTTTCCTAAGGATTCCCCAAGAGTCCAGCTATCCAACTTCCCTAAGGGAAGGAAGACCCCTGGCACTACTCCAGTCTCCTCTCCAAATACACTTGTTCCCCTGCTTGGCTTAAACACGACAATTAATGAGGACATCAAATTTAGTGTAACAGTACTTGAATGTCTATTTGTTTAGTCACTTGTCATCAGCTAAAACACTTACCTACATTACTAGATTCCAGTAGAACAGATTCGTCTCACTTGTAAATCATTAACCACAAATGCTTACTTAGACCAGTGCCCAGCACACAGTAAGTGTTCAACAAATGTTAATAAATGTATGAATGAATTAAAGGGGTCCTGAGATAACCAAATCCAGCCAAATTTAGAAAGGGAAAACATCTGAAATCCAAGTTGTTTTACTGCTTTTGCTCAAAGCCCTAACAAAAATAGAGATAAAATTCAAATCCTGTTACTCTCCCAGAATACTATTCTGTCCTGACAGAAAGTTCATAGTCTAGTGACTCATCATAGCAGAGGAAAAAGCAATTCCTGGCAAGTTGCTCTGGGTCTTAATGAAGTTTCAAGCTTGAGTTTTATTGAGTACTCCCTTTATTTAAAACAAGTCCCATAGTCTATGTTTGTTTCACCAATTTCTCAGTTGCTGGATCCAATGTTAATTTTCAAGAAGAGATAATGTGGCAGTTTGGCAAGGCTCTGCTGAGCTAGTGAGCATTTAATAGCATCACAGATGGAAGCATTTGCATGTGGGAGGGGGATTTTTTTCCCTAGGATTTTGTCCCAATTAAAAGTTTATCAGTTCAAACCAGGTTACCAGTTCCAGCAAATAGAAATCTATACTTTCTCCATCCGTAGTCTACCTTTTCTTTACTGTATTTGTTACTTGCTTTCCTCTCAATCTGATGCACTGAGAAATATTTAATAGCTGCTAAAAATGGAACAGCTACAAAACCATTCCATGCCTTCCCAGCGCATTACATGGACTACAAGTTCGAAGAGGGCCAACAGACACAACAGTCCTCTTAGTTCTTTTGCTGCCTCTGGGAGAGTTCATGTCAGGAAAGCATTAATGAAGTGCCTCCTTAAGCTAGACACATTTGTGAATGTGAACAGGACATGGTCCCTTTCCTTGAGGCATACCAGAAAAGCAGGGACAGGCATACAATAAAGCCAGTTCTGAACAAAGTTCGAAGTACAATGGATGGAGGATACTAGGTAGGAAGGAAGCAAGCCAAGAGGCCATATTCAGCCCCCAGAATTAATGATTAATGACCCCAGGATTAAACTATCATAAATGAGAGAGAATGAATTGATTTGCCTCCTATAAGAAACACCTTAAAAAATGTTCAACATCACTAGTCATTAGGGAAATGCAAATTAAAACAACCCTGAGATTTCACCTCACACCAGTCAGAATGGCTAAGATTAAAAACTCAGAAGACATCAGGTGTTGGCGAGGATGTGGAGAAAGAGGAACACTCCTCCACTGCTGGTGGGAATGCAAGCTGGTACAACCACTCTGGAAATCAGTATGGCGGTTCCTCAGAAAACTGGGCGTGATACTTCCGGAGGACCCAGCCATACCACTCCTGGGAATATACCCAGAAGATTCACCAGCATGCAATAAGGATACATGCTCCACTATGTTCATAGCAGCCTTATATATAATAGCCAGAAGCTGGAAAGAACCCAGATGTCCCTCAACAGAGGAATGGATACAAAAAATGTGGTATATATACACAATGGAGTACTATACAGCCATTAGAAACAATGAATTCATGAAATTCTTAGAGAAATGGATGGAGCTGGAGAATGTCATACTAAGTGAGGTGACCCAGTCTCAAAAGAATACCCATGGCATACAGTCACTGATAAGTGGATATTAGCCTAGGAGCTTGGAACATCAAAGACACAAATCACATATCAAGTGATGTCTCACAAGAAGAAAGGAGTGGACACTGGTGCTAGAATGGACCAAAACATCATTGTGGGAGAGTACAAGAGCAGTAAAGTGGGAGGGAGTGGATGCGGGAGCAGGGGGAGGGAAAAGGACATGTGGGACCTTTGGGGGTGGGGAACCAGAAAAAGGGAAATGAATTGTAAATATAGAATATATACAATAAAAAAAATAAAAAAAAACAGTAGTCTAGCAGATTATCATTTCATTTCAGGTGGGCTATTTTAATATTCTCTCTCTCTCTCTCTCTCTCTCTCTCTCTCTCTCTCTCTCTCTCTCTCTCTAGGAGATAAGTACACAGTCTTTCACTAGTGTCATAGCCAGCCTCCAGAGAGTGTTCATAATTCTTAACAGCTCTGCAGGCTTTCTGCTACACTGACTCAGCTGGCTTGGTTAACCATTAGGATAGTGTAGAAACTGTTGAGTAGCTTCTGCACGGTCCTAAAGGAAGTCACTGCTTAAACTTACGCTGTCTTGGATTGATCATGAGGATACTCAAGCACCACTACAGAGAGGCCTAAGTGATGAGGAACCCAAGTATCCTCTCAGTAGCCGATAAGAAGCTGAAACCTTTTCAACAGCCGTATGGTGGTTCCGCCATAGTCAGCCCTCAGATGACTATCACCCAACATCCCCAGCACCTGAGCTACATTTTCACAGAGGTCCCTATGCCACAGAGCCATGCCTAGATTTGTGGTACACAGAAACTCAGATAATAAATGTTTGTTTGCTTGTTTGTTTTTAAATCCACTATGTTTTATTATAATTTGCCAAATGAATTACTGAAAAGATTGAAGAAACTATTTTAATTGAAACCATATAGCCACTTTGGTATGACTGAGTTGAGGCCACCATAAAACTATAGATGTTCAAAGGAAGGGCAGAAGAAAGAGGGCAGGAGAGAGACAATGAGTTTCAGAAATGTCTTGCTTACAGCAGAGAAGTGAATGTCTTGGGAACTCTTGAGCTGTTGCCAGGCTAGTGTTGTTTCAGAGTTGGCTCACCAGATTCAGGAACTCATTCTAAAACAGCAGAGGCAGCAGCAAGGAAGATGTATCATCAAACACAACAAATCCACCCAAAGCCCTCTTTAGTAGTCAGAAATTCCTCAGCTATCATCTGCAATGGGCTTCACTCAGATGGAGTGTTTCTCACTGGCTGATGATGACTGAATAATGATTGGTGTTGACATAGTATTTTTTTTTCCCACTTGGCAACAAACATTCATGAATGGGCTTTGTTATTATTCATGGTCCCTCATTAAGCACTGACTCATTTTTTAAAACATGTTGTATACTGTAGACATGGGTCTGTACACTAGGAAGCACAGTCAATTCTGTTTCACTGCATAGTATGCCAGTCTATAATGAGGCTCACAGCAAGCTGACCCACAGACACACGCAAAAGACACAAGGTGGAGAGGGAAGAAGACATTTCAATCTATTATTTCTGCATTGGTCTCTCCTATGTAGCCCTGGGTCTTCTGCCCGCCTTACCCTTGTAGAGTTAGTCTGTGTAATACCACATTAGTCTCCTGAATGTAGAATCACTTCCTTGTGCTATTTTCTAAAGGGAAGTAATGATGACGCATGTCTAGTAATGGTTGGCTTGGTCCTCAAGTAGATATTATTCATGAAAATGCCTTGCCTGTGACTCACCATAATTGTACTTACTTTTTATTTATGAATTCTAGAAGCAGATAACATAGGCTTCGATTACAACTTCAACAACTGCTTGTTTGTAAAAAAGAAGAAGAAGAAGAAGAAGAAGAAGAAGAAGAAGAAGAAGAAGAAGAAGAAGAAGAAGAAGAAGAATTTGTTAAATGGCTGTGAGGATTAAAGAAGTTAGAGTACAGAAGTCTTCTCTTTTGCATGCCATGGTCGGTCCCAGCCCCAAGCACATAACCAGGTCTGTAGATGTCTCATTACCAAAATTTAACATGGAGACCAGATGCTGCTACTCTGAATAATTTATAACACCCTCATTACAGGAAAATTTTCAATGGATTTTTTTCCTTGTGTTCTAGTCAATTTGCTCAGAATCATGTTTCTTCCCAGACTTTAGTCTCTCTGGAGGTGAGGGCTGAGTTGCAGTTCTTCTAGTCTTCTTATTAACTCCTACAGTAGTATTCTTACACTTTGGTATGTCTCTGTCTTTGCACATCCAAACACATCATCTTCAAAAAGTAAAGAAATACGTGATGATAGATAGATAGATAGATAGATAGATAGATAGATAGATGATAGATAATAGATTAGTTAATAGATGACAGATAGTTGGAGACTATAAAAGATAAATAGATGATAGATTAGATAGGTACATCACTGATAGATATATGGAGACACAGGTTAAAATAGCCTATGTATTTATATAACCAATAGCCAACAAAAGTGTGTGAATGTTTCTTCCATCGCAGGGTATGGCCGTATCTGACATTAATTGGTAGTGGGATAACCAGGAATGATGATATTATTTGAAATGGAAGTGAATTAAATGATTAATAAAGAGAGCTCAGAGGGTACAGGAGCTTGCTGCACCAGCCTGAGAATCTGGGTTGTCACCCTATTTACTAAAGAGTTTAAACTAGTTCATCTGGAGCAAATAGAGAGATTCTACATGGGGCCTCACATAGATAGATACTACCCACCCCAAATGAGGCTTACCTGGGAAGTGTCTTGCTTACTTGTTACAATGACTGCATGCTGAGAGACTGGGTCTTATAACCCAGGTTAACTGCATGGAATCAGTAGAGTGCTATCGAGTCAATGTGTGCTGCCTGCTACTGTACCTCGGGTCTCTTGCTCTTGTTTGATCCCTGACACTGACCTATACCTTCCCCTACTCAGGATCTCAAAGGTACTCCATTTACATCATTGCACACTGGCTTCTATAGTTACTAAAACTCTAGCTTCTGTGGTTTCATGTGTCTAGAACAATATTTTATTGGTTTAATCATTTTTTCATTATTGTGATTTTAAGCAGCATATCACAGGTTTGTCAGCTTTGTGTGTGTGTGTGTGTGTGTGTGTGTGTGTGTGTGTATGTGTGTGTGTGTGTATAGGGGGTCTCTTTCTCAGTAAATTTTTTACTCATATAGTGAGTAATTTCCAATATTTCTCTTCTTGATTTTCAAGAATTTTTTTGCATACTTCAGAAGGTACTAGTCTTTGTTTATCTCAGTTTTACAAATATTTTCTCACACTGTCAGGCTTTTATTAAATGCATCTATGGTGTCAGTTAATGACAGAAATATTTTTTTCCTTTTGTATTAAAATCCATCATGTTTCAAACCTGAAAGTGTGTGGGTTAGGGGTTTGTTTCTGGTGTCTGTTCTATGAGTTGGTCTTATTGTTCTCCGTGTGCATAACTTTCTTCCCTTCATTAATGGGAGGCAGCTTCCAGTTGCCCCAAGATTACACTGTCCCAGCTTTGCAAGTTAGCTATCAAATGCCATAAGACTGAGCCTTGACTGGCTTGGGTCTACCTATCTAAAATGGATAACCAAGAAAGGGTGAGTCCTGCTTATTTGGAATGTCAGGAGCAAGACAGCTTAACTACACTGTACACAGAAGTTGGGAATAGGTGGTGTCTTAGATGAATATCAAGGTAGCATTTTTAAAGGCAGAGAAAGAAGTACTGGACAGCACATAGCTGTTCATTATAAAATGCAATTGCTTTTCTGATTGTTCATTAGATACACTTCTATAGTATCCTCTAGATAACTCTCAGACTTAAAACCTTCTCAAACAGTTCTGGATACCATACCCCATCCCTGGAAACTCTCTAGGTCATGATCCCCAAATAGGTTAGTTCAGTCAGGAAGAGACCAAATCATTCAAGCCAATAGTTCTCAAATGAGACCAATGATTAGAGTCACTAAGTGAGCTTTAAAAAATTACAGATTTATAGACTTTTCTGCATCCATTCTGAGATTAAACCTTGAGGAATAGACACCCAGAAACTGCTTTATCATAGTATCAGTTGCCAGGTGCTAGAAGAAGAATCACAAAGAACATTATAATCCCTTCATTTCATATACAAGAAAGCTAGAGCCTGGGAGAAACAAAGTGGATGTCGGTCCCTGGGATGCCAGGCGATGTGTGTACTTCTGATGCTGGACATCAAACACTCTTTGACTGGTTTGCAAAGGGACTGTGAATACAAATATAACTACCTCAGGGTTTTGCCATTTGACAAACATGTTCAGGCTCTCATCTCTGTGCTTTATCTAGCCTAGAAATCCTTGTAGGCTTGCAACCATGGAAACAGAGCCTGCAATCCTCATTAAGTCCAGCCACATCTGCCCTGGACCCTAGACAGCAATCTCCTGGCTTTGGGTGAAGGTGTACTGGGCTTCTTGTGCTGCCTCTTCAGCACTGCAGGTGTTCCGGAGGTGTTCCGGAGGCAGACACAAGAGTGAGCCTCTCCACTTTAGATCTTGGCTCTGCTGCTCTCCAGGTGCATAGCCACAGGCTATGTGCTTATTCCCTGCTGTGGAGCTGCCTGTGTCTCAGGGGCTCTTTGGGAGCTTGGAGGCCAGAACCTCACCACAAAGGAAGTGCAGCGAACATCAGTAGTTTGCCTCCCTTAACAAGTCCTGTGCAGTAATTCCTGAACAGAGAAATCCCTATAGGAAGGATCAAAGTAGGGCATCTATCTACCTCCATGGCTTTGCCACATGAAGTTAAGACACTTATGGTTGACATGCAGAAATCTGTGAAGTACCCCTATCTTCCAGAGATTGGATCTGCCTAGGAATAGAAACTAGAACCCTAATCTGGCTTCTTTTGTCTGTGGCAAGGCCTGCTAGACATCAAACACTCTTAGAGAAACACTCCCTCTCTGCAGCCAGCCCTGTGCCAGGCTGCCCCACAGTCCACATAGAGACAACACACACCAGCATGGGGCTTTGCCTTTTGGGGTTCCACAGATGCAGGTTGTCACCTTGTATTGAGGACGACTCACCTGTATCCTCAGTCCAGAACCACCATGCTTTATACTCCTCTATGTGATGGGTTGATAAGAGAAGACACTAGAGAAGTTTCAGGAGAGGCTCAGGAAAACACAACTATGTTAGTTACTGGTACTGGTGACAGGAGGTATGTCAGGCCACATGGAGGGACACAGAGGCAGGTGACAATGATGGGTGAGAGAATGATCATAGTCTTTAATGCAGTCTCCACTCTAAATGGAAGGCAGGCAGGTGGACAGTTCAGGGTTGGCTACATTGGACAATTTTAGTGGGCTCTGGGATTTAGCCAGTCAAGGGGATGATTAAGGGAGCAGAATATAGTTTCCTGGGCTGTACAAGCCCCAATAGAGGGTTATGGCTCTGCGTTTGTTTCTACATCAAAGGCACATGTTTGGCTGGGCCCTTCAGTCTGTAAAAATTGGCTAGCCTCACAAGAAGAGGTTTTTCACAAACCAGGAAGTATTTTTTTAATATGTCAAAGTGATGTGTTAGATATGCAGAAAACTTTAAGTGTTCACAATACACCCCAGAGCCTAGACTCAGCTTGACAGCAAACTGTTTCTAATCATGGCTCAGTCCTCAGTGCATCTGACTTTGTATACATTTCTCTGAGTTAAAATAGATCCTTAGGTCACTATAGAAGCACAGGGATGAAGGATATACAGCATGCAGAAATGAGAACCTATTATACAATGACAGGGAACAATCACTATTTTGTAGAGTCCCTTTCTCATCTTCATTTTTTCAAGCATGGGGCATAGAAGTCATTCTTAGTGAGTCATAACGAATGAGCTTCTCTAAGACATCATTCACATCCTCTCACATCCCTGCCTGCAGCTTTCCACTTCTTTATGGTATTTTCTATTTAGAGTGAGAATAGAATTTTTTTTTCACAAACTAGAGTTTATAAACCTGATATGTAAAGATGGAAAACTATTTGAAAGCAGCTGACATATTTCTTCTGGTATTTTTTGTTATCCTTTTCACTTGTCAATACACTTACCTATCCAGCCAGAGGTAGAGGTAGAGGTAGAGGTAGAGGCAGAGATAGAGATTGATAGATGGAGAGAGAGAGAGAGAGAGAGAGAGAGAGAGAGAGAAGAAACATAGAAACATTCTAGGGAGAAGATACACAGCAACAGTCTTATGAAAGTTAAAAAGATTGTTTCAACATTTTCAATTTTTAAATCACAGCTTTTGAGGATCCTTCTGCTTTTTCTCTGTGCCTGGAGAGCTGACTCTGTGACACAGCACTATCTACCCAAATACCAACAGGAAAGAGCTTCTCTCCCAGGAGTTCAGACACTACTGTGAGCACAGGTAAGACCACCACTTCTGCTCAGCGGGACCCACCCAAAGCCATCAGTACACAGAAACTGAGGAGCAGCCTGGGACAGAATCCTTACAGTTTCCATCTGCACCTAGAGCAGATTCAGTACCAAAGCACGCTCCATAGACAAATACCCCTGAGAGAGAGCTGGTTTCTCAGGAGTGCTGACTCACAGGTAAGCACAGGTAAGACCACCACTTCTGCTCAAATTCCTGGCCCAAGAAGGACCCGCCATGAGTCATCAGGACATAGGAACCAAGGAACGGTTGGGGACAGGATCCTTCCAGTTTCCATCTGTACCCCAGAGATGACCCTTTACCACAGCTCTCTATATCCAAATTCCTTCTAGAGAGAACTGATCACCCAAGAATATTGACATACAGAAGGGACAAGCCACAGTCAGAGATAGCAAGACCAGCTAACACCAGAGATAACTTGATGGCGAGAGGCAATGGCAGGAACATGAGTGAGCAACAGAAACCAAGGCAACTTGGCATCTTCAGAACCTAGTTCAGCAATCAGTGAGCCATGAAATGCAAGACTCTAATTTAAAATCACTTCTCAAGACGGTGATAGAGGACTTTAAGAAGGACATAAATAACTCCCTTAAAGAAACACAGAAAAACACAGGTAAACAGGTAGAAGCCCTTAAAGAGGAAACACAAAAATCCTTTAAAGAATTATAGGAAAATACAACCAAACAAGTAAATAAATTGAACAAAACCATCCAGGATCTAAAAAGGGAAATAGAAACAATAAAGAAATCACAAAGGACACAAACTTGGAAATAGAAAACCTAGGAAAGAGATCAGGAGTCACAGATGCAAGCATCACCAACAGAATACAAGAGATAGAAGAATCTCAGGTGCAGAAGATACCATAGAAAACACGGACACAACAGTCAAAGAAAGTGAAAAATGCAAAAAGCTTCTAAACCAAAACATCCAGGAAATCCCGGACACAATGAAAAGACCAAACCTGAGGATAATAGGCATAGAAGAGAGCAAAGATTAACGGGGCCAGAAAATATCTTCAACAAAATATAGAAGAAAACTTCTCTAAATTGAAGAGATGCCCATAAACATAGAAGAGGACTATGGAACTTCAAATAGATTGGACCAGAAAATAAATTATTCCTGTCACATAATAGTCAAAACACCAAACACACAAAACAAAAACATTAAAAGCAGTAAGGCAAAAAGGTCAAGTTACATATAAAGGCAGACCTATCAGAATTACACCAGCCTTTTTACCAGGGACTATGAAAGCTAGAATATCCTGGACAGATGTCATACAGACCCTAAGAGACCACAAATACCAGCCCAGGCTACTATATCTAGCAAAACTCTCAATTACCATAGATGGAGAAACCAAGATATTCCATGACAAAAACAAATTTACACAATATCTTTTCACAAATCCAGCCCTACCATGGATAATAGATAGGAAATACCAATACAAGTAGGGAAACTACACCCTAGGAAAAGCAAGAAAGTAATCTTGCAGCAAACCCAAAAGGAGAAAGCCACACAAACATAAAAATAACATCGAAAACAACAGCAAGCAATTCCTGAATATCTCTTAATATCAATGGACTCAATTCCCCAATAAAAAGACATAGAATAACAGACTGGTTACATAAACAGGACTCAACATTTTGCTGCATTCAGGAAACACACCTCAATGTCAATGAAAGACACTATCTGAGAATAAAGGGCTGAAAACAATTTTTCAAGCAAATGGTCCCAAGAAACAAGCTGGAGTAGCCATTCTAATATTGAATAATAGTAACTTTTAACCAAAAGTTATCAAAAAGGATAAGGAAGGACATTTTATACTCATCAAAGGAAAAATCTTCCAAGAGGAACTCTCAATTCTGAATATTTATGTTCCAAATGCAAGAGCACCCACATTCATAACAGAACTCTACTAAAGCTCAAAACACACATTGCACCTCACACAATAATAGTTGGGGGTTTCAACACCCCACTCTCATCAATGGACAGATCATGGAAACACAAACTGAACAGAGACACATTGAAACTAACAGAAGTTGTGGACCAAATGGATTTAACAGCTGTCTATAGAACATTTCATCCTAAAACAAAAGAATATACCTTCTTCGCAGCACCTCGTGATATCTTCTCCAAAATTGACCATATAATTGGTCACAAAACAGGCCTCAACAAATACAAGAATATTGGAATAATCCCATGCATCCTATCAGACCACCACTGACTAAGGCTGGTCTTCAATAGCAAAAAAAAAAAAAAAAAAAAAAAAACCCAAAAACAACAGAATGCCCACATACACATGAAAGCTGAAAAACTCCGTGCTCAATGATAACATGGTCAAGGAAGAAATAAAGAAATTAAAGACTTCAGAATTTAATGAAAATGAAGGCACAACATACCCAAACTTATGGGACACAATGAAAGTAGTGCTAAGAGGAAAACTCAGCCTCCAAAAAGAAACTGGGGAGAGCATACATTACCAGTTTGACAGCACACCTGAAAGCACTAGAATAAAAGAAGCAAACACACCCAAAAGGAGTAGATGGCAGGTAATAATCAAACTTAGGACTAAAATCAAATAAGTAGAAACAAAATGAACTATACAAAGAATCAAAAAAGCAGGAGCTGTTTCTTTGAGAAAATCAACAAGATAGATAAACCTTTAGCCAGATTAAGGAGAGGTAACAGAGGCAGTATCCAAATGAACAAAATCAAAAATGGGAGATATAACAACAGAAACTGAAGAAATTTAAAAAAATCATCAGATCCTACTATAAAAGCCTATGTTCAACAAAACTGGAAAGTCTAGTTGAAATGGACAATTTTCTAGACAGATACCAAATACCTAAGAGAAATCTGGATCAGATTGCCCATCTAAACAGTCCCATAACCCCTACAGAAATAGAAGAGGTCATTAAAAGTCTCCCAACCCCCCCCCAAAAAAATCCTAGGACCAGATAGTTTTCGTATAGAATTCTATCAGACCTTCAAAGAAGTCCTAACACCAATACTCTTTAAACTATTCCACAAAATAGAAACAGAAGAAACACTACCTAATTCATTCTATGAAGCCACAGTTACACTGTGCATTCTCCCTTGGAGATGGTATGATTTCTGTCTAATTAGGAACTTGTCACAATTTCCTTTCATAGAGGACTTCATAAGAGATCTTTTTCTACTTATATCATGTTTAATATTCCAAATAGATTTTAAAAATTGGTTGAGTGCATATTACTTTTAGCTTCAGAAGATATCATGTATATTTAAGAGGCATTAACCTAACAAATTATTTTGTTGACTTAAAAATGTCATTATTGAGTTATATATTTTAAAATAAATATTATTCGTTTAATACAAATAAAAAATAAAACAGCTTTTGTGCTTCTAATGGTAATAATGGGTGCAGAAGAGAAAAGCCCACACAGGTAGAAGCAAACCTTCATAGTATCCCAGACGAGGAGTTTGCTGAAGTTAGGAGTCCTCGAGGAGAATCAAGAAAGGAAAGTAGCTTAGACAGTGAAATATATCTGTGTAACAGGTTATTAACCCTCTCCTGTGCTGCTCTGCTAAGGTAGATACAATTCTATGGAGAGAGCCTATGCTTGGAAGATCTAAGAAAAAAGGACATTGCCCAGCTTCTGGTTATGTCCTGGGTAAATATGATACTCTGAGTCGAAATTACTATGTGGTCCTTCTCAGGAAGATGGAAAAGTTGTGAAATTAAAGATCCAGGAATATCTGAGAAGACTAAGATGTCCTCCCATTATTACTGTCTGTATACATGCTTCCCTAAAGCTAATGTATCAAAGGATAGAGGAGCAGCTTGTGGTGTTATTAGGAGGTGGGGCTAAGGAAGTGAGGTCATTGAGGGTATGCCCTTGAATAGGACAAAGGGACTCTAGACTTTCCTCTGTTTCTCCTTGTTTTCTAGCTGAGCAGTTTCCTGCCATATGCAGTCTCACTGAGATATTTGCCTTTACATATGACCAGAGACAATGGATCCAAATGGTGTCAACTGAGATCCCTCAAACTTGGATGTGTGTATGTACGCTCTTTAGTATTTTTTTGAAAATATGTAAAAATAATACAGGACTACAAAGAAAGACAATTATAACAAAATACACTGACAAAATTTTAGGTTATAAAGACACTTTAAAAACATATAGGTGATACAATAACAAATACTTTTTTTTTGTGGTGGTGGTGGTGGTGGTGGTGGTATGTGTGTGTGTGTGCGCGCGCGCGCGTGTTTTGACAGACACTCATCTGTCACAAGGATATGTGGTGTCAGAGGGTATCTCTCCAGAGTCAGTTTCCTCTGCTACCTAATAACAAATACTTTTAATGTATGAATTAAGTTACTAATATACAATACCCAAATAACAATGAGTATAAACAATATTTAGCGATATCTATAGTAAGTAATACAATATGAAAGTCTTTTACTTATATTGCTAACAAAGTCACAGATTCTATTAATACTGTTGTGGTTTCATGCTGACACATAATTAAAGGAGTAAGTCATTTTAGTTGGAGGATAGTGAATTTAACAACGTGATTTTCCCATCAAAGTTCACTGACCTTCTGGGTTTTACTCATGACTCTTCAGAGACTGCAGACCCTGGACCATATGCTGCTACTTCTTGATTGATCAATAGATTTAGTCCAAACTATTCCATAACACCAAATTACAAAAATCTGGGGATTGTGGACACTCATAGCACCCAAGACCTTACCATTTCACAAAAGGTCCAAGGGATGGAGAATGTAGTTAGATCTGGACAAATCTATTTGCCAAACTGTTTTCAGGAGAACATAATTCTGGAAGGATCTAATTGAAAGGATTCCAAGTTGGCCATGTCCTGCATTTAATTTTTTTATTTCATTGGCTGTTTCATACATGCTTGCTAACTCTCTTTTCCCATCCTCTTCTACCTTCTTCTCCACTCCATCTCTCCTGACTACTCAACTTATTCCAGGACTCTTGACTTTCAGATGCATTACTTATTTCCCTTAATTGGACCATCTGGGTGGTTGGTAAATTGAGACTATCCATGGATACTTGATGCACATATGAGAAGAAGCCAAGTGTCTCTGCTTGTAGATGATAAGATTCTATGTACATAGGACCCTAAAGATTCCACTAGGAGACTCTTCGAACTGGTGGACACATTCAGTAAAGTAGTGGGATTAAAAAATGAGTACATGAAAATCAATAGCCTTTCTATATACAAATTACAAACACATTGAAAAAGAAACAAAAAATTCAATTTTCAACTGCAATAGTTTCAGATAAATAATAAAATAAATAAATAACCTTGGAGTAAATTTAACCAAGGAGGTTGAAGACCTCTACAATGAAAACTTTAAAACTGTGAAGAAAAAAAACTGAGAAAAACACTAAAAAATACAAAGATCTCCTATGTTCATGTATTGATAGAATCAATAATGTAAAACTGGTTCAGCAAAATAATTTATAGATTCAATGCAATCTCAATAAAAATGTGCACAATATTATTACAAAAGCCTTGAAATTTACTTGGAAATATAAAAGACCTTTGGTATTCAAAGCAATTCTGAGCAATTCTAGGATTGCCAGTCTCAATATCAAGTTACACTCCAAAGGCATAGCAATGTAAATGGCATGGTATTAGACAAAAATAAATGTGTTTCACAGTGAGACAGAATGTAAAATCTAGACTTAAGGCTACCCAGCCACTTAATTTTTGACGGAAAACACTATCTTAGTTAGGGTTTCTATAAAACACCATGACTAAAAGTAACTTGGGAAGAAAAATGTCTGTTTGTCTTACACTTCCACAGCACTGTTCATTATTGATGGAATTCAGGACAGGAACTCCAGCAGGGCAGAACCTGGAGGCAGTAAGCTGATGCAGAGGCCATGAAGGGGTGTTGCTACTGGCTTCCCCATCATTGCTTGCTCAGCTTGCTTTTTTATAGAACCCAGGTCCAGCCCTCTACTATCAACTACTAATTAAGAAAATGCCCTACATTTGGCGATAGCCCCATCTTAAGGAGGCATTTTCTTACCTGAGGTTTCCTCCTCTCAGATGATTTGAGCTTGTCTAGTGTTGATATAAAACTCCCCAGCACAGAAAATAAAAATATGCTTTGAAGGAAAGAATGTCTTTAACAAATGGTGTTTGGAAAACTGGATGCCTATATGTAGAAGAATGAAACATGACCCAAATCTTGTACCACACATGAAATCAACTCTAAATAGATTAAAGTCTTCAGAGTAAAGCTGGAAATTCTGAAACAGCTAAAAAGTAAGGATTATGCTACAGCACACAAGACCTGCACATTTTAGAAAAAGAATTCCTGAGCCTGGCAAGCTAGATAAGTTTCTTAATGATCATCTAAGCCTTTAAACCCAGTACTCAGGATGCAGAGGCAGGAGTGTCTCTGTGAGTTTGAGGCCGGCTTGGTCTACATAGTGAGTTCTAGAACAGCAAGGACTATATAGAGACCCTGACTCAAAAACGAAACAAAGAAGATCTACTACGCTCCATGATGCCCTTAGGAGAGGGTAGCAGTTGGGACAAGGAAAGGGAAAGCCAGTGTGTTAACCTTGGCAAAGAGAAGGAACTTGAGTAATGTTATCTATCGCTATCTTCATTGATCAAAGCTTGCTTCTTATATTCTAATATCTAACTTAGTAGATTTTTTAAAAATTGAATATTTTATTTACATTTCAAATGTTTTCCCCTTTCCAGGTCTCCCCTTTGGAAACACCCTACCCCATCCCTCTTCCCCCTGCCTCTATGAGGATGCTCCTCCACCCCACCCACTCCCATCTTCCTGCCCTGGCATTTCCCTACATTGGGGCATCGAACACCCTCAGGACCAAGGGTCTCTCTTCCCACTGATGTCCAATGAGGCCATTCTCTGCCACATATGCAGCCAGAGCCATGAGTCTTTCCATGTGTATTCTTTGGTTGATGGTCCAGTCTGTGGGAGCTCCAGGGGTGGGTCTGGCCTGTTGACACTGTTGCTCCCCATATGGAGCTGCAAAACCCCTCAGTTCCTTCAGTCCCTTTTCTAACTCCTCCATCGGGCACCTCACACTCAGTCCAATGGTTGGCTTGGAGCATCCACTTCTGTATTTGTCAGGCTCTGGCAGAGCCTCTCAAGAACCAGTCATATCAGGTTTCCATCAGCAAGCACTTCTCAGCATCCACAATAATGTCCAGGCTTGGTGGCTGCATATAGAATAGGTCCCCAGGTGGGGATGGATGGGCTTTCCTTCAGTCTCTGATCCACATGTTGTCTCCACATTTCCTCCTGTGAGTAATTCATTCATCCTTCTCAGAAGCACTGAAGCATTCACACTTTGCTCTTCCTTCTTTTTGGGCTTCATATGGTCTGTGAATAGAATCTTGGGTTTTCAAACTTTTGGGCTAATATCCACTTATCAGTGAGTACATACCATGTGTGTTCTTTTGTGACTGAGTTACCTCACCCAGGATGATATTTTCAAGCTCCATCCATTTGCCTGCTAATTTCATGAAGTTATGGTTTTTAATATCTGAGTAGTATTCCGTTGTGTAAATGTGCCACATTTTCTATATCCATTCCTCTGTTGAGGGACATCTGTGTTCTTTCCAGCTTCTGGCAATTATGAATATGGCTGCTATGAACACAACAATATGGCTGCTACACAGCCATGGAGCATGTGTCCTTATTACATGTTGGAGCATCTTCTGGGTATATACCCAGGAGTGATATAGCTGGGTCAACTTAGTAGATTTAAAAATAATTATTGTAGCTCTCCAAGTGTTTGTGTATGATTTAGACAGGAATGACACAAAAGTATATAAAGTGTATAGTTTGATAGTTAAGACATAATCAGTAATTGCTATTAATATTAATTTCAGTTAATATTCAGTATTCAATACTTACTAATATTTAAAATATAATAAGGCAAACTTAGATATTAAAGTGATATTAATATTATTTAAGTATGCTTATCTTCTGTGAGTCTACTGACTTGGAATTATTCTCTTGGGGAGGGAGCCTTTGTTCATTTCCTTAGAGTTAGTCACATCTCTTTCCTCCAGAGGTTTATGGAGCTGGGGGAGATGATGAAACCCGCTGGAGCTTTGCAGATGTGACTCTCGTACCATGACCTAGTTTTAAACACATGGCTGAAAAAGAAGCATAGAGTTGGTAAGCTTCTCACAAATGACTTAGTGCACATCAAGGCAACTGGACATTAATGCACATCAAGGCAAACGGACAGAGTTGGGCCTTCTCAGTGCAAAGGTCTATGGCCTAACCGAGGTAGGCTTGACAGGGGCCAAGGCATAAACTTACAGTGACAGGGTAGGGCGTCCCTTGGCTGGCTGTACAGCTTTGTCTGCCAGTCATTTCTCTACCATGTCTCTAGATGTTGCTCCACTGTTTGATCCAACGGAGCCTGTGACCATGGCCAATCAGAGCCTTTGTTCTTGCCAGGAATATTGGAATCGGGTTCAAGAGAGTAAAGACATGCTTTCTTTCTTTCTTTCTTTCTTTCTTTCTTTCTTTCTTTCTTTCTTTCTTTCTTTCTTTTTCATTTCTCATTCTTTTTTTAATTTTCTATATTTTTTGTTTACATTCCAAAGGCTTTCCCCTTTCCCAGTTCCCCCACACACACACACCATATGTCCCAGAAGTCCTCTTTCCCCCACCCATTCCCCAATCCCCCCTCCCCACCATTTCTCTGTTCTGGTACTCTCCTACAAAACTGGATTTAGTCTTTTCCAGACCAGGGTCCTCTCCTTCCTTTTTCTTGGGAATCTTTTGCTTAGCTAATTGTGCCTTGAGTATTCAGAGCTTCTGGGCTCACTAATATCCACTTATCAGTGACTGCAATTCATGTGTATTCTTCTGTGATTGGGTTAACTCTCTTAGGATGATATTTTCCAGATCCAACCATTTGCCTACAAATTGCATGAATTCATGATTTTTAATTGCTGACTAGTATTGCATTGTATAAATATACCACAAAGCAGCAGGCCATAAACTGTGAACAATTTCTCTGCCACGTTCTTGCTATGTAAACAGCAATGAGGGCATGAGAAGTAAAGAAAGGACTGGAAAAGAGACTGCCTAACTGCACATGATCCAGGTCCAGCCAAACTCAGGTGCATCCTCGCCTTGAGTACTGTGCTTTAGTGCCAGGTCACATAATTGCCACAAGTTATTCCAGTGCAGGGCTAAGTCAAGGGTAAATTCTTTCAGTACAGGAAGTCTATTCATGCTGGTCACGTGGTTGACATGCAGAACGTACTGAACAAAGTTTGGAGAATCCACTAAGTAACAAGAAGCCAACACTTCCAGCTCCTGGTATAGCTTCGAAGGGAGCAAATTGAAGCAAACAAACCAATTTAATGAGAGCCTCGTTTTATAGCAGAGCCATTATGCCTGCCAGTGAACCACGTTCTCCCCCGAAGAAACAAATAGGAGGAATATGAGTGGTAAGAAGATGAGTGCTCGGTGAAGGATCATTTTCACATTGCCTTTCAGTTGAGGGAGGCTGGCTGTAGCTTTGCAAGGCCATGTCCACCTAGCTCCCACTAAGAGGTACCCGAATATAACCTGCACAAAACTATATTGCTGCCTGACTCCAGGATTTATCATCTGCATAAATATAGGATGGATTCATTTGTTTCTTCACTGTCATCTTGTATGCGAATGTACTGCCTGTGCATTCTGTGAGGGCTTTTCTGGGAGAATAAGCACCCCAATTTGGCAGCTGGAACTCACTAGGCTTACATTTAAGAAAACAGTATCAAGCAAACGGGACAAAGCAGCTCTTCTGTCTTCGGATACAAAGGGTGCATTGTGTCTCCACCCTTTGGGAATTGCTCACTCTGCATCTATTGCTAATGTGCATTGCCAGCCTACTGCTCCTCACATACTGTTATAAGCAATTTGCACATAGGAGGCATCTTTCCTCACAGTATTCTGATGTATAATTTTGTTATGTGCGCATTGCAGGCGAGCGTGATGAGATTCGCCTGCCAAAGTAAAAGCAGTATTTGAATTCAGGTAGTCAATGTCTAAAGCTTTTAACCACTGGACTCTGTTCACTGAAACAATGCACATGCATGTATATTATGTACCTGGTAGGGAGGATGATATGGCAAGTGAAACTCCATCACTGCCTTCTCCTGGGAAATGTACAAGTCACTCTGGTAGGGAGATGGATAATTGTAAGATGGGGGAAAATGGGCATTGGCTTAGGGATTGATATAAGATTTCCTGGTGGAGAGACACATGTGTGAAATGATTGATAGGAACTGGCTACAAGGGAAAGGAGGGCAAAGAAGAATGGGCAGACCCCGTGAAGAGCACCCACAGGTTCTGCGGTGGGAGGAGCACAGTTATCTGGAGCCCCCAGGTAGGTAGTCTCAGGTGGTTGTGGCCCAGAAAGCTGAGCAGGTCATGGACTGGCAAGACTGAGCCTGAGAGGAGGGAAGACTCCATCTCACTGGGAGGAGCTTGCTTTCAGATCTAGGACTAGGACTAGAAGTCAAGACTAGGCTTTGCTCTCTGCTTTGCATAATATGTGGGGGGAAATTACACGGAATGAGGTCCTGTGAGCCTGAAGACAGTTTCTATCACTCAGATGTAAGATGTATGAACACATAGAGAAGGAGGCCAAGCAAAATGCATCTGCAAGGGTATGAAGACACGGGACTTTTAGCTGGTCACGGCCTCAAAGAGAAGCCACAATCTCATGAGTAGTTTCTTTTTCCATAAGGTAGGTACAGTTACATGTAACAATTGGCCGCTACCCAGTATCTCTCCTCTCTAGCCCAGAGTGTAGACTTCATAGCAAACCATGTGGTTAGAGCCACAGGCACCTTTATTTCATCCTGTCCCAACAGGACAGTCAGCCTATAGCTAACATTTCACAGTAGAACAAGATAAGTCAACTGTATTTTATCCCTAAACCGAGCACCAAATTGTTTAAATATGATGTAGGATAAACTAACTGAACCAAGCGAGCAGACTAAAAACAAAAACAAAACAAATGAACCTCCTCACAGATGTGGAGTATGGAGGACAGAAAGACTGACAGACAGAAAGTCTTCCCTGTCACACTAAAAAGCCAAAGCAGAGAAGAAGCCTTAGTTTGGAGACTTGTGTAATGGTCTCAACTTCCCTCCTGTGGTTTCTGCAGAAGTAAACTCATGACTCATGGACTTTTGTCCTCATCAAAGGTGGAAGGGTCTGACTTATACCCAGTTCACAGCCCCTCCCTTGTTTGTCCTTCTATTCAAAGGGGCAGACCCCCCTTTCCAGTCCATGGCCTCAGTTAATTAGACAAAGAGCACTGTATCTCTCTCTCTCTCTCTCTCTCTCTCTCTCTCTCTCTCTCTCTCTCTCTCTCTCCTGTCTCCCTCTTTCTCTCCCTCTTTCCCTCCATCTCTCCCTTGTCTCTCTTTAGTCTGTAAGTTTCATCCTGGTAAAGAGAACTCTGCCTATGTAGCACTTCCAACCTCCTCTAGTCCGTCTACCCATATCGCTTGACTCAGCTCCTCTCCTGCTGCTTCAGTGTGCCCTCCTGTGCTAGGTGGACGGGCTGTGCCTTAGCACTCTGCCATGATCATTATAGAGTCACCCCGCTGCCTCACACTGAGTCATCCCCACTGTTGACGGATACACGCTTTACTTGACTAGCTCCCATTCTATTACCAAGTTCCTTAAAGTCTGACTTGGACAAAGGATGTCTGGGCTTCTTTGAGTCTCTCAAACTCAATGGATCTTTGTGGTATGACTCAGACAATTACTTCTAAACTCTTAGGCCTGAGGGATGTCTCAAGTAAAAGGATTTGTGACTCTTTTACAGACTCTAGCCAGTTATGAAGGATGACACCCCCAACATCAGGGCCAGGCAGAAGTTGGAAAATATCACCCAGATCATTCTTTATAGCACTGAATTGACAAAGGAAGGATGAGCTGTTTACATTGAAATTACATGAGGGATGAGATCCAGTGAGGCAAGGAAAGCCTTGGGCTCAGCGTACAGCCCTCAAGGAGAGCTACTTTTCTTCACAACATTGAAAATCCAACCCAGGAAGCTGCACAACCTTGAGAAATTGTTTCTGCTTTTTTTGTTGTTGTTGTTCAATAGCAGGATATGATGGTGTCTGGGAAGCCATGATGGGGCTTGAATTAAAGTTTTAGCATACATTGGAGACAGTAAAAATGGGTGAAACTTGGAGACAAATCAGACACAGAAAGACAAGTATCACATCATTTTTGTGCAAATCTCGGAGGGTGACCTAAGATAAAACACAGAATATTGGGGAAACAGACTGGTACCTGGGGGATGCACAGGAGGAGATAGGGTGATGTGGTAGTGGGGAGGGTGGGTATGATCACCTCATGATATCTATATAAATGCAAATGTCATAATGAACCCCCATGCATTTGTGCAACTAATATGATTGAATGATTATAACCAATAAAGTTCATATCCATTATTGGAGAAGCACCAGTAAAAAGAACATCTCTTAAAAGCAAAGGGGGCTCTATTAGAAACTGAGGTAGAAGGTTCCTATTATTAAGAAGAAGATTGTTAAAGAAAGGAGGGTGATGTGTGCTGGCATGGAAATGCCATAGGGATACTTATTAATGTGTGCAATTAATATGAATAATATAGGGGGACTCAGAGATGGCTCAGTGGTTAAGAGCATGTATGTTCTTTTATGCTCCTGAGTTTGGTTATCGTCATCCACGTTCAGAGGCTCACAACTGCTGGTAACTCTTATCTCCAGAGTGATCTTTAGTCTTGGGCTTCCCTGGGTCCTGTATTCACATGCACATATCCCTGCACCCTACCACACACATACACAAATTAGTGAAATGGAAGGATGGGAGCTGGTCTTCTCACTAGAAGCTTATTATTCCTATCTCTTTTCTCTCTGCTCAAACCACTATAACTAAATCTAGAATAGTTTTAGTTATTGGAAATGGTGTTTAAGAAGTTCAGAAGTATTAGAAGTTTTCTCTCAACAACAACAATCAGAGTTCCTGCTGTTGGGTTATGGAATCAGGGAAGAGGGACATAGATTAGGTCAGGTCTACTGGAGTCCTATGCACAAATGTACCCAATTGGGGTCTGCACACAGCTTGCCTTTGTTGACTCAGGTCCAGAGGAACTAGGAGAGATGGGAACAGAACCATACTGAGAGGCAGAGGTGAGGATAGTCTGGGTGTTGGTGTCCTAGCCCTTGGTGATGCCAGACAGGTCCACCAACACTGTGTGATAAAATAAGATCCTAAGGAACTTTGGGAATAAGATGATAGAGAAGCTTAGGCTCTTAGACTTGGTTTCTGTAGCATTCCAGCAAGAAATTCCCAATACTATTGACAAAGTCAGTCTAAGATGTTCTAAGTAAAATGATAGAAATGTATGTTCATTCCAAAACTCCTGGAAACTGTTTACATTTTCACAAGGTGACTGTGCATGCCTGTGATTCTTTACAATGTCGCAGAATGGGTTTGAGTGTGAGGCTGAGATTGTCTTTGGAGTGGTTTGAAGTTTTAAATCTTTTCTACCTGTTTTGACTTCAAATCAAGGAGACAGCTGGAGCTCAGGATAAGGTTTGGTTTTTCGACAACAGAAGAATAACAGCAATACTCCCAATAATCAATGTCTTACAGTTTGCAAAATGCTTTCATCTCCACTCAACCATACTCCCACGACTAGGTAAGATGAGGCTTGTCATTACTGTTACCTTCATCCTAGAGAGGAAGATACCAAGTATTAAAGAGACTCTGCAACTCCTCCAGGTCTGCCTGATTAGGCACTGAAACTTCTGGACTTGGGCTCAAACCTTCTCTCCTGGGATTTCAAGTCTCCATCAAAACCCTTTGGTACCAAGGAAAACCTTCACAGAGCTAAAGGATCATGAATCTCGATGAAAATGATTTCATGGACACTGATCTTCCCAAAGAGTAAGGACTTTGTCTCCTCAGGGAACAGAGTTTTATGGTATTAGCGAAGAGACAAGACCTGCCTTGCTGTAGCCTGCTGGTTCCTTCCCACAGGAAAGGCTCTGGGGAGTCACAGATGGTAATCTGAGTTCATGGGGCTTAAAAGAGTGCATGGTGTATCATGAGCTGTAGTAAGTGATTGCTAAGTGAATGATTAAAGAAACAACTGAATGAGATGAAAAGAAACAAATCTATTAGTTGGAGATGCTGATGATCAAAGCATTTACTTGTGTGAAATAGTCAAATGGATGCTGTTCCATTAAAACCTATGAGATTATAATCTGGGAATCTTAACCATCAATAATCTTAGGCTCAGGGGGAACCATGAAAGCCCAGACATTTGAACAAGATTTTGTGTATTTTAGGTACTTTTTTGGAAACACTGCTCTGGATATGTCAAAGACTTAAAGGGATGGCTGAACCAAAGTTTCAAAATATTGGAGTTAATACCAGAGGGGAAGCAAACATAGCAGAAGAAATGTCTCTCTTTTGTGACCTGTTGTGACCCGAAAGGCACATTGCTAGTACATGCTGTCACTGAGAACTTGATATGGATTGACTATTCCCCACAAAAATCCTGAAACCACATTGGCATTTAAAGGCCACAGTAACAGAATTGACAGGTGGGACCTTTAAGAAGTGTCCCATGGCAGGTGCACAGCCCTCATGAATGTATTAGGGCCTTCGTGGGAGAATAGCGAAGCTATTCCCTAGCTTTTTTTTTTAATTTTTATTTTCTTTGTTTACATTCCAAAGGTTTTCTCCTTCCCCAGTCCCCCCCCATACGTCCCATAATTCCTCTCCCCCCCAACTATTCCCCAATCATCCCGCCCCCCATGATTTCTCTGTTCTGGGTCTACAAAACTGGATCCAAACTTTTCAGGCCCTGGGACCTCTCCTTTCTTCTTCTTGGGAATCATTTGACTTGCTAATTGTGCCTTGAGTATTTAGGGCTTCTGGGCTCATTAATATCCACTTATCAGTGATTGCATTTCATGTGTATTCTTTTGTGATTGGGTTAACTCACTTAGGATGATATTTTCCAGATCTAACCATTTACCTACAAATTGCATGAATTCATTATTTTTAACTGCTGAGTAGTATTCCATTGTATAAAATATACCACATTTTCTGTATCCATTCTTCCTTTGAGGGATATCTGGGCTCCTTCCAATTTCTGGCTATTATGAACAAGGCTGCTATAAACATAATGGAGCATGTGTCTTTATTGTATGCAGGGGAATCCTCTGGGTATATGCCCAGGAGTGTATCCCTAACTCTTGTTGTGAGGTGCCTTCCCTTATGTTCCGAGCCAGCAGGAAGACCCACCAGATACCAAGACCTGGACTGTGGACCTCCTAGCGTCCAAAATCATCATGAGCCAAGTGGATTCATATACTTTACAAGTAACTTAGTTAGTGGTATTGTATTTTAGGAGCAGGAAACAAAGTCAGAAATCAAGCCCACAAAGTCTATGAAAGAGATAGGGTTTTCAGGTCCATTTTTTGGCATGTATCTTCATAGAGGGAAAAGTCAGAGAGTAATTTGTGGCATTGAGAATGCCTGTAGGCTAGAGTATCTACCATAGGTTTGGTGTCATGACCCAAATTTGTTCCATTTTTAATTTTTTAAGCTTGATTTATTTTGGTTTGTATTTTGGAAGTTTGTGAGACAATGTCCTTGAGGCAGAAGATTAGAAATAATGATATTTAGTAGTGCCTTTCATCTGGATGTTTATAACATCATCTAAAAGACGTCTGCAAGAGAACACTGCTCTGCTTGTGCTTCTGTATGATGAATTGTATCTTATTGTTATGGTAACTAATGCACTAAATAGAGCATGGAGGAAACATAAAAATTGTTATGACAGCAGTAGTTTTAAAAATAAGTAAATTCTGTGGCTTTCTTTCTTCCAATCATGAGTTTTATAGTCTAAGCAAGAAGCATATCCTTACCCTGATTTGCAGATACCACAGCAAATAGTGACAGTGGTACACCCAAAAATCTGCCCATCCTTTGGGAAGAACAGATCAATTAAATTGTATATCTCTTTGTCCATCGATCTCTCAGTCATCTGTCTATAATAAATGAGACAGACTCCATATATATTAACATTAAAATGCATGTTTGATGTATACCTACAAAAACCTGGTGGTACATGTAAAGACTAACATGATTATTCTAGGGAGGAATATGTTCAGTGATGCTCATACATTCACAAATAAAGGTTCTCAAGCTTTATTGAGGTATGGAAGGTATGGATTACTTACCATAAAATTTACCCCTATAATGTATCCTGTGGAGTGGGTTTAGCATTCATTGTGTTGAACAGTCACTGTCATGGCCCAGTTCTAGAAATTTTATTATCCCATCATGATACTGCATGGACATTACAAGGCACGGTCCTCCTTTTTTTTTTTTTTTTTTTTTTTTTGGCTTCTCACACCCTACCCTTATGTCCTATAATCATTAACATATTTCATGAATCTGTGAGTTTAGCTGATAAAAACTTTTTATACAAACAGAAACCTATCATTTGTGGCCTGTGGCTCCTGCTTGGTTTTATATATATATATATATACTTATCATGTTTTCAAATTACATCCACGTTCTAGCAAGTATCAGCATTCCATTCCTTTGCATTCCCAAACCATATTCTGTTGGGTGACTGATGAATACTGAGGCTGTCTGTCTTCACTCTGACTGCTATAAACAACGTAGCTAGGAGCACCATGTGTAAGGTTCGATGTGGACAAACATTCAGACCTATACTGAGGAGCTCCTAGTATGTAGTTGCTGTTTCACATGTTCACATTCTCTTCAACTCTGCTTACGCTGGCTTCACCACATAGACATCCCCACTAGGGATGCAGGAGAGCTCCACTGTCTCCTCATTCTCTCCCATCCTTCTATTCTAACTTCCTAATTGCCAAGAAGGAATGGCAGCTTTGGATTGAACACTGTTCTCTGGAACTCAAGTTGGTATTTAGTCCTCAATGCAATACTACCAAAAAGAGGTGAGAAGAGGCACTGGGTAATAGCTCCCTGGTAGATCACTTGTCTAAGTATGTGTGTGACCTTTGGTTCAATCCTCAGTACTACAAACTGATCGGGGTTCAGGGCTAGGTTATGAAGGTGGTGCCTTCCTGTGCTGTGTTAATTCTCATTTCTGGGTGACTGGATTGGTCACTGTGACAGCAGGCTGCTGTAACATGAGCCCATCCACACCTTGCTTTGCCTCTTTTGAATGCACCTGTTTGCCTTGCACATTTTACCATGCTGTAGCACCAAAGCAGGCCCTCCTGGATGAGCCTCCTGCTCTTGGGTTTCCGGCCTCAGATCTTTAAGCTAAAATAAATGTCTTCACTATACAAATTACCTAGTCTCAGGAACTTTGTGATAGTAACAGGAAATTAACTAAATCAAATGCATCTTCCTATGGTTTTGATTTAAATTCATTTCTTAGTTATGCAGTGTTTTCATGGACTTAATGTCCAGACCTTTGTGTTTATTAGAGAAATATCTATTCAGGTCATTTTCATACTTTTAATTGAATTTTTATCGTTGCTGTAAAATTATATAATTTAGTTTCAAATTCCTTTGTTCGACATAACATGCATTTTTTCAATGTTGTTGATTTTTCTACTTATTGTTAGCCTGTTGTTCTCAAGTTATCAATTTTGATGAAATTCTTTTTGCTTTTTTTCCATTTGTGCTTTTAGTGTTTTATCTAAGAAACATTTGATTAATCTTAGAGTATAAAAATCATTTATCATTGGGGATGAGGACATGCATCGGGGGTAAAGGGCCTTTGTTGCTCATTCAGAGGACCCTAGTTCAGTTCCCAGCACCCACCTTTAGCAGCTCAAAACTGCCTGTAACTCTTGATATCAATACACACACACACACACACACACACACACACACACACAGAGAGAGAGAGAGAGAGAGAGAGAGAGAGAGAGAGAGAGAGAGACCCTGCATACAGAGTGTATAAATAACAACAAAATTTCTTGAAAGAGATAAAAATATTATTGTATTTAATTATAAGAGTTTGGATTTTAGTTATGTACATTGTCTATATTTTGGCTGTTTGTTTTATGTGAGAAAAGATCTAAACTAATTTGAATGAGGTATCAGTTGTATTTGCTATATGTGTTGGAAAAAATATTTTTCCTCATTGTATTGTCTGGCATCTTTGTCAAAACTCAGGTGAGCATAAATGAAGATTCATATCTGGAGTTTCAGCTATAGTTCATTGATAGAATCTGTCTCAGTGACGGTGGCTATGCTAAAATACTCCAGGAAAGCAACTTGAGGTGAGGAGTTTGTTTTGGCTCATAATTTGAGAGCTCAGTCTACCATGTTGGAAATATCCCAGAGTCAGAAACTTGGTGCAGCTGTGTGGCATTTATAGCCAGGAAGCAGAGAGAAAGGGGTGTGATCATCGAGCTTCCTCCTCTTATGTGTTCTTAGACCCAAACCCCAGGAATGGCCTTGATCTCTCTTAGGGAAGTCCATCTCACCTCACTTAACCTTATCTAGTGAATGCCTCACAGACATGCTCAAAAGCTTGTCTGCTAGGTGATCCTAGATGCTGTGAAGTCAATAACATTAATCATCATAGACCTCTGTGCCTAGTCCTAGGCCAGCACCAAACAGTCCTTATTCTTGTAGCTTTGCATGAAACTCCTCTACTTTGTTCATCTATTCCAAAATCTCAAGGTTAGACTTATTATTCTAGCTCCTATGCATTTCCATATGAACTTTAGGACCAGCTCTTCAATATCTGAAAAGTTTAAAAAGGATTATGTTAAAACTTAGATTGTTGTAGTAATTATTCTTGTCTTAAATGAGTTATCCCAAACCATGGGCATAGATCTTTTATAACTTACTGGAACTGCATTTTTGAAGTTTTTGTGTGGGCAAGTCCTGCTCTTTTTTTTTTTTTTGTTAAATTAATTATGGGTCATTACTCCTTTTGCCAGAGCATGAGGTAATTCGTTCTTCAACTTTCAATTCAAAGTTTTACATCAGGATTGCTTACTTCTAGCCTATATAAGACAGTTGTGAACTAATGTCAATCTTCATTGTTAGTTCTAAAGACTTTTCATGGTTACTTAGCACTTTCTATATACACAGTCATATTATCCAGGAGAACAGATATTGTGGTTTCTCCTTTCCAAACTGCACATCTTTGACATCTTGCTTTCTACCTTAAAAGAAAAATATTCACTCTATTACAGTTTGAGGTTGATATGGTTTTTGCAGATGCCTTAATTACTCTAAGGGACATCTCTGCCAGTCTTAGCTTATTGGATCAATAGCCAATTCTTAAGAGTTTTATATTTTATGAAATAAAATCATTCTGTAATATAGAAAATTATTTTTGTTTTTAAAATAATTTTAGTAATGATTTACTAGTTTCCTGGGTTGAAATTGAAATTTTGAAAAATGATGAGCAGGGGAGCTTGAACAGAGGAAGCAAGAAAGGCTTTAGAGAGGAGAGAAATAGCAGGGCAGAGAGGCATTCCAAAAATGTGTTGTCAAATATCATTCTTTTGTATGTGTAGCTAAAAGGATTGTAGGGTTAGTTATACTAGGGGACAAAGGACTGTGGTATTATACTTCATGTTTTAACAAAGATAATTTTATTTTCTTTTTCCCATTTTCCAAATTTTCCTAAGTACAATAGGTCTTGTTAATCTTTTGTTTTCTTTCAGGTGTGTAGGAGAAATGGGAGCTTTGTACCAGGAGAGGACAAAGGCCTTACTCAATGATGGTTTTGATTGGCTGAGGGGTGAGTAGGTATTGTGTCCTTCTTGGGAGTTAAGATGAACACACACACACACACACACACACACACACACACACACACCAAACACACACACAGAGAGAGACAGAGAGATAGGGGAGGGGCAGGGGATTTATTTTTCTTGAGTTCTGTTGAGAGCCTTTAGTGCAGTCACATTAAAGAAAGCTTTTCACTATAAGACAGGACTTGAAGTTCCTTATAGCTAAGGCAGGACTTGAGCCCAGGATCCTCCTACCTTAACCTCCTGAGTAGATATGATTTTAAACTTGAGAAATACTTCTATCAAGTGAAAATTCCAAAATCAAACAACTGAGAGGCTAAAAGAACTAGTTGTCTTCCTTCCTTCTGGTCTATGCAGCACTTTGGTTACATTTGCCACCAATGGCTAAATGGCTACTTTCAGCCTCAAAGCCAGTCTGTTCTCTCTAGACAAAGCTTTAGCTTCCCTAAAATTCTTCATGGCTTTTACAGTCCCAACTATTCTCCATATGTAAAGATTCACTTAGAATAAGCAGGTCAACTGGATGAGGCCAATGAAAGGCAAAAGATGCCAGGTCTGGGAGTCACATGCCTGTAAATCTCAGCAGTTGGAGGCTGAGGCAAGAACATTGCAAGTATAAGATTCATAACAAGACCCTGTTTCAGAAAAACAAGAAGGAATAAAGGAAAAAAGGAGGGAGGGAAGAAAAGGAGGAAGGGGAGGGTAGGCAAGTTCTCTGGAGACTATTGGGAAAGGTTTCTTCTTTGATTGAAGCTGACACTCTTCCCACCTTTCAACAGCTGTTGTGTGGAATTGCAGCAGCTCTTTTGTGAAAATGGGGGAATGTGCCTTTATCAATGAGTTCCTGTGTGGTTGTTCAGAGGGGGCTTTCTCAAAGACGTCTAGGCACTCTGTTGAAGTGGAGTTTCTGGTTGTGCCCTGTGATTTTCTCGGGGGGTATCTTGGTGAGGAAGACTCAAGAGGCATTTTACTGAGACAAGACCCCTGCGAGGATGCATGATGTTTGGAGAGAGTATAAATCAGATCCATGGGACAGTGACAGGGAGCTTGCATAACTAGCCTTGCAATGCTTCCTTGGTCTCTTGCTGATCTTCACTTCATTGAGAGAGGCAAGGCAGAGAACTTCTGGCCTCCCAGCTGTTTCTGCTTGGTCCCCATGACTTGTGCCAAATAGGCAGATCATGACAGCACTGCTGATTCAAGTTTCCTGACACTACTGAACTGGACTTCTGGAACCTTGACAACAGCTATTGGAATTACCCCAAAGAACTACTTCTAAAGAGGTCCACATCCCTTTGTCCTATTTTCCATCTTTTCTCCCCTACCTTTGGACAGTGGGCTAGAGGTGGGTTGGTGAAGCAGGGGTGGAAAGGGAAGAATTTGAGGACCCTTATTAAAATAGGTTGTGAAAAAAATCTATCCATTCTTATCTCCTTGTACAAAGCTAAAGTCCAAGTGGATCAAGGACCTCGACATAAAACCAGATACATTGAAAGTAATAATAAAAAAAAAGGTGAAGAGTCTCAAATCCATGGGCACAAGGGAAATTTTTCTGAACAGAACAACAGTTTCTAAGATTTCTAAGATCAACAATTGACAAATGGGACCTCATAAAATTGCAAAGTTTCTGTAAGGCAAAGGACACTGTCAATAGGACAAAATGGCAACCAACAGATTAGGAAAAGATCTTTACATCCGATAGAGGGCTAATATCCAATATATACAAAGAACTCAAGAAGTTAGACTCCAGAGAACCAAATAACCCTATTAAAAATGGGGTACAGAGCTAAACAAAGAATTCTCAACTGAGGAATATTGGATAGTAAAAGTGCTTAAATAAATGGTCAACATCCTTAGTTATCAAGGAAATGCAAATCAAAACAACCCTGAGATTCTACCTCACACAAAACAGAATGGCTAAGGTAAAAAACTCAGGTGGCAGCAGATGTTGGTGAGGATGTGGGGAAAGAGGAACACTCCTCCATTACTGGTAGGACTGCAAGCTGGTACAACCAGTTTGGAAATCAGTCTGGACGTTCCTCAGAAAACTGGACATAATAGTCCCCAAAGATGCTCCAAAATATATCAAGGACACATGCTCCACGATGTTCATAGCAGCCTTATTTATAATAGCCAGAAACTGGAAAGAACCCAGATGTTCTTCATCAGAAGAACAGAAAATGTGTTATACTTATACAATGGAGTACTACTCAGCTATTAATAACAACGACTTCATGAAACCCTTAGACAAATGGATGGAACTAGAAAATATTATCCTGAGTGAGGTAACTCAGTCACAAAAGAACACACATGGTATGTACTCACTGATAAGTGGATATTAGTGCAAAAGATCAGAATACCCAAGATTCAATTCACAGAGCACATGAAACTCAAGAAGAAGAAAAACAAAAGTGTTGATGCTTCAGTTCTTAAAAGTGGGAACAAAATACTCATGGGAGCAAATACAGAGACAAAGTATGGAGGAGACACTGAAGGAAAGGCCATCCACAGACTGCCCCACCTGGGGATACATCCCATATACAGGCACCAAATGCAGACACTATTGTGTATGCCAAGAAGTGCTTGCTGACAGGAGCCTGATATAGCTGTCCCCTGAGAGGTTCTGCCAGAGCCTGACAAAAACAGATGCAGATACTCATAGCCAATCATTGGACTGAGAATGGGGTCTTCAATGGAGGAATTAGAGAAAGAACTGAAGGAGTTGAAAGAGTTTGCCGCCCTGTAGGAAGAACAACAATATCAACCAACCAACAACCCCCTCTCGTAGCTCCCAGGGACTAAACCACCAATCAAAGAGTACACATGGAGTGACCCATCACTTCAGCTGCATATGTAGCAGAGGATGGCCTTGTCAGTTATCCACAGGACAAGAAGCTCTTGGTCCTGTGAAGGCTAGATACCCCAGTGTAGGGGAATGCCAACATGGGAACAGGAGTGAGTGGGTGGTTGAATACCCTCATATAAGCAGGGGGAGGGGGATTAGGATTGGGCAATAGCAGGGGGAGGGGAAAGGGGGTGACTGGGAAAGGGGATAACATTTGAAATAAAGAAAATATCTAATAAAAACAAAGAAAAATAAAATCTAAGCCTACTCTCTATGCTCACCATACTTTGCGTTCTGATGTAGGCCAGTATTTTCTTAGAGGATGGAACCTGTTATTCTAATTTTCACAAAATTAGATTAGCATTTGTAAACCCTGGTTTACTTGAATACACTTTTCCCTGCAGAGAGAACACCATAATTTGTTATGCATTCATCACACGTTCCTGTAGTCCTCTGGTTAGTGTACATGTTATCTGATAGTGAATTCCATAAGGGAAAAGACAAGGGCTTGCGAATCAATCCATTCTGTATGCCTGGCATGTAAGCAGATGATAACTTTAAAATGCTTAATGACCAAGGAGTACAGTGATTTTTATATTATCCAGTTAGCACTACCATATGCTGTGCTTATGAGATGTCAACCATCTGGGCACATTAGAGGAGCTGGATGAATGATTGAATATGTTTTCATCTTAATCGAGATGTCTTGGCATCAAGAAATCTAACCCCGAGGTTAGCCGGCAACACTCAGGGTCCTTCTTGCTTTTATTCTCAGATGTGGGTAGATGCTAAACTGTCACAGATGAGTGACGGCTACTCAGCATGTCATCCTAACTCCAGGGAATTTCCTTCAGCCAAAATTCTTTTGAAAGGTCTTCCCTTCTCCCAGATGTTGTATATACGACACGATGTGCTGTAGCATGCTGTTGAAAGCAGAGTTAGAAGTCCGAGGAGGGAAATGGTAACAAAGCCAACATTCTTTTGTGGAACCAGAGTCATCAGACAGCTGTCTAAGGATTAACATAATTTGATGTCTTTTTCCTCTTCCTTTGCTTTTAAGCTTCTTTTCTCTATATCCGAGGACCAGGTTTAGTCTCATATTCTGTGACACTGCGAGCATTCCTTGGAGGCTGAGTGCTCCTAACTTGTGAGCCCTAGTAACTTAACAATACTTTCATTTCAGGACACCATCCTAACTTCACTAATTTTCTGACACTGATTACTTAGATTGCTTGTGATGTTTTGTTGCCAAGGCAAACACTCTGCATATAATTAGACTGGTTTCTGAATTCCTAGACCGGGAATAATTGGCTCAAAGGGTATGGACAATGGTTTTTGAGGGACTTTCTGTTAGATTTTTGATTGCTGAAATGACAAGTTAGAGCAGAAGTGATCGCTTCAAATAAATCTCATTATTGATGCTGCAGTTCTGAAGATTACAAGTTGAGTGGAGTGGGCTGCTTGAATCTCCCAAAGATCAAAATGAAGATAGGCGCAGACATGTGTACCATCTCGAGATTGTGGCAAGTGTTCCCAGGTTCTGGTTCATGGTTGGCAGAATTAATTTCTACACAGCTCTGGGAGTAGGTCATGTTTCCTTGTGGCTGCTGGCTATGGCATTCCTTAGGGCTGAATCCTTCCCGTGATGGCTCACCAATCTGCCTTACATTTATTATGTTTCTAATGATGTTTTATGCATGTTGGTGTTCCCCTACATGTTTGTTCATGTAAGTCTGTCAGATCCCCTAGAACTGGAGTTACAGACTCTTATGAAGCTGCCATGTGGGTGCTGGGAATTGACCTGAAGTCCTGCAGAAGAGGAACAGTACTCAACCCCTGAGCCATGCCTCTAGCCCCACTCTTCCATTCTCTAAGGCTCAAGTTATTACACTAGATGTAGCCAACAATGTCCCAGTTGTAAGATGGACTTACAGCTTTAGTTCCAAGAGCAAAATTCTTTTGGTCCAGTGGAGATAGAAAACCAAGGCAGGTGGTGAAGGATTCTGCCAAGCTCAGATATAGGATCTAGTAACTTCCAGAATGTTCTATCACTGTTTCAATTACCTCTAGCATCAGATGAGAATTTCTGTTTTCTTCTAATTTTGCAAATTAGGAAAGCAGACTGGATGTGACAGGCGAAGAAAGTAGTATCTCAATGTTTCAAAAAAATGTTCATTGGATTGTTGATCAAAGTGAAATCGTAAGGAGTATTTTATAAAATGGTCAATCAGGGCAGTGTTCCAGGTAAAATAAATACATACATTGAAACACAGGCCCATATTTCATGCATGTACGCATGTGTGGTTCATTTCTCCCCCCTACACTGGTTGTTTCTTTGCTCCAGAGCTAGCATGGAGCTCTGAAAAGAGGGCTGCCAAACCAGATGTCTAGCAGCTGAGTGAGGAAGTGAACAAGGCCGACAGCTCGAGCAGGTCACCAGGACGGCTGCCATCAGTATGCTGGCATGAGTTTTGAGAAAACAGCACAAAAACCTATCTTTGCCTTTGGCATCCGGTTCCAAATATGCCATAATGTCCTTCACAGGTTATTTCTCACACATATGTAAGCAAAACGATGCCAGATTCAGGTTGCTTTCAAAGTAGCGATGTAAGACCCCCAAAATTTGAACTGCAGGATGATTGCAAAGGAAGAAAGGAAAAACATGTGGAAAAACTACAGTCAAATGGGCCTCGTAGAAAGACTCTCATAAGCTTGATAAAATAAATACTTCTGTGGAAGAAAAGTCCTGTACTTCACACTTTTGGTTTGTTTTATGGAAAATGCAATATTATCCTGACACTCAATTCAGAGGGATTGAAAAAATTCCAGTCTTATCTATAGATGAGTTTCAGGAGCATTTTGCTATAATACTTGGATTCAGTAACAAAGGCTACAAATTCAAAGTTTTTCCTTGCTTTGAATAGGCAAAGTGGAAACTTAGCCAAAGCTCTTACATCAAATTCAGAAGATAAATTGTCTGAAATAGTATATCAGGTTTCTAGCAAAATGATATTTTATGTATACACGGATTTGGTTTATTTTACAATGGAAAACTTGTATTTTTGAAACTAGGTCATACATATGTAGGACAATTCAACTCATTAATTTGATCTAACAAGAAAAAAGATAACAGAAAAATATATAGGCTATTCTTGTGTATATAGATAATAATGAACAGGGGCTTTGGAAATAATTTTTGTTTCTGGAATTGACTTCTAGTAATATAGTCAGTTAATGAAACTATACACCTATAAATACATGTACTTTGGTGAATATAAAATTAGGTAAAATATAAAAAAGATGCTGTGTAGTCAAAGGAGTATTACATAGCATTTTTAATGTGGACAAGATCTCTGAACTTGCAGGTTGTCAATACCAGAGGTAACAAAATTGTAATCCAAGTATGTGAGGTTTCAACCTAGAGATGTGTCTCATTCATCATTTTAAAGAACAAGAAACATAAATTAGTTGTGAATCTTTGAAGATTGAATAGATTTGCATCAAAATGCAAACTGGAAACTTCTTTTAAGGATTTAGAAGGTCTGTAGTGGGCTTATATTGTGGCTGGGAAACAGTCTGGGACAATGAAATTGTTGTTACCTCCTTTATAATAGCGTGAACAATAGTCCTCTTTGTCCTAGGCTCCAGAACTTTCCAAGGAGACTGGTCCTTGCTCCTACCTATCAGCCAATCAAGTAGAAAGTGCCATTAGGATAGCTGGCAGTGCCTCACACAAACTGCCGTCCTGTGTGGGTTTGATGTGTATTTTGTCTTACAAAGAACACAGTGAAGTCTGAGCTTGGTCATCCCCTGGTAAACTATTCCAAGTACTAGTGGAGACTATGAGTCACTAGGGCTGTCATGATTCAAACATGGCCTTCCACAGAGCTCTCTATCTGAAGACTGCTGGAGGGCTGCCTGTAAACTACAGTGGAGGAAGGTATTCCCAATGAACCCAACATGTGTGTTTGGAAGGAGCGTGTAAAACAAAGCCAGCTTGTCTATCTTTTGCAGCTGAGATCTTAAGGGATCTCTGGATCTTTTTATTAAATCACATACTCAAATTCTGGGAGGCAAGCATCGCTTACTAATGCAGTGAGGCTTGCCTCTCAATCTTTGTGCTTGTTTTGGGACAGCCTGAGGTGCCTTCCCTCACCAGTACCCTGAGGATAGGCAAAAGGAACTGAGTGATGGGAATCAGTCTGCAAGAGCTCCGTGGAAGGAACCAGCAAGCCCCATGACATCCGCAGAACTGAACTAGGTCCAGATTCTGGCAAGACCAGGAAGGCGATTTAAGCTCTGGGAGTGAGCAGATGACAACACACGTGTTGGTCATCAACATTCTGGACAGCATTTTCCAAACAATGCTCATAGCTGATGTGTGAACAGGTCCCCGTGCTGTCTCACAGGCAGCAGGCATTGGAACTGAGCAGATACCTATGGAAGTCTTTGGAAAAGTTAAGTCATATGAGTCCCAGCATTTGCCCGAGTCTGCTATATATTTTCAAGTTAATGACATTTTCAAAAGGAATCCACATGACATTGGCATTCCTGTCCTATCTTGGTTCTTAAATGCTGTGGGTTTTAATATATGCCTTATACTTATATGGGCCAGCTGCATTTTAAGTCTAAACTGAGTTTTTTCTACATTGTGATTTTTTTTAATGTTTCAATAGGACCTAAAAGAAGCAATACCTCAGAAAACACATTGGATATTAAAAGAAGTTGATAACCCTGGGACCTTGAAAACAAGCAGATCAGGATCCTAAATGGGATTTGAATCCCAGTTCTGTAATTAGCAGCCATGAATCTTAGTTATCTTGCCTCCCCGAGACTCTGAGCTGTGGCTTCTCCTTCTATGAAAAGCAGGGTTACACTATACCATTCCTGGGCATATACCCAGAGGATTCCCCAGCATGTACTATTCAGCCATTAAAAACAACGAATTCATGAAATTCTTAGACAAATGGACGTGGCTTGAGAATATCATCCTAAGTGAGGTAACCCAATCACAAAAGGACACTCATGGTATGCACTCACGGATAAGTGGATATTAGCCTAGAAGCTTGGAATACCCAAGACACAATTCACATATCAAATGATGCCCAAGAAGAAGGAAGGAGAGGCCCCTGGTCTTGGAAAGGCTCAGTGCAGCAGTGTAGGGGAATACCAGGACAGGGATGTGGGAAGGGGTGGATTAGGGAACAGGGGAAGGAAAGAGGGCTTATGGGACTTTTGGGGAGGGAGGATCCAGGAAAGGGAAAATCATTTGAAATGTAAATAAATAATATATCGAATAAAAACAATTAAAAAAAAAGAAAAGTATGGTTAGCAGTATGACTTGGGGTGACATAATAAAGATGTTTGAGAAAACATCAGCCCATACAGATGCACAGCTTTTCTATTATGTTGCCTCTGCAGACTCAAATAATACCCAATATTCATAGGTATGGTGGTTTGAGCATGCTTGGCTCTGAGAGTGGCAACATTAGGAAGTATGGCCATGTTGGAGTAGGTTTGGCCTTGTTGATAGAAGTATGTCACTGTGGGGCTGGACTTTGAAACCCTTCTCCTAGCCACATGGAAGCTAGTCTTCTCCTGTTTGCCTTCAGAAGAAGATGTAGAACTCTCAGCTCTTCCGGTACCATGCTTATTAACATGATGAATCTGTAAACCAGCCCCAATTAAATGTTATCCTTTATAAGAGTGACCTTGTGCACGGTCTCTTCACAGCAGCAAAATCTAGTCATTTCATATCATATGTTGTATTTAGTATAGTCAGAGTACTTTAGTTTTCCATCATCTATTTGTTGAAATACTGAGTTCCAGGAGCAAGTCCTTTCCTGTCTGAACTGCAGAACCATCTCTAGCTTCCTGTACAGTCTATTATAGTTTTACTACAAAATGTCTTCCCCAAGATCTCTGTTGAAGGCTTGGTCCCCAAGTGATGGTGCTGTTCTGGGAGGAGGTTTAGCCTTTAGGAGTTGGTGCCCAGTTTGACTGAGTGGGATATTGGGGAATGTCTTTGAAGGGTATCTTGACCATGTTCCCTCTACTCTTTTACCTTCCTGGCTACCACGAGGTAAACAACTTTGCTCCAACACACTCATCAGCAATGAAGTTCTACCTCTCCATGGCTCAGAATCAACAGAACCAGCTAACCATGGTCAGAAATTCCAGAAACTCTGGATCACAATGAACCATTCCTCCTTTGAAATAGTTTGTCTTCAGTTATTAGTCATATACACAACATATCTAACTGACATAACAACCTCCAATAAATATTATTGAATGAATGAATTATTTAAAAATCCGCAAACGATATTCTTTTCCTCTCCTATATGATCACATATAGGAGAGGAAAGAAGCCATGGATCCATCAGTCAAGTCTAGTCTACTACTTCCTCTTGAAAATAAATTCTCAATGAAGCATAATTCAGATTCATGAATATATTGATATTGTGCCTTTTATGTTAAGGAGTAGTTGAAGAATAGCTACAGAAGCCTGTGACCCTTAAAGGGGCAAATATTTACTAGCTGCTGTTGGTGAGACTATATCAAGACCTTTCATCAATATGTCATCCCTAGGAGACATGAATGAAAGCTCAGAAAATTGGGAAATGTTTTCTGATATCACCGAAAGAATTGGAGGTATAAGGAAAGGGGAAGGGGTTCACAGGCTCTGACCTGAACATCTCAACATCTCAGGACTGAGAAGATGAAACAGGCACCAGGCATCCCCTCAGTCCAGGCAAATCACCTCAACTGCTTCAACACATGGATTTCTCAACAGTTTCAGTGTATCTAAATGCAGATCTTTTCCCTGAGTCTGGAGAATAATTGCATTTTTTCCATAGCATTTGACACTGGCACCAAGGGGAAATCCATGGAGCATCTTTAGAGAAGCTAAAATGTTGAAGATGGCATGGCATTCTGGAAACATGTTTGGCATAGCTACAGACTTGCATGACAGCAGTATCTAATTAGTGCGCTTAACTTTGAGAAACCTGATATTATGCAAATAAACTCCAGCTGCATTTCGTGACAGTGCATACAGTTTTTATGAAAAAAATATAAAATACTTCTTAATATGGAAAGAATCTTTCTCTTACAATATTTGGAATTAAACAAAGATATAGTCTAATGGGTTGTAATAGCTTAATTCAGTACAAATGTTGGAACAGATTGAATACTCTCCCTGATAAAGTCAGAACTTGGAAAAGGTGTAGAAGGTGCTATTTTCTGCTCTTTTCTGCTTTAGGACTTGGTAGGTTTATGTCTGTGGTAGTCCTGGGTGGCAGTGGTCATGATTCAACTTTCTAACACAGCAAATAGGGATTATCTTTTAAGGTGGGAGGGGAAGCTGGAGTCAGATATCCAAGAGGATCAAAGTCTCAGGGCAACTTCAGCTCCATAGTGAAGGATTACAATGACTGCCAACACAGGTGTGCTGCCAAAGGCAGGAAGTCAGGCCAACATGTCGGGGGTGGGGGGGTGGGGGGGGAGGATGGGGGAGGGCATGACTCCCACTTGTGTTCTTTTGATCAGAGCATGACCTTACCTAATGTCAAGAAAGATCAGTGACCTTTGAAGGAAATGAGGAGCCAGTGGATAAGAAGAAGAGTAAGGTAGTTTGGTGACCCAAATGATGCAGAGCATAACTCTAATATCCTAGGAATTCTGGGGGGGGGTCTATTCTTGATCCAGGTAATATGTGTGAGGTACACAGCATTGCACTCAGCCTGTCTAAAGTCTTTGTGAGTGGTAGATAGTTGCTATAATGTTCACAAAAATGAGAAAGGCCAGGTACCAGTGGCATGCTCATAGTAGTGTCATGTGATTGGATTAGAATCTCCTTCTCTGTGGGAACTGTGAGGCCCTGGGCTCTAGCAGCAGAAATACATGCTTTCACTTGCTTCCTTCCTCCCTGCTTCCTTTCTTCTTCCTCTTCTTCCTCTTCGTCCTTCTCCCTCTCCCTCTTATCCTCCCTCTCTGTCTCTGTCTCTCTGTCTCTATCCCTCCCTCTCTCCATCCCTAATACTACTTTTAGAAAGACCTGTCTTTGGTAATGCCAATGCTGTCTTTCAAATCTGTCACCTATAGTCCTAGCAATAGGAAGGATAAACAGACTTATTCCCTTTCTTCCTTCCTCTTCATCTTCCTCTTCCTCTCTTTCCCTCTTTTCCCTCTCCCTCTTATCTTCCTAAAATCATGAATTTGATCACATAAGAGTTGGTTTGGTTATTATCACCAATGCAGTCCTTGTCCACACATGCAGGTAGTTGGTTGTGAGGAAGTCAGCAAACTTTAGTGACTTTCATGTGGCGCCTCATATCCAAGTCTAAGCCCCATCCTTTGAAGTTGTCACCTGAGAAAAATCAGCCCTGAAACCCCATTGCCTTGTCATTTCTACCCATCAGTGAGGGAGTTTTTATCCACTCCATAAGGTTTTTATGCTAATAAAATAAGGGAATTAATGTCCACGTCTGCTTACCCAGATCCTGGTCTGGTGTAGAGAGGTAGCACATGCGACATGACGCCATGACTCACCCCTGAACGTCATTTGATGTTTGTTATTCTGAGTTCCTAACACCAGCTAATCAAAGGTGATTCGATTCTTCAATCTTTAGCTGGCTGTTCTGCCATGAAATCAGCTCACATTTTCTCTTAACGTTCCATACTAGCAGGGAGGGATGGAGCGATGATAACACACTTGATTCATCTGAAGAGGAAAGAGTCTTTGTCCTATTTTAGGAGAAAAAAAAACAGATGGCATGCTATCAACTCTAGATCTCTGGTTTATTTATTTTGACTTGGAAATGAGAGTGGCTGACATTAATTTTTCTAGGTCAGCTACTTATCCAAAGAATTCATCCCACCTGATCCTGGACATTTGCCACACACATTTTTTTTTCCAGGACTTGGGAAAAGTCAACAGCAATTACAGTTTCAGATCCAAGACTGTAGGAGAACATGCTGTATCCTGAATCATCTTCTCAAGTCTGCCCCATACCCAGGGAACAGAGTAGCAGTAGGGGAAGCTTAAAGAAAAAAAAAGTTTCCGAGTTTCTCCCAACCTCTCTGAACTTCTAGTAGTTCCCCATGATACACCACTGGAGTTGTTCTGATACCAGGTACATCTATCCATCATTTCCTTATGAGGTTTAAAATTCATGTGTGCATTCAAGCATTCAAAATATTTAGGTATTTGCAGTGACAATCTCCATCTCCTTGTGGAAGTAGTATAAGGTCCTTCAAATGTAGATTGTGTTTACCTGACCCGATTAGGGAATTAGCAAGAGAAGCTAAGACTGACACATGCACTTACTACATAATGCTCCTTCATGAAGCGGGCACTGATCATGCGTGTTCACTGCAGCAGTTTTCCTACAAGCAAAGTGAACTCTCTGAAGGTACACATGCATTTTCTAATATGTACAGAGACTCATCTGTAGAAATGAGAAAATGCTTCTGTTTGCTAAGGTTGGAACATAGTGGGCAAAGTGTGAGTATCCTACAAAGATGCTGCTGAGGGGGACAGAAGCAGACAGCTGGCATCTAGAGGACACATCTCATGTGCTGCGCACTGTTCTGAATCCTGCATATGTAATGATTTGGATTTGGTTGATATATACATATGTATGTATATGTATATATCAAGCCTAAGAGGTAAATGCTGTTACTATCTGTGCCTTATTGGAATGTGATAAGAGACAAATGTATAGTAAATTATAGCTTTCTGATAGCACACAGTTAGCAAATGTAAGCATTTGATTTAAACTCAGAACAGCAGTTTAAACACTTTATAACCAGTGAGCTTTATAACCTGACCTGACATTAATTTTTTTACAGTTCTTTAGCATTTCCTTTAATTCTCAAAAGATTCCCTTTTCAAAAACTATTAGAGTTAGTAACTAAATTGAGCAATGTTATTGGACTTGGACACCTAACATAGACTGCACATCCTGATAGAAGTGCTCCCAAATCCTCAGCAATGTATAAGTGAATAAGTCTATGCCTGACCTCATGTCACAGGTCACAAAATATAGTCTTGCTAAGAATACTATGGAAAAGTCTTTTAGATTCCATGTATGAAATGGATATGAAACATAAATAAATTTTGTTGTAGGATTGGGTATCATTATCAAGATATCTATCTCATTAAGTATAAAGAAATATTGCAAAATCTGAAAAATCTTGAGTCTAAAATACTCCTGCCTCTAGCATTCCTAATATGGAAGTCAACCTATATAATTCCATTGCTATATTACAGCAATGGATAGTCCCTAAAAGTTTTTGAAAAGCTGCCAAGTGTACCAAGCAGCTAAGGTAGACCCTGCCGAGATGCCTGTGGCCAAAATGACTTTACTGCAGTTCTTCAAATCCCATGATTATCAGAGGTTGACAGATGTGTCTAAGCTGGGCAGAAAGGTGATCTTGTAAGTGAGTAGAGAGATTCACAGGGATCCCAAACATGCAGTCTGGCTGCAAAGCATGGGGGGACTCTCCCATGGTTCAAAACATGACTGCTCATCTTCAGAGGCTGAAGAAGCCTTAGGAAGCTGCTGTGGTCCATTTCCAAAGAAAGCCTTCCTGGAGAGAATCCATTTAGCTCTACCCTGGACTCCTTGGGCCTCCATGTTGGCAGGCTGGTAGAAGGAATGTGACATTTCCTAGGGACTGACGTTATCCACTTTCACTATCTTTTAACTTAGAAAATGTTGAGGCATATACATAAATGCCAACTGACCCATGATCACAGGGAGACAGACAATAGAATCAGGACTAGAGATGTTGACAGGGTTGGAAATACCAAACTGGAACTGCAAAATGGGCTGTGACGTGTATGTTAAAGGATAAAATACTCTTACTAAAGCAATGCTGCATCTGCAGAGTGATACAAGGCTTGTGGGTTTGAAGAGGACATGTTGCAATGATGGAAATCCCTCCAAGTTAGTCAGTAGCTTTGATATAATAAACAAATAAAAAGACTATCTGTTCTGGCACTAAAGAGTCCAAGAATAGATGAAATACATCTAAATAATATAGATGAAAGAACTGGCTTTATCAGAAATAAAGATGTTTATTATCATCATCATCATCATCATCATCATCATCATCATCACTATTATGACTATTGGTGTGGATGTAGTGTATGCATGTGTTCATATGTGTGTGTTATGTGTGTGTGTGTGTGTGTGTGTGTGTGCCTGCACATGTACATGTATTTTGCGTGTGGAAGCCATTAGTCAAAGTTGGGCATTTTCTGTTGCTCTTCACCTTATTTTTTGAGACAAGGACTCTCAGTAAAACTTGGTATTTGCCCATTGGCTAGGCTAGCAGGCCAGAAAACTCCTGGGACCTGTTTGTCTCCATCTAACTAAGCCTGGGGTTAGAGACACTTGTCACTGCGCCTGGCCTTTTCATGGATACTATCGATGTCAATTCAAGACCTCAATGCAAATGCAGCAAGTACTTGACCCATTAAGAAATATCCCAGTCCCCAAGAAGCATTGTTTGTTTGTTTGGTTTGGTTTTTTTTGACACAGGGTTTCTCTGGGTAGCCCTGGCTACCCTGGAACTCACTCTGTAGACCAGGCTAGCCTCGAACTCAGAAATTTGCCTGCCTCTGCCTCCCAAGTGCTGGGATTAAAGGCATGTGCCACCACTGCCTGGCTCCCAAGAAGCATTGTGATGTAATTATTGTTAATCCAGAATATAGTAAGTCACCAACAGAACAAAATCTAAAAAAGAAATCTACATATTTATGGACATGTAATTTGTAAAGGAAAAAACCCTAACCATTCTCATATACTACGTGAGAAGGCTTGAGGACAGCCAGTTAGCAATACAGTTAAAGACACACATGTTCTATTACATAGCAATTTCCACTCCTATGTTTTCATGTTTTGTTGTCAGATCTAGGATGACCATTAAAGTGAGACTAATGAAATCTTTAGTATATAAGAACAGTTCATAGACTATTTGGGGGTACATTTAAATTAACTTGTTTACTGGAGATTCCCATTTAACTACAAGTCTTGCATTTTATATGAAAACCTAACTATACTCCACAGAAATGCAAACACATCACATCAGGCTGGGACTGAAGCTCAGTGATAGACTTTTTACTTGGTATGTGTGAGATTTCCCACCACTATCAAAGCAGGGCAAGAGAGAAGGAAGGGAGGAATGCAAGACACAGAGAGAAGATATTCTAAATCGATTTCTTCTGTTGTGATTAAAATGTCCTGGCAAAAAAAAGCAATGCAGGGAAGAAAGGGCTTATTTTGTTTAGAATTCCAGGCTACAGTTCATTGTTTCAGGGAAGTCAAGGCAGAAACTTAAGCATTACACCCACAGTCAGAGCAGGTAGAGAATAAACTTCTGGATCCTCATTTGCTTGCTTATATTTACACATGGATTTATTGTTACACAGTTTAGGGCCCAGCCTGAGAATGGTGTTACCATAGTGGGCTGGGTCTTCCTATAGCCATTAACAGTCAAGACAATATCTCTATTGAAATCCCTGCAGGCCAACCTGATCTACACAGTTCCTCATTATGACTTTCTTCCTAGGTGATTCTAGGGTGTGTCAAGTTGGCAGTTAATGCTAATGAGCAGGAAGGATTGTTGGAGCCCGAGGAGCCAGAGGAAAGGGAGGGGAAGGGAAGGGGTAGTCAACTATACACATATGAAAGGAATGTATGGGAACGCTTACCACAATGTTTTAACTGTTTATATGAATCTAAACACTCCATCCACAGTACCATGGATAGGTAAGTTGTGATATATTCATGCAATGGGGTATAATATGACAATGAAAATAGATGGATACTAGCCAGGCCCATCAGTAAAGATGAATGTTAGTTCTTCCTTCTCACAAGATCCTGAGGCCTATAATGGGGAGAGGACAGGTGAGAAAGCTTGTCTTACATCATCCAGCTGCCTCTAGGTCTGATTCTCAACATCAATCACAAGAAATGTCATCAGTCCTTAACCATCTGGAAGATTTGCTATTTATTGCTGAGATACTTTGGATTGGATTTCCCTCATATTATAATAAACAGTAGTTAGAAACTGCTTTGACTCAGGGAGTCTGAGCCCTATGAAGGTTAAGCATTTGATCAAAGAGATCTCGGAACAGAGGATGGCAGGAGGAACAGAGGCAGGAAAGAGAATTTAACTATTTGTCCAGACACATGAACTCCCAAGCTCCTAGGTAATTTATGAGAAAGAGGGTTGCTGTGCTGGATCATTTGGAAGAAACTTTGCATCTTCTTTCTTCAGAGAGAATGAGGATCAAGTCTGAGAAGTTCTGTTAGATAGACAGTGCTAAATAAAACAAAATGTCACCTTTGCCAAATGTTTCTGAGTCTCTCAGATGTTATACTTGCTACAAATGTGTATCCTGCTCATTTTCTCCAATGTACTATGCTTTCATCTTTGTGGCCTCTTTGATATCTGAAGAGAGTTTGTTGAGTATATAAGGAATGAACATATTTAATTTTGTAAGTTTGAGAGAGAGAGAGAGAGAGAGAGAGAGAGAGAGAACCTTACATAGCAATTGCTGTGAGGCAGAGAATGTTTTCTGAAACTACCACCTAGGGGACAATGGAAACTATATTCCGTAACTACAGAGATACTTGCTTATCCCTGTTCATTGCTGCTGCATTCACAAGAGCCAGAAAATGGAAGCAGCCTAGCTGTCCATCAAATGATGACCGGATAAAGCAAGTGTGGTGCATTTGCACAATGGGATGTTATGTAATCTTAAAGAACAATAAAATTTGCTGGCAAATGTATGCTATTAGAAATAATCATTCTTTGTGAGTTACAGGTCTAAAAGGACAAATGTCACATGTTCTCTCCCATATGTGGTTGCTAGCCTTGTGTCTTTAGCTATGTATGTTTAACTTGGAATACCTATATAGAAGTCAGAGAACATAGGGTTAGATGTCAGGGGGTGTGATGCAACACAGGTGGAAAGAAGTGGGGAAGGGGACCAACAGAACAAGAAAGATTAAATAAGGGGAATGGAGAAAGGGTAGGATCTGGGAGGGGATATGGGGAGAAATAATCTTGAAGACCTTTGAAAAAGCCATATGAAAACCTATTTTTGTAGATGCTTCCTAAAACACACACACACACACACACACACACACACACACACACACACACACTGCACATATCAAAAGAGTTTAAATGGAGTTATCCTGTCATGGGGAAATAATTTATTTCCCAGATAACTAGACTGACTACCAAATAAAAACAACTATTGGGTACATGTTTTCTAGCGGTTAGTCAGTGGGTCCCATACACACTGCCAGACATTGCACATTATTACCACAGCTCTTGATTAGCCTCAGCAACTTGCTGGTAAACCCTATCGATAAAGATACCATTTACTTGAGTCATAGGACATGGAGAAATCAAGATGGTATTAACCTAGAAGCATCAGCCTTATAGGCTAGCTTTCATAATGTTGGAAGGTTCTATGCATGCTCTCAGGGAATAGAAGCTCCACAAGTGCACTCAGTCAACTAGATTCATAGCAGCTTTATTCATAATAGACAGAACCTGGAAACAACCTAGATGTTCCCCCAATCAAAAAAAAATAATAGATAATGTGGTACATTTATACAATGGAGTATGACTCAACTGTTAAAAATAATGACATCATGATATTTGTAGGCAAATGGATGGAACTAGAAAAAAATCATTCTGAATAAGATAACCCAGAGCCAGGAAGACAATATGGTATATGTTTACTTATAAGTAGATATTAGCTTTTAAGTAAAGACTAATTATGCTACAATTCATAGACCCAGGAAGACTAAGTAACAAGGAGAGCTCAAACAGGGCAGGATGCATAGATTATCCCTGGGAAGGGGAACTAGAATAGTTATCAAAAGTGGATTGGGAGTGGGTAGGGATGGTAAAAGGAAGGATAAAGTGGGGTTGTGAGGAGAGAGTCCTAGTGAGATAGTTAGAATTAGGGGTCATTTTAGGGACAATGTGGAAACCTAGTGCAATGGATCCTCCCTAGAATCTATGAGGGTTACCCTAGCTAAGACTTGCAGTAATGGGGGAAACAGCTCTTGAACCAGCCATCTTCTGTAATCTGGCAAGGCTTCCAAAGGTGGGACTGAGATATCAATCTAGCCACAAACCCTTCGACCTATAAATTTGTCCTGCCTACAAGATGTGCACTGGGAGAGTGGCTCAGAAGTTTTGGGAGTGGCCTACCATGACTGCTCCAACTTGAGGCCCACACCATGAAAGGCATCCCAAGCCTAACACTGCCTGGATAGCCAGGAACCAGGGGCTGGATAGCTCAGAGACCTAGGATAGAACCAAACACATATTAAAGCATTTTAAAAGTGACAGTTTTTCATTATTCCCAGCTACCTCCCAAATAAATGAGACAGAGATTATGAGACAAGTTTTACAGCGCAGTAGCCCAGCAGTAATTAACCTATCCTATCAAGGCTAATCTGGCTATATCCCAGCCCTCAGATGTTTTTCTATGGTGTCCCTCTGACTCCTTCCTCATGGCAACCTCTTTTCCTCTCCCTCTCCCTCTCCCTCTCCCTCTCCCTCTCCCTCTCCCTCTCCCTCTCCCTCTCCCTCTCCCTCTCCCTCTCCCTCTCCCTCTCCCTCTCCCTCTCCCTCTCCCTCTCCCTCTCCCTCTCCCTCTCCCTCTCCCTCTCCCTCTTCCCCTCCCTCTCCCTCTCCCTCTCCCTCTTCCCCTCCCTCTCCCTCTCCCTCTTCCTCTTCCCCTCCCTCTCCCTCTTCCTCTCCCTCTCCCTCTCCCTCTCCCTCTCCCTCTTCCTCTCCCTCTCCCTCTCCCTCTCCCTCTCCCTCTTCCCCCCTCTCTCTCTCCTTCTCCTGGCTATCAGAAGTCCAGCCTTATTGTTTCTTCTTCTCAGTTGTTAATAATCTGCTCAGTTCTTATTAACAAATAAGAGTATAAATGGGGAACAATGTTTATACAAACTTGAGAGTGGAGATTTTTAGAATAAACATTACAATGTCTTGTCTGGATGTAACTAGACATGGGGGCAGAGAAATCAGCATTTGAATAACACAAAGATAATCTTTATACAGTACACAAAAAAGATACCTACAAACACAACTGGAAGAAAAAAAAAGAAAAAAACGTTCAATGAAATGATTCCTAATGATATTACGCTATGCTTAGAGAATAGAGCCTAACCCAGTTGTTACCAGAGAGACCTCATGCAACAACTGATGGAAACAGATGTAGAGACCCCATAGCCAAACATTAGGCAGAGCTTGGGGAATTCTGTGGAAGAAGGATAGGAAGGATGCTAGGAGCCAGGAAAAACAAGGACACCACAAGAATACAGCCCATAGAATCAACTAATCAAGGTTCACAGGGGCTTACAGAGACTGAGCCAACACTCAGGGGGTCTGTATAGTTTTGACCTATGTCCTCTGCCTATATGTTATGGTTGTTAGCTTGGTGTTTTTGTGGGACTCCTAATATTGGGAGTGGGGGTTGTCTTCAGCTCTTTTGCTTGATCTTGGGATCTTTTCCTCATACTGGGCTGCCTCATCCAGCCTTGATATGAGGGTATATGCCTAGTCTTATTGTAACTTGTTATATCACATTTGGTTGATATCCTTAGGAGACTTGATCTTTTTCTGAAGGGAAAAGTAAGAGTAGTAGATCTTGGGGAGAAGGGTATGTGGAGGTGGTGATGGGAGGAACAGAGGGAGGGAAACTATAGTGAGGATGTAGTATATGAAAAACAAACTAAAAAGAATAATCAGTCTCACTCAGCTGCGAACTCTGTAACTTATAGCTACAATAATGACTGGCCTAGCAATAAGTGCCAACCAGTGAAATAGTGGCATGATATTATGGTGGTAACCAAATACTTTCTGATTGAACTTATACCCTGCACCACAAGACAGAACTTATACCAATACCTATTAATTGGGCTAGATACCCATGGCTAGCTAAGTGAGAGGCCCTGGTAGAGAACCAAATATTATTATTCTACTAAACAGACATAGCAATAAAGAGCATCCTAGGTTCTTATTTTTGCACCATAGATTAGTACATCTCTAAACCCTCATCAGAGAGGCCTGGCAGTAGATGGACATTAACACAGAGGTCCACAATTGGTCAACATGCAAAGAATCAGAAACCATGGACTTCTCAGCGCTAAATGAGACATCTGTATCATACCTTCTTTCCCTGAGCCCCAAGGATTACCACAAAAGAAGGGCTTCAGAGAAGCATTAGACAGACACGACAGCGGTGTTATACCCATGAACTCACAGCAGCTGTGACTGTGTACACAAGATCAGCAGTAGGCAAAGTCAAAGTCCAATCATGGATGGAGGAGAGAATCATGAAGCCCCACCCCCAGCTGAAGAACTGTTGTCAAGTGGGAAGAGTCAGTTTTCTGCAGGGATGAGTTCCCTGCTTCAGGAGATGGCCCCGTGTTCCTGTACCTACTGGTAGTATTATGTGGATTTAAGAATAAAGAGTACATGAAGTTATGAGGGAATAGTGGTGTGCAGAGAAGGGAGGTAAAGGGGGAAAGGAGAGGGATTGGAGGGACAGAAATGGGGGATAGTGAATGGATTTGATAATTTATTTTTCCAAACATAACAATTAAGTACAAATATAAAAATATTTTTGTTGTTGCTATAGCCACTAGTTTAAATACTATTATAAACCATAAAAAGTTTAATTAGCATCTATTATCTAACCAGGTTTGTAGTAGAGTTTAAGAAAATCGTGTGAAAGGATGGATATGATAACCTGTCCTTGCATTTCTTCATGAAAGCAATTCCCAGACTAAACGAGTCTTTGAGGTAACCTTGCTGAGAACTTAGAGGAAACAGGTTTGTACTATCTCCAGTGTCTGTCATCTAATCTATTCTGACCCAAGTGTTGGTGGCCCTTCCATCTTGACTTTCCACTCATTGATTTGCCATACTCCCAGCTTCTCTCTGCTCACTGCTGTCCACCTTCTACTGGAAAATGCACTTGGAGAGAGAGGATTCAAAGATCTCTGGCTTTAAATCATTCTTGAAATCATTCTTGAAAAAGTCACCCATTTCAGGATGAATGATCCTTGGCATCTTGTAAGCAAATGGGTGGCTCGTGTAATTCACTGGTCTCTGCTGTCGGTGAGATCACTGAATGAGTCCTGGACCTTAATTGTCAAAGGATCTTGGAAACTCAAAATGGAGAACAGAGCCTGACAGGAGGATGGCCAGCATCATGGCCAGCTAAAAAGCTTGTTGTAAATACAGGTAGAGACAGCCTGTCTAGAATTCTCTACATATGGTGCTCTAAAGAACCTTTCCATTACAGACCAGAACATTAAGCACAATGAACTTTAAGATCTCAGAGAGTTGGTGATAGAAGCCACAGTGTCTAAGTCCCCACCTAGGGTTCCCTCTTAGAGCTGCACCATAGGGCACCATGCCAAAAAGCCAAGTTGCCACAGTCCCTAAATCCCACTCCACTATTTGGTTCTTAGGTAATCAGTAACCACACAGGATAAAAGTAACTTAATCCTATTTCCCTAGCCACATGCCAAATGTTTTCCACATTAATGAAACTCATGGAAAGTTCAGTTCCACATGTTTCCTTCCCACACCGGAGGAGACATCTGTAAGCTGCAGAATCTACACATTTGACTCGTTTCTGGGAGCTCAACCACTGAGAACTGGGACCCTGAGATTGGCTAGGCAACTGCTAGTGGTGATATGTAAAATCTACAGATATTCCCAGGCAGAAAACAGCCCCACTTTGTTCTTTCTTGCTTTTCTTCACCCATCTACTCCAGCCACAAGCATGTTCCCAGGAGTCTCTAGAAGATCCCTGGAGGAGGGATGCTATTAGCCAAGGTGGATACATTTACTTCTGGGGGCTCATTTGCATGTCAGGAAACACACTGCAGTCCACCAAAGCTTGGTGAAATCAAGACTCAACCACTATGCCCTTCTACTATTAGACAAGGGCTGGTGTAACGAGATAAAATGATGCCTGTGGAGACAAATGGGTAAAGAGGGGTCGTTGTCCTAGAAAGCCCTTATACCTCTACTCAGAGCCTATAATGAGAAAGTTAAGTATCCCCATTTCACAGATAGGCACAGTATGTTAATTTGTCTGTTTACATACCTACTAAGCACACCACTGTTCCTGATCCAAATGTGAATGAGCAGAATCTTCAGGGAGGGTCTTGCCATGTGACTCTGTTGGCCAGAAGATCTCCCAGTTCTATCTCAGTCTCCTTGTGTGTAGAGCTTCTGGTTGCATGTAGGATATTGGGCTTTGTTGCCAAGATGAAGAGTGGCTAATGTCTTCAAAGATAGTACTCTTTGGAAGGAAGGCAACAGCATCTGAATAATTATTGACAAATGTGATGTGATAATATACAGAATACTTCCTGAGGGGAAAAAATCAGGGCACTCTTCCTTGAGGAAGCTGTTTTCCATCCAGGTTCAGAACAGGAGGAGGTCATGAGCAGAGACTGGTGAGAGATGAGCCTCAGACAACAAGAACGTCCATCAAGCAAAGCTGCAGCCAACTCTTCAGGGCTAATTTTTGTGAGGAATACAGTTTCCTATTCTCCTGGTCCTTAGCAGAGTAGAGGAGATGAAGGGTGTGAGATACTGGCTCTGGTGTGAGTAAAACCTGTCACGTGAGATGTTAAGAGAAACCAAGGGATGTGTCTTTAATGATTGGAAGGCTCAAAGGAAAAGAGTTTGGGAAAGCTTTGTTGGAAATACAGTGACAGGGAGGTCTGAGATCATTCTAGCTCAGTTGATGTCAGATTTGCTTTTAAATATAGAACTCTTCTTTCAAACACAGTCTTAGATTCCATATATAAGCATTAGGAATGGAGGAGTATGACTGGCCTGGGTGGGAGCAAGCTGGGATCCAGGCTGCTCTGAGGCTCCTCCTGCACAGTTCCAACTCAGCTTCCAGGTGGTAGGTTTGAGCCTGGAGATAGGGTATTTGAGCCCTGCTCCCTGACTGACATGTTAGATGACCAGCAGCCACATTGCTATTATTCTTGGCAGTGAGATAATGCCAACAGTGACTTTGGTACAAATCAGCACTGATGTGTATAGACACAGGGCATTCACTCCTAAACAGGGAGTGGCTACACTGAGCATCTGTATAGATATTGTCTACAGGAGGCAATTGATTGAATTCAAGGGATAGTGCGCCTATCTTCCAGAACTGAATCCTAAGAATGGGAAAGAGTTAAAGCCTCTGAGAGAGTCCTGGCCCCTCCCACAGAGGACCACATCTGCAGAATCTGGCTCCCTCCTGAGAAGTCACTGCCAGAAAGGGAAATGAAAGACTTCTCTGGATCCACACCTGGATACCCTGGGGAGAAAGGAGCTGAGGGAGGGATATCTCATTTTCTGAGCTTCCAAGAGCATATCCCAACAAGTCAGGAAAAACAATCATCCCTATAAGAAACCTACCGAGGTCCAGGACTGAAGACCCCAGGGGCAGGGAGAAGAAAAGCCAGGACCTTGTTAGACTCAAGCCCTGATAAACAATGCATGGCTTTTAGTTTTGGTTGGTTGGTTGGTTTGAGGCTGTTGTAGTATAAATACATCTCCAATGTTACAAAGAATAAACTTACACTTAAAAGTTTACTTTTTAAAAATTTGAATATACCTAGATGCTTTGTAATTTATTTATAATCTAGAAGGCAGCTCTGGTCATTGTCAAGATCATTCTTTACCTTCTGCTCCAGAAGAGCGAGAAGTTTGTTCTCCTCTGAGTTTATGTGCAATCCGGTAAAAGATCTGCTCTTCAGCCACAGAACAGGGAGGGGCCATCCAGAGCCCAGATGTGTCACCCGTTAGCTGCTTCTCAAGTTCTAGCAGGTTGGTCAGAGGCCAGGGAGGGGTTTGCATTAAAGTAGGGTAGAGGGGAGGGGATTATAGAGACATGCTGCCTGATGAATACGTGTTTACAATAAGCACATTCCCTCAGACTAGATGGAGCATTTCTGCCCAGCTGCTTGGCCATTAGGCGAGCCGGCTGCTTGGCCATTAGGCGAGCCAGCTGCTTTGCTGTTAGGAGTGAGTTGTTGCTGCACTGCAGCAAACAGAAAACATCTGTGGAAAATTCGCAAACAGGAAGCTTTGTGGAGAAAGGGAGGAAACCCACATTGCCTGCCGACCCTGCCTTATGCACGTTTGGAAAGGAAAAAAAAAAACTTTAAATCACACCCTCAAGGACAAGGACAAGCCAAATCCGGGGCTGACATAGACTGAGTGGCACTCAGCGGGCTTTTGTTCTGTGTTTTTGTTTAATCATAAAGTGGCATGTTGATGCCAGGTTGGTTTCCAATGCTATTTCCAATCATCCAAGGAAGGTATAGTTGTCAAAAAGAACCCTGCGGCTGCGTCTTCTATGCAAGTGTAGCTGCAGTGGAGGGGTGCTATTCCATAGCTCTGCTTCAATAGCCTCCAAGCACAGATCAAAAAAACAACAACAACAAACAAACAAACAAACAAACAAAACGCCTGGGTTACTCCGTCCAGCATAGAGCAAGTTAAAGAATAGCCAACAAGCTTCCTATAAGAGAGGCTTGTGGAGGCTCGGAGGACAAGTCTAGTGTTCCTCTTTCTCAGTGTTAGGAAACTCAGAATAAGCATGTAGTGTCCCAAAGATATAGGGTGCCAGCCATAGAAAAATATGCAAAGAAAAGGGATGCCGAAGAGGACTTTATTCTCTACATTTTCCCTGGCCAATCTCAAAATTGTAGTAGAACAACTAGTTGGACCCATTTTTTTCCTGATCCCTAATTTTGTGTGTGTGTGTGTGTGTGTCTTGCTGTATGTGTGTGATGTATATGTTTGAGAAAGGTACATATGAAGAAAGCAAGAGAAAAAAAGAACAGCTAGTTTTCATCTTGATTTTTATTAAGCACTTCTTTATTAAGCTCCTATCCTATGTTAGATGTGGAAAAGAGCAAAGAAGTAGAGACAGAATAGTAAACTTCATGAAGCTTCACTGCAGTGAAACAAAGTAGAGTGAATAGTATAGAAAATGTAGGAGGGGCAAGTATTAAGGGATGACTTTCTGTTAGTCAAAAGATTTTAGGTATCAGAGGGCTTTGGTCCACATGCACAATAATCTATTAGTAAAGAAGAAATTGAAGCTGCAGAAGGAAGGATAGGAAAATCACATAAAGTTCTTGCTAAGGGATGGAAGTGCACAGTGTGTGGAGTGGTTGATGCTGAATTCAGAGACAGCTTCTGTTAGAATAGAGGGCACAGAGAGCGGGTGCAAGTCCGCACAGAGATGTTTGGGGGACACAGAGAATGTGCGCAACTTGGCAGACGGATGTATGGATCTAGTACAAATCCAAGAAACTCCTTACTAAATGCAAAACAGGAGTTCACAACAATCTACCATTTCTAGATAAATATAAAAGATGTTGATGATTAATGATAGGTTTGGATCGTACAGATAATTGTCTTATTACACTGGCTACTATCTCAAATCTAGGATTGAATAGCCATGATGACAATAAGAGTTCTTTTGTTTTCTTTGTAGAAAATAATGCTACTACCTGATAATTAAATAAGACATTTATGCTTAAATTTTTCTAGTAAATTTTGTTCTGGGAATGATGGATTATTTTCTTTCTTAGATTAAACAAAACTTGAAATGATTCATCTTGGACTGGAGTCTACAAACCAGAGATACAGCTTTTTCCTGTCTGTTTTTCTTGACAGGATAATATCTGTTGATAATATCTCAATTGCAGTTTTTAAGATTTATTTATGAGTATTTATCTGCATCAGTCTGTGTATGTAACACATATAGAGTTGCCAGTGGGGAGAGAGACCAGAAAAGACCACCATAGCCCCTGTAGCTGGAGTTACAGGAGGTTGTGAACCACTTTACATGGGTGCAGGGGAATGAATTTGGATCTTTTGGCAGGGAAGTCATTATTCTAAAGTCTTAAATCATGTCTCTGGCCCCACATTTACATGTTGTTTGAACATATATTTGTGAGTAAAAGTGACATAGAATGTTTTTGTCAATGTCTCATCATAATTAAAACCTAGTTTAGTCTACTATTGAAAACTAAAAAATACACATGAGCCATAGCTGCAGAGAAAAGCAAAGAAAGAAAGCCAAAAAATATACAGAAAATGTTCACAATGATTATAAATATATATGCTGTATAGGGATCTCTCTCTCTCTCTCTCTCTCTCTCTCTCTCTCTCTCTCTCTGTATGTATGTATTTGTTTGTTTTGTTTCATAAGATGGTCTCATGTTGTCCAGGCTGGCCTCAAACTTGATATGCAGACAGTCTTAATCTCCTGGTCCTCCTGGCTCTACTTGAATTTCTTGAATTTACTTTTTAATTCTTTTTTTTATGTGATACATACACACAGACAGATTAGATAAGCAGATATGTTTAAATTTTTGTTCTGAATTTTCCTTGTTTAATCTGAGTATTTGTATACAGATGTCAAACAATTCTCATAGCTCAAAATTGCATAATAAGGATCTACTATGTTTATAAAGATTTTTATGTATTGTATATTCTGAATAATTCTGGATGAAAATTATTGTATATAATTATTTTCCATATTTGATATTACTTTTATAAGTTAGCCAAAGAGACAATACTACTTAAGATACTACAAATGTTCTAAAGATTCTTTTACTAATACATCAGATATATGTGCTAAATTTTATTTGAGATGATATTATATAGGACTATACCTATAGAAATCTGTGGTTTTCATTTAAGTATAAAGTTAAGTCACTGATATATTTAATCTCCTCTCATGACCTCTTATGTGCTTCAACAGATACTTTCTGTGACTCTAGAGAAGTCAGAGTTTATATTGTTGCATAGTTTCTTTATGTGTTTATAGAAATATGGCTGTCTGTATCCATCTAATATGTGTACATGTGTGAGAGAGTGTGTAGTTGTGTTCTATTCACCTGCATAATTCATATGAAGCTTATTTTTCATGTAACTTGGATATGAATGTGTGTATCATGTGTAGCATCTCAGTTCTTGAATGAATGTATGTTATTTTAAATTTCAAGAAAACCTGATTAGTTCTGCAAGAAATGTTGACATCTGCAGCTACTCACTGGTAAATAAGGGAATCCCCATGCCATATATATATATGTATGTATATATGTGTGTGGTGTATATATATAAAACATATATTACATGCATATATACACGTATATGTTGTATATTTACATATATGTTCCATATAATGTGTTATATATAATATATTATATGCTATATGTTATATATCATATGTCATATGTTACACATGTTATATACATATACTTATATAATTATAATTTATTATAGCTATATATTTTCATATATTATATGTGTATATAATACATATAATGCCATATCAAATCAACTCTGACTTGTATTGTTTTGGTCTCATCATTGTCTGTTCTAGATCATTTCTTAAACTGTGAGTTCTTCTGGAAAGGGCTGCTAGCTGATTCATCTGTTCATAGTAAAGGCTACTTTGTCCTTGGTCAATCAAATTAGTTAAGAGCAAACAGCTTAAAGGGAATGGCACCCAGGACACAGTTAGCCACTCTCAATATAATGAAAAATGCAATGAAAACTTGCCAATACTCATTGAATGGTTCATGATAGGGTAGTAAAACTGTGGTTTAGAGTTACTGCTTTGAGAATAATCTTCCACGTTACTAAGTGGTGGTTTGATTACCGGATGTGTATGAGTTAGACTGCTGTAGGCTGCAAGTCATAAAATAGCCCTGATAATGTGGCCAGGTACTAAGGAAGGTAAGTCACTCCTTCTCAGAAGAGTTTCTTGGGGACTTTTATCTGGAGCTGATGTAGCCTGTGACCCACAATGGTTGTGTCGCTCCTTCCATCTGAGCTATACCTAGCCTGATGACTCTGTCTTTGATACTTCCTTGTCAGTGGTCTCATTGCCAATCACAGTTTTAGCTTTGTTATTCTGAAAATGTCCAATTATCACCACTTCAACTTAAAATTTTCAATACCAAAAACCTATCTCATATGTATTTCTAATGTTTTGGTGATGCCTTACATGAGTCTAAATTAATCACATAATGAATGTAAACTTATCATCTGTCATTCTGCCTGGAAGATTGAAAGAAGTAATTATCCATTAGAATCAGGAGTCCAATTTTGGGAAGGAAGGAGGTGTTACAGGGGTGACAAATTGGACATGTAGAAATGTAAAAAGCATATCATCGTACCAAAATTGAAGTGTAAGAACACCATAAAAACTATATATAAAACAAGTATATTTTGAGAAACACATAAGTGTATATTAGCCTAGACTCTTGGGACACGAAAGACACAATCCACATATCAAATGATATCCGACAATGAGGAAGGAGGGGACACTGGTGCTGGAAAGGATCAAAACATCAGTGTAGGGGAATACCAGAACAGGGAAGTGGGAAGGGATGGATGGGGTAACAGGGAGAGGGAAAAGGGCATGTGAGACCTTTGGGGGATGGTGAACCAGAAAAAGGGAAATGAAATGTAAATATAAAATATATCCAAAAAAGGGGAAAAAACATTTAAAATTTCGTATGCTTATAGTCTATGAAAATCTGCAATGTAAAAATGCCTTTAAAAGCCCAGCATGATGGCACACGCCTTTAGGAGGCAGTGACAGGTGGATCTTTGTGAGTTTGAGGCCAGTCTGGTCTACAAAGTGAGTACAGGACAGCCAGGGCTACAGAGAGAAACCCTGTCTTGAAGAACCAATAGAAAAATAAGCCTTTACTGTAAAATCTAGATAATAAGCAAAATATCATTCTTACCAAAATATTCTAAAATCTTCATCTTAAGCAAGAAGACACTCTACTTTGGATATGAGGAGTCAGGTCACACTGTGAGATGTCAGAACTGCCCCCCCCCAGCAGAATTAATCACAGCAGCAGAGAATGCAGCCAGCCTGGGAAACATGATAAATCATGTCCACTTTCTACAGCGTGTTCTGCATCCTCAGAGACTGCAGTACCTTTGGACCATGGAGCTGTTTCCCATAGACCTCTTTGGACAGAACCATTTCTTCTGTTTTGTGTGGCATCTCCATGAAGTTTTTATTGCAATCATTTGAACTCCATCATCTATAAATTCACCAAATGATCTAAAATTGCAGATGAGTAAGACATAAAGGCTGACTTGTGGTGAGGAAGCAATCCTCATTTCTAACAATGCAGGAGGACAATGCTAATACACTGCTTAGGCAAGATTGAGTGTGTAATCCATCAACATGTTACCTGCTCTCTGAAGGCCTTTTAAAAGGAAGAATGATAAATTAACACCCGAGATTTCCCAAACGTGATAGGACCTGCATGTTTGATTTAGCTCCAGAAGATAGAAGAAGGGTAAGTGAGTCATACGGTTGAGAAACTTGACTCCTGTCTAAAGGAAATTTCATTAAAGTTTCTCACACTATGATGAATCATGACCATGGTCATGGTGCTTGGTGGTTCTATACAATTTACGCACGTCCTCATCTAAGGACGTAATAGTAGCTACTACTATTCTACTTTGCTTTATGTTTAGGGAAATTGCTATGCAAGTCTAACTTTTGACTTACTCTACCTCCTTCCTCTCACCCGAAGTGTACCTAGGAAATAATGATCTAGACCCCCAAGTGTCAATAAAACTATATGCAGTTGTACTGAAGGATGCTCTCTAAAAGATCATGAATTATGGTTGCTATGAATTACTGGATTCCTTACTCAGAGAATGTAATGCACGTGGATAGAGATACATAAGAAATGACTCCTCCTCTTAGAAGAGGGCACAGCATTGCATGTTATTTTCAGGACAGCAGATATTGGGCTTCTGCATCACATTCTTCTGAGAGTTTAGGCTTAAGAGACACCAGTGACACACCGCACAGTAATAGAGGGGGATATTAAGCACTCATTCTGTTCCAAAGTTCAATGTGAAATCCACAGCTTTAGAATCTGCAAAGGCCCAAGGGCCTAAAATCTGGATCTGAAATGTTCCTTAAAAGCTTGTGCTTTAAAAGCATGGTCCTCAGTTTGGTGCTATGGAAAGATAGTGGAAACTTTAAGATATGGGCCAGTGGGGAGCTTTTTAGGTGGGATAGAAGTACCTTGTGGGTCTTGCTCTCTCTTCTGGCACTAAGGCTAGTAAGTTTTGCTCTGCGTCTGTTCCTTCTATGGAGTGCTGCCACAAACTTAAAGGAATAGAGTCAATTGATCGTAGAACCTCCAAACTGTGAGCAAAAAACAAATCCTCTTTTCTTTTCTTCTTCCTTTTATTAGATATTTTATCTATTTGCATTTCAAATGTTATCCCCTTTCTGGTTTCCCCTCTGGAAAATCCCTATCCCCTCCCCCCCCCCCCGCTTCTAGGAGGATACTCCCTCAACTACCCATCCATTCCCACCTCCCCGCCCTGACATTCCCCTACACTTGGGCAGTGAGCCTTCACAGGACCAAGGGCCTGTTCTCCCACTGATGCCCAACAAGGCCATTCTCTGCTACATATGTGGCTGGAGCCATGGGTCCCACCATGTGCCCACTTTAGTTGGTGGTAGTCCCTGGGTACACTGGAGGGTCTGGTTGGTTGATACTGTTGTTCTTCCTATGGGGTTGCAAACCCCTCTAGTTCCTTCAGTCCTTTCTCTAACACCTCCATTGGGGACCCTGTGCTCAGACCAATGGTTGGCTGTGAGCATTCACATGTTTATTTGTCAGGCTCTGGCAGAGTCTCTCAGGAGACAACTGTATCAGGCTCCTGTCAGCAAGCATTTCTTGGCATCAGCAATAGTGTCTGGGTTTGTTGTTTATATATGGGATGGATCCCTAGGTGGGGAAATTTCTGGATGGCTTTTCCTTCCTGAATTTGTTTCTGTTTTTCCTACTGTGAGTATTTTGTTCCACATTCTAAAAAGGATTGAAGCATCCACACTTTAGTTTTCTTTCTTCTTGAACTTTCTGTGGTCTATGGTTTGTATTTTGGGTATTCTGAGCTTTTGGGCTAATAGTCACTTATCAGTGAATACATACCATGTGTGTTCTTTTGTGATTGGGTTACCTCACTCCAGTTGATATTTTCTAGTTTAAAACAACCCTGAGATTCTACCTTCAAACTATTCCACAAAACATAAACAGAGGGAATACTACCCTATTCATTCTATGAAGCCTCACTTATGCTGGGTATTCTCCCTTGGACATGGAACAATTTCTGTTTAATGAGGAACCTGTCACAATTTCCTTTCATAGAGGACTTCATAAGAGATTTTTTTCATACATCTATCATGTTTCTTTCATGTTCCAAATAGATTTTAAAAACTGATTGAGTGCATATTACTTTTAGCTTCAGAAGATATCATGCATATTGAAGAGGCATTTAACTATTATAAATTTTTTTGATGACAAAAAACATACAAACAAACAAACAAACAAGAAAACCCATTGACTTCATGAAATTTTTAGGCAAATGGATTGAACCAAACCTATTTCCTTTATAAGTTAACTAAGCCAAGCATATGTTATAGTGTTAGAACACTTCTGAAAACATTTTTCATTGAGTTTACCATTTTAATCACAACTACAACTGAGCATGTCATGTCCTGCTCAAACTTTGCTTCCAAAACTAAATGGTAAGCTACAAAGGGTAGTGCATACCTATGATTCTGGCACATGGGAGGTAGAAGCAACCTCAGATACATAGCAAAATTTAGGCCACCCTGGGCTATGCTGAACCTTGCTCCCAAAATTAAAAAGAAAAAAGAAAACCCCAAACCTATAAAAAATGAAAAGCAAGAATTTGCCTCTGGCAGTGCAGGGACATGGGGCAGAAGGGGAGAATACATAGTTTTCTGATCCTGAATCATAGTTTACTGAGCTGTAATGTATCCAACCCTATCTTAGAAATCCTTTCAGTTAGCCCATCACTGCAATAATCTCCAAGTAAAAGCATAGAGCCAGCCTTCTAATACAACCTAAGACAATTTCAAAGTCAGGCCAAAGAATAGGAAGTATGATAGGTAAGGGCAAGAGAAAATGGTAGTCCCCAACACCACTTGCAGGAAAATAGTTCCTTCCATCAACAAAATATTTGGTGATGACACACTTTCTATATATTCCAAACAACTGCCCAGTGGACATCATCTGGCTACCACAAAATTAGCCCTAATTTTCACACAGCCTACCTGGAGTTAGACTCATATCCCACCGGTTACAAGCTCAACTGCACAAGATGTTTTTTGTTTGTTTGTTTGTTTTACATATCCCCATTCAGTTTACTATTTGTTTTTTTTACATATCCCTATTCAGTTTACTATTTGTTTTTGTAATTATTTATTTTTTATTGGATATATTCTATATTTACATTTCATTTCCCTTTTTCTGGTTCCCCATCCCCCAAAGGTCCCACAAGCCCTTTTCACTCCCCCTGTTCCCCCATCCACCCCTTCCCACTTCCCTGTTCTGGTATTCCCCTACACTGATGTTTTGATCCTTTCCAGCACCAGTGTCCACTCCTTCCTTCTTGTCGGATATCATTTGATATGTGGATTGTGTCTTCGGTGCCCCAAGATTCTTGGCTAATATCCACTTATCAGTGAGTGCATACCATGGGTATTCTTTTGAGACTGGGTTACCTCACTTAGTATGATGTTCTCCAGCTCCATCCATTTGTCTAAGAATTTCATGAATTCATTGTTTCTAATGGCTGAATAGTACTCCATTGTGTATATATACCACATTTTTTTGTATCCATTCCTCCGGTGAGGGACATCTGGGTTCTTTCCAACTTCTGGCTATTATAAATAAGACTGCTATGAACATAGTGGAGCATGTATCTTTATTGCATGCTGGGGAATCTTCTGGATATATGCCCAGGAGTGGTATGGCGGGGTCCTCTGGAAGTATCATGTCCAGTTTTCTAAGGAACTGATTTCTGGAGTGGTTGTACCAGCTTGCAGTCCCACCAGCAGTGGAGGAGTGTTTCTCTTTCTCCACATCCTCGCCAACACCTGATGTCTCCTGAGTTTTTATTCTTAGCCATTCTGACTGGTGTGAGGTGAAATCTCCGGGTTGTTTTGATTTGGATTTCTCTAATGACTAATGATGTTGAACATTTTTTAAGGTGTTTCTCAGCCATCTGAATTTCTTCAGGTGAAAAGTCTTTGTTGAGCTCTGTACCCCATTTTTGGATAGGGTTATTTGGTTTTCTGGGGTCTAACTTCTTGAGTTCTTTGTATACATTGGATATTAGCCCTCTGTTGGATGTGGGGTTAGTGAAGATCTTTTCCCAATTTGTTGGTTGCCAATTTGTCCTTTTGACAGTGTCTTTTGCCTTACAGAAACGTTGTAATTTTATGAGGTCCCATTTGTCTATTCTTGATCTTAGAGCATAAGGAATTGGTGTTCTGTTCAGGAATTTTCCCCCTGAGCCAATGTCCTCAAGGGTCTTCCCCAGTTTCTTTTCTATTAGTTTTAGTGTATCTGGTTTTATGTGAAGATCCTCGATCCACTTGGAGTTGAGCTTAATGCAAGGAGATAAGAGTGGATCAATTCTCATTTTTCTGCATGTTGACCTCCAAAACTTCAGGTCTCTGAAGAAGAAAATGGAAGAAGACCTCAGAAAATGGAAAAGTCTTCCATGCTCGTGGGTTGGCAGGATTAGTATAGTTAAAATGGCAATCTTGCCAAAAGCAATATACACATTCAATGCAATCCCCATCAAAATACCAACTCACTTCTTCATAGAGTTAGAAAGAGCAATTCTCAAATTCATCTGGAATAATAAAAAAAAACCAGGATAGCTAAAACTATCATCAACAGTAAAAGAACTTCTGGGGGAATCAATATCCCGGACCACAAGCAATACTACAGAGCAGTAGTGTTAAAAACTGCATGGTATTTGTACAGTGACAGGGAGGCGGATCAATGGAATAGGATTGAAGACCCAGAATTGAGCCCACACATCTATGGCCAATTGATCTTCGACAGAGGAGATGAAAACATCCAGTGGAAACAAGATGTGTTCTATTTGGAAGTCACAAGTGGTGACAGTGACCTGGGCTTCTTCCTGGCTCTGTGCTAGGCTTGCCCCATCCCATCTGTCAGCACCAACAGATATCAGAGGAACCACCTCACTTAACACACAATCACACTGACTACGAAGGATATTGCCAATAATATGACTAACTGCAGATGAAAGAAAGGCATAGGGTAAGGGATGATGGCCTGGAGGTAGAGTTCCCATATCCTTTCTGGGTATGTCATGCTCCCAAAACTCCATGTTCCCAGTGTCCACAATGATCTTCAAACCTACATGGAGCTTTGTATAGAAGTTTCATCAAATGGGGTGGTGGAGGCCACTCTCTTCTCTCAGGAGAAAAGAAAATTGGTCACAGTCTTTGGGCTTAGATTTTTCAAAGTCTAATTTAAGAAGGGTTCTTAAATGCTTCACCCTCCCTTTATAGCACACTGACCAAAGGTAGGGGTTGGAAAATGGCTAAAGGACAAGGGGACCTGTTTGGAAATAATTCCTTAAGGCAATCCCAGTATTTATTGTCTGCAACCAGTCTACTAGCTAAACACCAAACATGAACCAGCAGCAGCAGCTCAATCCAAAAGAAATGGCAATGCAGCTGGAACACCACCAGAAGTTCTTTGGTCAGCTTCTTGCTACAAAAATCACAATTAATATCAGCAAAGGAAGCAAGGCAAACTCATGCCAGAGCATTGTCCACTGTCTGTTGGGTTCTACTTATACTCTTTCCAAACATCACATGTCCACTCAAGTGGCAGCTCCACCAAAACATCACATGCTCTTTCACGAGACAGCTTCCAGAAAAACACAATGTGTCTGTGCTCAGCAAAACATCCTCTCATGTGTCTGCTTCAGCAAAAGATCTTCTCATAAGACAGCTCCTAGAAAAACATTACACGACACAACCGAGTCTCCAACGAAACCAGAAATTCCCACTTCAGTGGCCACATATATTATTATTATCATGGCTTGGTATTCCTGTGACAGTACACATTCAGAAGCTACTCCCATTAGTTAGGATGTTACAACAATTTGAGAGCTCTATGGCAAAAATGGAGTCAGAGATAGAACATTAAAACAAAAGATTACCCTTATACTTCTTTCACTTAGAAATTACACAGGTGTTAAGATTTTTGTGCTGAGAACTGGGGGTGGAAATACATGAAAATATACATATATGTATGTTATATATACACACACATATGTGTTCATATATATGTCTAGTTTAATTGTCCCATATACTTGGTGATCAATACCATTACAATCAAAATACTTATTCACATGAGATATTGAATCTTACTATTGTAAGATTGTGTGTGTGGGTTTATATACTACGTAACAGTCCATTCCATATTTCTGCCTTAGAACCTTTATTACAAAATCATCGTCTGTCTAGACCTTTACATTTATTATAGTTTTTGTTTCTATTTTTATTTGTGTGTGTGTGTGTGTGTGTGTGTGTGTGTTTATTTGTTTACTTTGTTTCATGAGATGGCCTCATGTTGCCCAGGCTGTCCTAGAACTTGATATGTGGCTGGGGATGATTTTAAACTCCTGGTCCTCCTGCTTCTGCCTACAAAGTGCTATGACAGGTATGAGCCATCACGCAGAGATTATAATAACACAGATGATTATAACAAGAGAAGCAGCATGACTCTTCTTGTTGTTTACAGAAGCCAGTGTATGCTATAGCTATATTTAAAGAAACATCTAGTTTTTCATGCAAAGCCATTGCATACATTTCCAAAGTCTACTAAATTGATTATTCTTTTTCATCCTTGATCTGCTACTACTTGTTTCTTATAATAAATGTGTGCAGAAACATTTAACACAGAAATCAACCATTGTTTAGTTACATCCATTCTTTTCTGCAGCCAGGCATATACCAGTATTATCTCAAAACACTTATTTACATGAGCAGTAAAGATTTGCCAGTGCTATCTAGAGTTTGGCAAATTAAAATTCAAATTTCTGCAATTCCTTTTTATTATTGTCTAGATAAGTAAGAGTCGTGGTGTCTTCCGAAGAGAAGATAGGCACATTAAATGTAGACATGGTCGCAATGGTCACAAGGAGCCACAACTTCACTTTTTGTTATTGTTGTTGTTCCAAGTTAAAAGGCCATAAGGTTAATCAGTCTGTGTCACTTCACAGGCCAGAGTTGAGACTGATTCCTATTATTTGTGACTATAGAGCAAGGCCTCTGGCTCCTATGGGAAGAGATCATCAGTATTCAAATCAGTCCTTCTTCCTGCTAACTGTACTTCAGAGTGTATTTTGTGTGCTTGCAAGAGCAATCATAAGGGCACAGTGTAAGGCATAAGTTCTCTTAGAAAACTTGCATGATCTTAGTGTCATAAAAATGCTCACTAGATCTCCACAACTAGAATAGAGGTCTGTGGTTCCATAGCTATTATGGCCTCCACTGTATTAAAACACTTAAAAGACTGCCGAGTTAGGATACAGGCCTCTGCTCATCTTTACAATATTACCATAGTAGAACAGCACAAAGAGTAATCTATAAAGAAGAGGAGATGTATCTTTTACTATTCCAGAGACTGAGAAGTCCACCTTTAAGCCAGCAGCTTCTAAGGGGAGAGTTTTGCTGCATTAACAAGTGGAGGGCAGAAGAGCAAGAGAGCCTGGCAGGGTCGGGAGAATATTCATCCCCTTTATTAGAGAGCCACTGTTCTCAAGATAATAACACTCACCTGTGTACAGTAAAAGAGCCTAATTATGGCTGAATCACTTCTTAAATGTCACACTTCACAACACTGCTTCATGGTAGAAGGACCAACGTTCCCACCATTAGGTCTTTGAGAGACATTCAAACTGTAACCGGACTACTCCCTGTGCTGGCTCAGGATTAGCCTACACTGCTGGTTGAATTTCCTTTCCCCTCTCCATGAGCTCCATGTGTTCAGGCTGACTTCTGCCCTTGATTTTCTTCCTGAATAGAATTACCTCTAGTTAGCCTGTTCTAAATAAATGTATGTATTAGAAATGCTGCTCCTTTGTAATTTTATGAGTTCCCATTTGTCAATTCTGGATCTTAGAGCATAAGCTATTGCTGTTCTGTTCAGGAAATTTTCCCCTGTGCCCATGTCCTCAAGGGTCTTCCCCAGTTTCTTTTCTATTAGTTTTAGTGTGTCTGGTTTTATGTGGAGGTCCTTGATCCACTTGGAGTTGAGCTTAGTACAAGGAGATAAGAATGGATCGATTTGCATTCTTCTGCAGGCTAACCTCCACTTGAACCAGCACCATTTGTTGAAAAGGCTATCTTTTTTTCATTGGATGGTTTTAGCTCCTTTGTTGAAGATCAAGTGACCATAGGTGTGTGGGTTCATTTCTGGGTCTTCAATTCTATTCCATTGATCTACCTGCCAATGACACTGTCAATTGGACAAAACAGCAACCAACAAATTGGGAAAAGATCTTCACCAAGCCTTGATGATAATTAACTGAATCTCTTAACCTATAAGCCAGCCTCAATGAAACGTTTGCCTTCATAAGACTTGCCTTGGTCATGATGTTTGTGCACAGCAGTAAAACCATAGCTAAGACAACTACCCTATCTCTCCTCACTCTTTTTCGATCTCCCCTTCTCCCCATAATCTTGACATCTGATCATGTTCTTCACTTTTTAATCATCTCTCTAAATCAGTGGTTTTCAACTTTAATGCTGTGCCCCTTTAATATAGTTCCTCCTCTTGTGGTGACCCCAACTATAAAAATGTTTTTCTTACTTCATAACTATAATTTTTTGCTACTGTTATGAATTGAGATGTAAATATCTGATATGTAAACCCCCAAAAGGCATCATAGCCTACAGGTTGAAAACCCCTGCTCTAAGTGATGGCTGACCATTCTGATTTATCTTTAGTAAGGCGGTTCTCCTAGACTGTTCTATTCAGTTCTTCAGTACTCTGGCAGTGTATTCTTAGCAGTTCCATCCATGGCCCTGTCCCTTGGCTTCAGATTTCCACTGGCTCTTGCTGTATTCAGAGATGAACACAGGCTTTCTCCATCACTGCAAAATCCCATTGCTTTGACTCTTATACGTATTGTGATTTTCCCGAATGAAGTCTCCTCTGACTGCGCTTTAAAATTGTCATTGAATGAATTTTCTTTAACAGCGTGCAGCTTTTATGTGTTGTCCATTGTGACCGGGGACATTGCTAAGCACTCAATCATCAGGGTTTACAGTTACAGGGTAATCAGTCTATTGGTGGCTATATACCACTCAGTTGGAAGTCCCAGCAGGAAGCAGTCCTTAGAAATCCCTTCTCAATTGCTATCCTTTGTAGTTATATAGCCTGAAAAGCCTCATATCAGACACCAATCAGAAACATAAGATAGCCTGCATTTCTGATGAATGGACTAAAACTCTATATTTCCATCAGTTCTACTAAGTGTCAATTTTGTTAAGAGTTGATCATGAAACGCCAGGTAACACTTTCCTTACCTTTATCAGTGCTTTAAAAAAGAGTATAATAAAGGATATAGATGAATGGTCAGATAAAGACCTATGAATGGCAATGTCTGGAAAGGTCCCTAGCATGACCCTTGTCCCCTGTGGAGTTGGGGTGTACCACCCTCCTAGTACATAGTTAACCTAAATGCTCTACAAACCCCATTCTTTTGTGGTTTTATGGAGACTTTATTGTACAGATCTGACTGATTGCTTGACTGGCCATTAGTGATTATTATGGTTTTGTTGGCTTTGGGTTGGAAGCTGAGAACACTAATTTCAGAGACAGTAACTTAAAAAAGAAAGCTATTTTCTGTGCATGTAGGGAGGTGGCCAGCTCAAAATCTGAACCACGGCCCAAAGGGGGTTTTTATAGGTTGAGAATACAAAGCAAAGGGTGCAGGGTGGACTGTTGCATTGACCAATCATATTTTGACAAAAGGGGTTGAGCAAGGAAGTTAATGTTGGTGATTGGGCCTTATCTGGGTCAACTGGTTTCAGGGTTAAGTCAGCTTTTGCAATCAGGTACCCTAATGAACTCTGGTCTGGAATTTAGAATGATAATGGAATAAAGAAATGGACCAGCTGCACGTAGTCAATTCATTCAAGATGGACAGTATATTTATGATGTGTGTGCTTTAGTTAGATAATTGGACAACAGCATCTTCCCTCTTTAAACCCCTTACTGGTTAACAGACAAACATGAAACACCTAAAGAAGCAGGGTAGGAGTTGGTTCTGGGCCTGGGAACATGAACTCAGTTTTGGCCCTACCAGCTACATGGAAGTTGTTCCTGAGATGGCTGGACTCAGGAAATTGTCCCCTGACAGTCTGAATGTGAATGTGTCCCCTTCAGGCTCACATAGTGAAAAGTTAGCCCCTAGTGAGAAGGACACAATTCCCAGTGTGTGTGTGTGCTGGGAATTTTAAGATTGGGGACTTGCAGAAGGAAGTACATAACTGAGGGCATGTCTTTAGTGTCTAGATCTTTTCACTAGCTACTTCTTGATTCTTGGAATTTTAACATGCAGGAGGTAAGCAGAGGCCCTGACTATGTGGTGATCTGCCTTGCTTCAGGCCTACAGTAAAGAAACTAATCTGTCATGTGGTGAAACCGCTGAAATCATGATCCAAAAGAAAGCAGTCCTCTTTTAAGTTAATTTGCTCACAGCAGCAAGAAACCTAACTAATTCAGTGATCAACTTAACCCTCACTCAGTCTCTCCAGAGAGGGATGACTGAAATACCAAAGCTTCATGCAGAAAGCTAGCTGCTGAGCTTCCATCGGTCTGGTGAGTAGGCCCCCATCTGTGCTCCCTTCCAGCAAGTCACCTTACCAGCACCAAACTCATACTCTCATTCCTCTAGAGATTCCAGAAGTTTCCGTTCTAGGAAGAAAAGTGTAGCCAATTGTATATTTAACATTATAAATCACAGTGCCATATTATATCATCTTATATTTTAGCTGTATTTATACCTATGAGATTTCAGAAAATTACTGAATGCTCTCTGGAGAAATTAATCAGCTTAAATCAACTACTCAGGAAATGGATGTTTTTCCGACTAATAAAATTGATGCTAATTGGGAATGGGCCAAGGGGGACCAAATATGAGCCCATCGTCACTCCTCACTACGAGTCTTCTCTATATATCCTAAGTTATTGATATTTACTATAAAAGAGGAACATTTCATCATAATGATAAATAACTGTTAGAAGAGAGACAGAAAGAAAGAAGAGGAAGAGGAGGGGAAGGAGAGCGAGAGGAAGGAAGCCTACATTTAAAAATTATTAAGAATTATTATTCAAATGCATTGGCTGAGAGATGTATAATATGAACAAAGGCTAAAACCTCAACTTTGTTTATTTTCTATAGGAAAACCTATTTGGCTAAGGAAACAGGAACAGAACACATGATACAGTACCTGTTAATATCAACACATCCTTCTTTATGATAAACTACCTTGATGTTCTGGTGCATTTGCCTTATGGACAAAACCAATAGGAAACTGATACAACTATACGTGTTACCAATGAAAGAAGTAGAAGACATGAACCCTAAAGTCAGACAAGCCCAGATCTTATCCAGATGCTCTCATTACAGGCTGAGGATCCTTGGATGCATGAATAACCTCTCACAGCCTCAGGCTCTCGTTCATAAAGCAGAGGTGTTAATGTGGTTAACCTTGTGGCGTTGTCATTGCAAGTGTGTGTGAAGCTATTAATACAAGCACTTGCACACAATAAATATACAGCAATGATTGCGGTCACGATTATGACTTCTGATTACAAAATCTGAATACTGGTGCTGGATCTCCCAGTATAACCTTGATGAGTCACTTCTGTTCACCGACACTTCTGTATAATGAGAACCTGTCAGGCCTTGATGTCTGTCGAAAGGTTCTAATGTGGTTTATACGGAAGCCCCTGTAGTTTCATAGTGGGCTGAAGGCAGAAAAGAGAAGAGCAGCCCTGTTATTTCACCTTGATGGTTCTTTGAATTGCAGCAATTGAATTCGCAGATCTTCTAGATCTCCTCAGGTGCTTTCTCATTCAGCAGAGTCTTCTCAGAGTCAGATCTTGGCCTAGGTATGGCAAATGTAGACCAGATTAGCTAACCCATGAGAGAGACTGAGAAACAATAGAAGAAAGAATGACAAGAAAAATAAAATCTTTTATACTTATGATCCAGGACTTAGGGATAATAGGATCATTAAATGATGGATGAGCTAGGCTCACCTTCTTTAATTCAGGGACTTGGAGCCAGGAGGATTGATGTTCCAGTCCTGGCCCAGCATAAGCTACCCTGTGATCCTGGTCATGTCAGTTATCCTGTAGATTAATTACAAAATAGGAAAGATGATCTCCATTTCAAATGATTATGAGGAATGGTCAATCCCAAGCATCTTTTTATGCAGTTCATTTGCTGTGTTTTCTTGGTTTTTAAGATACTCTTTTACAATCTGAAATTGGAATTTATTTTAAAATCAATATGCAAGTAGAATTTATTTTTCTTTTATTTTCTTGGAAGGTGAGAACGAATCAATGACAACCCAGAATCAAGAAAGTTTTGTGATCCATAGCAGTAAAATTAGCTTCGATAATTAAATTTTTATTGTTTTTATTTCAGTTCTGAACATATGAAAGTGTTATGGTGATATTAGATATTGTTAGATGATATTAAAAGATCAACATGATAGAAAAATACAGGCAATCCGCAATCCAGACTTAATAATGAGCTGGTTCATACATGTAGGAGCAATCTCTAAAATAAACAACTTGCTACTCCTAGTTAAAGAGGAAATTGACTCTGTTCTTTGGCTAACCATGAGCAAAGGCATATTTTTAGACAATTCACCTCTTCCTTTTTCTGAATTAACAGTCAAGTGACTTTTTAGCCTAGAAGCTTTCACCACCTTGCTTGTGTGGTGTTAAAACCAGGACCTCTTGTTTTGCTTTTAGCTTGATTGATTTTTATCCCCAACTGGTTGTATGATACAGAACAGTCTCAGTCTTTTTTTATGACTCAAGTCTTGTGTCTCAACAATAGTCAGTGGCACTTCTCAGGAGTAGAATATTATCTCAACTGGGGTTGCAGACACCCCATTCCCCAGGTATTTTGTGATGTATTCATATGTCAGTTCTCAACCTAGGATCATGACCAGGACACTTTGAAGGTCCAAATGACCCCTTCACAGAGTTTGCATATCAGCTATCCTGCATAAGAGATATTAACATTATGATTCATAGAAGAAGCAGAACTACAGTTATGAGGCAGCAATGAAAATAATTTTATCTTGTATGTATTGGGGGGCGGTCACCACAACATGAGGAACTGTATTAAAGGGTAGCAGCATTAGGAAGGCTGAGAACCACTGTATTAGAATAATTACTGATGGGAATAATTATAAGTACTATGACACACTGACCAATTGAGGTAAATGTACTTGAAAATCAAGAAATTCAAAGACTTCCTCTCAAAAAACATGATGGACACCCCAGTGGGAAATACACTCCTCCTGCGCTAGATGGCAAAGTAGCATAGGACTTTGGGAGGAAGAACTCCGCACAGGCTTTGCTAAACTCACTCTTATCTTCTGAGCACCTCCTCCCACAATTTGTCTTCACATATTACTGTCCTTTGTCCAAAACAGTATAGAACTGTTTCCTTGGCTTTGGATATTTGATGTTTGTTTGTTTGTTTGGTTGGTTGGTTGGTTGGTTGGTTTTGTTTCTGTTTTTTGACTTCTGTGCCATTCGAAGCTGCTATCATCTTTTTTGTGCTGATAATCTATCTTATGTCAGTTTAATTCTGTAAGTAGCCAAGACCCCGAGGATGTAAGTTTTATGCTTCTGCATTATTTATGTCCAATAATTCCTCAAAGGCCTGGTACACGTAAACTGAATTTAGACATGAATTTCCCTTTAAATTATTGTTATTACAGTCATTTATATTTAGAGTCTTGTGCCTTGGTGGTAATGTCAGCCCATTACGTTGCTATTTGTTAAAGCACAAATTTACAGTGCTCCATTAAATCATGGCATGGAATGAAATTGAAAACCACAGACGTCAACTGCCGGGGTCCTGTCTACCCAGAGGGAGGCACTGCTCTTTCTATTCCCAAGTCATAACTTCCCGAGTCTGAAGGCAATTGCGGAGAGCTCCCATACAGGGGAAGGCCAATGCCACCTAACAATGCTCTATTTAAAAATCAACATTTGATAAAACAGTAGATGACATATTGTGTTTCTACTATTTACACAGTAAAAATAATATAGTAATTAACAAAAATATAAAAGGTCAGTTAGAGACTCATTAAGATGAATATACCGGTCTGTAGCCTTGATGATCGTTATAGTTTCACAGATACCCACTTGCCCCAAGCTTATTGAATTACATATATTAAGTATATATGGGATATTGTGTATCAATGATATCTCAATAGAGTAGTTCTAAAAATCAAGTTAAGGGAACACAGTAAAGAGAATTACATAAGGGCTGGAAACATGGCTAATAGGTTAAGAGCACTTTCTGTTCTACTAGAGGTCTTGAGTTTATGTCCCAGCACCTGTATCAGGCAGTTTACAACAATCTAGAACTCCAATTCCATAGGATCCAAAACTTTTGGCCTCTGAGGGCACCTGCACTCATATGCACATACCTGCCAGCAGACACATATACCTTTAAAAAGTGACTTAACATAGCTCCATTTTCATCGCTTCTGCTCGCAATACCTACTCTCTTATATAGTCTTGTCACAGATTACAAAGAAGAATAAATCCTTACAGTTTTAATTGTTGGTGTATAACTTCAAATCAATAGAATATTTAACTTTTGAGTGAACTATCAAATCAGTCTGATAAAGATATACACCTGTGTAGGACCACATGCCCTACCAAGACATAGTCTATCAAGCTAGAAAGATTTGCATCCTCACCCAGGCAGTGCTGTCCTTGAAATAATCACTAATCTGACTGTTTATCATGGCACAATGGTTCTTATTTGTCAGTTTCCTATAAATAGAATCATATAATATGTTTGTAACATTTTTTATTGAGCTAATATTTTTGAAAATGGTCTTGAAATGTACATATCAGTACAATGCTGCATCCATCATTATGGCTCAATAATATTACATTATAGGAATGAACATGGTTTGCCTATCCATTCCCTAGTATTTTACTTTGAAACCAATTTGAAATAAGTTATTATAAAGCGTTGCTTATGGATGTTAGTACAGGTATGTCTGTATGTTACTCAGATAAATTCTAAAACCAAAATCACAGGTCCTAAAGTAAATGTACATTAAATTTTAAGCAACTTGGTTTTCTGAGATGGCTTACTTTATATCACCATGAGCGGTGCATAAGAATACCAGGTGCTCTATGCTTGGCATCGGTATTTTCTGTTTTTCATGCCTGTCTTTCTTCTGTTTCTTGCAGTTTGCATTTTGATTTTCCAAAAGGATTTATAACATGAACACATTTTCAATGTGTCTGAAGGGATACGAACACTCTTTAGTAAGCAGACTGCCCAGTTGCATGTTTTCCTTTGCGAATCACATGGACTCTTGTTCATTTTTTATTACATTTTGATCTAATGGTGAATTATAGAAGTCCTTCATATATTTTTAAAAGAATCCTATTATCAAAGGTATTCTCGTATTTCTTCTAGAATTTGACTTGCTTCATCTTTTTTTTTTCAACAGTTTTCAGAGCAAGCTCTCAGACGTCACCCTTGCTTTTTACTATCTATGAATTTTAACAAATATATGATGACAAATACTCACAGCTCCTAATACCATGCAGAATACTTTTACAGTTTTAGATTTTCTTCTGCTACTCCACACCCCCAAGTCTTTTGAAAGTTTTCACCGTCCTGGTTTTGCAGTAGTCATGTACTTTAGAGGCATGCATGAGAGGGTCTTTTCAGACTCACAGTCTCTGGTTGAAATACATCATTTCATTCTGAGGAGAAATTTACCTCTGTTCATTTCTATATGTTCTTTTTATGGAAGTTGTATTGATAACATCAATATTATCTGCATACTTTTTAAAAAAATTATCATTTTGAGGAGTGCAGAAGCTAACGGAAGTGGCTGGCCCTAAAGAAACAGCATCATTTAAATCATCCACCAAGCAGAAAAGCAAACTGTTGGAAAGATAGAGGAGCCCATGTGTTGTCACACCTACACTGAATCACAAATCTGCTAACTGTATGATTTCAATGAATTCCTTTCTCTTACTGGGCCTCAATATCCCGATTTTAAGATAGAGATCATAACAAGATGACCATGAGGTGAAGTGAGAAAATTCTTAAGTTCTTAGCAACCACATAGACACCCTCTAAGAATCTATAAGAGCAGATATTATAATCAGAGACCTCAAACATCTGCAGGAAGGGCACACACATTTTAGAGACCATTCAGAATGGCACTCTGAATTCTTCTCTCATATGCTAGGCACCATCTGACAGTAAGACACAACACGCTATACCAGTTCTTGACTGCTGTTCATCTCAATACAAGCGCAGAGAATGAACTAGTAACAATATGGAGTTAGCGGTATTGGGCACCGTCAACGAGGATCAATAAGGATATCCAGGAATGCTGCTGTACTCAGCCTCATGATGAGTCAACTGTCATCTCAAATAAAACGTGAAAGAGAACCAGAGCACAAGGGAAGGCTACAAGAACAAAGGGAAACAACTGTTTTCTGATTGGATTTGAGGCTGCTCCACATGAGAAAATTTCATGCCTGGTACTGTAAATCCATACATGTTCATGCGTTTCGTGCTTTCTGGTTACTTTCTCCCCATCATATTTCTCTCCTCCCTTGCAGGTCCCCCCTTTTCAGGACCAATCTCTTTCCCATGCTCATTACCTTTGGTTTGCTTTTGTGTCTTGCAGAGTCCTACTGGGGCTGTCTGTACGACCATGGATTTGGAGCTATTGATAGAATCTTGCATGCTCACAAGTGGATGCACAACTGGACCTTATGCCTCCCCAGTCCATGAATCTGTTGGTTGCTCAAAAATTAGAGGTGAGGGGTAGGACCCGCGGAGCCTTCTCTCTCTCCATAGCTGACTATTTAGAGGGTCTGACTTGCACAGGCCTGGTGCCAATAGACACAGCTGTTGTCAGTTCATTTTGTCTGAGAGCCTAGATTGAAATAGGTTCAGTTCTGCCTGCAACGTCTCAAACTTAATACAGGAGCAAGAACGTTGGAAAGTAGTGCATGCCTACATGGGACTTTCCTTACTAATCATTTTTGCCTGGGTGGCTGATATCTAAGGACATAAATTCAAAAGTCACAAATATCCCTATCAGAAAAGGCATCCTGACAATGTTATAATTTTAAGACTTGGTCTGTTGTATGAGACAGATTCCACTTTTCAAACACAAGAGAGAGGCTGAGAACACACATCCCACTCTCATCATTAAGAGGAGGAGGCTGCAAATGCTTTTGATTATGTACCCACCAATTTAAAAAAAATGGGTCATAATCATTATAGCTATGTTAACTGATGGATTATAAATTCCTTAATGTACTACTTCATAATACTATTGTGTATGTTTTTAGTCTGTTGACACTAACCAATGTATATTTAGGAAACAAAGCACATATTAAAAGAATATGTTGGGAGGTTGACTCTGAGAAAAATTTCAGCACGGTCATTTATTGTACTGAATTATTGATATTCCTTTTGAAGTATCTTGAAAGATGTCTGCTCATCCATCTCCTAAGCATGAGTTTAGTTCAAACACTTACTATGATTCATAAATCCACCAAGCCAGACTGGTGAGAGCAAGAGAGGTGACACCTCGTCCTGCCTAAATGAGGTGTTGGGGGCAATAGGAATAGCAAATATTAAAAGGGTGTCATTTCTTTCTCTTTATAAAAATAAACATAAACAGAAGTTTTACTGTTTTGTAGAGTTTTATTCTTCCACCTAGTGGACTATATTGCACATCCTACAAAGCTGCTCACTCTTCAGCTGGGACTACTAAAAATCACTGCTCTGCTGGGAAATGGGGAGGACATGGTATTTTTTCAGATACAGGACTCAGGGCAGGCTGCACCCTGCATGGCTGCCTCCATTAAGCCCCAAAGATTGGCCTTTCCTTCCTTTTTTTTTTTGTTGGATGTCATTACACTCTGATTACTATGTAGCCCAGGCTTGACTGGAATTTGTAGCCCTCTCTCCTCAGCCTCTTGAGGGATGGGATTATAGGTATTCAGCACCATCTCAGGCTTTCCTCTTCATTCTCTATGAAGAAGCCCTTGGTTTCACATGGTAAATCTAGCTCCATGAAATTGTCTTTGCAATGCTAATTTAATTTGACTGTTTTACATATCATGTAAAAATTTCAGCAAAGGAGAGAGCTGAGCTCCCATCAGCCCTGAGAGGAAAAGATGGATGAATGAACCCGAGGAAGGCTGGGAAGTATGAATGGCAGGGTTTGGTGCCCTCTCTCTTTGATGCATGTCTCTAGTAAGGTTTGTCATCTTGCTTCCTGGAATTAAATTTTAAAGGGGGTGTACTGGCTGGTTTTGTGGGTCAACTTGATACCAGCTGGAGTTATCACAGAGTAAGGAGCTTCAGTTGGGGAAGTGCCTCCATGAAATCCAGGTGTGGGGCATTTTCTCAATTAGTGATCAAGGGTAGAGGGCCCCTTGTGGGTGGTACCTTCTCTGGGCCGGTAGTCTTGGTTTCTATAAGAGAGCAGGCTGAGCAACCAGAGGAAGCAAATAAGAAACATCTCTCCATGGCCTCTGCATCAGCTCCTGCTTCCTGACCTGCCTGAGTTCCAGTCCTGACTTCCTTTGTTGATCAGCAGCAATAAGGAAGGTGTAAGCTAAATTAACCCTTTCCTCCCCAACTTGCTTCTTGGTCATGATGTTTGTCCAGGAAGAGAAACCCTAAGATAGGGGGAAATGCAAAAGAAGAAAAAGAAAAACACCTCTCCTAAGTAAAGAGTTCAGAAACAGATTACAGAGATGTGTAGCTTTTTCTTAAGGATGGGTGGGAATGAGAAACAAATCACACATGTTAACAACTGTCCTAGGCAACAATGTGCTGTAACTCTGAAGCTTTATCCCTTGACTATGGTTTATTTACTTATCAGAGAGTTCTATGTTCTAATCTGACTCTACAAAAAAAAGAGTGATTTCTCATCTCAACAATCTGTGCCAACAGTCTAAGAGATACCATTCCTTCTCAGTACAAAATTATGCTGCTAACCCAGACCATTGAAGGCCATTCCTTATCAGTATAAAGTATGTGATCCCTACATATGAAACTTATGGAATACACAAAGAAAGCATGAGGTTTGGGTAATCCACTAAAGTTCATAGGTATGCTAATGATACTGGACAAGGTCTCTTGGCTACAAGGTCAGCCGACTTTCCCATGATGTTCTAGTCATATTTACTTAGGCAGATTGTAAAAGTCAGCTGCATCTAGGGTTGACAGGAAAGCCTGAATGGATATTTTGGTCAGATACAAAAGAGTATCTCTGGCAGGACCAATCTGGGACAGATGTGTGCTATTGGTCATGCTAAGAAGTGTTTCCATGGAAGAGATAACAGCAGGAGAGCTGGTCTGTGCATATGGTACAAGATAACATCCCAGAAACATGGATAAGGAACTTTATTTAGCATTTTGTTTTCCTGCAGTGTCCAGAGTCTGCTCTGTTTTGGATTAACAATAATACTAGAATTAACTCCAAAGGGACAAAGTGATGGAAAACAGATGGTCTAGCCCCCACTGTGTTCTATGCATATTCCCTTCGGGTTTTCTTCTATTGCAAGGATTAAGAGGTAGGATGGAGAATGTCTATGTATATAATAGTAAATCAATGTGTTTAAATTCTTTTTATCTGTTGAAATGTAAAATAGGCAGAAATGATGAGAGTTGCCACATTACTCTCCACTTTCTTCTACAGTCTGATATATTCCCTTAAAGATAATCCGTGCATCTCCCTCCATTTTCCCTATACTAAATGGCTTACTCCATCTACCTTGGCTGTATTATGCACTGAGCTATGTTACACAGCTAGCTATTCTTTTCTAAGGCAAGAGAATCTACCTCTGCTGTGTCCCATCAAGGAGGGAGGGGGGGGCTGTTTTCAATTATGACAGAGATAATTACTTTTTAAACATTACACTGTGTGTACGTGTGTGCATATGTCATAGAGGTAAGAGGACAATCTACAAGAGTTGGCTGTCTCCCTCCGTCACATGTGTTCTGGGGACTGAACTCAGGTTGACATGTTTCTAGGCAAGTTCCTTAAGCTGGTGGGCCATTTTTGCTTACTCAAGTCATTACGAACTATTCATTCAAAAAGCTTTTAGGAACAAATACTTCTATTGTTTGATTCATTTCCATAGTTAGATACTCAGACAAATTACTTTTCCCCCCATGGTGTCAGGGACACTTGAAAGGAGGCCCAGGTTGACCAGGATATGCAATGTACTTTTTAGAAGTGCATAGAGGGTACTCAGTGCTGAGCAGTGCCCTTTGTTCATTCAAGAAATAATTGCCCAGCTTGTCCAGGCAATTAATTCAAATGAAAGGATATTAATCCAAATAAGGCATGATTGGTTCCTCTTCTCATTGATTGTTATCTGAAAGAGCCAGACAAAAAGCAATAGTCCATAAATAGCAGGGGTTTTTTGTGGGCAGAGTTTTGCAGATTCTCTGTAAGAGAACAGAGAAGCAATGTCATGGGGACCATCTGGAGGAGCCCCAAAGCAGGTGTTCAAGGAAGATTTTATCAGTCTCTGAAGAGTAGCTGTCTTTAGAGAGACCCTTGGAGTTGGTGAGCATCTGGGATGCTTGGTGTTCAAGATGGTGAGCCAAGAGTGCTAGTGAAGACAGAGCTGTGGACAGGGGGCACTCCAAAAGCATGACTGAGAAGTCAGTCACACTATCAGGATTTTCTAAAAGAAGTTCCCCAACTAGTAGCTTGAATGTTCTACCTTAGGTGAGGTTAAATGCTTTAAGTTAATTGTAAGCTTTTCTAATGGAATATTTTTATATAAAAATATAAATCAATAATTGCACAAACTGGAAGACCTGCTGATGTTCTTTTTTATTGTCCCATGAAACAGCAATCTAGGCGAGCCATAGAATAGTCTCCATGTCTGGCTGGAACATCTTGGGGTATCTTTCTCTGATCTCTGCAATCTCTTGGCCTTGCCCTCCCTATTTCCTTATGGGAGTCTCTATTATCTCCACAACTTTTAGAAGCCCTGGCTTAGTTATCATCAATAAAACACTTGTCTATGTATTTCATTGAGGGGACCTAGTGGGAGTTGGAGCACTTCTCCATCACCTGAATTAAAATGGAGAAGTTTCCGAGAAGGGCTTTATCTAAGCATGGACATAAAATGTTCTTGTTGCTTTGTGGACAGAGAACACGTGAGTAGGAAAACGAGACACCTCCAGGAACAGGTGGACCCTGTTGGTAACAGTAGGAAAAGTGGAACTTCCCATACTAACATGGGATAATACTATGAATAGCCTGGATGACCTCAGAGGATGATGCTTCCCAGCATCTCTAGACAATGGCCCTGCCAACCTGCCCTTGACTTCAGCTTTTTAATAGGCAGCCTTGAGCAGGATCCAGACAGTCCCACCATGTCTCTAGGCCAAGAGAGCCATACAATAATGAATAAATGTTAGTTATTTTTAAGTTACTAAGTCTGAGATAATTTATTTTGGGAGTATGGGAATTGGATACATGGACATAGTTAAATCAAACAACTGTGGGTCTGAATCCAGGAGCTGCCATTCAACTGTCTGTAAGATATGGAAAAATGGCCCCTTCCACTTCTTTTATTTTCAACAAAATGAACACTCAAATATAGGCCACCTAATGCAGTTATTGAGGGGATCAGCTGGGAGAATATTCTAGAATGCTTAGCATAGTACATCATTAAGTGCTCAGTAAAGAAATTAACTCCCAATAAACATTTCAATGTTCTGAGTCTCTTTAGTAAAAGTAGAAGTTAAAAATACACAAATCACTCAAGAGGAGAAAATATAAAACAGCTTTCATGTTGTCATAGAGACCAAACTTGTTGATTGATATAGCTAGGTGCCTGTTGTGGCATTTTTATCGGCCACAGAGACCCCCCAATCCCTACATAGCCAGTTTATTATAGCAGGAAAAAAGACAGACATGAAGTGGGGTAGCATTCCTGCTTCTCATTTCCAGGCTAACGTGACTCTCGAGCACCCTTCCAGTTTTTATCGATCTAATTTTCAGCAAATACAGTCTCAGTAGGAACCCATGAGCTCCCTGCTCTCTGCTTCTGAGGAGTTTTGAAGTGAAAGGAGAGAGAATAGTTGACACCAGAAAAGCAGATTTGTGTATTTGCATGCAGAAGCTAGTGAGGGCTAGCCTAGAACACAGCACCAGGCCAAGGACTTCATCCATTGCTGCTGGTAGTAGAGCCTTTCTTATTTGTACCTACTCTTAAGGTTGAGAAAGATAAATTTAGTATCAGTTATTCTTGTGAGAGATAGGAGTGACTGGTATGGAACAGCCCCACTAAGCCAACTGTATGGAAGACACAGGGAAGGGGCTCTCAATTAGTTCCTTATCATATCCACTGAGATGTTCATGAGCCAAATGAGCTATTTATTCTATGGTCAGTGGCTTCTCTTCTCACAAGATTATCCAACCCCTCTGTGCTGAGGCTGGCTTCTGGTACCCATGACATAATGCCTAGTACTACAAAGTGTGAGGCCAGGCCTGGGACAACCAGATTTAATGTTCGCATTGCCTTTTCTCAAAGAGGTTTCTTTCTAGATCCTCATCACTCCTAAAACTTGCATCTCTCCTGTCTGCTACCCATGCCAGCTTTGGGGAATTCAGCTTTCCTTTTCTGGCCCTACTCCTTGATTCTTCGGTTCCCTACATGGCCAATTTTACTCCATCTTTCAGAAACCAAGAATCAGAACTGAATTGACTACGGTAGGTAATGACTATAACTGTAGTTATAACTGTAGGACTAGATTTCCTGGAGTTTTGGGTGAAATAGATGAAGATTCAGATAAAACTAGTGAACCCAGGGATGAAGATGCTACTTACCTCCAACAGATCTGTGTCATGTGAAAATAAAAGCCCAGAACTTTGTCTCTTCCAGTGTTTCAAGAAAAGTAGAAAGACAGTGTAGATTAATGTAGAAACAGCAGACTGTACAACACAATGTTAGGCCTGGTAACCTCTATGTCACTGTCCTGCCTCTCTTAAGGACGGTTTATTCTAAATTCCTTCCTTTATGAAATCATCTGGAGGGAGCCTGCCACTGATCACATCCATTTGTCAGGGCTGACACAAACTGCCATGGTTAGGTGGCTTCAGACAGTAGAAATGTATTTTCTCACAACTCTGGGATCCAAAGTCTACCATCAGTGTGTTGGTAGCCTTGATTCCTCATGAAGTCTATGAGGAACGACCCTGTTATCTCTGGCTTACAGATGACCATATTCATGTTCAAGTATTATCCTTCTATAGCTTCAGTGTCATCTACTCTCCTAATTGTGGCTGTGTTTCAATTTCATCTTCTCTAAGGACATCAATCATACAATTAGTACTAAACTGAATGGCCTCATCTTAATTTTACTAAAGTCATCTGTGGTAGCTCCGATTCTAAACAAGGTCATATTTTTGGAGGATCACAGTTCAACTCATGAAAGTAGTCTCTGCCCAGACCCTCAATGTCCCATTATTCAGCAAAATTTCTCATCTCCCATGTACCAGAGGAAGGAAACAGTGCATCCTCTCCACACATCAGTCCAATCCTCAAACAGCTTCTTTGTTTGATATAGACCTAACCTCTAATAAGTCCCCAAGAAGGGTTTGTTGAATCAAGATGATCAGGAATCTATTGGAATCATACAGGGAGAAACAGTTAGGGAGTTGTTGGCCTAGAGGTGAACAGATGCCCTTGGCTGGAGCTCAGGAAGGCAAGAGGTCAGCCAGCCAGCAGCCGGAAAGTACTAAGAGAATCTGATTGAAATTGAAAAGCTTGGTTTTGGTTTATCAATACTGACCAGACCATTGAATCACGATTTGTGGTTATTGCTGCTAAAACGCTGCATGTGTAGTCTATTCTCATCTAGTATCAAAATTCGTCTCTAGAGTAGGTAACATTTCCCATCTGGCAAAGCACTAAGCTTTGGAGAGAAACCCAGATTCATATCTGCCCTATTCTGAATATGGGTCCTTCACCATGATGACTCGCGTCTCTGCGTCTCATTTTCTCATTTGTGAAGGGCCAAATGGAACAAATCTTGGCATCCTGTTGACTAGTTTTTAATTCCTAGTATAAGACAAAACAAACATTTCCAACGTGTTTAGATTAAAGTCCCTGTTCATATCTTTAAACTTTTATTTCAGAGGGATTTTTTTGAATCTCATCATGTAACCCAGAGATATTTACTATTGCCAAGGCTGACTTTGAACTCTCAAATCTCCTGTTTTGGCCTCCCAGATACTGAGATTACAGAGATTTGCCTCTACTCATCTGCTCATAGCTCTCCTGAAATACGGTGTTGTTAATTCTGTACTGAGGGAGAACTAAATGCTGGCAGATGTTGCTATTTCCACTTCATTGGCCCACCCTCCTTGGGGTTACTATCTTGTAAGTATCCATCCTTGCTCACCAGCCTAAAGACAATCTAGAGACGTGTCAGAGGTTGTCTTCGCTGCAAGTTGGTTGTAATAAATCTGATTGCCAATAGCCAGAGCCAGAAGGAGGATAGTTGAACTGCTAGGCAGAAGAGGATTCAGGGAGAGGAAAGCAGAAGTGGGAGAATGGAGAGCAGATGCGGGGACAGACATGGGCCAGAGCAGAGAAAGGTATAGAGCTAGCCACATGGTGGGTTGTAAGCTAGAAAAGCAGGTTAAGCTTAAATAGTAGCTAAGAGACTGCCCCCAACAAATGGCCTAAGCTTTAAAGTATAATAGAAGTCTCATGTCATTATTTATACATCAGGTGGGTCTGTGAAATACCCTGTAATAAGACTTAGAAAATTTCTGAACCTTAATCAGAAATCAATCAACCAATCAACAAAGCCATGATTTTTTGACATATCTGGATAATCTGTCACCATAATTGTGGAAGGAGTTAGAAATTTGTTTTTATGGATGCTAAAGTCTTCCTTGGGATGAAGAGAAAAGAACATTGACAACAATAATAACAAAAACACCCCATTGAATTGCAAGTTCTGCTGGGTAAATATAGAACTAAATTTATTTGTGAGAATCTGCACAGGGCTGAGAATTTTTTTCAGCATAGAAGCTGGAGCCAGCAGCAAAAACTCCCATCTCTGCTGAGGTAGGAAGTTGTGGAGTTTTCTTGGTCCTCCTCTGCTGGGTTGATGTGAGTCTGTGAAAGGGAGGAGCAACTATGAGAAAACTGTATAAACAGAGTAGTTATCCCTGTTGCATTTGAACCACCACAAAGTACATCCAAGATCCTTAGTTATAGAGCTCCCTAAGGCACAGATTTTTTCCCTCAGAGGCCAAGGGGATGATAGTAGTGTCTCCCAGGAAGCAATAATGGAAACAATTTCACCTCATAACTTACTGCACAGTGCAGTTTAATTCTGCTCCAACATTTTCAATTTATTTTTCCTCCCACAAACTCTTCAAGTTATCCTTAATAATTTGACTCTTATGCTAACAGTGATGCTGCTGCTAATCAAAAGACTCTGAACATATAAGGTTCTTTATCCACTAAGACTTTTTTATCCTCATTTAGAATGTATTTATATGAAACATGCACGTGTGTACATGCACACATACACACACACATTGGGTAAACTTAGGCCAAAGATTAACAATGAATGATTTTTTATTAATAAAATTAAGAGCATACTTTTGCTTTCAATTTCTTTATTATCTTTTCTTGCTCTTTTTGGGGAAAATTGTCTGCATTTACTAAATTAGCGATGATGCATTTACCTTGTCTTTACATTTAAAAATAAGGCCACTTGAAAGGAATGAAACAAAAACACAGTGTGCACCCTTAAGCTCCACTTTCGCATCTGAGTCCTTACTAGAGCGGTTCCTCCCATGCCTTCCCACGCACTCCAGTTAAATAATGTGGAGCTCTGACTTCCCGTGGCCAGCGCAGCACACCGCCTCTACAGGGACAGAGGAAACCTTTGCCAAATGCTGGCTGCCTGTAAATGTACTCAGTCTGGGGCCATAAATTAGTCATGTAATGGTTTCAACTCTTTTAATTTAATTAAATTTAATAATTTCTGATTGAATGTCCAAGTGTTATGCTGGCCCGTGAACCTATGTATTCATAAAGGGGAAGTTAACTTCCCCAGCAGGGACAACTCAAAGAAATGTGTTTCCTGCCTTCCCCAATCAATCTACTCTTCTCTCTGAGTGTCCACCCCATACATTGTAACTATTTCTTCATATCTAGTCTCTTCTTTGTTTATGGCCTATCCACTAGAGCAGTGGTTCTCAACCTGTGAGTTACAACCTCTTTTGGAAACCTCTATATTTACAATTCTATATATTTACAATTCCTATCAGTAGCAAAATTACAGTTATGAAATAGTAACGAAAATAAATTTGTGGTTGGGGGTCACCCTAATATGAGGAACTTGTACTAGTGGGTCAGCATATTAGGAAGGTTGAGAACCACTACTCTAAACCAAGGACTCTAGAATCACTTTGAGTCTCCTGCACTGGTAGGGAAATCACTCTTCACAAGATGTACAAAGTAGGCCATCTTGCCTCGGGGCACTGTGGGAGGTTGACAGCTGTGGCCAGGTGTTTGGACAGAGTCTTGGCCTAACATCGACTGCCCTGTCAGGCTCTTGCTGGTACCCAGAGCCGGAGCAGCTTGGTGGCTGGAGGTCTGTGCATGACTGTGCACCCAGAGCTAGATCAGCTAGGCAGGTGGTCTCTGAACCGACCTGGGCGGGCACCAACTTGCTTGGGCGGTTGGGGGGGTCTGTGCCTGAAGTACAGCCGGTGGCCGACATCTTGCCTCAGGGTACCACAGACAGCTAACCAGACAGAGCCCTGTGGACTGGGAGCACCACCATCTAGGCTCCTCCAGAGCTGAGGAGGTTATTTCAGAGCCCAGAAGCAGAAGCCTTCAGGAGCACGGACGCCCTCTATGACAGAATGGCCAAACCCCAGGCTCACAGGAGCGTCAAACACCAACCAGTAACAACAAGACCAACTAACTCCAGAGATAAACAGATGGCAAAAGGCAAACGTAGGAACATTACTAACAGAAATCAAGGCAATATGGCAGCATCTGAACCCAATTCTCCAACCACAGCAAGTCCTGAATACCACAACACAAGAAAAGCAAGAGTTGGATTTAAAAGCACTGGTCATGAGGCTTCGGGAGGAACACAAAAAAGACATAAACAAATCTTTTAAAGAAATGCAGGGGAACATGAATAGGGTAGAAGCCCTTACAATGCAAACACAAAAATCACTTAAAGAATTACAGGAGAATATAGATCAACAGACAGAAGCCAATAAAAAGGAAATGGAAAAAAAATCACTTAAAGAAATGCAGGAGAAATTGAGGCAGAAGTCATGAAAGAGGAAATACAAAAATCTCTTAAGGAATTGCAAGAAAACACAAACAAACAAGTGAAGGTTCTGAGAAAACCATCCAAGATCTAAACACAGAGGTAGAAACAACTAAGAAATCACAAAGGGAGACAACTTTGGAGATAGAAAACCTTGGGGAAAAAATCAGGGGGTTGTAGATGCAAATATCAACAACAGAATACAAGAGATTGAAGTAAGAATCTCAGATGCTGAAGATACCATAGGAACCATTGACTCCACAGTCAAAGAAAATGCAAAATGCAAAATGCTTGTAACCCAAAACATCCAGGAAATCCAGGACACAATGAGAAGACCAAACCTAAGGATTATAGGAATAGATGAGAGTGAAGATCTACAATTTAAAGGGCCAGCAAATATCTTCAACAAAATTATGGAAGAAAACTTCCCTAACCTAAAGAGAGAGATGCCCATGAATATACAAGAAGCTTCCAAAACTCCAAACAGACTGGACCAGAACAGAAATACCTCCTGTCACATAATAATCAAAACCCCAAACATACTAAACAAAGAATATTAAAGGCAGTAAGAGAAAAAGGCCAAGTAACATATAAAGGAAGACCTATCAGAATCACACCAGACTTCTCACCAGAGACCATGAAAGCTAGAAGATCCTGGGCAGATCTCATGCAGATCCTAAGAGAACACAAATGTCAGCCAAGACTACTATACGCAGCAAAACTCTCAATCAACATAGATGGAGAAATCAAAATATTCCATGACAAGACCAAATTTACACAATAACTTTCCACTAACCCAGCCCTACAAAAGATAATAGGAGGAAAACTCCAATACAAGGAGGGAAACTATACCCTAGAAAAAGCAAGATAGTAAACTTTTTCCATCAAACTCAAAAGAAGATAACAACTCAAAAACAAAAATAACATCAAAAATGACAGGAAGAAATAATCACTATTCCTTAATATCTCTTAACATCAATGGACTCAATTCCCCAATAAAAAGACATAGACTACCAAACTGGATACGGAAACAGGATCCTACATTTTGCTGCATACAGGAAACACACCTCAGGGTCAAAGACAAAGACTACCTTAGAGTAAAAGGCTGGAAGACAATTTTACAAGCAAATGGTCTCAGGAAGCGAGCTGGAATAGCCATTCTAATATCAGATAAAATTGACTTTCAACCTAAAGTCATCAAAAAGAGACACAGAAGGTCACTTCTTGCTGGTCAAAGGAAAAATCCACCAAGAAGAACTCACAATTCGTAACATCTATGCTCCAAATGCAAGGGCACCCTCTTTCATGAAAGAAACTTTACTAAAGCTCAAAGTACACATTGGACCTAACACAATAATTGTGGGGGACCTCAACACTCCACTATCCTCAATTGACTGATCAGGAAAACAGAAACTAAACAGGGACACAGGGAAACTCATTTAAACTTTGGACCAATTGGATTATATATATATGTATATATATATATATATATATATATATATATATATAGAGAGAGAGAGAGAGAGAGAGAGAGAGAGAGAGAGAGAAAGAGAGAGAGAGAGAACATTTCATCCTAAAGAAAAAGACTATATCTTTTTCTCAGAACCTCATGGTACCTTCTCCAAAATTGACCATATAATTGGTCACAAGTCAGACCTCAACAAATATAAGAAGATCGAGCTAATCCCATGCCTCCTATCTGATCACCAGGGAGTAAGAGTGGTCTTCAATAACAACAAAAACAACAGAAAATCCTCATACACATGGAGGCTGAACAATATTCTACTCAATGATACCTTAGTCAAGGAAGAAATAAAGAAAGAAATCAAAGACTTTCTAGAATTTAGTTAAAATGAAGGCACAACATACCCAAATCTATGGGATGCAATGAAAGCAGTGCTAAGAGGAAAACTCATAGCCCTGAGTGCCTCCAAAAAGAAACAGGCAAGAGTATATACTAGCAACTTAACAGCACACCTGAAAGCTCTGGAACAAAAAGAAGCGATTTCACCCAGGAGGAGTAGAAGACAGGAAATCATCAAATTCAGGGCTGAAATCAATCAAGTTGAAATAACAAGAACCATACAAAGATTCAACAAAACCAGGAGCTGGTTCTTTGAGAAAATCAACAAAATAGATAAACCCTTAGCCAGACTTACCAAAGGGCACAGAGACAGTATTCAGATTAACAAAATTAGAAATGAAAAGGGAGATATAACAACAGAAACTGAGGAAATTCAAAAAATCATCAGATCCTACTACAAAAGCCTATACTCAACACAACTGGAGAATCTGGAGGAAATGGACAATTTCCTAGACAGATACCAAATACCAAAATTAAATCAGGATCAAATAGATCATCTAAGCAGTCCCATAACCCCCAAAGAAATAGAAGGGGTCATAGAAAGTCTTCCAACCAAAAAAAGCATAGGACCAGATGGTTTTAGTGCAGAATTCTATCAGACCTTCAAAGAAGACCTAATACCAATATTCTTCAAATTATTCCACAAAATAGAAACAGAAGGAACACTACCCAACTCTTTCTACGAAGCTACAATTACTCTGATACCAAAACCACACAAAGATCCAACTAAGAACGAGAACTTCAGACCAATCTCCCTTATGAACATCGATGCAAAAATACTCAATAAAATTCTTGCCAACCGAATCCAAGAACACATCAAAATGATCATTCACCATGATCAAGTTGGCTTTATCCCAGGGGTGCAGGGATGGTTCACTATATGGAAATCCATCAACATAATCCACTACATAAACAAACTAAAAAAAAAACCCTCATGGTCATCTCATTGGATGCTGAAAAAGCATTTGACAAAATTCAGCATCCTTTCATGCTAAAAGTCTTGGAAAGAACAGGAATTCAAGGCCCATGCCTAAACATTGTAAAAGCAATTTACAGCAGACTGGTAGCCAACAACAAAGTAAACAGAGAGAAACTTGAAGCAATCCCACTAAAATCAGGGACTAGACAGGCTGCCCCCCTCACCATATCTTTTCAATATAGTATTTGAGGTACTAGCTAGAGCAATTCGACAACATAAGGAAGTCAAAGGGTTACAAATTGGAAAGGAAGAAGTCAAACTATCACTATTCGCAGATGATATGATAGTATATTTAAGTGACCCAAAAAACTCCACCAGAGAACTACAACTGATAAACAACTTCAGCAAAGTGGCTGGTTATAAAATCAACTCAAGCAAATCAGTAGCCTTCCTATACTCAATGGATAAGCAGACTGAGAAAGAAATTAGGGAAATGACACCCTTCACAATAGCCACAAACAATATAAAGTATCTTGGTGTGAATCTAACCAAACAAGTGAAAGATTTGTATGACAAAAACTTCAGGTCTCTGAAGAAGGAAATGGAAGAAGACCTCAGAAAATGGAAAAATCTTCCATGCTTGTGAGTTGGCAGGATTAATATAGTTAAAATGGCAATCTTGCCAAAAGCAATATACAGATTCAACATAATACCCATTAAAATCCCAACTCAGTTCTTTATAGAGTTAGAAAGAGCAATTCTCAAATTCATCTGGAATAACAAAAAAACCCAGGATAGCTAAAACTATTATCAACAGTAAAAGAACTTCTGGAGGAATCAATATCCCGGACCTCAAAAGATACTACAGAGCAGCAGTGTTAAAAACTGCATGGTATTGGTACAGTGACAGGGAGGTGGATCACTGGAATAGGATTGAAGACCCAGGATTGAACCCATGCATCTGTGGCCAATTGATCTTCGACAAAGGAGCTAAAAACATCGAGTGGAAAAAAGATAGCCTTTTCAACAAATGGTGCTGGCTCAACTGGAGGTCAACATGCAGAAGAATGAGAATTGATCCACTCTTATCTACTTGTACTAAGCTCAACTCCAAGTGGATCAAGGACCTCCACATTAAACCAAACACACTAAAATTAATAGAAAAAAAACTGGGGAAGACCCTTGAGGACATTGACTCAGGGAGAAAGTTCTTGAACAGAACACCAATAGCTTATGCTCTATGATCAAGAATAGACAAATGGGACCTTATAAAATTACAAACTTTCTGTAAGGCAAAAGACACTGTCAAAAGGACAAATCTGCAGCCAACAAATTGGGAAAAGATCTTCACCAATCCTACATCTGACAGAGGGCTGATATCCAATGTATACAAAGAACTTAAGAAGTTAGACCCCAGAAAACCAAATAACCCTATCAAAAATGGGGTACAGAGAGCTAAACAAAGACTTTTTACCTGAAGAAATTCAGATGGCTGAGAAACACCTTAAAAAATGTTCAACATCATTAGTCATTAGAGAAATGCTAATCAACTCAACCCTGAGATTTCACCTCACACCAATCAGAATGGCTAAGATTAAAATCTCTGGAAACAGCAGGTGTTGGCAAGGATGTGGAGAAAGAGGAACACTCCTCCACTGCTGGTGGGATTGCAAGCTGGTACAACCACTCTGGAAATCAGTATGGTGGTTCCTCAGAAAACTGGACATGATACTTCTGGAGGACCCAGCCATACCACTCCTGGGAATATACCCAGAAGATTCCCCAGCATGCAATAAGGATACATGCTCCACTATGTTCATAGCAGCCTTATTTATAATAGCCAGAAGCTGGAAAGAACCCAGATGCCCCTCAAGGGAAGAATGGATACAAAAAAATGTAGTATATATACACAATGGAATACTATTCAGCCATTAGAAACAATGAATTCATGAAATTCTTAGAGAAATGGATGGAGCTGCAGAACATCATACTAAGTGAAGTAACCCAGTCTCAAAAGAATACCCATGGTATGCACTCACTGATAAGTGGATATTAGTCTAGAATCTCGGGACACTATAGACACAATCCACATACCAAATGATGTCCAACAAGAAGGAAGGAGTGGACCCTGGTTTTGGAAAGGCTCAAAGCATCAGAGTAGGAGAGTACCAGAACAGGGAAATAGGAAAGGGTAGATGGTGGAACAAGGGGAGGGAAAAGGGCATGTGGGACCTTTGGGGGGCAGGTAACCAGAAAAAGGGAAATGAAATATAAATATAGAATATATCCAATAAAAAAAAGAAAAAAAACAAGATGTGCAAAATAATGCAAAATAATCTTGAAGGACAATGAGGAGGAAAACAGTAAAAATGTAACATAAATTTGCTTTTACCTAATGCAAAAAGGAAACAAAGTTTTGTCAGAATTTCATGTTGTTAATGGATCACGGAGATTAGCTGGAGGTCAGGAGTAACATGTCAATTGATTCAAAGGATCCTAAGTTAAAGAGAGTAAATTTGATCTAGGAGGAAGCTGGCTGATGCCTTAAGCTGGACCAGCTTCCAGCTTTTACACCTTAGTTTGGTGAATTTGAGATTGGGCTATCTAGACTTAGTGCAACTGTCCTCTCAAGTATATAAAATACCAATTTGCAAAGATCCCTCCTGGAAAGATACCTCATGTTTAATTATTACCCCCCAAAATTGGTGATTGAACAAAACCTACTCATATCCCCACATTTTTATTCCTGATCTTGAGTACTCTGGGAGCCATTTCTCAAGATGAATGAATGAATTGATAATGTTTCTTGCATATCTATAGATTTTGTACGCTTTTATAGTGAATTTGGCTTTGGGTATATTGTCACAGTATTGTTAGAGAATGTCCCCCTAACCAACTAATGGAATATAGGTATGCTTATAACCAATAAAACTAATTGTTTTTAATTTTAGAAATATAACTGCATTATTTATGTCTTGAGATATTCCAGAGAATCATACAGTCAAGTAAATTTGTATAGCAAAGATAAAAATGAAGCCAACTCTTCAGGAAATGTCCTTGGTATGCCTAAAATCCTCAAAAAGAACCTGGGAGCTGATGAAACTATCCTTCCTGTTAAAAGAAAAATTCTCATTAAAGTTCAAAGACTTTTAAATAAGTAGAAAATGAATGAATACCTGAAGCCAGGGGACTTCCTAGCTCTGAGCATCTGTATATTATGAATCTAACCATACATGGGCCAGAGATGATTTTTCAATCCAGAGACACAATTTGTTATCACTTGAAAAAGTCCTGGAAAAGTGTACTATGTAGTTAAAATTAAAAAAAGCATACAAAACAAAATAATAAAAAAGACACACATAAACAACAAGCAATGGGATTATTAGAGGGAGGCAGAGATAAAGCGAAATCCTTATAGTTTCCTTACAATGTTCTCTTCAACCTTTCACAAAAAATTGCAAAGCATCTTATAGAAACTAGAGTAAATTTATGATAATAGCAATTGTAACAATTCAGGGAAAGAGCCTGGAGAAAAACATTGCATCCTGAATATTCATATCACATTTTATTGCTTTGCATTTAATATTCATATTATTTTAAACATGTAATTTATTTTATGAATTCATCTTTTGTAAAGAATGTTTTCTTGTTTTCTATTTATAAATTATAACAAAGCTTATTTAAATTTTTACTCTGAAACACCTTACCATCAATAACCATATGACCATGAGTTTTCTGGGTATCATTTAAAGTATTTCAAAGGGTTGTATGCTTGAAACATGGCAAATATTTAGCTTTATGTCATGAATATCATGATAACTTATATCTTGCTTCTGAACATATAACTTGCAAAAGCATGTATTTTGTACAAATGAGTTGTTATTTTGACATTTTATATTATGGGAACTTAGATACTAAAAGTATAATTAGTAAGAATTATAAACATGGAATATCCCAGCTCCACTTAATTTTTAAAATATTTTATAGCTAAGAATTATATTAGAATTGTTGTTTACTCAGGCAACATATAAATAAGCATTTCTGTCTTACAAATAGGTGATGGTAACTTATAAATAGAGAGTGCAATTTACAAAGGTTGGAGCTAGTTTACTATTTTACAAAACTTTAGCATATATTGTCAGATGATTTGTTTATTAGTTTGTGAAAGAAAGCTATTATTTAACAAGTGAGCACCATTAAAACTTTCAAAATATCCATTGGCCACTTTGGAAGACTACAGCAATCAGGGACTATTCACACTGTCCTTTCTCCAGCTTAAATTGAGGTATCCACCCACTTCTCTTCTGACACCAACTGAGTCAAGAGGGATTGCCAATCTTCCCGTGCTTCCCATGGCATTCTGTAGCACAGCCATCCATTGACGTTCATTACTGGAAGAGATAGAGGAGAAAATTGCCCTCGGCTTTAGTCCAGGAGATGGTTCAAGTGCTCATACCTGAATGGCTTTTCTTGACTATCATAACTCATGAGGTCATTTGGCTAATGGCTTTTTTCTTCACAGCATATATGTCATAAAACTACCAGAGAGCACAAAGAGGCAGTTTAGACACCTCATGGCTCAGTTTTGCCTTGAACAAAGGAACAGAGAGAGTCTGTGTTCCTAACAGGTGATTATGAAGATGTTCTCTGCTTTGAGAAAATGCCTTGTGCCTAAAAGGACATGGGGTGATTGTTGGCACCAGGTACAAACAATTTAAAGCCTCAAATGCCAAGAACTTCCTGAGCACATGAAGTCCCAACCCATTCCACACCAGCACATATGATTTCAAAGAGACTGTTGGTCATTGAAAAGAACAAGGGTGCTTAGCTGCCCTGGCAGTCTTGAATTTTGTGTTGGATTTCCTCCTACTGGGTGTGAGGACTTGAGAAAACACGGGAATGGTGGTCTTGGTATTCTAGTTTCCAGAGTTATTATGCTTCTATGCATTGGCTCAAAAGTACATCTCCATCATTGCTGAGGAGACTTTCCTTAAATAGGACTCACACTCAGACCACATGTAAATTTGGATAATGATTGCCTGAGTGTTGACAGGGAAATTGGCACCGTGCCTTGAAGAGCCAATAGGAATGTAGCAAGGCTGCTTTTATCCTAATGTGGACTGCATCTTAGTCACAAGAAGCAGCATGCCTTGCAGAACGCTTTTCTGAAACACTGCTGGGGAGAAATGCAATTCAATGAGAACCCGACTTGTGACTGGAATCCATTAGGTCATTTGCTTGACTTCATAATCAAAATCAGTTGTCATTTGAAGTAGAAAATCAAGGAGTTTTCTCTGCTTTGAGCCTTGAGTCCTTTAAAGTTATGTCACCTGTACCTGAGACGAATATTCAGATCAGACCACTTGCCCTTAGACATTTTAATTACACACTAATTTTTTGTTTCATATTTAAGTAAGAATAGTTAAGAAATTAATTGAATGTAAAACGAAAATTTATGAAAACAAGTTTAGACATTTGAACATATAGTAAGTTTGATTCTTAAGTATTTTATAGTTTCAATTCTAATTAATTCGTTAATAAATGTTATTCTTTAGTAATTTCACACATTTATATAATGCCTTCTGATTATTCTTCCTTCCTATTTCCATCCTACCCTTTGCAAACCCCTTTCTTCTCTAATTTTTATATTCATGACTTTTGCTTTATTGTGCATCCCAAAGTACTTATCTAGGGTTGTCTCTATTACCATGGTTTTAGAGCTTGCCATTAGCTGGTGGGCTCACCGGTGCATATACAACTGAGTACCTTTCCCCCATGTCTCTTAGAACCTTAGTTGTCAATAGTTACGCCATAAATATGCAAGCCTATAAGTCTCTTCCCCATCTCAACTGACTGTTGGGTAGCCCAACATGTCTTGGGCCGAGTTCCAGGAAATACAATGCAGTAATGTCATGACTGCCGTGGTTGTGCCATGCTTAGAAGATGGCATTTCACAGCCATTATTCCCATACTATGACTGATGTTCTTTCTGATCTCTCTCTTCTACAGTTTTCCCTGAGTATAAAACAGTGGTATAAATGTCATATTAATGACAAAGTCATCTACTCTACTTTATTCTTAGTATTTTATGCCACCATGGATCTCTGAATTCCCCACCATTCATTGCAAAGAGAAGCTTCTCAAGTGAGGACTGAGAGTAGCCTTTACTTGTAGTTATAAACATAGTTTAATTAGAGGGCAATATGACAACACATCAATACAGAGAAGAAGTAGTAGTTCCTGCCAAGGCCTAAGACCTCCCGGTCATAGTTATGCATTTTGTTTGGTTGGTTTTTTTGTTTTTTGTTTCCATATTTACAGTGGTAGGCAAGGATTCACTCATGTGGAGCAGGCCTCAAATCCAGTCAGGAAGTAGTTGGTTATAGTAGTCACGTGGCAATTGCACCAATGAGCATACCCTGCCTAGTGCGTTGGTATAGCATGTTGATATTTCCACCCTTACGAAAACCAGATAGTGATGGGCGAATTTCCAACTCAGTTCCAGTTCTGTTAGGCAATCATGAAGAAGGTCAAGAACCTGTATTGATTAGGACCAGGTTACCTAGCAGCAAGTCCTGTGGAGATATCATGGGGTGTTATTTTTACTGCTAGAATTAATATTGACTATCACTACAAGGTATCTGACTTCTCTGTCTCATTGTGTATTTTTCTTTTTATATTGAGCTACCAGATAGTAGGTTTCTATGTGACTTTTTCATACTTTGGATATTTTGAATAGCCCTAACCCCTTCCCCTTCATTTTTCTTCTCTTCTCTTCTCTTCTCTTCTCTTCTCTTCTCTTCTCTTCTCTTCTCTTCTCTTCTCTTCTCTTCTCTTCTCTTCTCTTCTCTCTCTCTCTCTCTCTCTCTCTCTCTCTCTCTCTCTCTCTCTCTCTCAACCTCACCATCTCTACCACTTCTATATCTACTCTTCATTTCTACTTTAATCACTACTATAATTATTAAAATTGTAGCTTCTGATTCTGGGGAAGATAGAATTTATATTCAAATAATGTTGATGAAATTTGCCAGCAGTGTGGTTCACCAGCCTCTCAAGGACTAAGGTATATCTAATTTTTGCCAACATGTGACTTTTCCTAGAAGGTAAAATCAGTGTGAAAATATATCACTACTATTTGAAAATTGTATTTCACTTTACTTACCAATGCATTTTTACTAGTGTGTGGTAATCATGTCTTTTTAATATACATATTTGAAGTTTTTACATATGTAGGCCTTAGTAAAAACCATAATATCAGAGAACTTACCAGAATGCTAAGAAAAAAGGCAAATCACATTAAAAGCCCATTTTCATACAATAAGCAGGCAGATGCTAGGGATGCCCCTAGGATGCCCATTAATCTCCTCTGGTTTCTATCTTCCATTATAGCTAGCTGTACCTTAGAGGTATCTGTGTCTCTTGGGCAAGCCTGAGTCTGCATGGACTGGGAAGTCACTCCTGTAAAGTAGGAACTCCTCATAAATGATAACCTGGGTGAACAGCAGAAGAGACAAAAATCTTACAAAGCAAAATAGTTTGACTCTGTTAAAAGGAACAATTATTCTTCCCTCTTGTGGCATAATCTTAGCTTTAGATTAAAACTTGGCTAGAAATCAAAATGCTTTTGTATGGTTCCCTACACTAAGCTAATAAAATTTGGTTTAAAGTTGTCCTAAGTAGAAGTCGGTGACAAGCAAATGAAGCCATTTGTAGAGAGTACATTTCCAATGTTTATCTAAAAACATTCTGACAGAGGTAATTCCAAGATTTTCTAGTTCATATAAGCACACAAACAAAACAACAAGCCTCACAGAAAACAAGGCTCTGTGTGTGAGAGGTAATGGAGGAAACAGGAGAATCAGACCTTCCCCCTTTAGTCTGAAACTACAGGAACTGTCAGGTGTAGACTATAAAATAAAATACTGATATTTCTCAAAAAAAATGCTAGACCTGAGCTGATGACACACCTGTAATTCCAGCTCTCAACAGTCAAGGTCAGTTTGTACTCTATCTTGAGAATCTGTTTTGTATTTTTAAATTCATTATTATTTAATATAATGGCATAGCAAATAAGTATCACAAAAATTAAAACATAAAAAGGCAAATTTAGCCTAGTTGTATTTTTTGTTTATTTTATTTTTTTTATTGAAACGGGAAGTAAAAACACTTTATGATAAAATTAAAGATTTACATGGAAGATATTTCCTTAGAATTGACAATTTTCATGGAAAATTAAAGAGTAACGTGGTAGGCATGTAAAATATTGCTAAACTAATTGAAATATGGCATAGAAACATTTTGTGATAGAATTGAAGATTTACATGGAAAATATTTCTGATAAAATTGTAGAAAGGTGTGGAAAAAACATCATAGAATTGAAGATTATCATGGGCAATTTTATATAGTGACCCTCCATTGTGTCCTGTAGCCTCTTGTCCAGCTTCCATCTGTACATCTCTTCATTGTCTTCCTCCATTTTGCTAATTCTCCCTGTTCTCTACCTAAATTGCCTAATCATCTGTTGAATTCCTCATTGCATTCATTTTATCTTTAATTCTAGAACTTCCGTTTTATTCTTTCTTATAGATTCCATTATCCTCATAAAAGTCTCCATCTTCTCAGTTGCTTGTGTGCACCTTTAACACTAAAAAGTTATTTCTGGTTTACCTGAAGTTCTAGCTTACTGTGGTGTGCTGAGTTTTAGCCAAGACTCCTTCTTCCTGTGGATTGCTTCACAAGGGGTGTGGAACATACAATGTCTTCTGTACGTGTCTCCTTTCTCCCAGATCCTGACTCCTTCAGTTCTTTCAGCGTTCTATCCTGGAACTCTACTTTTTAAATCTCTCTAGTCTAGAGGCCTGCAACAAGCTCTAGGCTTCATTGCTTCATGTCCCTGGCAGTTGTCAGCGAATATGTGATGGGGGATAATCACTGAAACGAAAAGCTCAATTCTGTGCATGTCTCCCTTTCTCCAACGTCTTTCCCTTCTTGTCCTCGCTGCTTGTTTATTTTCTGTGTCTGTTTGGCATTTTAGACCACTTTTATGGCTATTCCTTCCCAAGAGATTTAGCCTGATAGAAATGGTACTGTTGTGACCAAAAATAAATACAACTGAGAGAAGCTGTGAGAAATCTGCATATTCTGTTTCTTATGTTGATCTTCATATTAAAGAGACTGAGTATGATAGGTTTTCAGATCTTGTTTTGTTTTGCTTTAATTTCCACAGTGCAGACACTTGCCAAGCTTACAGAGATGACATAGAAATATGGAAAGGCTCAGAGTGGTCAGACAATATGGCAGGGAGTCAGGCCCCCAGCCTGCTGTTTTTCAGATCCTCTCTTCTATGACAGTCTGGGTGCACTGGCTATCCTCTGGTGTCTGGAATAGGGTGAATCATGCTGCTTCGTGGCCAAGGATGGAGATTTGCTTGCACATTCTCTTTGAAGCATCAAAGCATATCCCTTTACGGCTCGAAAGTTTACGACTGCATAAAACACTCAAGAGACGCGTGCACGGTAGAGTGCTTCTATCAATCTGTGCAATACACTTTGCAGCTGAAAGGTGCTGTTAGTCATACAGGTCCTGGATTCTGACTCTTTATCCTTACCATGGCCATCTCAGCCCAGTGTTCCTGCTCTGACTGTCAGTGTTCGAGCTTAGCTAAATGCTTCTGGTCCTTATCATCTCCTTTACCTCTTACTTCACCTCTCCACCCCTCAACTTTCTCATCCACACTCCAGAGTGCATACTTCCTGGGATGGCAGTGAAGATTAACCAAGGTCACTTCCATAAAACCCTTGGCACCATGCCTGGCATGGGATATATTCTCTAATTAGCAGTTAGAAGAGACACACCACCCCTAGGTGTAATAAAGATGATCAGATTATTAGTTAAAAAGGGAACCAATGCAATGACCACCAGAAGCTTCTGTACTCTCTTCACAGACTTGAAGTTTTCAAGCTATGGCTACAAAGAGAATCAACCATCTCTCATATATGCATCTGTTTCTGCCACAGGAGCTTCTTATTCTATGGGACTTGAAATAACCCACGCATAGATAAATGCAGCAGAATATAAATTTTGATATAAAAAATAAAATTTAAAAGGAAAGGATAAAAGGTAGGAAATCAAAATGCACAGTATATAGCACAAAGACAGACTTGGAATAGAGCTCTAAACATCTGTCATGGGATGCCTTTCATCTGTGCTTAAACACAAAGAAGCAATGCCAGACTGCACATTTCAATCTGGAAAGCGAGAGGGGTATTAAATCTTTAGTCTGTTCCCCAGTCCATGGGAGACTGTGAACGGGAAAGAAAAACCTTCTAGAGAGGAAGAATTATGTTCATCTTTAAAAGAAGCTCAAACAATACCTTTAATATCAGGAACTTTAAAAAGATCTAGACAATTTCTTTTTCAGCCTACAGGGCCCCAGTAGAGTAGGCTGGACCGAAGGGTATTTCTCAGTAGTGGTCATCTCCTTTTTTTGTGGTTCTTTTGAACATTTGTGCACTTGGTGCTCTTTGAAACTCTGACTTTTCAAAGCAGAAAGTGTGTTCTTCTTGGCTCCTTCATGGCTTATCTGATCCAAACTACACAGTCAGATAGGCCCATGTAAGGCTGGGACGCAGAAGCACCAACAGTGAAGAGGGACAAACCATACAGAACCAAAGCTATCTTGGCATAGGCTGAAACTGAGGCTGCAAAGTGTGGTGACTGGGCCAGAGGCAGCGTGGGTGCTGCAGGGAGAAATGGGTACATTGTGTCCATAGCATGTGGGAAAGAAGAAGTGATGCGTCACTAGAGTGTGAGAATTGTGGAGCCAGTTTTCTGGTCAAACCAGTTTATGCTTCTGCATGGCTTCTCTTTGTGCTACTGTTACAGAACACACGAGGTAACACACTGTTTACATACTCTATTGCTCCAGATCTGGAGGCTTAGAAGTCCGAGATCAAAGCGTGATAAGTTTGGCATCTCATTTGGACCTGTTTTGATAAATGAGTATTACCTTGGTTTCCTTTTATGGCATAAAGGACAGACGAAAAATGGAGAATGTTGTGCCTTCACATCACAAAAGAGAATAATCTTTCTCAGCATCCCTCTTAATAAATTCTTGTGTGTATTTCCTTAAGAATTTGGAACTCTTATCTCCAATGTCAATGAAATAGGTATTTCAAAACAGAGCTATTAATGTCCCTGGGGTTAGGGGAACTCTACTTTGATGACTTACCTGTGTTATTACCAACACCATTTCCAAATGTTCTCGTATTGGCTGTCTAGTTTTAGCATGTACTTTCTGGAAAAGACATTTCAATTACCAATACTGTGAGGGGTTTTGAAAGCTTATCTCAAGCCTGAGCCTTGGCCTTTCCAACAATACTGAGAGATGCTCAGTAAACAAGCTCTCAGTGCTTGAAACTAAGACTGGCTGATAAAAAGGAATGCTTCATGTTAGCCTCATACAAGTAGATGTTTTGCTTTGGAATCCTGGTTTGATCCAACTACTCTGTCAACAGTGATGACCACTGGGAAGTGGTCCAATTATGCAAAAGCTTTTGAATTTCTATTCTTTACTATTTTTATCTTATGTAATTTGAATTCAACTTTTTAAAAAAGGATTTCTTTTAAAAACTTAAAATGTAAAAAAATTTAAGTTATATTTAGGATGTTCTATTCTATTAGGCAATCTGGCTACCTGCTGGGAGTCTCAATGCACAAGCAGATAATGGCCAGAGAATATATAAAGATACAGCTCTGACCCAGGCTATACCCAATAGACCAGGGAGCTAAGCAATAAACCCTTTCATCATCACCCTCAAAGTGAAGAGGACTTGATCATTATCTGAGAGATTGTGTCATCTGTGAATCCATTCCCAGCTTATGATCATCAAGAAGAGGCGAAATAGACTTTTATACCCAACTGTTTAGGATTCCTTACTAGTCGGCCTAGTCTGCCTACAAGCTAATCATGCCAGCAGCCTCCAATTATGTCCTTGCTGAACTTTTTCTACTAGTGACAGTGGTTGACTCTCTTGATATAGAAAGCTCTAAAGAAACAGGCTTGGTTTGTCTTAAATTTGGGTTTCGTTATTCTCACTTAGCAAGAGCTTGCTGTAATGAGAGTTTAATGCTGGAGATAGTATACAGACCAGAACTGCACTGTTTGTGGCTCTCAATACCTTCACTTTTCCCTCCCTCCAATCCTCCATGTGAGTCCCCGTCCTAAATAAGTCCCATTCTGCCCTGAACTTGCCCATAGGAAAGGATAGACAAGGTAGATATTCAGAAAGAAGCAGCTGGAACTTGTGTGCATTCTTCTGCCAGATCTAATTTCACAGTCCCTAAATCTGGATTCTGAAGAGTTATTATGCTTTAAGGCCATAAAAACCAAGTATTATATAAAACAGCAAAATAGAAAAAAATAGCTGTAACTAATTCTGTGGTTTTGATGCTGTGTTTAATGAGCTGTGCAGTGCATGAGGCATTGTCTCGATTTTCGAGTTAGTTCTTTAAAGGGGTGTTTCCATGAGCTCTCTTCAAGAAAACTCATCCATGATTTTGCTCTCGTGTATGCACAGGAACCCTTGAGATATCCAGGGCATGTAATCTGTCCTTTCCTACAATTGCATTTAAATTTTTATATATTCTAGTTATATAGATATAATTTGATATTTTTACTAAGAACTTAGTGACTCTATAATCCCATTGTCCTTGCCCTGAACCATGAGACCCAGCAAACTTAAATGGACCATCTACCTTCTGACACACTTCTCAGCCTTCCTGTAGTCTTTTTCTTGTTGTTCTTTTACCTCTCACCTCTCAAGTAGCTATACAAATGTATGTCTTCCTTTATAACACTAAAAGCAGTGAGGCATTGTTAATTCCAACTGGAAAATCTGAACAATGTCTTATAAGTTCTTTATTGTGGACCTTGTTTTCCTTCACTGCTTCAAAACAGTACTCATTGGGTATGCTTTGTTCATTCTAAGGTACATTTTCTACTTTTTTTTAGGTATCCAAAATCTACATGTTTTATAATCAATGGCATGTCATATGCTGTTTGTAAATTTTCAGTATGTGGTACAATTGCTACATCATCAACTAAATAAAATAAGTATGACTAAGCATCATTTTCATGGTGCTCTGTGCTATAACAGGTAACACAGTGATGCCACAGACCAATGAAGTAAACCAGGACTTCTACCGGGGATCCTAGGTTTAGTGTGACCTGCACATCTCCAGGGGTCCTTAGAGGGTGGGACAGGTAAATACCCAGGACAGCCAACTTTATCTTTCTTGTTCTTTTTCTTTTCCTTTTGTTTTAAACAAATGATCTGTTTCTTTAAATATTCTCCAATAGAAAAGCTGTTTTGCTAAACCAAACCACTTTGAAGGACAGTGACTGCGGAGACTGACTGTATCCACAGAGGAATAAAATAACAGGGGCCCCTTTTGAGCTCTGCATGAAAGAAATCAGAGTTTGGTTTGTGTGGCCCTTTCTACTGCCCTTTCTCTGCTTCAGCATGAAACAGGCTGTATGTGCAACAGAAAACTTTTAGCAAGGACAAAAGTAGGGATTGGCCTTCCTTGGTCTCGTAGACAGATGCTGCATTTTGTAGAAATGTTCAATATTTTTCTTTAGATGATTTTGCTAAAACAAACTGACAATATATTAATGGGAATGGAAGCTGGGGGTGGAAGTATGCAGACTTATTTATGGGCTCATGTGTTGTGCGAGCCTTGAAGAAGAGGAAGCTCAAAGAAGGCCTCTGCAGTTGAGGCTTCAATTTGTTCTTCATAGAGAAGAGGGGCAGTGGAAGCATAACTATGACCTAGAGAGTTCTCTGGATAATGACCTGGGACAAAATTTCCTTGGTCTGTGAGCGAAGTGCTTGATTTTCAGTTTCATCTTTTATGGTAAATAAGACGTTCATCTTCTTTTATTAAAACAATAACATGGAGAAACACTGAAGGCAACTGTGGTCCTCCATCGTGCATTTGGACTTTAGACAGATGAGGACCTACTGAGAAAGGCTGCCCCTGCATCCTTGTTGTTTCCCGCTGCTCTCACGGAATTAGGGGATATAATCTCTGAGCTTTATCCCTGTCCCCTCCCTCAGCCCCTTTTATCTCTGTAGACTGAAGTAATGCTTAGGTCAAAACCCAGTCTAGGTCAAAGGAAGTTCCCTTCTTTTGGGTAGCCTTAATCAGGGTATCTTGATTCCAGGTGTAAAGAGAGCTGGACCATAGGTATAGGACTCCTATTCCGTGCAGTAGCGCCACAGCCATGGCACATTGGTACCCTGGATGAGCAGATGGCTGATCTTGGACGCTTTGATAGGTGCAAGACTCTAAAAGTTCTGTATAATTATAGGAGAACAGAACAAAGGGAGAGAGAGAGAGAGAGAGAGAGAGAGAGAGAGAGAGAGAGAGAGGAGAAAGCGAGCTTTTCCTTGTACAAAATGTATTTATTACAATGAATATCCTAAAATATATGCTATGTCCCCAAATATCTGAACAGTTGGTATTCTGCAGGAGGCTAGGAAAGGGAGGAGATTTACCCAACTCTCTGAGCAAGCTTGCCAGTTTAAATAGTGTGAGGACCACATAATTAGATTTTCACTTCCAGTGACCTTCTCACCCAGTCAGGCCCTCAAGGTAGGCTTTTTGCTTGCTTTTCTTGTTTAGAGGTATTAAGTTACTCAGAAAGAAACGCTGAAAGAGGATGGACTCTTTCTCAATCACCCTCCAAACGGAAACAAATGAAAAAGAAGCACCTGCCTGCATCTCAGTGATTGTATGAAGCTTCACATTTTTTTTCTTTTACCAAATGAAATCCGACATGGAATTTCAATATGTAAATTGGACAAAACTAAATGGAATCTTTAAGGAGCATGGATTTCTCACTAGCTATACATATAACACTGTAAAGTCCCAAGCCATCTCCTTTTGAGCTAAAGGGACCTCATGATTGAATCTGAAGACTGGTTTATCAGGGGGTTGGGTGGAGAACACAGAGAGGATAGAAAGATATGAGAAAATACAGGTACCAGCAGAGGAAAGACAGTTCCTTTTAGTGCTGTCAGGTATGAGATGAATAAAGTATCCAATGTGATCAGCAAGGTAGTGGCAAAGGGTAAGACACATATTTTTAAAACCGTGGGGAAGGCTGAGCTGAGACTCAAGCATCTTACTCCTAGGTTCCGGATAGACTTGCACTTAGCTAGATAGTGGTGTAAATCAAGTCATTTAATCTTGAGCATTGGTTTCATCATTCGGGAAACAGGGGTCATAAAAGCTCTCACACGTGCTGCAAGGATTAAATCAGATAATGAGTGTAATGTTCTTAGCTCAAGATGTCCACACCATCAGCATCCAGGAAGTTCTCAGCATTACAGATCAGGGCGATAGAGGCTGGCCTCACTTACATCAACAAGTACACAGCTGCTTTGACTCTTGCTCAGACAGAAAGAAGCATTCTCTTCTTGTTTCTCCCCCACCCCTACGCCTGTCACTCTTTTTCAGATTCTCCCCGTTTTCCTGCAATATGACTTGAATCAAGCTATTTGTTGCCAAAGTCCTTGAGAGCCTGCATGTTTTTTATGTTGTGCAGGAAGAGCGGAAGATTTCTAAATCCTTTATAAAATTTGATTGAAAAAGCTCTGGGCTGGAGGGGTGTGGCAAGCTTCTATTCACAGTTCTGTGAAAACTGGGATGTAAATATTGGCCTTCTTGGTACAAAGCATTTCATTTCTTCTAAAATTTATATAAAATGGTTTTCCACTATGAATGCAAACCAGATGATTTTATGTTGAGAGCATTTTAATATGCAGATTAGGGACTGAACACCCAAATACCTTATTTGCTAATTTGACATTCATGAGAAAATTAGATATGCTAAAAAGTTCTCGTTTTTAGAGGGGAAAAATTATTTCAGATTGTTGACGCAAAAAGAAAGTCTACCCATTGTCAAAAAGATATTTAAATCTATGCAGCTGTCTCAAAAAAACTTCAATCTAGACGAAGAGGGTAATTCAGCTCACAGCATCACATCTTAGTGACAAAGCACTGTGATTTCTGTCTTATTTCTTATATTGACATGTGCAGTGAAAGCAGTGATTAATTACTAAAACAGACTAATTGGAAGTTCAGCTGTCTGAAGAGGTATTTCGCCGCCTCCCAGCAATATAAGCATTGTGAGCCTTCCTGCATCCAAATGGCGCTAGGCTTCTGTAGGCTTTTGTTGCTAGGAAACTAGTTTCCAGTGGCATGAAAGTCACTTTTTGTTGTTGTTATTGTTGTTGATGATTCTGAAATCTGAAATGATCCAGGCATGTCTTGTATACTTCAGTATTATCTATAATAATGTGCTTTAGGGTTATCAATTAATAATGTGAGGAATCCTAAGGTTAATGATCTCTACAGACCTATTGCCCTCTAACACTGGAAGCAGCCCCAGTCTGCTGCTTTCTTCCAATTTCCCTTGACAAATCCACTCACCTATCCTGTGCGAAGTTAAGTTTCCAGAACTATGAAGATAAAGAGTCCTGCTGTCATCCATTCCCATCACTTCCAAACTGCATGAAGTATAGGGTCACCTTTAAGAGCCTGGAAGGTGTTCCCAGATGTAGGACTTCAAAGTAACAATACATTCCAAGGCAAGCGCATGTTTTCTCTTTGGTATTTTTTTTTTTTCAAATTTATGGTTCAATCTTAAATTTCTGATACATTCATGAGGCATCGGAGCTTTCTGTGGGACACCAAAGCAACAAAAGCAAACAAACAAACAAACAAACAAACCACAAAACAGGCAACTCTGTGCTGGGAAGATGTTTTTCTCAGTGGAGGGGGACACATGTGGGTTCCCTCACTGCTCTTGCTGTGGCCAGCTAAGAAATAATTCCTTTAGCAACAGTTTGTTTGGGATGAAATTTTGAATGAACATTTAGAGCAAAGGCTGTGTGCTTAAGATGAAAATCTCCTAATGCCAGAAGTATGGTTCAAGGCAGGCTACTAATTAAGATATTGAATCCAACTTGATGAAAAATAGATGAGCAATCAATCTGATCTATAAAGCAGGGTATGGTGTAAGGAGATCCTGGAAGAGAATGTACTCTAGTGGTTTGGATTTTGCGGTGGCTTTTCTACTTCTTTATCATTGTATCATGGGTGTGTGTGTGTGTGTGTGTGTGTGTGTGTGTGTGTGTGTGCGCGCGCGCGCGCGCGCGCATTTGTGTGTGTGTCTGCATTTGTGTGTGTGTGTGTGTGTGTGAGAGAGAGAGAGAGAGAGAGAGAGAGAGAGAGAGAGAAAGAGAGAGAGACAGAGAAAGAGAAAGAGACAGAGACAGAGACAGAGACAGATTTTGCTGTATTTTAAGCTATTTTCCTCCAGCCTTGAATCTCTCCTTGCCTTAAGCAGATGATATTGCAATGTAGATGAGATTGAGATTTACTCCAGTAGCTCTTCATAGGTGACTTTGATTGTGTCTAAATTATGTGCCACATTATGTACCACTGTGGTTAAACAACAATCAGTGGGTCAGTTAAAGGATAAAACAAACATCACCCTGACGTAGCCAAAAGGGCTGATTATGAAGCAAACCAATTTACTATGATTGCTTCAGAGCTGTTTCAATCAACTGCTCCAGTTAGAGCCCCCTCAGCTCAAGTAGCTGGAAATGGGACAAGGATAGGTCATATTCAGCTGTGACCATGAGAAATGCTGGCAGACGAACAGCACTGAATGGCTGGGCCTAGAGGAGGAGCAGGGCTGGGCATAAGCACTGGGTTGCTGGGGCGGGAGGAGGAGAGGGGTGTGCACATCCTCTGCTCTGTCTTACACTCCATCTTATACTTCGTCTTGCACTAAATTGCCTGCCAGCTCCCAGATCCTCCGTTCAGATTAAACTAGCTCAATATTTCAACATGGTATAAGCAATAGCCCCAATGATTTTTTTCCTTCTATTTCCTTCCCAGGAACAGAATATTTTTAGAACCCCAAACATCCATGACTCAATGCTTCTCGTTTTTGGCAGTAGAAGCCTCTCTCCATCCTCCTGACATGTCCACTCTTTGAAGATGTCTGTCTTTACCATATTGAATGAAAGCAACTCCCCTAAAAGATTACTAAAGGCATCCAAGAACATGTTCTGGGGCATTTCTTCTGGAGTACTATGTCAGCCCATGACCATAAAGAAAAAAGCTATTTTTCTGTTTCAGAAGTTACATCTACACCTTATACTAAGAAATAACAGATCAGCCAACTGTATTAAGAACTAGATTCTGGAACTGGCTGTCAGACCATGAACAATTACTTTGTGTCTTTAAGCCTTGAGTTATTGGTTTGTGCAAATATCAGTTTTTACAATACCTACCTGCTAAAACCGTTGTGAATATTCCATCAAATAATTCATGTTTTTGTAGATAATTTGGCATAGAAAACAGTGCAGGATATATGGTTGCTCTTGTCATAGTTACTATGTCTCACAGTGGCATGAACACTTTCTATGCACCAAGCACTGTTGGGTACCTTTGAAATGGGAAGATGAATGACGCAGACATACAACTGTCAAGAAACTCCCAGCTCAGTGAAGAAAATAGATAACTGAAGACTAGGTTGCAGTATAAAATCATATAAGAGACCAAGTGACACATCCCAGTGATTGTGTTTCCAAAAGATGGAAACTCGATATTCAGGGTCTACCAAAGAGAGTTAACTGTGCTCTGCTTACTGAAGGATGGGGTGGAAATTGTACTCAAGTAGTGGTGCAGCCAAATCTCATGCTGTTTGGCCACCTGAGACAGCCTGGCACTAAGCTCTTCTTATTGGGGCAAGGAGAGTCTGGAGTGAGTGAGAATTTAGGAGCAGAGGAGACAGCCTCAATGTATCTCCTCTCACAATGGCCATTTCTGTCATCCAAAGCTGTCAAATTGATCAAAAACTGATAAGCAAATGGCATGATTCATATTTGCTTGTTTACTTCATTGGTCTTAAATAGTGATGATTCAATCAAGGAGCTGGCAGGCTTTCGACGAACTCCTGTCTTCAGACAGTGATAAATATAAATGATAATTAGCAATACATTTACCTGAAACCTTCCTTCCCTTGATGTTTAGAATATTTGTGATCAACCTTTTTTTTAAGCTTTACTATTCAGGATTATTAAAAACTCCTTTTTACTGAATTTGCTTTTACTTGGAGCTTACACATTTTCTTTTACAAGAAAAACCATGGTGGAGATTTTTTTGAAACACATTTAACAAAATGCTGTAATTAGGATGATATTATCTGAGAGGGGTTTACTGCTGTCTAGAGAGCATAGGCTGTTGAGGTGAGACTGGTGTGGGCTTGAACTCCCCTTGATCTCCCATTGTCTTTGGGTCTTCCAGTAAGTTTGAGCCTAATATCACCATCTTCAAACTGGGGATATTTCAACTTCACTTTGAATTAGTGTTAGTTTATAGTAGAATAGAACTAAGCATATAGTGGATTCTCATTTCAACCTGCCTAGATTCACACAGCCAACCCAGCTACCAGCCCCCTTCATTTGCAGATCATGACTCCCCAGGACCCAGACTTTCAAGTTTTCGCTCCTTCTTTCAACACTCGATTTCACTCCTCCTTTTCTGGCATGGTTTCTGCTGAGTTTCCCACAGACTGACTCCTGCCTCTGCAGTCCCTCATTGCTCTCTCCCAGGCTTTCTCGCAGCAGTGACTTTCCTGAAGCTAAACTACGGCACATGTTAAATAGGTTTGACTTGGTCTGGTTTGGGTCTGGTTTTGTATTTGTCTCTGGTTTCCCTTGAGCTTTCTAGATCTATCTGTGTTGTCTTACTTAGGATTTGTATTGCCGTGAAGAGACATCATGATCACAGCCACTCTTATAAAAGAAAACATTTAATGGGGGTTGGTTTACACTTTGGAGCTTTGTTCTATTACTGTCGTGGTAGAGAGCATGGAGGCAGGCAGGAAGGCCTGGTGCTGGAGAGGGAGCTAAGAGTTCTACCTCCAGATTAGGAGGCAGTAGGAACTGAATGCCACTAGGAGTCTACCTTGAGGCTCTAAGACCTCAAAGCCCACCCTCAATGACACACCTCCTCTAACAAAGTCACACCTCTTCCATCAAGGCCACACCCCCTAATAGTACCACTCCTTATGAGCCTCTGGGGGCCCCTATTCCTTCAACACCACACGTGTCTTAGAATCTATTCATGTTGGAAATTTAGAGGGTTATATCTTAATTCATAGGGTGTCTATAGTGAGTACTCAGTCTCTCTTCTCTTTCTTGTGTTCTTGGTACATGTATTTTAGCTCTTGTGAAGCTGACCCATAATTCTGAGATGTTCTTCCCTTTAAAGTTCTTCCTATTTTTTTCGTCTTGTGACGTTTAGATTTGGGAAATTTCTGAGGAACTATTTTGTAAATCTCACCTTTCCCAGTCAGGGGTGGTCTACTAGTAACCCCACCAAAGGCATTCTCCTTCTCTGCTACAGGGCTTTTGGTTTCTGGCATTGGTGGCTGGTCTTTGCTACTTTGTGGGTTCTTCCTTTATCTACCCTTTTTCTCTAGGCTTCACTCCCCCTACTGCCCCATTGCTAGATAAGAGAGAAAGAAAGATAGAGAGGAGAAAGATTGCTGAATCTAATTTCTTTCTTCCTTGACCCCTATCCCCCACCCTTATACAGGACTTCACAAGCTCCACCTGATGTCTGACTGTGGGTCTCTACACCTGTTTCTATCAGATGCTGAATGAAGCCTGTCAGAAGACAGTTATACTAGGCACCTGTCTGCAAACATAGCAGAGTATTAATTTTTTCTTTTTATTGGATTTTTTATTTACATTTCAATTGTTTCTCCTTTCCAGGTCTCCCCTTCAGCAATCCTCTATCCCATTCCCCCTCCCCCTGCCTCTGTGAGGGTACTCCTCCACACACCCACCCACTCCAGTCTTTCCATCCTGGTATTCCCCTACACTGGGGCATTGAACATCCCACCCTCCCACTGATGTCCAACAAGGCCATCCTCGTACATATGTGGCCGGTGCCATGGGTCCTTCCATGTGTGCTCTTTGGTTTGTGGTCCAGTCCCCTAGAGCTCCAGGGGTTCTTCCCGGTTGACAGTGTTGTGGGGCTGCAAACCACCTCAGCTCCTTCAGTTCCTTCTCCAACTCCTCCATCAGGGACCCCGTGCTCAGTCCAATGGTTGGCTGTGAGCATCTGCCTGTATATTTGTCAGGTTCTGGCAGAGTCTCCCAGGAGACAGCTATATCAGGCTACTGTTAGTAAACACTTCGTGGCACCACAATAGTGTCTGGGTTTGGTGATTATATATGGGATGGATCCCCAGGCAGGGCAGTCTCTGGATGGCCTTTTCTTCAGTCTCTGCTCCACACCGTGTTTCCATATTTGCTCCTAACAGTATTTTGTTCCCCCTTCTAAGAAGCATCCACACTTAGGTCTTCCTTTTTCTTGGGCTTCATATGGTCTGTGAATTGAATCTTAGGTATTCTGAACTTTTGGGTTAATATCCACTTATTAGTGAATATATACCATGTGTGTTCTTTTGTAACTGTTATCTCACTCTGGATGTTATTTTCAAGTTCCATCCATTTGCCTGCGAATTTTATGAAGTCAGTATTAGAGCTGAGTAGTATTCCACTGTGTAAATGTACCACATTTTCAGTTGAGGGACATCTTGGTTGTTTCCAGCTTCTGGCTATCATAAATATGACTGCTGTAAACATAGTGATGCATGTGTCCTTATTACATGGTGGAGCATCTTCTGTGTATACACCCAGGAGTGGTATAACTGGGTCCTCAGGTAGTACCATGTCCAGTTTTCTGAGGAATGGCCAGAATAATTTCCAGGGTAGTTGTTTCATCTTTCAATCCCACCAGCAATAGAGGAATGTTCCTCTTTATCCACATCCTTGCCAGCATCTGCTGTCACCTGAGTTCTTGATCCTAGCCATTCTGACTGGAGTGAAGTGGAATCTCAGGGTTGTTTTGATTTGCATTTCCCTAAGGATCCTGAACATTTCTTTAGGTGCTTCTCAGCCTCAGTTTCCTCAGTTGAGAATTCTCTGTTTAGCTCTGTTCCCCATTTTTTTATTAGGGTTATTTGGTTCTGTAGAGTCTAACTTTTTGAGTTCTTTGTATATACTGGATATTAACCCTCTATCAGATGTAGTCTATGCCTTTTTGTTGGGGAATTGAGTCCATTGATGTTAAGAGATATTAAGGAGTAGTCATTGTTGCTTACTGTTATTTTTATGTTATTTTATGTTTGTGTGGCTATCTTCTCTTGGGTGTGTTGCAAGATTACTTTCTTGCTTTTTCTGGGGTGTAATTTCCCTCCTTATGTTGGTGTTTTTCATCTATTATCCTTTGCAGGGCTGTATTTGTGGAAAGATATTGTATAAATTTGATTTTGTCATGGAATATTTTGGTTTCTGCATCTATGGTAATTGAGAGTTTTGCTGGGTATAGAACCCTGGACTTGCATTTGTGTTCTCTTAGGGTCTGTATGATATCTGCCCAAGATCTTCAAGCTTTCATAGTCTCTGGTGAGATGCCTAGTGTAATTCTGATAGGTCTGCCTTTATATATTACTTGACTATTTTCCCTCACTGCTTTTTTTTTTTTTTTTTTTTTTTTTTTTTTTTGGTTTTTGGAGACAGGGTTTCTCTGTGTAGCCCTGGCTGTCCTGGAACTCACTCTGTAGACCAGGCTGGCCTCGAACTCAGAAATCCGCCTGCCTCTGCCTCCCAAGTGCTGGGATTAAAGGCGTGCGCCACCACGCCCGGCTATTTTTTTTTAATTTATTTTATTTATATGAATACATCATAGCTGTCTTCGGACACACCAGAAGAGGGTATCAGATCTTATTCTAGATGGTTGTAAGAGGTCTTGAGTTCAATTCCTCACTGCTTTTAATATTCTTTCTTTGCTTTTTGCATCTTGTGTTTTGAATATTATGTGATGGTAGGAATTTCTTTTCTGGTCCAACCTATTTGGAGTTCTGTAGTCCTCTTGAATGTTCATGGGCACCTGTTTCTTTAGGTTAAGAAAGTTTTCTTCTGCTGGGCGGTGGTGGTGCATGCCTGTAATCCCAGCACTTGGGAGGCAGTGGCAGGCGGATTTCTGAGTTCGAGCCCAACTTGGTCTACAGAGTGAGTTCCAGGACAGCCAGGACTACACAGAGGAAACCCTGTCTCGAAAAGCCAAAAAAAAAAAAAAAAAAGAAAGAAAGAAAGAAAGAAAGAAAGAAAGAAAGAAAGAAAAATAAAAAGAAAAAGAAAAAGAAAAAGAAAGTTTTCTTCTACAATTTTGTTGAATATTTTTACTGGCCCTTTAATTTGGGAACCTTCACTATTTTTTATACCTATTATTCTTATGTTTGGTCTTCTCATTATGTTCTGGAATATTTTGGGTTAGGAGCTTTTTGCATTTTTCATTTTCTTTGACTGTTGTATCAAAGCTTTCTCTGGTATCTTCTGCACCTGAGATTCTCTCTCTCTCTCTCTCTCTCTCTCTCTCTCTCTTTACTTTTTTATTAGATATATTCTTCATTTACATTTAAAATGTTGTCCCCTTTCCTGTTTCCCCCCTGAAACTCTCATAGCCCATCTCCCTTTCCCCTGTTCCCCAATCAACCTTCTCCCACTTCCCTGTCCCAGCATTCCTCCACACTGCAGCATTGGCATCTAGCCTTTCTAGGACCAAGGGTCGCTCCTTCCTTTGACATCCAATAAGGCCATCCTCTACTGCCTATGTGTCTGGAGCCTATGTGTATGGATAATTCCATGTGCACTCTCTGGTTGATGGTTTTGTCCCTGAGAACTCTGAGAGTACTGGGTGGCTCATATTGTTGTTCCTCCTATGGCACTGCAAACCCCTTCAGCTCCTTGGAACCTTTCTCTAGCTCCTCCTTGGGGACCCTGTGCTCAGTTCAATGGCTGGCTGAGAGTGTCCCCCTCTGTAATTGTCATGCACTAGCAGAACCTCCCAGGTGACAGCTATGCCCAGCTCTGGGTCACCAAGTTCTTGTGGGCATCAATAATAGTGTCTGGGTTTTGTAACTGTATGTGGGATGGATCACTAGGTAGGATAGTCTCTGGGTGGTCCTTCCCTCAGACTCTGCTCCACACTTTGTCTTTGTATCTCCTTCCGTGGGAATTTTATTCCACCTTCTAAGAAGGTGATGCTTGCATCTATGACTCCTGATCTCTTTCCTAGGTTTTATCTCCAGGATTGTCTCTCTTTGTGATTTCTTTATTGTTTCTCTTTCCATTTTTAGACTCTGAATGGTTTTGTTCAATTTCTAACTTATTGAGTTCCTGTTTGGTTGTGTTTTCCTGTAATTCTTTAAGGGATGTTTGTATTTCCTCTTTGAGGTCTTCTAGCTGTTTACCTGTGTTCTCCTATATTGCTTTAAGGGACTTATTTAAGTCCTTCTTAAAGTCCTCTATTATCATTATTAGATGGAATTTTTAATCAGTCTTGCTTTTCTGGTGTGTTGGGGTATCCAGGGCTCTCTGTGGTGTGAGAACTGGGTTCTGGTGATGCCAAGTAGCCTTGCTTACTGTTGCTTATGTTCTTGCCCTTGCCTCTTGCCAGCTGGTTATCTCTGGTGTTAGCTGGTCTTGTTCTTGCAGTCTCTGACTGGTGCTTGTCCCTCCTGCAAGTCTGTGTCAGTAATCCTGGGAGACCAATTGTCTCTGGGAGAAATTTGGGTATGGAGAACTGTGGCACAGGATCAGCTCCAGGAACAGATCCAGAAACCAGGACACTGTCCCAGGCTGCTTCTCAGTTCCTGTGTCCTGAGGGTTCTGAGTGGGTCCCTCTGAGCAGGAATGGTGGTCTTACCTGTGCTCACAGGTGTGTCCACACTCCTGGGAGACCAGCTCTCTCCTGGAGGTATTTGGGTATGGAGGACTGTGGCACATGATTAACTCTGGGCGCAGACAGAAACTGGAAGGATCCTGTCCCAGGCTTCCCCTTGATTTCTGTTGCAGAGTATCATTATCCTTGATTTTTGTTGCAGAGTATCATTAATAGTGTCAGAAGTTCTCTCTCTCCCATGGGATGGGTCTCAAGTTGGGTCAGTCATTGTCTGGCCATTCTCCTCATCTCTGTTCAGTTCCAGAATTTTCACTACATGCTTCCTTCATGTTTTTATCTTGCACTGAATATTTCTTCTGGCGTGTTGTTTCCATTCCCACTGCACCTCTGAACATGTAAATCTTAATTATTTTAAATTCCCTACCTGATAATTCTAACATTTATGACTCACTCAGTGGAGGCTCTGAAGTCTGTTCTGTTTCTCCAGTCAATGCTGTTCCTTGTCCCTTGCATTCCTTATATGAGTTGAGTTGGGCCTATTGTAGAGTGTAGCAACTTCGAGTGGGATTTGACCCGAGGAGAGACCATGCACTTCAGCTTCCTCCAGGGTTCTTGATTTGTTTTTCCCTTTAAGTTTCTTAGACTGTTTCCCTTCAGAGAAAATCTGGGAGCTCTGGTTCTCTTAGGGCTGGGATCTGCTACCTCATCAGTGAACTATAGTGGCTTCTACACTGTAAACCTGTATTGCAATGCTGAGATACGGAGAAGAAAGAATCGTGTACGGTCTTATAATAAACCTCAGTCCTCTTGGAGGCCCACACCTCTGAACTTAGAAAAGACCTTCACAAGTGTGCCTTCAGTGGAACAGATTTTTACCACCTGCACCACATTCCCTATACCTTTCCTTGGGCCTAGCACTGCCAGTCTTGCAACCTTGATCTCTGTTAACAAAGTTTCCTTCCTCCCCTCATCTCATAATGGGACAAAATGCTTGAGGGGAGCTGGGGTAGGAGCAATGCTTTTTTCCAAGGTCCTGCTCCTGGAGAGAAGGCCTTAGTTACACAGAAGAGTCTCTTTTTGTCCCTGTCTCCCTCCCTCCTCTCGCTCTTGCTTGCTTGCCTTCTCATACACTCTCCTAAAATTAGTTTTCTCTTCCCAAATTCAAAACATCTTTCTTGGATCTTCACTGTGAGTATCTGATGGGATTTCTGTAGGTAAAGCTCAGAGAACAGTTAATGAGTGGGTTGTCAGATACTGCAGGCCTTTGAATGTCTCTCAGTTTGATGCTAGTTAGAGCCAGTCTTCCTTTCCCTTTTCTTTCTTTCTCTTTCTTTCTTTTTTCTTTCTTTCTTTCTTTCTTTCTTTCTTTCTCTCTCTCTTTCTTTCTTTCCTTCCTTCCTTCCCCCTCTCTCTCTCACATCTCTTCTTTCTCCCTCTCTCTCTCTTTCTCTCTTTCTTTCCTCTTTCTTTCATTTCAAAAATAGGCTTGTTCTTTTTCAGATAATATATTCTGATTACAGTTTCCCCTCCTCTGACTCAATCAACCTTTGTTAATCTGTCAAAATTAGCCTTAGGAGTTCTGTAAGAAATTAGCTACTCTGGAGATGCTGATCAATCCTAGCTATGGCTGTCTGGATGAGCCCATTGCTCTTTATTTCAGGGCGACTGTCCTTCAACTGATGAGTTCTCTGATGAGTCTAAAAAAGTCATTGATTTTTATAATGTTTTATATCATAAGGACAATAATAAAGACTTACAGGGTCATTATGTGCTGAATCTGAACCCAGAAATTCACACTGAGAATGAAAATAATTGTGTGTCCAGATTCAATGGGGGAAGATTCAAGGATACATGTCAAGTTCTTGGCCCTGTGTCTAACAACATGCTTAGTAACTTCAACGGATATTATCACCCCCAAAGAAGGTTCACAATTTTATTTACAATAGTGTGTAATGGAAAAATTTTCCTTTACTAAGATAAATTTCTTCTCAAAAAATAATCTAAACTAAGAAATAGCATTTTAAATAGATTTCATGAATCTGGCCAAGTAGCAAAAACAGCTGAACACTCTCCAAATTCTTAATTATGCCTTCAGTTTCCCAAATCCAGCCTGGTCATGCTTCACTTATCAAAGCACGCTTGCTATTGGCAAAAACTATCTTAATTTGTACAATTCGTGGATTATTTTGTAAATGCACCTTTTATTTGCCAGGTGCTACGTGATGTAAATCTGGTTTTGTCACTGCTTTTTCTGGAACTGTTCATGGTGTGACGAGAACAGCAGGCAAGGGACCAGCTGATGGTAAAGCCATTCAAGGAAAGCACTGGAAAGACACCCAAGGGTGTCCAGGGGACTGATTAAGAAAAGCCTCTGGACTCTGTTGAACTGCATTTTAATCCTACCACTGTCTTTTGCAGGAATCCGCAGTGAGGCCTAGGGCAGTTGTATAACCTCTCCCGTGTTCAGCTCACTTATCTGTAGAAACTGGATTTATAAGCCTACAATCCCCCCTCCCATCTTACAAGTACACTGATATAGCCAGTGTTCATTCAGTCTTGTTTATGCAGTCATGTCTAGGAGAGTGTTTTGCTGCAGACTTCCTGGTTGTCTGGCTCTTATAATCTTTCTGCCTCCCTTCGTCATTGTTCCGTGACTGGAGGAGATGCAGAGCTGTGATATCAATATATTCATCTGGGACAGGCTTGCTGTGATCTCTTGATCTTTGCTTGATGTCCAGTTGCGCTTTTCTGGGGTGGTCTCCACCTGCTGTGAAGGGAGAATGGGGTAGGCAGCTGCACTCAACTGTGGGTAGAAGGAAATGGAAACATCCCATTTTACATTTACTGCCTATTCAAAGTATTTCCATCAATGCTCCCTTTCATTTCTTCCTTTCATTTCTTAATGTTTTTCTGAAACTGAAAATAAACAACGATAATCACTAATTCCTTGCTATCAGGCAGGATAAAGCGGGAAAAACTCCAGTCAGTCAGTCATGTTATGGAGTCTGAGAGAACTTACCCGCTACATTTATCCTAACTTAGATATAGCCTTCCAACTTTTTTTTCCTTCAGTAGCAAAGTGGAAGTCCTTAACTTAATGATTTGGGAACTCCTAAGTGATACCCACTTCTCATAGATAAGTCATAGTCTTAAATTCCTAAGAGCCCATCTACACAACACAGCCTTAGGCAGCCTTTAAAACTCACTCACCCAAAACAATATGTAACATAAGAAAATAAACCAATTTACTGTTATAAATTGTAGCAACCCACACAAGATCAAGCTAGTTAAAAATTCCAGCACAGAGGAGGCAGAACATCCTGGACCTCATCTCTAGGTGAGGAGCAATTTACAGTTGAAGGCTGCTGACGGAAGGAGAATCATTTTTCTTCTGGAGTGTAACTACTAAATGGTTGTCTATTAGCCCATGCATGACTCTTCCTATATGCATGGAGGACTTCCATATGGACTATTGAACCCCATGGGATGTGTATGTGTATGTATGTATGCATGTATGTATGTATGTATTTTACATATATGGAACACATAAAGTTGGGGGGAAATAAGATAGGGATTTTAGAATAGTTGTAAGAAGGATTGAAGAGTGGATATTATCAAGTTACATTACATACAAGCATGAAAATTTCAAAGCGTGATACTTCCGAAGGACCCAGCCATACCACTCCTGGGAATATACCCAGAAGATTCCCCAGCATGCAATAAGGATGCATGCTCCACTATGTTCATAGCAACCCTATTTATAATAGCCAGAAGCTGGAAAGAACCCAGATGTCCCTCAACGGAGGAATGGATACAAAAAATGTGGTATATATACACGATGGAGTACTATTCAACCATTAGAAACAATGAATTCATGAGAAATGAATTCCTAGAGAAATGGATGGAGCTGGAGAACATCATACTAAGTGAGGTGACCCAGGCTCAAAAGAATACCCATGGTATGCAGTCACTGATAAGTGGATATTAGCCTAGAATCGTGGAACACCAAAGACATAAATCACATACCAAGTGATGTCTGACAAGAAGAAAGGAGTGGACACTAGTGCTAGAATGGACCAAAGCATCATTGTGGGGGAGTACAAGAACAGGGAGGTGGGAGGGGGTGGATGAGGGAGCAGGGGGAAGGAAAAGCGCATGTGGGACCCTTGGGGTGGGGAACCAGAAAAAGGGAAATGAATTGTAAATATAGAATATATACAATAAAAAATTAGTATAAAAAAAGCATAAAAATTAAAATTAAAAAATAGGATCAGCAAAACAATTAGTGTAATTTTGCTAAAAATTAGCATTCACATGAGCACACATGTATTCACACAAAGGAATACTAAACCACAAATGGAGGCTTATATCTTTCAAAACCTAAGGGTTCATAAATAATCCACCAGTTGGCACATACGTTGAAAGTACAAGAAGTAGCCTGAACACCACCAGAAGTTGCTTCTCTCTATGAAGTCACAAGAAAAGATCAGTGAGGAAAGTAAGGCGAACTAATGCCAGAATGTCACCCACTGCCTGTTGGGTTATATTTATATTCTTTCCAAACATCATGTGTCCGCTCAAGTGTCTGCTCCAGCAAAACATCACATTCCCCTTTACTAGACAGTTTCCAGAAAAATACTACATGTCTATTTGCAACAAAACCTCTTTTTCTTTGTCTGCTTCAGGAAATACTCTCTCATAAGACAACTTCCAGAAAAACATCACATGACACAAGTGAGTCTCCAACAAAACCAGAAATTCCCACTTCATACAAAAATAAATATACTGATATTTTACTGACATTTTCCTGTCAGTGGGTTGTCTCTATACACTTATGCTTATTCTATATGCCTTCTCTACTAATCCCTTTCTAATCCTTTACAAGGATTCTATGTTTTATCACAAGGGAACAAGAAAGTTGTTAAAATTACATAGCCAGATTTTTTAAACTAATTTCAATAAAGCCAATTTATTTTATTAAAAATTTTGACAAATATTGCATTATCTTGTTGAGAGTCTTCTTAAAAAAGTAGAGAAGTCTTAATACTCTAAATAGGAAATAAGTCGAAAAAATCAAAATACACTCAAGATCACTAGTGCAGACTACGTATGTATATTTAACACTTTAATATGTGATTATCTACATAGATAATAAAACAGAAGTGGTACTCCATTTTCAGAAGTATTCATCAAAGTTTGTCCTTTAAAAATTAGGTAGTTTCCTTTAATATTAAATACCTGTATGTTAGTCATTGTGCTAACTACCACAGCCAATCTCAAAAAACTACCTTGGAGATATATCCTCTATTAGCTCCAGTTTATAGATGAGGAAATTCTGATCTAAAAGAGATAAGAACTTATGGAGCCAGGACTGGAATCTGTGTATCTTACTGTCTTTTTTATTTATTAAACTAATAAATTTTATTTTAAAGCATACAACTCAGTATGGACATTTTTTAAATCATCAAAATTATTTATAATAATTAAATGCCTCTTAAATATACATGATATCTTCTGAAGCTAAAAGTAATATGCACTCAACCAGTTTTTAAAATCTATTTGGAACATTAAACATGATAGAAGTAGAAAAAAATCTCTTATAGAGATTTAAGAGATTTCCTTTCATAGGGATGAAAGGAAATTGTGAGAGGTTCCTGATTAAACAGAAACGGTTCCATCTCTAAGAGAGAAGTAACTGTGGCTTCATAGAACAAATTGGTTAGTGTTCCTTCTGTTTCTATTTTGTGGAATAGTTTGTAGAGTATTAGTATTAAATCTTCTTTGAAGGTCTGATAGAATTCTGCACTAAACCCGTCTGGTCCTGGGCTTTTTTTGGTTGGGAGACTTTTTAATGACTACATACATTTCTTTAGGGGTTATGGGACTGTTTGGATAGTTTAATCTGATCCTGATTTAACTTTGGTATTTGGTATCTGTCTAGAAAATTGTCTATTTCATCCAGATTTTCCATTATTATAGAATATAGGCTTTTGTAGTAGGATATGATGTTTTTTTTTTAATTTCTCAGTTTCTGTTGTTATATCTCCCTTTTCTTATTTTGTTAATTTGGACACTGTTTCTGTGCCCTCTGGTTTGTCTGGCTACGGATTTATCTATCTTGTTGATTTTCTTAAAGAATCTGTTACTGGCTTTGTTGATTCTTTGTATAGTTCTTTATGTTTCTATTTGGTTGATTTCAGCGCTGAGTTTGATTATTTCTTGCTGTCTACTCCTCTTGGGTACATTTGCTTCTTTTTGTTCCAGAGCTCTCAGGTGTGCTGTTGAGCTGGTAATGTATGCTCTCTCCAGTTTGTTTTTGGGGGCACTCAGGGCTGAGTTTTCCTGTTAGCACTGTTTTCATTGTGTCCCCTAAGTTTGGGTATGTTGTGCCTTCATTTTCATTAAATTCTAAAGTCTTTAATTTCTTTCTTTATTTCTTCCTTGACCTTGCAAGTTAACATTAAGTAGGCCTTGTTCAGCTTTCATGTGTAAGTGGGCTTTCTGTTGTTTTTGTTGCTATTGAAGACCAGCCTTATTCTGTGGTGACCGGATAGGATGCATCGGATTATTTCCATCTTCTTGTATTAGTTGAGGCCTGTTTTGTGACTGAGTGTATGGTCAATTTTGGAGAAGGTACAATGAGGTGTTGAGAAGAAGGTAGATTCTTTTGTTTTAGGATGAAATGTTCTACAGATATCTCTTAAATCCATTTGGTCCATAACTTCTGTTGGTTTCAAAGTGTCTGTTTAATTTATGTTCCATGATCTGTCCATTGATGAGAGTGGGTTCTGTTGGTTTCAGTGTGTCTCTGTTTAATTTATGTTCCATGATATGTCCATTTATGAGAGTGGGGTGTTGAAGTCTTCCACTACTATTGTGTGAAATGCATTGTGTGCTTTGAGCTTTAGTAAAGTTTCTCTTATGAAATGTGAGCTTGCATTTGGAGCATAGATGTTCAGATTTGAGAGTTCTTCATGGTAATTTTTTTCTTTCGATGTATATAAAGTTTCCTCCCATATCCTTTTTGATAACTTTTGGTTGAAAGTTGCTTTTATTAGATATTAGAATGGCTACTCCAGCTTGTTTCTTGGGACCATTTGCTTAGAAAATTGTTTTCCAGCCCTTTACTCTCGGGTAGTGTCTGTTTTTGACACTGAGATGCGTTTCTTGTATGCAGCAAAATGGTGGGTCCTCTTTACGTACCCAGGCTGCTATTCCTTGTCTTTTTATTGGGGAATTGAGTTCATTGATGTGAAGAGATATTAAAGAATAATGATTGTTGCTTGCTGTTGTTTTTGATGTTATATTTTTATGTTTGTGTGGCTGCCTTCTTTTGGGTTTGTTGGAAGATTACTTTCTTGCTTTTTCTAGGATATAGTTTCCCTCTTTGTGCTGGAAATTTCCATCTGTTATCCTTTGTAAGGCTGGATTTGTGGAAAGATATTGTGTAAATTTGGTTTTGTCATGGAATATCTTGGTTTCACCCCCTATGGTAATTGAGAGTTTTGCTGGGTATGGTAGCTTGAGCTGGCATTTGTGTTTTCTTGGGGTCTGGATAACATCTGCTCAGGATCTTATAGCTTTCATTGTCTCTGGTGAGAAGTCTGGTATAATTCTGATAAGACTGCCCTTATATGTTACTTGACATTTTTCCCTCACTGCTTTTGATATTCTTTCTTTGTTTTTGGATTTGGTATTCTGACTATTATGTGATGGGAGGAATTTCTTTTCTGGTACAATCTATTTGGAATTCTGGAGTACTTATTTACGTTCATGGGCACCTGTTTATTTAGGTTAGGGAAGTTTTCTTCTATAATTCACTGGCCCTTTAATTTAAGAACCTTCACTCTTTTTTATACCTCTATTATCCTTACGTTTGGTCTTCTCATTGTGTCCTGGATTTCCTGGATGTTTGGGGTTAGGAGCTTTTTGCATTTTGCATTTTCTCTGACTATTGTGTCGATGTTTTCTATGGTATCTTCTGCACCTGAGATTCTCTCTTGTATCTCTTATATTCTGTTGGCGATGCTGCATCTATGACTCCTGATCTCTTTCTTAGGTTTTCTATATCCAGAGCTATCTCCCTTTGTGATTTCTTTATTGTTTCTCTTTCCATTTTTAGATCCTGGATGATTTTATTCAATTCCTTCACCTCTTTGGTTGTATTTTCCTGTAATTCTTTAAGGGATTTCTGTGTTTTCTCTTCGAGGTCTTCTACCTGTCTACTTGTGTTTTCCCATATTGCTTTAAAGGAGTTATTTATGTCCTTCTTAAAGTCCTCTATCATTTTCTTGAGGTATGATTTTAAATCAGAGTATTGCTTTTGCAGTTTGTTGGGGTATCCAGGGCTTGCTGTGGTGGGACAACCAGGTTCAGATGATACCAGGTAGTCTTGGTTTCTATTGCTTATGTTCTTGCACTTGCCTCTCACCTTCTGGTTATCTGTAGAGTTAGATGGTCTTGCTGTCTCTGACTGTAGTTTGTCTATCCTGTAAGCCTGTGTGCCAGCACTCCTGGGAGGCCAGTGATCGGGTGGAATTTGGGTATGGAGAGCTGTGGCACAGGGTCATTTCCTGGGCACAGATGGAAATTGGAAGTATCCTGTCCCTGACTGTTCCTTGGTTCCTGTGTCTTGATGGCTGTGGGCTTGTCCCTCTTGGGCCAGTAATTAGAGCAGAAGTGGTGGTCTTATTTGTGCTCATAGGTGTGTTGGCATTCCTGGGAGACCAGCTCTCTCCCGGCCGAGCACTGTGGCACAGGATCAGCTCTAGTTGCAGACAGAAAACATATCTTATTGTCATAAGCCAATAGATATCCACAATTTTTTTTTGTGAGCATATCATACTTTAAGCCAGAGTTTGAATCTTAACAAATAAATGGGCAAGAATTCCCGGAAAAGAATAAATGCTTGCCTTTGGTTCTGCCTTGCTTTCTTGGTTCTCTTTAAAAAGCCCACGGCTCCGACCTATAGACAGAGGCAGTGCCCATAGTTGGGCTCCGAGGCTGTGCGATCTACAGCTGTCCTTGCTTTTCTCTCTCAGCTTAGTTTGCAGCACTCATAAAATGATTCCCGTTTTCAAATGGGAAGGGGCCAGGCAGGAAGCACTAGCTTATGAAATCTGAAGCTAACTCTCATGCTATGGGAAGTGCCAGCCACCTGCCCTGTTTCTGACCTCCATCCTTCAGTCCAAAAAGAGACTATGATTTAATCATTGGCATTTCACATTGCAAGACAGCAGGCTTGCCGAACACGTTTAAAGACATGGGGAATTTACTTAATGGAGTTGGGGTGTAGCTTAAGGCAGAATACTTGCTTAACATCCATAAGGTCCTGAGTGTCATCCTTAGAACCTTTGAGACAGTGGGGGTGGGGTGGGAAATAATGGTGACCAGACATGTGCTACCTGACAAACCTTTTCCTGGGGGGATGCTAGGCAGATGTACACTCATCCCATACAAAACTCCAACTTGGTGAGCCATTGAGTTTTTCGGGGAGGTTACTTACAGGAATATATGTGAGAGGTTACTTAAAGGAACAGAAATGACTCACAGACATTTGCATCATCAAGGCCCAACCCTGAATGGATGCCACTGCACATAAAGTAAACTTGGGACATACTGCACAACCCCCATGCTGCTCAGAGGGTTGGAAACTGTCCCTTCCAAGTACTTCTGCTGATCTGAGCCTCTTCCCAAGAGCTTGGTTGGTGTCTGCTTCTGGTCTGCACTCAGAGCCTTTTTCATAGCGTGGTTTATCTGAGGATGATTCTCGGCTTTTATTGCTAACTCCGGCAGGGAGGGGTCTAATGAATCTGGTCAGTTTCAAGGATTTCCTGAAGCTATTTTGAGTTGTTTATCTTCCGATTCAAGGACCTTCTCTGTAGGATGGAATGTTTCAATCTCAAAGGAAACAGTTACACAATGCGTATGAAATTATCACAGAACAAATGAAAAGAATAGACAAACAAAAGAACTTTAGATTGACAACAGGCATAAAGAGACTTCCATCATTTAGAATGACACTTCAATGTCAAGTCTTTCTTATTAAGTAAAACAGGAAAAACTAGATTCTTATCTATGGAAACAAAAGCCTAGGCAGAAATCCACTCAAGTTTCTGGGTTCCTACCCTGCCTAGTAGGTGTGTGCAACCCCTCAAAACCTCTCATCTTGTAGCAATATGATTTCCACATGGGGGAAAAAAGATTAACTCAGTATTCCAGATGTTTTTAATGATGACCTCTGGTGTGATGGCGAGCCTTAGCCAGATGGTTACTGAATGTTTAATCTTTTGACTGGATATGGTCAGCCATCTGTACACCCAGGCTTAAAACCTAACAGGGCATCAGTCAATACCATGTTGTCTCTTAATTAAAGATTCACTTGAGTACATTTTGTCCACTGGGTACCTGCTGTCTCAGTAATCGTCCAGCCAGACACATCTACCTGAATATTCATGGTCACTTAGAATGCCACTTGACATTCATATGGTGACTAATCATTTAATTCCTCTTACCTACCTGCCAGCAGCAGCAGACGTTGCTGACTGTTCCCTAGGATATTTGTTTCTCTTTTTAATTATAAGTATTTCTGAAAAGGATGCTACAGACTCGCCAGTGATTGCCTGAATAAATGTATACGTTGTTTACCTGAGAAAATCCTATTTGCTCGTAGGTAATAATACTCTTGCTTGGCTTGTAGTTAGTTCCGAAGTCTCCTGCTTTTCACTCTTGGCTGCTTATCTCCCATTGAGGCACACAGATCTTTTCAAATACCCCTAAGAAGCTGGAAATATTTGTGTGTGTGTGTGTGTGTGTGTGTGTGTGTGTGAGAGAGAGAGAGAGAGAGAGAGAGAGAGAGAGAGAGAGAGAGAGAAGAAAAGAGGCTGTATGTTTATGAATGTATGTGTTGTGTGGGATGTGTGTGTATGGTGTGGTATGGCATGTGTACATGTAGGGGTGTGTACAGAGGATATATGATATGGCATGTATATGTGTGTGGTGTGGTGTGTAGACATGTGTACAGGTGTCAAGGGGTGATGTGTGTATGTGTGTGTGTGCGTGCGTTCGTGCGTGTGTGTGTGTGTGTGTGTGTGTGTGTGTGTGTGTGCTTTCAAATTTGGATGTGTGGGTATGGGTATGGGTGTGTATGGTGTGATGTGTATGTGTAGGCTAGAGATTGTTGAGTGTCTTCCAACTTACTTCTTCATCTTTACTTTTGAGACAGAGTCCCACTAAATCTAGAACTCAGCAATTCATCTAAACTGCTGGCCTGAGACATCCTAGCTGAGCTGCTTCTCTCTGGTGCTAGCATCACAGGCATGTGAAGCCAAGCTTGGCTCCTCACCTTTGTGCTGGTGCTCGGCATTGGCAATCAGGTCCTCATTCTTGAATGGGAATCGCTTTCTGACTGAAAGTTCTCCCCATCGCCAGAGTCTGGAATCTTTCTGGTACCTTCAAAGTCCTCTGGGCCCTAGCCTTGACTATGCTTCCACTCCTCTTCTGCTTTGTTTTCCTTCCTTTTCTAGATCCATTCCTTCTCACAGTCCCAGATCCCCTCCCTCTCCCTCTCCTCTGACTCATTAAATCCCACTCATCTCTAAGACTAACCCCTTCTGCTTTGAGAAGATGTATTGAAGGCCCCAATTTTAGTGTTCTTTATTTAACTCTATATACCCTAATCTATCCCTCTCCTCATTAGTATTCTGCTGACGTTGCAGTATCTCAAAGGTGTACAATGAGGGACATTGTAAAGTATGCATCTTAGCAAGTTGGCACAAAATAGGTACTTAGCCATCGTTTTAAAAAATGATGGTAAAAGTTTTATCTTGCAAATTTAGGATTGACACAATAATAATGATACGGCATGAGCTACCCAATTGAATCAATAATTCAGAGTCACCAAATATTTTACATATTTGTTCTATTTCACAGGTACTATATGCCATGTACCATACCAAAAAGAGTACATTGTGGTCTGCCTTTGCTGAGAAACATCTAATAAAGATACTGTCTAGATGATGCACTGACTTTTGCTCATTTAATCTACAGACAAACAGCAGCACTGGGGATTGGGGGTTTTATTTATTCATTTTGCTTTTTCTTTCCTTACCCACCATTAGTTTCTCCAGCTCTGTTGTTTACCTGGAGATTAAAGATGCTGGTCCTCATCTGGAAGTCTCAAACTCTTTTTCATTTAAATTATAATTGCCCCATAAGAGTCTTTATTGGCTGACAGCAATCCAGCAATAAAGTTGCTCTTTTTACTCTAGGAAATGTAACTAGGAGGCCAGGAAGAGAGTGAAAACCCACATCCTTCTTCAGGGTTCATGGCCTTAAGCATACCCATCCATTCTTGGGATGAAGATGGATGGAGTTTTTAAGGAAAGATGGTTAAAGACAGGTTTTGGATTTTCTCCTGGGGCTATGCACCTCCCTATGGAAGAAAAGAACAGTTTTTCTTTTATGTTTGGCTAGGTCTATGGTATGGTGACAGAGGTACTGAAAAGCACTAGGATACTATTTATGCTGGCCAGGAACTTGTTTGAGGTCCTACTTTATTTATTTATTTATTTATTTATTTATTTACTTATTTATTTAACCTACTTACTTACTTATTTGCTTATTTTTAAATTTTAATTTAAAAAAATGCAGACAAAGCCTCATGTAGCAAGGACTGTCTTGAAACTCTCTATGTAGCTAATTAGCACTTTAAATTCCTGATCCTCCTGTTTCTACCTGATATTACAAACATATACTACCATGCCCAGCTAACCTACTTTTAAACTGCTATTCTACAAGCCTAAATCACATATTAAAATTCATTTCACTGAGCAGGTTAGCACTTGGCTTTCCATACAAATCAATTTTCAGGATGATTTCTAACTATATACTGGAGGACAGAATATTGCTGAGATGTTTTTGAATGGAATTTAGTTTAGAATGCAAATACAAATGGTACATCTGAGATATACAGGTGCTAGGCAGAAGGATAGTACCTGAGTGGTTACTAGCAGCTGCAGTATGATGGGAAAGAACATTAAACATAAGTCAGACAGAAAGAGTTTAATTCAGTCCTTGCTACAGTCAATCTTTATGACTTTGGGCATGTTATTGCCTTAAGCCTCAGTCTCTTCCTTCATTAAATAAAAATCATATATGCTACCTGAATATGTGTGTGTGTATGTATGTATGTATGTATGTATACATATATATATATGGCACATGAGGTTTCCAATTTTTGTTTTATAGTTTCTGAGCCTCTCCTCCAATTCAGTATAAAGACACTTGTTGAGCTTTTCCATAAATTCTGGAAACAGAAAATCAGCCACTGACTGTGACTTTCTGAAGGTTCTGAAAGATAGGTAGGTAGGTAGACATAGACAAATGATGATAGATGATAGATAGATGGATAGATAGATAGATAGATAGATAGATAGATAGAAGACAGATGATAAAAGGAAAGAAGGAAAACAGACAAACATAGCAAACAGACAGACAGACAGACAGAATGTTTGGTTTTTGAAACAAGTTTTCACGTTGTAACCCCAACTATCCTAGAATTTCTTTATGTAGACCAGGTTGGCCTTGAAATCGTGGTAATTTCCCTGATTGCATATGCCCAGAACTTGGATTATAGCCATTTGCCACTATATCTGGCTTTGAACTATTGTTCATCCCTAAGAAATTTCAGGATAAGTTGGCCTTCCAGTGAAGGCCAGGAGATTTCAAAATAATTTCTATGCTATTTCTTGCCTATGACTTAGATAAGGTATGGTGTCACCAACACCTCTCTTTTCAATAAAACGGAGCAGCGAACCCGCTAAAGACTCCATCAAGTCAGAAAGTATGATTTAAAATAATTTTTCTTATTTTTTTAATCAAAGTTTTATTTGTATTAGAAGTTGTTAATTTCTGGTCTTGGCTTCCCTTAAATCCAGAGTAAAATGAACTAAGATTTTATGGTAAAGCCTACTCTCTCCTATTCTTGTACAAAGTGGGACAGGTGTTCCTGCTATCCATTACCAACAAAAGAGCCCCACCCAGTGCAAATATGTAAGACCGTGACCACTTTCTTTACAGTTGAGGATAAGGGACACCTCCATGCTGTGCATTGGTGAAATGATGATCTATGTGCTTCCTGTCACATGGGGCAAGAGTTAGAACAACTAGAAATAGGAAGACAGGAGCAGGTGGGTGACTCATGCCTGTAATCCTTGTACTTGGGAGCGTGAGACAGAGGAATTCTAACAAGATCCAGGTGAGTCTGGGATGAAGGGGCCCTATCTTAAAAATACAAAAACAAACAACCCAAAAGATGGTAGAAGAGGCCAAGCAGTGGTTGTGCTGCATGCCCTTAACCTCACTACTGAAGAGGCAGAGGCAGGCCAATCTCTGAGTTCAAAGCCAGCCTGGTCTATAGAGCAGGTTTTAGGACAGTCAGGGCTACAGAGAAACCCTATCTTAAAAATAAAATGATAGAACAGAATTTAAGGAGCAGAAGAAAGTCAGGGCATGGAGAAAAAAAATCACCTTTTCATGGGAAGCACTGAGGGGAGCCCGGGGACATCTAAAATGTTTCAAGACAATAGAATGCACTGGCCAATCAGCCAGGGCTGAATGTTGATCAGGGAAGTGTGCCAATCCTGGATGATTCCCTGCATGACTTTTCTCAGTACTACTCTTATAATTACTTGATTTACTGAAGGGTTATCTCAAATACTATTTGAGTATCTCAAGTCATTATTCCATGAAAAAGTTTGGTTTTCAAATATACGTCATGATAAAAAAAATAGTTTTTTCCTTGATATTTTCTCCCTCAAACTACAATTTGGAGATTGGCCTTTCTTCCACTTCTGAATTTTAATATCCTCCAGGATAGATTCAAGATTCACTCATGTAGCTTCTGCCTTCCCCACCAAATGGCATTCCCCCACATGAGTGGCAGTCAAATATTTTTAGAAAAAAAAATCTGAATCCTCTTAAGCAGGAATCTTAATGGTAGAGCTGAGACATGTTTTAAACCCTTTAGTGAATACAGACTCTCTCTAGTCATCAGAGAGATGACTAGAGTCAAGTGATGCTGGGTGAGGGTTTGATTGTACTTGTAAGGGTAGGAGCCCTCCACTTCCAATGGGAAGGAGACACTACAAAACATTCTCAGCAGTTGACTCTTAGGTGGTGAGATTCATATCTGTAACAGAGGGACTTGATAAATAGAATATATTTTAACGTTATTAAGGTTAAGAAGTGTTAGGAACAGGAATTATAATGAGATCTCTTCTTTTAGAGAAAGAGAAAAGAAAGACAGCTTGGGATCCAGGGAGGAAAAGAGAAATGTGTCTCCCTGTAAAGTCAGTGATCGCTTTCTACTCTTATCAGAGCCAGTGGGAAAACCTCCACTAGAAAGGCAAAGGCTGTAAACCTAAGGCTCAAGGTTATTTTTTCACCTTTATTGGCATTTGGATCAATGAATTAGAATTTTTAAATTTGACCTTTTATGATACTTGGATTTAAGAATTTCTAGTCCCATATCCACCCACACAACCTAAAGCATTTATGCTGATAAATGCAAAAGAAGGTCTCAATATATCCATTTCTAAAAAATGCGCTCATACAAATGCATGCATATATATTCAGGTAATTTTAACAAATGCCTATAGATAACTATGTATAAGAGCTTAAATGGAAATTTTATCAATGTGATTCAGTAGTACTGAGTCTCCCTGTAACTGCTGTAGTTCACTCAAAGAATCCTGAGACTTATGAGTCAAATAATTGTGGAGTTTGTGGCCCAGTTGGCTTTAAGATAAGCTTTCATAGACAGAAGACTCAGCCATCTTATGCAAAGGAAGACCTCTGGTTATTTCTGGACAAGCAGGGGTAGTGACTCTGTCCTGTCTATGGCTCTCTTTCACTGAACCTGTCTTAAACTCCTTCTGAGATTGAGATTACAGTGAACCAGTTGTGGATCCTCAGCTCAGATTCCAAGCCACCTTAACTACTTTACTTATGGGCGCTCATTTTGCAACTCCTGTCAATGAGAGCTGCTACTAATGGATTAATAAACATCAGTTTTTTAATTAATAGACATCAGTGCATATGATAATGCTTGTCTTTTAAATTAATATTATTTGTCTCTGCTAATATGACTCCAATATTATCCCTTTTAGCCACTGAAGACTAGAACAGGAATCACTATTTGACTCAAGAATAGGGAAGCAACGTTAAGTGTATCAAAGGTAATTAATGGATTCCTCTATGCCTAAAATAACATAAAGGAACAGAAGTCACCATCTTTGAGTCACCATCTTTTGTTGGCTTGCTTATTTGAGTCAAGAACATCAAAAATGCATCAAAAGTAACTTATTCTGGGGGGCGTTTAACGGGTTTGAAAAGTGTTCAAACCTGTTTATGTGTATCCATGCAGGCGGTCTTTAAGGTAACGTGTAAGAGAGAGATTGGTATTTTGTATCATTTTTACATAAAATTAAGGCACAAAACAGTTAGAACTCAAACTCAAACTGATTGCAGAACCCAGACTCTTACCCAATTACACATACTACTATGGATTAGGCTAGTAAAAGAGTGAGACAGAAGATGGAAGAGATAGAATGGGAAGCAAACGCCAGTGTCTGGCTGGAGGCCCTCTTCCACCTCATGGCTCATCCAGATACACCATTTCTGGACATGCTCTTCCACACAGAAACAATGGGTCACTGTAGTTTTTGTTTGCTTGCTTATTTGTTTGACAATAGAGTCTCATGTAACCCAGGCTGGACTGGAATTTGCTATGTAGCTGAATATAACCTTGAACTCCCAATGCTCCTATCTACACTGCCCAAATGCTGGGATGACAGGCATCTATCCCCACAGGTTGTACATGCAATGCTGGAGACTGAACCCAAGGCTTCATGCTTGTGAGGTAGGCACTCTACCTACTGAGCTGTATCCACAGCACTGAATGACTCGCTCCTATCTGCACATGCAAAACTAAGAGTTTTTCTGATTAGAGGCAAACGAATCAGAATTGATCAAAGGAGCACCATACTTGTCTCACATAACAAACAAACAAACAAAAACAACAACAACGGCAACAGCCTACAGCTCCAGAGGGACCTTCAGACCTGCCAGCAAACGCCTAAACACAGAGAGCTGAGGAAAGAGCTAACATCCTGGCCATCTATTATGAAGGTCCCTCAGCCACGGGAGATGAAGGCCATCATAGAAAACAAGATGAAATGTTTTTCTCTAACTAAAGTTTGCTCAAGAACAGATGGTACCAAGATGTTGCCCCTGAATCTCCATGTCACTGCAAATCACTCTCATTCTAGCCCGTTAGCTTCATAAAAAAAATAATCTTTTATAGTTAAGGGAATTGGGTAGTTTGATTTTGGAAGAAGATATTTTAAATTAGGAATCGTTAAATTAGAAAGCCAGGCATCTCCATGGTAATCCATGTCAGTGAAATAGGTCAAAACAAGATTTGTTTTTGTTTTTTCTTTTTTAATTGCTGGGAAGTTAAGAAGACAAGAAAGGCATATGTGGTGCTCTCTCTCTCTCTCTCTCTCTCTCTCTATATATATATATATATATATATATATATATATATGTATATATATGTATATACATATATATGTGTATATATATAAGTATATACATATATATATATTTAAAGCATATATATATTGTATGTATATATATGCTTTAAAATTTTGAAAGCATCATATCCACTAACACATCGTTTGACAAAATGCCAGAAGAGAAGTTGGGCGGAGGTACATTTGGCCAGTCAAATATGGTAGCCATTGACAGAACAACATATGCAAAGGCTTCTGATTCCATACAGTTTCCTCTGTTTGTCTCAATATTTTGCTAGAATATTTCTTGAGTTTTATCTAAGCTTGGTTCAGCCCTTCCTCACACTAAAAAGAGTCATACTGCAGACTTGCTGGCATTGAGCTCTCTTCCAGTCCTCATGTATGAACTCAGCCAATGGGAAAGACATGGGCAAAGAAACACTGGGAACACATGACAGCTCAGTTCTTGTACAGATTGATAAAGGTGAACACATTGAAGCTGGCATAAAAGATGGATTCCTCTCCCCCTAAGGGAGTAGGAAAAAAAAGTGAAAATTCATGACCACAATAAAAGTCAAGATAATTAACTATTACAAAGAACCCGCTCTCCCTGGGTGTCTAATTCCTTTATAGACAAAGCTAATTGGAAGATTGGTGAAGGTGCCATAAAAACCAGGGTCTTTCAAGCCCCAGGATGGTTCTCAGCTGTTGCAGCAGCGTGACCAAGTGTCTTGTTCTCTGCTTGCCAGATTTTCCCGGGTTCTGCTCTCCATTCCTAATTTTTTCAAGGTCTCACCTGTTATTGAAATTATTTATTCTCAACCCAGTGTTTCTACCCCACCTTTAATGATTTAGTTGCCAGATAAGAATCACACATAACCACATAACCTTTACATTTACAATAAGCCATAAACAGCACAATGGCTGGGCATTTACCTACTTCCTTAATTCTAAATTTTTAGAATCTAATTTCCTATCAACAACTCCAAGTTATTACTTACTATTTATTATGTTTCATCCGGGCTGCTTTTAATTCCTGGACCTCAAGCCTAGTTTTAGGACTCACCTAACCCATGGAGGCTTCTCCTTCCTCTTCCTGCACTTTCTTCTCCTCTTCCCAGTCCCTCTTTGACCCCCCAAGCTGGGGAAACCTAAACCCCATCTATGTCTTTTCTGCCCACCTATCGGCCATTGACATCTCTATTTACCAACCAGAAATAACTTGGAGGCAAGGTCTATGTCCAGACACTCTTATCTCAGAAGCAACCAGGTCCTGGGGGCCCACACTTAGCATTACTATAGATAATGACAGACCAGACTTCATCACTCACCTGATGCACACAATTCCTCCTACTTGGTATTTTTTTTCCTTTTACACACTGGATTCCTGTTGCATTTACATCAGGGATAGAAGAGAGAAGGGAGGGTAGAGTGGGGAGTTGGGATATACTGACAGATGTGGTAGAGAAAAATTGGGTCCAAACACCTGGGAAGGAGGCCTAAAAGATGTTCTTCATAATCATGCAGTCTTATGGTCACTTAGGGCCCATGCTGAACATGGCCTGCCCTTGACTCTGAACTTTGTGGTCAGCATCGAGATATTCCTCATAATTTTGAACAAATTGTTACACAATGAGCTCCCCAGACAATATAGTTGACCCTGAAAACTCATGAGAAAGGAGACCGAGGGAGCAAATGCAAAGATATGAGGATTAGGAGACTAAGGAGAACATAGGAGTGAGTTATCGGCTCACCAAGACACAACACAGCAAAGAAAACACAAGCAAGCTCTGAATGCACATTTGTTCTGTCCATCTGCCCAAGCACTGGAGCTACCACCTGTCTCTTCATTCTTCAGTACACTGGCATCTTCCATTCCCCACATAAGGCCTTCACCCTCTCGCAGTGGCCGTATTTGAGAAGATCTTTAAAGAGCTGAGTGACTTTGCCTGAAGACAGATGGATGAGACCCCAGTCCAATAGGGTCTAATAAGAAGAGACATCGGAAAAGTTTATAGATCATAAAATTCTATGAGTACCCATTGAGAAGGCAGCTACCTAGAGGCTAGAGGGGGCCCTAAAAGGGGCTAGGCCTGCCAATACCATGATCTTGAGTTTTGGATCTCCAGAACTCTAAGAAACACATTTTTTTGGTGTGTAAAGTACTAAGTGTTTATATTTTTGTTATAGAGCCTAGTGCAGACTCTGTGTTCATTAACTGATCATTTAATAAAGTATTACATGAAACAAAAATTAATATTGAAGAGAATTGTATGAAAACTAAGGTGAATATTTTGGGAAGATTCTATCTAACAAGTTTCTTTAAAAAATTGTTGTACTACTATTCTGAACAAAACATCTCAAAATTTTAGTAAGATCTAGAACTTCTGGATCATTCTTCTACATTTTTGAGTTCCTACCCTGAAGAAACTAAAACTAAATTCATAGTTAATATAATACACTATAAACAAAAATGAGCCAAAATCAAAACCTTTGCTCACCAAATGATTAACAAATGAATGAATGTGTATACACTAGCTAAAAATGCCAGCTTTAACTGGCACTTTTATTTATGGTTATATAAGAAGATAGTAGGTAAAAAGTACTTAGAAGGAAGGTGAGATGCAATGAGATTTAGGGCCAAAGAAAGGTTTTTAGATACACTGACACCGTTTCTATTTTCACAGTTATGGGGCAGGTGTGCTGTTGGCTGTGGGAATGGAAGATTGAGAACACCCTGGTCATGTTGCTCTCCCTCCCACCCCCACCATCATGAGAGCTAAGAAAAAATCAAGAGGAAATAGCAGAAAATATATAGCGGAGATTTGCGGAATAAAAGAAAAATCCTAATAAAAGAAAATTGCCTAATATTTTTTTTCAAAACTTTATCTGCATAAAAGTCAACAAACATTTAGAATTATGTTGATATAAGTATGGTTGAATTTTGCCAATTATGACATACATAAGGGATTAAGGGATATGGAACAATGAAATAAAAGTCTTTAAAGGGAGCTTAATAATGAATCCTTGGATTTGGTTGAGTGAAGCGGAAAGTTAGACAGCAAGAGGTGGAAATGGCTCATGAAAATTCTAATAAGGGAGAAGCAAGAGCCCAGTAGTGTTAAGCTATTGCTGAAAATGGATGTGTGCAATGGAATCAGGAGAGCACTTGAAAGCTTCAAGAGATTAGAAGTGACCACAAATGGGTGGCTCAGTTGGGATGAAAAGTGACCATCTAAACTAAGAAATGAAGAAGTGAGATAGTGACGTGTCTTCAAGTAAATAGGAATTCCCCCATTCAGGATGGCAGGATGAGGTAATGTCGAAGGAGAGGGGCTTCAGTTACTGGTGACTGGAGATGAGCTAAGGAAGTCCTGTAGCCAACAGAAATGCTTTGGGGTGAGAAGCACTGAAAACCTTAGTGTTCCCAGTGTTTCTATTCTGAGCAGTTTTTAACTGGCCAATGAGAAAGAAGCATGAAATCCCTGCAGGCCTGGGCAAGTGTGGCTTAGCACTGAGTCTAGGAGGGAAACACTCTACATTTCCTGGGCTTCTGTGGACCAGGTGACTAGTACTATTTAGAGAGATGGTGATGGCGATGGAGACGGAGTTGGAGATAGAGATTGAGAAAGGTGATGGGGATGATAGAGATAGAGAAATAGATGAGACAAAGAGAGACAGAGACAAAGAAAAAAGAACACAGAGGTATGTCTGTGAATGTTAGAACACATAGAGTGGAAGCTAATAGCTCAGTCATAATCCCACCACCAAAACTTTGGCCTCAAAAATTGATAGAGGGTAGGACAAATGGCTCAGCCAGTAGAATGTGTGTCTGGCACATCTGAAGCCCTGTGTTCTCCCTCCAGCACCAAATAAACTGGATGTGGTAGTCATGTGTATTTATAACCCCAGCACTCTGGAGGTGGAGGCAGAAGGAACAGAATTTCAAGGTTATCTTCAGCTATATATGGCCTGAGATATAGGAGAGTCTGTCCCAAAAAAACGAAAGTAGTATAAGCCTTGTCTGAAGTATTAAATGGATGGGAATACTGGACTGAAGGACCTATTACTCTCGACTTAGCTTTTGACTTTTGTGGGCAATGCTTTTTCTTTGCCATGAGTCTTTGTACAGAACCAACTAGAGTCTGTGTTAGCCCACGCTCACCAAATAAAGAAAAAAAAAACCCACACAATCTAAAAGGAAAACGTAGTCACCAACCAGGGAGCCTTCGATGAAGAACAGAACCCACAGTGAAAGTTCATATGTAAGCACACAGGATGCTACTAGGGCAGAGGACAATTTAGACACGAGTTAATACTTATGATATAAAAAGAAAAGCTTAGCCAGGTGTGGTGGCGCACATCTGTATTCCCAGCACTTGGGAGGCCGAGGCAGGTGGATTTCTGAGTTCGAGGCCAGCCTGGTCTACAGAGTGAGTTCCAGGACAGCCAGGACTACACAGAGTAACCCTGTCTCGAAAAACAAAACAAAACAAAAAACAAAAATAAAAGCTTTGTAGAGGAGTCCTGGAATTTGGACAAGTGATTCGATAGCTTACATGGGAGAAACTGCCTGAAGGTTTGACTTAGGACAATCTGAAGTAACACAAAATTGTATTGTCAAAGCTTCTCCCTCTGGTATTAACTGTTCAAACTGTGACATATCGCTTTTTTCAGTCAAGTGTAAGAGCAAGCTTCTAGCCCAACTTGAAACAGAGGGTCACAAGATTGTTATGTCTATGTGTTCTAGAATGGGTGTGTGGGATGTGCCTCTCCAGGTCATGAACTGCTAAGCGAGCGCTTCAGCCCATTTCTCAAAGGAGTCATCAAACTATTGGGAACATCTGGAGCAAACAACTGACTAACTCCATGTTTTGATCAGTGGTAATGTGCAGCCAAAGAGAGGTTCAGCTGTTGGAATATATTGGAAATACTCATTTATTAATATTCAAGGTCCTGTTGTTGATATTTCATGTATGAGAATTAATTGAGGAGCTGTGTTAGAAGTTCTTTTAAGCTAGGCCTATTGATACATGCTTTTACCATAAAACTGAGGCCAAACTATGAGCCATTGCACACATACAGAGCTTGTTCTTACCCATAATATTTTACCAGGGATATTTTAGAGATATCTTGCTTTTGCTTAGGTTTTGCTTTTTTGTTTTGTTGTTGTTGTTGTTGTTGTTGTTGTTGTTACTGCTGCTGCTGCTGTTGTAAAGTAAACTAGAATCAGCTGATAAGAATAAGATGGAATCTCAATTAAGAGAATTTTCCCCTCAGATTGTTTTGTGAGCAAGCATGTGGACCATTTTTTTTTTTTTTTTTTTTTTTTTTTTTTTTTTTTTACTGAATAGTTGATCCGGGAGGGCTTGACTCCCTATGGCTGGTACCACCCGTGGCAAGATACCCTGGGTCATATAATAATGGAGAGTGAGCAAGCCATGGGGAGCACACCAGGCATTCTTCCATGGCCTCTGCTTCACTTCCTGGCTTCAGGTTCTTGCCTAGACTTCCCACTCTGACTTCTATCAAAGATAGACTGTGATGCAGAAATTAAGCCAAACAAACCCTTTCCTCCCCAAGTTGCTTTGGTATTTATTTATCACAACAATAGAAATAAAACTCTATAACACTCCCCAAAGACCATTTAAGCGGCTTTATAATCATTTGACCCTGTCTACCAATCATAATTTACTAACTACCAAATATCTGTGTCCATATGGTACCTCTCCCTAAAGTTTTGTTAATGTAAAAACCAATAGTGGTAAATAATGATTTTATATAAATATCTGAAACACACACACACCACCACCACCACCACCACCACCGCCGCCGCCGCCGCCACCACCACCACCACACACCACAGATTTCTTCCTCAATGCAGCATACTAGAAATGCAATTCTCAGATAAGATTTTACAAACTGAGTTGCTGTGTAAAAATGCAACTTCTTCCCTCACACCTCATGTGTGGGAGGTGGGCATGAATTCTTGTGCAGGACACACATTTGCTTGCTTATGTTTCTAGCTCTTATTTTTCTGGGTAACTCTGAGTGCTTCTGAAGTGTATCTAGACTTGTGCTCTTTTCCCACTATTGCCAAGCCACATGTATAAGCACGGAGCTGGAGTTGCACCACTGACCAGCTCTGCACCGTTTCTTTGATCTTGTGCTGGGAACTGGCACTTAATTTTGAGCCAGTTTTCTTACTTGTAAAGCCAGTGTCATAGTTTCATAAGGTTCTGAGCACTAAGGAAATAAAGTGGGGTTGATATGAAGTGTTTAGAGCGACGGTTCTCAACCTTCCTAATGCCATGACCCCAACCTTAATACTATTTTCATTGCTACTTCATAACTGTAATTTTGATAGTTATGAATTGTAACATAAATATCTGTTTTCTGATGGTCTTAGGTAACGTCTATGAAAGGGTCACTTGACTCTAAAGGAGTCACAACCAACAGGTTGAGAACCAGGGTTTAGATAAATGCCTGGCATAATATATGCTCAAGACTCTTTTTGTAAAATCCATATATTTGAGGGGGTGTTTTGTTTGGTTTCATAGGGTTACATAAGGCTGTTTCCATGTTAGTGTATCATGTGTTTCTTTAATTTTGTTTTATATTTATTTGCAGTGGGAGGACATATGCATATGAATGTCAGCAGACAATAGCTTGCTGAAGCTGGTTCTCACCTTCTACTATGTAGCTCTGGGATTTGAACTCAGATCTTCAGATTTGGCTGCAAGAACTTTTCTGCACAGAGGCATCTTGCCTTCCAGTATAATGTATGATATGCAACATACATGCTATTATACATGTTTTCATATGCTTTTCTATTGCCCGACTTCCAGGACTTTCTTCTCCACCGCTTGCTCTCTGTGAGGCTTAGCTTCCACAGTGCTAGCTCACTCTGGGAGGCTCTGGAATTCTAATAACTTTCAGGGTTCTGCTCCTTCATTCCCAGTCCCCCCTCCTCTATCATCCTGGACCTGCTATATTTTCTTCTCATATTCTCAGAAGATGTTTCCAAGTGTGCCCTCAACAATGCTGATTCAAGTTTCTGTGTCAAGCAGCCAAATGTATGCCAGCCTCCATCTTGAATAAATTCATCATCCACCTCCCCTTTCCTGCTGACTTATGTGCGCTTCAATCTGTCTCCACCCCAGCTCATCCTCAGGATAAGTTTGTCTTCAGTTCATGTAGATTATACCATCTAATACTTACTAATGATTTTCTAATTTTCTTCAGATCATACTATCTAATGTTTAATAATGACATTCTACTATGTTCTTCAGTTTAGATATAAACTCATTTCCAGAAATCTCGTCTTCTAGAACACCAAAGTGATTTTTCATTTTCACCATCCCATGATGATTTTTTTTTTTGCCTGTATCTTCTCAGCATTGGGTTTTGAGTCCTCTTCATGCACCACACACTTAAGCAAGGGAAAACATCTAAACTCGGTGTAGGTCTACAGACAGGCGTCACAGGATTTCTTTGTCACTATAATTACCATCTTGAATATTCTAATTCTGTTCTGACTTCTTCTGATTATTATCACTAACTCAGCTCAGCTCACCATGTCAACAGCCATGCATTTGACTCTCTTCTTTTACACACACTGCCCAATTCTTTGATCCAGGCATAAGGCTGTATTAAGAAAATCACACTTCTTAGCACGTGCTGTTCCTGAGGGATTCTATCTTCCTGGGGCCAATAATTTACAAGACATGGGTGTCAGCATAGCTAGCTCATTCCATGGGAATTATGGGCCAGCGGAAAAGTGGAGCAAAGAGAATTTTCAAGAGTTGGAGCCATGCACTAATGTCCAATCAGATGTCTCTGTGGTGGGGATTCTGGGTTTGTCAAGAGATAACAGGTGGACCCAGGCTTTCCTCATTGAGTTTCCCAGGGTAGTTCCATGGACGGAGACACAGTAGGAAATGGTAGGAACTCCTGCCAGCCTACTTCTTCCAGTATCAGTGTTCACTGTGGCTAGCGTTCAGACTTTTCTGTCTTCTTAGCTACTGATGATGTGGGGTGTAAAGTAGATTTTATCAGGAACTCAAGACAATACACTTTTTTATGAGAGTCTCATCCATTTATGTTCTAACCAACTTAATTTTTTTTAATTTTTATTTTCTATATTCTATGTTTACATTCCAAAGGCTTTCCCCTTTCCCAGTTCCCCCCCCACCATACGTCCCATAATTCCTCTCCCCCCAACTATTCCCCAATCATTCCCCCTCCCCCCACAGTTTCTAACAAATTATTTTTTTTAATAGCAAATTACCAAAGTCACCAGAATAAAAGTGTGTCCTCTGAGTGTACATATTAATTCTTTCCTGTCTCACGATCATCTCTCTCCATTTTCTTTTCCTATTATCCAACAAATCCCTTGAGGGTGAAATCCATGCCTGGGAGTATCTAAGCAGATCAGACTGACCTTCATTGCTGACTATGCTGTCCTGGAACTCTTCAGATGAGGAAATGCCCCTTATGCACAAGGTACATAACAGTTCTTTATGGATGGGTGAATAGCAGAGCAAAGAAAAGCCAGAGGCTGTGTCTCCTAGGCAGCTGCATAAGTGTTCACTGAGCTCCTACTTAAGAAGCTAGGAATCCAGGATGACCAAGCCTTTTCTGTGGTCAGTAGACCATCCATGAGTGACTCGGGGCTAGAAGTTAGTGGAAGGCATTGTTTCAGTTCACCTACGCAAAACACAGAGATACACAGCCAACTTCAAAATAATGTGATAAGCATAAGCATTGGCCTAATTCTAAGGATCCCAGGTCAGAACAAACCAAAAGCAATATACAATTTGCCCATGTAAAAGTGTATGCATATATTTCTATGTACTCAGCCATTGTTGAGAGACCTCTGGCCCTGAACTCTCAACCCCTCAATGGAAACATAGGGAATCAGGTGCCTGTCTAAAGAGAAACTTAGGATAGTTTCTCTTCTCTTTTTAGCAACAGTGTTATTCACTGCAAGAGAGACTAAGGTGCTACCCAAAGCACCTATACTTGTGGGTTGCCAAAAATAGCTTGCACATTTTAAAGCCTCCCTACTGAGAAGTAAGTGTTGTTGCTAGAAACAGTTTTGTCTATTTCTTCTGATGCCACAATCTTCTCCTGAAAAGATGAAATACATAAAGGTAAGGAGTGACTGGCTAGTCTAGTCTAAGCTAGTTTACACATTTCTGTTTCCAAGTTATGATGATTTATTGTGGGATGTGTGTGTGTGTGTGTGTGTGTGTGCTAGAACTCATGCATGTGCACAACACACACACACACACACACACACACACTTGCATGCACACACAAACTAAATTCTCAAAAGAACAAATACAAATGGCTAGTGGGTATTTTTTTTTTTAATTTTCAACATTTTTTAGATGATCAACATCCTTGACTGGCTGAGAAACACAAATCAAAATGACTCTGTGTTCTATCTGACTCCGGTCACAATCTCTCTCATCAGGAAAATAAATGGCAGCACATGCTGGCACGGATGTCTGAGAAGGGGAGCCGTAGTCACTGATGGTGAGAATGCGATCTGGTGCAGCCACTGCAAAGACCAGGATGGAGGTTTCTTAAAAGGCTGAAAATAGAACTACCAAATGTGTTCTTGTTTCTAATTTGCTGTGTGTTTGAAAGGGATCGGAAAGTGGTGTGTTGCCCATTTGGAGTCAGACAAGCAAGACACAGCAAGAAAAGTATAGGTCATGAAGGAATCCGCCAAACAGGAAAAATAGGCATGTGGTTTTTACTTTATTCTCATTTAAAGGCTTTGTCTGCTCTCCACCTGTATTTATAGGCACCATGCCTGGAAAAGACTAGGGGGTGGGAGGTAGCTTTTCTCTAGAGCCTTCAGAGGTAACATAGCATTGTTCATTCCTTGGCCTGGGAATTCTATTCTCCAGAACTCTTTAAACTGTTGTTGTTGAAGCCTCCATTTGTGGAAATCTGCAATGGAGGCCCAGGCAATTCCAACCTCCATCGCTACACACCTGCATAAATTCAACAGCCTCCAAACTAGATCTTCTGCTTCTACCTGTGCTTCCTGGTGTATTGTCCAACAGCAAGCAGGATTATTCAACAGCAAGAGTAAGTATAAATGAAATCGTGTGCCTCTCTTGTTCTGGCCCTCCAGTGCTTTATGTCATTCAGAGTACTCCTAGTGCTTTGAACAGCCCATGAAGCTCTCCAGAATCTGCTGAGCCCCCAAATCCTTATCCATTTGCTCCCCAGTATCGTCTATCATCTTCTCTGTTCTTCTACCTCCTGATTTCAGAAATACTGGTGCTCTGCCAAGATCATTGGCACTTGGTCCTCAGCACAAATGCGGCACTGTGGTCTTTAGCCATTGACACTCCTAAAACATGGAACAATCAGAATAAATGCTGAGTTCATCCTTTAGATGCCCCCAGTTTGGGGAATGGATACTATCAGGCATGGGGATCTAAATCTGTATCATATCACAGCTCTTTTGGTTCCAGAAAGCTTCCTGGGTTAATCTCAGCTTCAACCTTAGTTTTCCCCTCTCCTACAAACCTAGAGGGTTTCCTCACCTCCTTTGGGTCTTTGCCCAGATGCCACCTTCCCAGTGTGCCCTGTCCTGTTCACTCTGCACCTTGTCTTCTATTTAGCTCTCCTATTTTTCTGTAGACATTTTGTCGTCTGACACATGTTTTCCTTATTTATTGCCCATCTTCTTCCATGGTATATAAGTTCCTTTCATGGAAAGGTTTTTATGTCGCATTCTTTTGTTTTGCTTAGTTTTGGTTTTTGTTGTTGTTGTTTTGTTTTGTTTTGTTTTGTTTTCTGTCACCTGCTGTGATCCCAGCATCTAGGATTGTGGTCTGGAATATAATGAAGCTGCAGTGAACATGGTTAAACAAATGAATGATTGTCTTTGAAGCGTTCTCACTGCTGCACATCTATGGAATGAGGAGGCATTCTATGGAATGAGCAGACCATGAGCCTGTCATTTGCAACACTCTCACATAAAATAAGGAAGCCTGAGGAAGATCCCCTCCCACCCTTCCCTGTTATTACCTCATCTCTAGAGAATCAGGTGGCCAGGGTGGACCAGGAGGTGTTCTCTCTAGCAGTTCCCTTCATCTGAATAATTGTGATCAAAATGGCTTTTGCCTCACAATCCCAGCATCCTCCTTCAGAACAAAGTAGTTTTACTTCTATGCTGTCAGATAAAGTATCATTAGCAATTTGTTTTGTTTTGGCAGCATGGGGCTATAATTAGTTTCCATAGGAAAAATGCACCAATTAACACCATGTTTGCTTCTTGGCTTGAATCTAAATGAAATCAAAGGGAGCTGAGAAAAATGCAAAGAGATGTTGCATTGGCATTAGCAAGAACTTGCCTGCCTATGGATTAGGGTTAGCTGGGGATAGCAATACTGGACTTCATACAAAGAGTTGCTCTGCCCTGTCATCTCCAAGAAATGTTCCTGAGATGTATGCTCTGCTCGCCATGACTTCTCTGTCTTTTGTCATCTTCATGTGACACTTCATGTGTCATCTCCATGTCACTCATACATAGTACTCAGAAGAAAAGTACTGGTCTTCTGTTATTTTCAGCATGTTACCCAGATACATTTCAAAAGAATTTGGGATACACTGATGACATTCAAACAGATAGACAGGATGAAGTGAAGTTGACAGGATCCCCTAAAGAGCAGGGTATGGTACCATTTTGCTTGAAGTAGAAAAATAAATTAAATGATATTTATAACTGTTTCTTTATTTTAAAAACATGTACTTGCATTAATTAACTAAATAATTAATATCAATTGGTAACATAGAGAATGTGTTGTGTGGACAGAGGGAGAAGGGATGTGGGGCAGAGTAACTCTCTCAAAGTACCCTTTCTGAAACAGCTGTGCTGTTGGAAGCGGGTAACGGTGCTTCCATTCTGCTTCACAGAAGGACTGTGGTACTCTAAAGATATAGGACTTGACCCAGAGCTGGTGACACCAAATGCCAAGTAGCTATGCTTGACTGGCCTCCAGAGGAGCAAGAGTCAAGTATGCTTCCAGAAGCCAAAGTCAAAAGGATGTCCCATGACTTGTGGACTCCAGCCATTGTGGGTTCTGGATCTCCCGTTTGTTTGCCAAACAGAATTATGGGAAGACTCCAACCTGATGCCAAATTCTTCCTTATCAAGAGTGCCTGGCAGCTCTGCTGTGCTTCAGAATTCACCTGGCTCTTCCGCGTAATTTCCTTCTTTGAGTTCCTGCATACAAACACTGTTTCTTTGGCTCTTAGTCCAAGTGGCTAGGTATCATTGAGGAACTGGACCAGCCCTAGGGAGAACTGTGATAGAAAAGAATGGCAGATTGTTAGTTTGGAAAACCATGGATGACGTTCCAGACTGAGCAGTTATTTCCCACCATGGGCAAATTACTTCTATGCCCTAATTGTATTATCATCTAAGATTCGTGTTAATCATCTGTACAATTAAGGGTTGTTTTGAGCCCATTATAGCTGAAACAGAGAGTATTGCAACTTAAGCATGTGAGTGCCTAACAAAGAGCACATTGTTATTTTCATTTGTGTGAATTCATGGCTAGTGCATGCAGAGGGCCTTAACCACCTCTCCTTAACTGTCACCTAGATCCTCAGCATAGAGCACATGTGAGCATTAAAACTACATTACTCTGGGTTCAGTAGTTGCTCTGCCAAGGTGTTCTCATTAAAAATGCAAAATTACTTATGGGCTATTGATCCCTCAGCTTAACTTTGATATTTTTTTCCAAAGATAACATGTTAAGAGAAGTTATTGAACGGAAGGAACATTAGGGTAGATGTAGAAACAGAAACATCGGAGCATGGGCATTTCTTCCCCAGCTATGCCAAACCACAGAGCCAGAAGAAGCAATAACACTTGCATGCCATGGCAATCCAGCCAGCATAAGGCTTGAGGAGTAGCAGTAAAGAGGGGGACACCAAAAAGAGCCCGGGGTGGGGGCTAAAAGTGAGTGGACTCCACTAGCCTGCCAAACACACACACACACACACACACACACACACACACACACACACACATACTGTATTGTGAAACATGTCTGTACAGACTGTTGGTAGCTACTTCTCCACTATAGAGCTTAAGTGATGGTGATCCAGCATCACATTTGGCTTTGGGGTCCCTGCCCCAGGATTTGAGTGGGTGTTACAATGACTCCGTGCATCACAATGCTCACATCTGCCCTCATAAATCATGTGTAGCTTTATGAGCCTGGGAATGATATGACAAATTATTTTAGATGCTTTGAAGGACAGGCTGAAACTAAAGGATATTGAGGATAGGAATGCAGATTAGAAATTGATATCTTGATCCGTGAATAAGGAGAATAGTGCCAGGCAGAATAGGCTATCTTTGCCTTCTCTCTAGTGATGACTCAGTCTAGGGCCATGCTTCTGCATGGCCATCATGTTGACATCATCATGATTCACTTTTATCAACATATAGGCAACTATTTGCATATTATTTGGCTTGGTTTCTAAATTGCTATATATATATGTATATATATATGTGTATATATATGTGTATATATATGTGTGTGTGTATATACATATATATATATATATATATATGTATATATATATATATATATTTTCTGCTTGCAGGGTTGAAAAGCCAAACATATCCAACCTCCTCCTTGAGTGTGCGCTTCCAGTTACCATAGTCATACAAAATTCTGTCTTTCTGAGCCAGTAGGTGTCACTATTGATCAACCGCAAGTAAAGATGGTAGCCTCTCTAAGACAAGGCTACATTACCTCTGATTAGGGAACAATTGAATTTGACATTTCAAGTGAGAGAGCCATTGCTTCAGGTCTCCCGGATTCCCGGTAGATGGCTGAGTTCTCAGAAAAAAAAAAGCCATTGCTTTGCTTCTGCTTACCTGTAGGTACAAGGAGAGTATCAGTGATCATGGAGCTGAGGAGATAGTCCTCATGGGTCCACTCTCCAGGACAAATAACGAGAGTGACTTACAACCTTACTTAATTTTATTTTAAGGTGTTAGGGGTTGGATCTGAAGTCTTGCACATGGTAAACACACATTCTCAGCAATCACTCTACCAATGGAGCAAGCTCCCTGGCCCACAATATTCCCTAAAATGCTTATCATTAAATGTAGTCTACCCTGATTAACCATTAAGTCAATCATTTATGGTAGAGGTTAGAAGGCCCAGAATGACTTCCTCGCTTTGCTCTCTTCGCCCAGCTTTACATTTGACTTCAGAGAACCGTGTGCCAGAAATAATCAGCCAAATAAACCATCATGCTCAAATCGAAAGGAAAAATGGGAGAGAGCTGATCTCAGCCTCTTCTCTGGCTGAGGCACTGCTCTGGCATGAGACAACTGTGGGATAGCTCTTTGAACATTCCTGTACTTCCACTGGCCATTAGTATCTGTCAACACCTTTGTTTATCTCTGAGTCTTGCCCAATCCCTCTTTTCCATCTAGAGAATCAATTCTCTGCTGTATGATTTCTCTATCCTTAATATTTATTTTCTCCCCATTTTTCTCTTCTTTTGTTCAGTGTAAATGTATATCATTTTACTCTTTGAGCATGCTTTATAAATATTTTTGAAAGATTAATGTACTAGGTATCTCTGTCTCAGCTCCTCTTTATTTTGCTTGAGGGTTATGCTAGTAGCTGGAACTGATCATCCCATTTTTATTAATGAACTGCCTAGAGCTATGCCTGACATAGTTCCCTAAATGCTTGACCTTTGGATGTGTGGGTAATGCAACAAAGACCCATCCTTTGCCCATTTAATGAGAAAGCTGTAGGACAGTGGACAACATAAAACATAAATGCAAATAGTGCTTCCCACTGCTCATTAAGGTCTGTAGGAATAGTGCACATAGAGTACATGGGAACCAGAAAGTGTCTTGGAGTGGCTGTTCATACAGGCTAACAAAATCAGTGTCTTTGGCTTATACATAGACATAGAAATTAGGCAAATAAGGTAGGGAGCCTGGAGCTACAGATCTTTGGGGTAAAGCTGAGGCATGGGACAAGGATACCTAGAAAGTATATTATGTTAACTGTTCAGTTGGATAACTTTGAGTAGGTAAAAATGTGTGAAATATTACTACAAATATTTTAGACAATAAACACTTTAGATTATTGTAAAGAACATAGTTTTATTTGTTCTCAGAAGTGTAGTCTACTAACCAGTTGAGTTGATTGTTTAAATCTTTTTTTTTTAATTTTCTATATTCTTTGTTTACATGCCAAATGATTTCCCCTTTCCTGGTTCCCCATTCCCCATAAGTCCCATAAGCCCTCTTCCCTCTGTCCATTCCCCAGTCAACCCCCTCCCACTTCTCTGTCCTGGTACTCTCCTACAATGCTGCATCAAGCCTTTCCAGGACCAGGGCCCTCTTCTTTCTTCTTCTTGGGAATGATTTGATATGTGAATTGTGTCTCGGGTATTCAGAACTTCTGGGCTAATATCCTCAAAACACAAAACTGTTAAGTGCTGTAAGACAGATTTGGCAATTGATTCATCCTGGGAGTGTTGAGGACAGAGGAGACAGAGAGAGTGCGGAGGATTGGCTAAGACAACTAGAACATGAAAAAGCTGCATGGAAACCCTTCTACCTTGTAACCAAATTGAAAAATATAATTGATAACACTACATTAGATTGTACATTAACTACATGGAATTTCTGAGTTTGAATCAGGAAAACAATACCCAATATAATAGATGAAGGATATTTCATGTCTTTGGAAATCAGAATGTTCTAACTTAATACTGTGAACAGTGTACAAGTTTTGGATTGTTCTGGTACTTCTGATATCTTTAAAATAACCACAGACAACCATCTTCGAAAGTAGTCTTTGTTTCATCTATGACTTCCAAACATTTTATAGGTAAGAAGTGAACAGCAAGAGAAAGACTTCAAGTTTACTAAAGGGAAGAGATAAAGGGAGAAAAAGGAAGAGGAAGAGGGAGTGGAGGAGAGGAGAGGAGGAACTAGGGAGGAGGAGAAAAAGAAAGGGAAGGAGGGGCAGAGGGAGGAGGAGAGAAAGAAGGAGAAAAAGATTGTCGATTGTGGAGTGAAAGTTGAGGGTTTATATGCATGTAGGGGGAAGCTCAGGAGTGGGCTTCTGGAAGCTGACTGGCCTGGAGGCTGCCACCTGCAGTCCATGACTGTCACTATTCTTCTCTCCTTCCATTCCGAACTCAAGAGCTGTTAGTAGTTTGGGAAGGGAACATCTGCTTTATGTTCCTTTCCAACATGCTGGGCTATGGTTACCTGTCTGGCTGCGGGCTCAAACCAGTGAGTGCCATGAGATGAAGAATTTCCCAGTGGTTCCCAAATTTGTTCTTCCAATGACAGTACTTGATATCTACTATGTCAGCACAGACTTGTGCATCATTCAGTTAAACCATCAATCGAAATCCAAGCACTGCCCAGGAAGAAGGGAGATGACACTGGGCTTTTAGAAAACACAAAGGTCACTTCCAGGAAAGAAGGGCAGCTAATTTCAACAAAAGTGCCTAATGGAAAATGCTCAGTAAGCAGGAAAACAGCCAACAGTTTCCAAAAGACCATGTTGCTCAAAACACTATGAAAGGCTCCTTGATTTTCACCTTCCTATATAAAGACCTTCTCAGCCCTAGTATATTCAAATTTCCATTGAGTGAGACATAAAGAACAGGCTCTGAATTTATGTGTTCTGAACAGCGAAGTGAAAGAGGAAACGTTAAAAATGAAAGTCGTTGGATAGTTGATGTTGAGAAATAGTAACATGTAAACAGTGACATTAGTGGGAGAACACAATGAAATCATACTTTGAGGGAATAGATGCACCATGCTGATCCAGAGGAATAAAGAACTCATGGCTGGTGTGTGAAAGCTGGTCTCAGTCCCCTTGTAGGGCACGCTAATGGAGATATTTGGCCACCAACTCATCATCAGAACAAACTCCCTAAGTGCATACTCCTCCTGCACTTAGTGGCAGAAGGAGTGCTCACTTCTGAGTTTCAGAATCAGATTTGATGCTGAATCCTGACTCAGACACTCAATCTTTTTGGAGTACAAATGAGTCAGGCCTCAGTTGTGCCTCATTTATTATACTCAGTTATGAGTATAATAGTATCATCTTAATGTCAGTGAGAGAGAGATGTTTCAGCAGTTAAGAGAGTTTCTTGCTCTCACTGAAGACTCAAGTTTGATTCTCAGCACCCATGTCAGGGGCTCACTGTAACTCCAGCTCCAGGGAGACCCAATGCCTCTAGCTTTTGCCTCCATGGGAACCTGTGCTTATATTTTTTCAAATAAATTGAAATATATCCTAGGTGATATTTAGTCTGCATTTATAATATGCTCAACGGATGTTATAGCTCGTAGGTGACATTGCTACTTTCACCCTGTTACTCTCCAATGCTAGATAACAGCCCTCTAGAGTATATTAAGATGCTCAAACCCTACCCCTTGAAAGTAGGTTTAGTACATAAATTCTCTTTGTCCTTCCTCTTTCATTTTTGTCTTCTTCCTTTCATTTCTTCCTACCTTTTAATTTGCTTTTACTCTATAGCCATATACTGAGAATCTGACTAAGGTCTACTCCAGGTATGACAATAACCTAACAGGTGTTCTTCAGCAAGCCACAGATCAATAGCCAGTCACGCCGATAAAACAATTGCAGTGCAACGGTTACAAGAGTGGGCACCCAGTGCACAACTGAAGCACCAATGAAGCAATAACTAGCTTTAATAGGAGGGGAAAGCCACAGTGCAAGAAGGAGTAATGGCCAAGAGGACCCAATGAACTGTTTCAACAGAGAAGACAAGAGGTATCTGTGATAGGCCGCACGGCATACATAGGACTTTCACTGGTAATTTTATAAGCACATGACAGTGCACAGAGAGGTATCGCTGGCCAAGAGGCCAAGACTCATACATATTGCTATGTGCTTGATGCTGGTGGGAGTGGGGAGAGGCAACAACCAGAGACAAGTGAAAAAGAGGGCACCGCAACATCCAAAAGAGATTTAAGGCTGCAGTATAAGAGACATCAAGAGAAGCCCAAGAAGGAGAGGGTTATGAGATGTTTGGGATGCTCTCCACTGCACGGAGGGGATTCCTTTGATATGACCAGGCAATACAAAAAATCTATCAGGTTAAATTAAAAAAAAATCTATGAGACATAGACTTTCTCAGTTTGCTTAACTTAATGTCTTAATTCTCATGTGAACTTTTCTTTCTGCTGGCTTCATTCCTTGGACTCACTTTCTTCCTGGCTCCAGTGTGGCCTCTTTGTATACAGTGCCTTATGCACACATAGGACTGCAGGTCTAAAGTGGAGAATAATTTAATGGGGATATATTCCTTACTAATAGACATTTCAGGGTTGCACAGAGTTGTATCCCATGCCCATTCTTAAGCCAGTCACTTCCAAGGGGAATGGAAAAGAGTATTTGTTACTGAGACTCTAGTTAAGATTCATCAAATATTTTTCAAAGCACAGGGCCGTTTTTTGACGGTGAACGAAAACAGAAGTTCCTTGGCAGAAAAGAAGGAAGGCCAGAAATGACTGGCGAGCGGGCATCACTGTGATCTGTTCGTGGAGTCTAATGGCCCCCAGTTGCTCAAGGCCATGTTAGTGTTAAGGAAGTAAGACATGATTCCCGTGCTTCAAGCTGAGGCTTCTCAAAAATGCTACAGTTATCTTCATAGACATGCTACAAGAGGTTTGAAGTCAAAAGAAGGGCTATACTGTGCTGTACTCACATGCACCAAAAGGATAAAGAGAAGCCTTGAAATGTGCATTTATCTTAACTGCTCCATGCAATTGAGTCTGTTTTCAATGAAAACTGAATATTGGCTAAATTGTTGCACTAGATTGAGCACATTTGGGAACAATATGTACATATACAATGGTTTCATCTCACTTGTCAATAAAGTAAATATAGCTATGAATGCCAGCATTAATGTGAAATAAAATATTCAACATAGGAAGAACATTTTCTCTCTCTCTCTCTCTCTCTCTCTCTCTCTCTCTCTCTCTCTCTCTCTTTTTTAAAGGCAGAACAAATTTGTATTTTGTTCCATGTACAGCCTTTCAACAAATGGTGGTCGTATTATTTTCCCTTATATATCCACTACTAATCCTTCAGCTTGAAAGAGTTGATTTAACGGGACCTAAATACTCAGATTTCTGTTTCCCAAACAATCAATATTTTCTGTCAGATTCATCAGTTCCTGAAGTCAGCACCCTGTACATGACGGTAGATTTGATCTGCTTGTACGGCAGAAGGCCTGTGTCTACAGATAGGTTGCTATGTTACAAATTCACTATCCTGCACTCGTTCAGGCAGATGATGGCTGGAAATTAGCCTTCATAATGGAGAGCATTAAGCCCCTTGTTTCTGTTTTCTTCTCTTTCCTTTCAAACAGATGTGAGTTTTACTTATCTTTCCTTTCCTCTTTTCCCCAAAGGAAATGCACTCTGTGCTGATTAGACATCACACGATAGATTAAAAGACAAATCCTTTAGATTTTCTACTGCAAATTAAATGCAGAAAATTAACATCAGCATTCTGTAAATAAAATTTATCTCCAGCAACATGCTAATTTTAATTATTTGTGGTGCGAAGAGTTCAGGGGACATTTTGGATATTGATTCGTGTAGGAGCAATCTCCAATTAGTGTAAATAGCTTGGAGACATTGACACTAATTGTACCACGAGAGTGTGAAAGCTTCCAGGGAACACAGAGCCCTGTGGGGTAAGCTTTCACAATGACAGCCTGGAAGACCAGTGGCATGTTCAGGACCGTTCTGAGGCAGCTCTGCAAATATGACACAGTAAAAATAGGTTTAGTTTTATAGACATCAAATTACTTAGCTTTATAGAAAAATAAAATAATGTTCTTTAAATGTGCTAAATTTAGAACCTCTTCATTTACAGACATAAAGATGCTTCTTTCCCTAAACTGTTGTCTTCTAATCGTGTGCTACGCAAGCTTTGATCAATAGCCCAAAAATCCATAAGTGCTGGTCAATCAGTCCCCCCATTTTCTCTCTGTTCACCTTCATTACATAAATTATTATTATTATGGGATAATACAGCTCACACAACTCAGCTACTATATAAATTTAGGTAAATAAATAAAGTATATAAGTAAATGTGTTTTGCAAATTCCTTATTAGTACCTGTGCCAAAACCAAAAGTCTCTGATTGACCAAGTAACAATTAATGCCACTGGTGTATTATTTTTGAGGAATAACAGTTTAAAAATTAGGACACGTTTAACAGTTTGGATAGTAATTAGCTGCTAGTGGAGGGACAATTGTTTTGTGGCCTGAGCAGGTAATATTAATATAAGAAATATACTGAAGATAAATGCTCATTTAATCAATGTTTTTTTTTTATATTTAGTGGATAGGCTGAGTTTTTACCAAGATGGATAGAGAAAATTATGTTAAAATTATATGTATTATTAAAAGGACAGGATGTCCTGAATGTGCTTTGTGTGTGTGCATGTTTCTGTATGTGTGCCCGTGTGCATGCATGAATGGGCAGAAGTAGATGGAGAATATCTCTTTAACCACTCTCCACCTTATTTGGGTTTTTTTTTTTTTTGGATTGGGTTTTTTTTATTGGACATATTCTTTATTTACATTTCATTTCCCTTTTCCTGGTTCCCTGCCCCCCCAAAGGTCCCCCAAAGAGACACCTGGGTTCTTTCCAGCTTCTGGCTATTATGAATAAGGCTGCTATGAACATAGTGGAGCATGTATCCTTATTACATGCTGGGGAATCCTCTGGGTATATGCCCAGGAGGAGTATGGCAGGTTCCTCCAGAAGTATCATGTCTAGTTTTCTGAGGAACCGCGAAACTGATTTCCAGAGTGGTTGTACCAGCTTGCATTCCCACCAGCAGTGGAGGAGTGTTCCTCTTTCTCCACATCCTCACCAATACCTGCTGTTTCCTTAGTTTTTAATCTTAGCCATTCTGATTGGTGTGAGGTGAAATCTCAGGGTTGTTTTGATTTGCATTTCCCTAATGACTAATGATGTTGAACATTTCTTAAGGTGCTTCTCAGCCATCCAAAATTCTTCAGGTGAGAGATAAATGATTGGTTTATAGGTCAGAACATTTGATTGTGCAATTGTCCTATTTAGGGGTTTACTGCTGTGAACAGACACTATGACCTAATCAAGTCTTAATAAAGGACATTTAATTGGGGCTGGCTTGCAGGTTCAGAGGTTCAGTCCGTCATCATCAAGGTGGGAGCACCACAGCATCTAGGCAGGCATAGTGCAGGCAGAGTTGAGAGTTCTACATCTTTATCTAAAGGATGCTAGTGGAAGACTGGCCTCCAGGCAACTACAATGAGGGTCTGAAAACCCATACCCACAGTGACACACATACTTCAACAGGGTCATACCTTCTAATAGTGCTACTCCCTGGGCTGACCATAATATACAAACCATCACAGCAATCGTTCTGAAATATTTGATGCCATCTCATACTAAATATAAACAATGGCACAAGAAAAATGGTAGAGATACTGGATCATTTTGCACAGTAATAAACGTTAAATCTAACACATTCATGAAGTCATGTTTATCATTAGAAAGAAAACAATTACTGTTCTTAGGTGAGAAACATGGCCACAAAAACAGACCAACATATTGCTGTAGGAGATCTGGCCACCAAGCACACAGACTACAGTTTGAGACGTTGCTGTTGCGGTAGAATGAATGGAATGTTTGCTTGGGAAGCTTTGGTTTCTTGTCAGGTGAGGGGTTGTATCACAGCAAATGAGATAAGATGCTTCATAACCTTGCTATATTAGGTATGGCCCATGAGCATGAAAATATGTTAGAAATGTAAACTCTTAGATACCCATTCCACAGATCTATTGTTTCAGAATTTTTACTAGAACAAGATTCCTGGGCAAGTTGTAGGGTGAGTCTATGATGTAGGATTGTAATTTAAGGCAGATTGCAGTCTAACAGAACATGTAAAGACACTTTACCTTTAGTAATGCTCTAGTTAAGGTATGTGTGTGGCATGGGCAAGTCTGCTGAGCAGAAAGTCTCAAAAAAAAAAAAAGAGAGAGAGATCACAGGTGTGAGAAGGAGTCAGAAGGTGTGTTTCAGACCTAGACTGTCCAACAGCATTTAACAGTCTAAAGCTGTTGACTGCTTTAAGATTAATCTATTAGTTGCTTTGTGGAAAAGAAATATTGTCATACATGAAAATAATTTTATAATGACCATAGTCTTTTGAGTATCTTTGGAAGTAAACACTGTTGGAAAGTTAATAACTTCTAAAAGTCCAGAGTATTAGGAGAAAAAAAAAAAACCCCAAAGCTTGAGGAAGACATGAACTTAGTTTTTTGCAAACATCTCTCTCTCTCTCTCTCTCTCTCTCTCTCTCTCTCTCTCTCGTTTTTTTTTTAAAAAAAAATATTTTCTACATTCTTTGTTTATATTCCAAAGTCTTTCCCCTTTCCCAGTTCCACCCCTCACCATATGTCCCATAAGTCCTCTCTCCCCCTCCCCCCCTGTCCCCGCCCATTCCCCAATTACTCCCCCCACACACACACACACACCATTTCTCTGTTCTGGTACTCTCCTGCAAAACTGGATCTAGTCTTTTCAGGACCAGGGTCTTCTCCTTCCTTCTTCTTGGGAATCTTTTGACTTGCTAATTGTGCCTTGAGTATTCAGAGCTTCTGGGCTCATTAATATGCACTTATCAGTGATTGCAATTCATGTGTATTCTTTTGTGATTGGGTTAACTCACTTAAGATGATATTTTTCCAGATCCAACCATTTGCCTACAAATTGTATGAATTCATTATTTTTAATTGCTGAGTAGTATTCCATTGTATAAATATACCACATTTTCTGTATCTGTTTCTCCTTTGAGGGACATCTGCACTCTTTCCACTTTCTGGCTATTATAAATAAGGCTGCTATGAACATAGTGGAGCATGTGTCTTTATTGCATGCAGGGGAATCCTCTGGGTATATGCCTAGGAGTGGTATGACAGGGTCCTCTGGAAGTGTCATGCCCAATTTGTTGAGACAGGGCTACTCACTGAACCTTGAGCTTGTGGATTCTGCTAGACTGCCTTCTTTGCCAGCCCTGGGTATCCTGCTGTCACCAGCTCCTTCCTGCTGAATTATAGATATCAGCTTGGTTTTTTAAATGAGATCAGAGGTATGGGAGTATTTTGCTGACACCCTTCTCCCCTGCCCCTCACATCTGTCTCTTGTATGTGGAGTTATATCAGTTTTATGGTCCCAGGAACCACTGGACTACTACTGAGCTTTCAAAGTAAAAAGTAAAGAAATCCACAATTTCATATGTGATCACATGAACTAGCAGGTATTTGCTTTCTTTAGACAGAGTCACTTTGTGAAGCCCTGTTTTTTGTTTTTTGGGTTTTTGTTGTTGTTGTTTGTTTGTTTGTTTGTTTGTTTTTCGAGACAGGGTTTCTCTGTGTAGCCCTGGCTGTCCTGGAACTCACTTTATAGATCAGGCTGACCTTGAACTCAATAATCCTCCTGCCTCTGCCTCCCAAGTGCTGGTATTAAAGGCATGTGCCACTACTGCCTGGCTTTTTTTTTTAAAGATTTATTTATCTATTATATGTAAGTACACTGTAGCAGTCTTCAGACACTAGAAGAGGGCATCAGATATCTTTACTGATGGTTGTGAGCCACCATGTGGGTGCTGGGATTTGAGTTCATGACCTTCGAAAGAGCAGTTGGTGCTCTTACCCACTGAGCCATCTCTCTGGCCCAGACCTGGCTGTCTTGAAACTCACTACGTAGACCAAACTAGCAGTTCTCACACACTTTCTTGGCTTCTATTATTTGAGCTACAATGTAGAGTTGTATTTAAGCTATGTTCACAGTATTGAAATCATATCAATGAATTAGGGGTTGGGGAATAGAATCACTAACATGCTTTTTATGTAAATGACAAACTATTGTTTATGTAATACATTTCCCTTGTGGTGTTGTGATTCATGTATAAAGAGCACAATGAATGATAAGTACATAAAAGCTTGGTTGGGATAAAATGATTGATTGGTGAAATGTTCCCAATAATTCACTGATTGAGTTAATAGTGGATGGAAGAGACAAGTGTGTAAGACCAGTTGGAACTCATCGGGATGATATTGAGACTAAAATTGTAATCTTCATGCTCAGATTATAATTTTTCTGTGAAATCCTTTAGGATTGTAATTAGGGAGGCAAAACAATGTAAATGGTGGCCTATTATCCAAGCTGTAAGCTCCTGTATATCTGCATGCTGTTTGAATGCAGTTCAGTGATAGCTACTATCACTAGTGCTCGGTGGCTAGCACGTGAGTAAACACTTAAAATTTTGAGATCTACCTGGCTGGAGCAAACAGAGCTCAACACGTATGCTGAATGAAGATCACAGTGGCAATTCCTATTATTCACTCTCAGACACATAAGGCTTAGTTTTAGAAGAATAACTTCTAGTAATATCGATTTGACAACAGTGTCTGTACATTTGCTTTAGGTAATTGTTAAGTGAAGAGTGTCTAATGATATTTTGACTATAAAAGCCATCATGCATTCCTGTCATAAAAAAAAAAAACAGTTGCTCGAGGAGGACTTATATGCCTAATGTTGATGTACTATGATTATAAAGTTCAGTAGCCTTAAGTGTTTTTAGTGAAAATCAATGCCGCAAGTACTCGGAGAGGTCCAACATAGTTATAAAATAAAATATATAGTCTAGTGTCCGGTTCTTCTGCTTGATTGGGTAATAATTAGTCAGGATTGGTATAGCTTAGGTAAGGTTGTAAATTAGGATTAGTTTAATGGCAAGAAATGTTATGATGAAATATATGTGAAGTAAAATTAGTATTTGATTCAAGGTTTCTTCATATTCTTTTGGTAGGCAATGAGGATGTGTGATATGTATTAACTGATATATGAAAGGAAAGTATTAGTGAAAGTATTAGTAAAGTTTTCAGTATTAGTGAAAACTTTAGGCTGTTTCCATTAGACTTATTGGAAAGACACCATTGTGAAGCTAATTATTAAGCTACAGGAAATAGAATCAACTCAGGTAATGGAGGCCTTTGAAGATTTTGCCTTTCTGAGAGATTCATCAGTTCTTCCATTTGGTGCCTTGTTAGTTCACTCTGTTTTCTAGAAGAAAATGGTTCTGTGTTACTTTGGTAGATGACTGATAAAAATGAAGAATTCCATGAGATCTGTACACATATATGCAGCTTCTTCAGAAACAGAAAATAATTATTCAAACCTAAGGTTCTGGAGTTATGCAGACCTGCAATGGACATGGCCTCTCTGTATATTATCTGTGTGATCTTAGGCAAACATCTGTATTATAGTACATTTGTTCAAAAAGGAATAGGATTTAAAACAGTCACAAGGAAGATGGCTATGTGATTGATGGTAAGTGCCAACAAAAATAGTTACAGGATATAAACTGTCCGGATAGAAATTAAAACGAAAATTATGAACATAATGTGCTAGGTGAGACAGGAGAGTGAGCTCCCAGTTGGAGATACAGACTTCTCAGGTCTTAAAAGCCTCATGGGGACATAAAAATAATGATAAATACCCTACCTCAAGTCCAATCATCCTTTTCTTTTCTTTTCTTTTCTTTTCTTTTCTTTTCTTTTCTTTTCTTTTCTTTTCTTTTCTTTTCTTTTCTTTTCTTTTCTTTTCTATATTCTTTGTTTATATTACAAAGGCTTTCCCCTTTCCCAGTTTCCCCCTCACCATATGTCCCATAAGTCCTCTTCCCACCCCTCACCCCCACCCCCGCCCCGACAATTCCCCATTCACTCCCCAACCCTTTCTCTGTTCTGGTACTCTCCTGCAAAACTGGAACCAGTCTTTTTGGGACCAGTGTCCTCTCCTTCCTTCTTCTTGGGAATCTTTTGACTTGCTAATTGTGCCTTGAGTATTCAGAGCTTCTGGGCTCATTAATATCCACTTATCAGTGATTGCAATTCATGTGTATTCTTTTGTGATTGGGTTAACTCATTTAAGATGATATTTTCCAGATCCAACCATTTGCCTACAAATTGCATAAATTCATTATTTTTAATTGCTGAGTAGTATTCCATTGTATAAATATACTACATTTTCTGTATCCATTCCTCCTTTGAGGGACATCTGGGCTCCTTCCAACTTCTGGCTATTATAAATAAGGCTGCTATGAACATAGTGGAGCATGTGTCTTTATTGCATGCAGGGGAATCCTCTGGTTATATGCCCAGGAGTGGTATGACAGGGTTCTCTGGAAGTGTCATGTCCAATTTTCTGAGGAACAGCCAGACTGATTTCCAGAGAGGTTGTACTGAAAGTAATAGAAAGGAAACTGGGGAAGACCCTGGAGGACATGGGCACAGGGGGAAAGTTCCAGAACAGAACACCAATAGCTTATGCTCTAAGATCAAGAATTGACAAATGTGACCTCATAAAATTACAAAGTTTCTGTAAGGCAAAGGACACTGTCAGAAGGACAAAATGGCAACCAACAAAGTGGGAAAAGATCTTCACCAACCCCACATCCAACAGAGGGATAATATTCAATATATACAAAGAACTCAAGAAGTTAGACCCCAAAGAACCAAATAAACCTATTAAAAATGGGGTACAGAGCTAAACAAAGAATTTTCACCAGAGGAAATTAGGATGACTGAGAAGCACCTTAAGAGATGTTCAGCATCATTAGTCATCAGGGAATTGCAAATCAAAATAACCCTGAGATTCCACCTCACACCAATCAGAATGGCTAAGATTAAAAACTCAAGAGACAACAGGTGCTGGCGAGGATGTGGAGAAAGAGGAACACTCCTCCACTGTTGGTAGGATTGCAAGTCCAATCATCTAATCACATTGAGAATGTTTTGCAGAGACTGAAGCTTATTCTTACTAGTTTTATGAGTATTGTCCATTTTTCCACTTAAATCTTCTGTCCAGGCTGTGCCTCCATCCACACTAGATAGTAAGCATATACATAAACAACCTCTAGCATTTTCTTGTTTTCTTTCTTTCTTTCTTTCTTTCTTTCTTTCTTTCTTTCTTTCTTCTTTCCTTCCTTCCTTCCTTCCTTTCTCTTTCTTTCTTTCTTTCTTTCTTTCTTTCTTTCTTTCTTTCTTTCATGTGTGTGAGTACACCGTCACTCTCTTCAGACACAGCAGAAGAGGGCACTGGACCCCATTACAGATGGTTGTGAACCACCATGTGGTTGATGGGAATTGAACTCAGGACCTCTGGAAGAGCAGTAGTGCTCTTAACCACTGAGCCATCTCTCCTGTCCCATCCCCTAGGATATCCTTAAGTGTTTATCATAATATTGCACAAGCCATCTTCCCTCAGACAGCCCTGAAGTCCATTGTGTCCTAATATTACCCTCAATATTGGTAGAGGAAGGAATTCATTGAGATAATGTATGGAAAACAGATGCTGTGAATCTAGAGATCCCCTTTCCTCTGGCTAAACCACCGCTATACTGTTTGCATGTTTCTTTTCAGACAGCACAGAACTTTATGGTCTGGTGTCTTTTGTCAGGCCACCTTTGGTCTTTATTATTGAGGGATAACAAGAAGTAACAGAAACAATGGTGGGTTTCCTATTGTGAAATATTATCTAAGAACAATGTGATATCCAAGGTAGCATCATTTTTCTTCACTCTGACCAATTTCCTTATTAAGAAATTATTAGAAAGGAACTGAAAAAAGCTACAGAAGGCTGGAAGGGAAGTCACTCTTGAAATCCCTGGCTAGTTTGTCTATCTGTTGGCAAATTATTCTTCTCTGTGCCAAATTCTCATCAAACAGTGTATAGAAATCTTCTGGCACCTAATGCAAGTCCACCAGCCTGCTAAATTTCCTGAGGAAATAAGAGAGAAGTACAGCATGTTTTTCCTTGCCTTTGGCCTGACTTTTCTCTTCGAATGCCTCAGAGCTCAGCAATCCATCTTGTTTCCTGTCTTCATTATCTACAATCACATCTTTGGTGAGTTTTCCCAGTCTCATGACCTGCATTACCAATGCCATGCGAATGTCTTCCAAATTACTTCTATCTCCACTGACATCTCTCCCCTAAATCCTAGATGCATTAAGTCCAGCTCTCCATTACATGATTTGGTAGCCCTCTCAAATCTGAGAGAGATTTTAGTCAAGACTAGAATATTGGTCTTGTATATCACCAAAGACAAAAATAAATTTCACTGGCCATCTCTTCCTCTAAGTTAACAATAACTTCTAGTTCCTAAGACCAAAGACCTTGGATTGGTCCTTTATTTTGTCCTTTCGTTCAGCTGCCCCAAGTGCTTCTTCATCTATCTTTTTGTCCTTATGCAACATCGATGTTTTTCCAAATGCTGACCACTTTTTATGTTGTACTCTGTATCCCTGATGCCTGAGCAATCACCAGCTAAATTTCTGAGTATCTGTAGTCTTCTACTAAAGCAATGTTTCCTCTACTTTCATAATCTAGTCTTAGTTCATCAGATGGATGCTCAAAGAATCCAAGTAAATGGTCTTTCAATCTGGATGAGACATTGTCTTTCTACTCAATCCCAGGATGACATCTCCTTTGGTGCACAGGAGAAAACTCTTTGCAGTGCCTTCCTTGGTGGTTGTCATACCAACAGGCACTATCTGGCTAAATCTCCAATGGGTCCCCAAAGTTGATGGATCAGAACGAATTTTCAATATACCACTACTAACTCACTTTCCACTGTAAAAACCAGTAGATTAGTTCCTGCCAATTAATTTAGTTTGCTCTGAAACAGACTGGAGATGACTAACAGAAACTTTTAGTTTTTGTAGAGATACAAATGAGATCTCATTATGTAAACCCACGTTAGCGTCAAATTTAAATTCTTCCAACCTCAGCATCCCTAGCACTTAGATGCGCTTCCATACCTGATGTAAATAGACAAAAGTCCACTGAAGCATTTGGGCATTCATGCTTGGATTGCTGGCAAAGTTTTGTTTTGTTTTTTTCTATGTCCTTAAGATCATAGAGTATACTGAAGTTTTCATTTTTCTACTTCTATGACATCACTTAATGGTTTTAGACCTAACATCAAGATACTAATTTTAATTGACTTCTTAAACATTCTACCCCATGTGTTTTCTTTTTTTTATTTAAAATACAATTTCACCATTCTTCCTTTCTCTCCTCACTCCTGTGCCTCCAATGTCCAAACACCCCTCCCAAATTTTTGGCCTGTACTTTTTTAATAATTGTTGTTGCATACACATATAATAAATAAGTATATAAATGTAGTCTACTGAATCTATTAGGTATTGCCTGCATGTAAATATTTTTTGGTTAACCACTTTGTATTAGATCACCAATCAGGGAGCTCATTCCATGGAAAGTTGAATTCTCCCTTCCTCAGCTGTTGTTAATTGCCTTAGCTCTTCATCTAGGAATTGAGGCTCATTTATATTTTCCCATCTACTGCAGGATGACAATGGATGTTGGGACTTCTGCTATAAAGTCTTGTTTGGGCAGCCATGTTGTTCCTGTTTCGTGGGTGTAGCTTTCTCATCACAGTTAGAACTCACAACCTCACAGTATACTCCTAGAAAGATCTCCATAAAGGGGCAAGTAAATCCTACTCAATATTTACTCGGTATTTCAAGATTTCACATATTTAAGTTTTGTCATTTTAGTTTTTATATTTTATTTAGATTTTTGTATTTCTATTATTTTATCTTTATTTTTTAATTTGAATATTTACTCAGTATTTTAAGATTTTAAGAAAGATCAGATCATCTTCTCAAGTGAAACAAACCAGACAAATATAATGCTTTATTTTATTTGTAGATCTAAGACTTGTTATAGACTATATAAAAATTCTTATATAGTCAATGGAAGCAGATGGGAAATTGGGGGAATGGAATGAGATTGGTAGGGGAGAAAGATAAAGTGGAGACAGATGTGGATCTTGATCATGGGCAAAGTATGTGATATACTTGAAAGGAATTGTCTGTGTGAAACTCAACACAATTCACGGTGAATATCCACCAGTAAACATTTTTTTTTTTAAAGAAGGAAGCATATCTTTAAACAGAAAACAATCTTTAAGGACCTCATTTTTCTTGTTCTCAGTCCCAATTGCTTCTGCAAATATGAAGGGTGGCCCTGTGTTTTCATTTAATTCTATCATCTCCAAACTCTCTACACCGTGTTATCTTCACTCTGTCAATTGCTTCTGTCTTCTCTGCTTTTTTAGTATATGAAAAACATCAGTACCTTTGGATTGCACACTTCTGTTTCTGCTATGCCAATTATTTGACATCTGAAATCCGAAGGAAATAGTTGGTGCTAGCCCAGTGAATAAGAACTTTACCCAAGAGAAGGAATATCATAAATGTCTAAACTCATAAACAATTCTTTTATTCCTCTTGGCTGGATAGCAAGTTATGTGGAGAGAGGAATTTCCGTGGATTCTAACAGTCCTGAATTGGTTCTTATAAGCTGAAGAGACAACTAAAGTAAAAAAAAAAAGTAAATCCAACTGTAAATGATTATGTAGATTACCCAATATGGACAACATATTAGGTTTGATGAGCAGGTAAGATTATGATGAGTAAATGAGATAAATCTAAATTTTCTGAACTTCTTATAGGGAATGCTGAAGGTGCCTGAGTTATGCTGCATCTTAGTGTCCTCAGTAAGTGGTGCTGCAGTGACTTGACCATTTGTGTGACATGCTTCAGCCCTTGCTCCAATCCCACACCTGCTCCTTTCCTCCTCCAGGAAACCGAGACATCAAGGAACCGGCTGGTATATGGCAATTGTATCCCTGAGCTGCCGGTGCCCAAAGCTTGGACATCATTTTCAAATATCCTCTTTCTTTCATAATCCTTATCAAATCAGGAGACAATCCTGACTTCTTTCCAATGGAAGCATACCTAGAATCTAGTCATTTCTCTTATCTCCTCAACTGCCATAAGATGCAACCACAGTCCTCTTCTGCTGGATTCTTGCCATGGTTTTCTAAGTAGGCCTTCCTGGACTCCCGTGTGCTTCTGTTCACCTGCCCTCCTCTCCCTCACACAGCCTTTATAGCCTTCTCATAATTCTTAGGTTATATTGATTATGTCTGCATCACTGGGCTACGAGCAAGCCCTTCTCTCAGTCTAGAGGCACCCCTCTGTTTAACACTTAGTTACATCTCCCACTTCGTTTTTTTTTTTTGTTTGTTTGTTTTTTTTTTTTTTTTTTTTTTTTTTTTATGGTGGCACAGTCTTTTAATCCCAGGACTTGGGAGGCAGAGGCAGAGGCAGAGGCAGGAGGATTTCTGTAAGTGCAAGGCCATCCTGGTCTACAGAGCTAGTTCCAGGACAGCCATGGCTAGAAAAAGAAGCCCTGTCCCAAAAAACAAACAAACAAAACCAAAACAAACAGACCCTCAAGGGCCTCCGTTCCCCTCCAGCCTTCAGATTTTCCATGAACCGCTCTGGATTGTCTCCACTTGTTTTTTTTTTTGTTTGTTTGTTTTGTTTTGTTTTGTTTTGTTTTGTTTTTGTTTTTGTTTTTTTGTTTGTTTTGTTTTGTTTTGTTTTTTGTTGTTTTTTTTAAATCTAAAGATGTTTAATTTTATTCATTCATACATGATAACAACATACCAGGTTTTCTTTTTGTTTCCTATTTTCCTAAAACATTTATTACTATTAACAGTTCATGGTGTGCACCCAAGTGCCCCCTTCCCCCCACTTTCCCTCAACTCCAATGTGGGCAATTCAAAATTCTCAGGTTCCTACAGAGACTTCCTTTGATAACCATCCCTCATTGGGTCCTTCACTAGACTTTAGAATCACCTAGAAGACACAGATTTACTTGTGTCTGTGAAGATTTTTCTAGAGACTTTTAATGAGGACACACAAGGCTGTTTCCCAGTGTAGGCAATGACATCCCATAGGCTAAATAAAAAAAAGGATAATAAAATTTATCTCAATTTATCTCTATGCTGCCTATGGATTCTCCACTTGTTTTTTATTGGATATATTCTTTATTTACATTTCAGATGACTTCATCTTTCCTAGCGCCCCACCCCCAAAGGTCCCATATGCCCTTTTCCCTTCCCCTGTTCCCCCATCCACCCCTTCCCACTTCCCTGTTCTGGTATTCCCCTACACTGATGCATTGGCCTTTCTAGAACCAGGATCCACTCCTTCCTTCTCCTCGGACATCATTTGGTATGTGGATTGTATCTTGGGTATTCCAAGATTCTAAGCTAATATCCACTTATCAGTGAGTGTATACCATGGGTATTCTTTTGAGGCTGGGTTACCTCACTTAGTATGATGTTCTCCAGCTCCATCCATTTGCCTAAGAATTTCATAAATTCATTGTTTCTAATGGCTGAATAGTACTCCATTGTGTATATATACCACATTTTTTGTATCCATTCCTTCGTTGAGGGACATCTGGGTTCTTTCCAGCTTCTGGCTATTATAAATAGGGCTGCTATGAACATAGTGGAACATGTATCCTTATTACATGCTGGGGAATCCTCCCACTTCTTAGAAGCCTCCATCCTAATGCCTCCTTTTTAAGATCTTTCCTGACTATTCTCCATGTAATAGCAATGTGTCTGGGTCACCACTCTTGGTCCCGTGGCTGCTTTCTGTGTTCTAGGGCACTTTGCATGGTCTTACAAGTTGCAGGTTTACTGATAGCTATTTTTCCCTCTATCTCTCTGCTTTTATTTTTCTTTCTTTCTTTTCTCCCTCTCTTTCTTTTTTTGACAATGTCGGACATGTATGCAATGTTTCTTGAACATATCACCACCCAACATCCCAGCACCAGTTTCCCTTGGTGGGAAGGGAAGCTCTGTAGACCAGGATGGCCTTGCACTTACAGAGATCCCCCTGCCTCTGCCTCTGCCTCCCAAGTCCTGGGATTAAAAAACTGTGCCACCATAAAAAAAAAGAAGAAGTGGGAGATGTAACCACGTGTTAAACAGAAGGGTGCCTCTAGACTGAGAGAAGGGCTTGCTCATAGCCCAGTGATGCAGACATAATCAATATAACCTAAAAATTATGAGAAGGCTATAAAGGCTGTGTGAGGGAGAGGAGGGCAGGTGAACAGAAGCACACGGGAGTCCAGGAAAGCCTACTTAGAAAACCATGGCAAGAACCCAGCAGAAGAGGACTGTGGTTGCATCTTATGGCAGTTGAGGAGATATGAGAAATGACTGGATTCTAGGTATGTTTCCATTGGAAAGAAGTCAGGATTGTCTCCTGATTTGATAAGGATTATGAAAGAAAGAGGATATTTGAAAATGATGTCCAAGCTTTGGGCGCTGGCAGCTCAAGGATACAATTGCCATATACCAATCACATATCCCTTCAAACTTCCCTTACACCTCCACTTGTTTATTGATTTCCTTACTTACTTATCATCCACTAAGCTAAATCACTGCTAGATTTCCCTTTTGTTCTTCCATGTGTACTCTTCACCTTTCTGCACTTTCGTCTCTGTCCTGGGAAGCTCCCTGGTGTGAGCTATGCCATATGGAATTCCAGCATTTGAGCCCTCCGGACTGAGCTGGGCTCATCCAATGATTGGTACCTTGATACCTCCAGGAGAGGAGAGTGCAAGGTCGAATTTAGTGCTTGTCTGCTCCTTGATGTGGCTTGTTTCTCCCCCTGTGACCACAGCTCCTGTTGGGTAGCACAGTTCCATAGCCCTTTCCCACTGGGTTTCAGAGAATAGCTTCTTCCCCAGATCCTTGAAGCCTGGGGAGGGGGAGGGAGGTAATAGCTCTCCACTGTGGTTAGATCTGGGATACTTCAGTATCACCTGACAGTTTTCTTTAATTTTGTGTAAAACTGATATTAGTTCCTGACACACCACTCAAATCACTTACTCTGCTAGAATGACCTATTGTTTTCTACAGACATCTATCCATTCTTTTTATGTCTTTTATTTTGCATATCAATACACCCACTTCTAACCACCCCCACCTCAAACACACACAGATAATCCTTCATGGCTTTTGCGACTAGAATAACACTGCAGTGTAGTAGACACTTGACAATCTGTTGAATGAGTGACTGATTAATGCACAAATGAACCCTTCTTTACCTTTCCAATGACTCCATGAATTAGGACTTGTTGCCTCCACTCTGCAGATGAGGATTCTGAGACTCAAAGAGAGGTAATGTAGCCAAAATGATTCAGCCAGCCCAAGACCCAGCTGACTGGAATCTCGGCTTAGCATTTGCATTTCTGCTGTGCACTAGGGTTTCCATATATCACACAATGGCTTTCCTATTTCTAATAAGTGAAAGGTTTTTATTTTATCTTCCTTGTTTTATGGTATTGGATTATGTCTCAAAGTTTACGAATTCTTTAGCTGCCGCGACAGTTAAAAGCATTTGTAGAAAAAGACCCCAGATTAGCTTTACCAAACAGTAGATGGGCTTATGACTTATCAACTAGTAAAACAAAAAAAAAATTATTTTTTGAACCTAGCACATATACTAAACCAAATCCACATGTGAGTATTCTTAGTTGTTAAGGCTGTTTCTCAAGCAGGCTACTAGACTGCTTTAACAACTTTGCATTAAGTCATCAATCAGAGCAGGGTGAGGTCAGAGGAATGGCTGTTCTGGAGTTTGCTCACAAGAAGTGCTTCTGATCCAAAGGAGTTCCTGATGTAAGGCAGAGAGGAATCCAGTTCCCAGGCTGAAAGCCAGGGCTCCAGCCCAGCTTGATGGCAGAAGAGCAGCCTCCAGGGACCAGACCGAGATCTGGATTTCTCTGAAAATCAAGCATCCTACCTCTGTGTTCAAGAACTTCTGTTTTCCGGTTTTATCCTCTTCCATAACTCTGAAGTTATCAGGGTGCCAAGAGGATGCTCATTGGTCAATACTGGCTGAGAGAGGATAATTGAAGATATACTGAAGACAACAAAGCAAACAGGCAGTTACTGTGTATAGACTTCCCAACCAAAAGCAAGGGAGGCATCCTAGGACAAGTAGAGAAAGTTTTAGGTTCAGCTTGTTGCTCTCAGATTATTGGAAAGGGAGCCCTGTATCTCCTGAAGTGTCATATGGGAAGTGAAAAAGTGATATACCCATATCTTCTCCAACATAAAAAGAACTACAGAGGCAGCTGCCAATCAGTTAGCAGCAAATACTGATGGAGTGTATGCCATGCCCCAGACAGTGGGGCATTTTGGAAGGTACAGCACTGGGCTATCTGTGCATCGGCCCTACCCAAGAGGGAAGGAGGCTTACACTCTTCTGGTAAAAACAGAAACTAACTAAATTAGTGTCTTCTCAGTAGCTGAAGGGCTCTGAAAGAGAAATGAGGTGTCTTTGGAGTTTATTTGAGCTCCTCTGTTAAGGAGGGTCAGGAAGTATCCTGAGTGGAAGAATCTGGAAGGCAGAGAAGATGTTGCATGGTATGACTTATGCCTGGTGCATTTATAATTATAAAAGCATAAATGATAAGGGTCTGACAGATGCTACACATGGGGATAACCCTTGACATATAATAAATAAATCATACCCCATATTTGTAGCCTAAGAATATTTTTAATAAAGCTTTAAGCTGGATGAAATCCACTAAAGATTATTCTACTCTATATGTAATGATCATCTAGGGTTTCAAACAGACAGGAAAGATGGCCAATCAAAAATGGCTAGGAAGCATAGGCTCATTGGGGGAAAAGACACCTCTTTTATTCCTTAGTATTTCAGAGATCCATACCTCTATTTGACCTCTCTGTGTGGTTCCTCCAGCAAAGTTACTGGATTTTTTGCACATGAATGAAGTTTTCCATGTAGTGTAGAATACATGCAACCAGACCTTTATTAAGCTTAGAATCCGAAGGGTGGCTCTCACTACAGGTGCCTCTTGTTGGTGCAAGTGAGTCCCAAGGCTGAGGCCTCAGTGTAGGAGGGGACAATCAGGAGATGGAGTTCACTGGATGTCATTCTTGGAAATTAGCTATCACTCTCAGTGTTTTAATAAGAACTGAATAATGCAGCGGGGGGCATAGGGAGGATCTATATGATTTTGAGAGGTTGGTTAGAGCATGTGTAAATCTTGTTGAAAGAACTGGATTCAGTTAAAGTGAGAAGGGACATGTCTTCAAAGAGAAGGAGACAGGAGACCGGAATCAGGTTAAGCCTAGAGCCCAGCTACCACCAAGGTTTTCAGTTATATAAGCCAGCCAATTCCCTCTTTCCCTTTGCTTGTTTGAGCTGACATTTTTTTTAAATCTTTGAATCAAGAGGCCTGAGTAATAACGGGGAGGTGGCAAAGCACACTGCCCAGGAGAGGACGGCTCTGGGGTGACCTCACCACCGAATGCAAAGCCGGTTGGAAACAACCTGTTCTGTACAAATGCTGAGAGTTATGATTATACCTGATGTGCAGGCTGCACACTCACTCTGGGTATGAGCCTGTCCCTGACATCAGAAAGAGAAAGGTCTGTGGGTGGATGTTCCTAATGGCTGCAGCAAGCCCTTTCCACATGCATAATTAACAGTGACAGCCAACCATTGCTCCATCCTTCGGCAGTAATTGGTCAGACATTGTAAAGATCTCTAAAATGTAAAATTTCAAGTGTCGGCGTCCACTGGCTACAATTCCAGCTTTCTGAATCCTGCATTAGCACTGCCCTCAGGATCCTCACATTATTAATTTGACTCACAGACTCCCTAAGACATTTCATGCAGAGTCTTTGAAACAGTCCCTGCTCAGAACCTATTAAAATCCCAATACGTATTAATTTTTACTTTTGTAACTGCCAGGGTTGCCTTGTCTTGTTTCTAGAATTCCAAAGTATATTAGTAAATGTGGTCAAAGGAAAAAAATATGTTGCTAGGCTCTTTCCAGAGGTCTAAGATGATACGAAGAGCTACATCAAGTGGAAAGGGTTTGTGTGGGACCCCTTTCCACCAAGTTGAAAGCAGTCATGGTGAGGATTTTAGTCCTAAAGTCTTTGATGGTCACAGAATACGGTGGTTGTATGTTGTTCCTTCCTGAGTGATGATATTAAATCTCCAGGGCATAGGCAGTGCTCTGGGATCCTAAGATGGTTGGAAGGCCAGTCAGTCCCCCTCCCCCACTCCCCATCTCATCTCTTCCTTCCTGCCCCTTAGGTGTGCAGTGTGTCATGCTGCCCTTGCTTTGTGACCTTCACAGGTGTCACCATCCACGGAGTCATATCACCTTTACCATACACAAAATTCAGCACAGGCTTTATTTTGTCCTCCACGAGGGCATCCATGGCCAGCAGTCTGTGTCTGCTTGGGTTTCTGCTGCTATGCTATCACTCCAGTCCTTCCCTTCAGAGCTCTGTTAGCAGTCTGTTAGTATGTTTCATCCTTTTAATAACCATGTACTTTTTCTGAATGGACGCATCTTGTCAGTGGAACACAAGGGATTTGGGTTATCTTTTATCTAGAGGGTCCTAGTGCAGGGCCTGAACACAGTGTGTGCTTAGCTAATACTGGGTAAGTAATGGAACAAAGGATGCTATCTACACCCTAGGGACTAATCCACTCCCCCCTTTTTCCCAGACAGCTAGATTGTCTCAGTGAATTCGCTTTTCTACAGTGGTGGGAAATAATTCATGATACTAAAGGGGAGTGGCCTATTGTTCTTGGTCTAGCTCCTAAGTCAATAGTCTTTTAAGGACCAATTTCTGTTAAAATGTTTCTTTCCATAAAGGATGGTTTTCTCTAGAGGAGCAGATGTCATTTTTAAGCGACTGCCCACTCCACTCGACATGTGCTTCCTTCCTAAAGAGGAACTGTGAATGAAACAATAGACACAGGTTAAAACATAACAGCTATTAAGCTTCTAGTGTATGCTCTCTTCAGTTTCTTTTCAGGAGACAGCAGGTTTTGGTGAGGATGTGGAGAAAGGAACACTCTGCCAATGCTGGTGGGAATGCAAGTTGGTACAACCACTCTGGAAATCAGTCTGGCAGTTCCTCAGAAAACTAGGCATGACACTTCTGGAGGACCATGCTATACTACTCCTGGGCATATACCCAGAGGAGTCCCTGGCATGCAATAAGGACACATGCTCCACTATGTTCATAGCAGCCTTATTTATAATAGCCAGAAGCTGGAAAGAACCCAGTGTCCCTCAATGGATAAATGGATACAGAAAATGTGGTATATTTGCACAATGGAATACTACTTAGCAATTAAAAACAACGAATTCATGACATTCTTAGGCAAATGGTTGGAACTGAAAAATATCATCCTAAGTGTGGTAACTCATTCACAAAAGAACACACATGGAATGCAGTTACTGATAAGTAGGTATTAGCCCAGAAGCTCTGAATACCCAAGACACAACTTACATATCAAATCATTCCTAAGAAGAAGGAAGGAGAGGACTCTGGTCCTGGAAAGGCTTGATGCAGCATTGTAGGGGATTACGAGGACTGAGAAGTGGGAGGGAGTTGACTGGGGAATGGGCAGAGGGAAAAGGGCTTAAGGTACTTATGGGGAGAGGGGAACTGGGAAAGGGAAAATCATCTGGAATGTAAACAAAGAAAATAGAAAGTAAAAAATAAATAAAACATAACAGCTGAGTAACTGGGGACTGTGTGGGCTTGTTTATCTTCTCTTAGCTATTCACTACAAGTAGAAGGAGTAAATGACAATGTTTCAAAGAATGGTTCAAATTCCACTATGTGGAACCTTAGGTAAATGGACTTACCCTCCATTTTCTTAACTACAAAGTGGGGGTAATTATTTCCTTGAGTTGTCCAGCAGATTAAATCAGACACTAGCCACAAGAAGCATTCAGTGTCAGCCACACAATAAGGGCAGAGAAAGTTACATTACAGTTTTTTTTTTCTTCAGAGAATATCTTTACTATATCTGACCAAAAATGTTGTTGAGGTGGTGAAAGAGAGTTAATTGATGGTCTTATAAGGTGAAAGATACCTCCTTCCCATATATCAAGGTTTTCTACAGCCAAGCTGGGTTTGTTATTAGCTGCACTGGCCAGTGGCCTTCTGATTCCCTATATCCTGATATCCTGAGCTCTTCTAAGACCTCATAACTGCATATTTCTTCTGCTGTCTAGCTAATAGAAACCTTTTGTTGTGATGATGCAAATCATCCTGTTTTGTAGACAAACACTGCTTACTTCCCAATTTGATGGATGTGTTGTGGAGGAGAGTTTCTAGTTGCAGTCAGAGAAATCGGAGGCTGAATTCTAATCTACCATTTAGTATTCAGGTGAACCTGGATGTGTTACTATGTCTCCATCATACGAGTCCCACAAAAGATTAAAAGTGGCTTCTGTGGGTCGGAAAAGTTGCAGCAAGCTAATGTAGATGCAGTGTCCAATGGTTTTGTCTGGACTCAAGTGCTATTAGTGGAACCAGTAACTTTTTCTCTACCTGCTGATGATTTGGGTCATTTTCTCTCCATCCATCTACCCATCTATCCTCTAGTCAAACAACAAAGTCAATTCTAAATATCCACTTTGAATTATGGGCCATGGACCATGCTAGAAACAGGGAGAGGAGAAACAGAAAAGGTGCAGCTTAGCAGAGATCAGTCAAGGAAACAGCTGTTCACACGTGGATTCTAACAACATGGTGCTAAGGACGGTACAGGGCTCAGGATGAGAACAGCTCCAGAGAGAACATAGGATGATGGTGACAGGGTGACAGGGCTTGGCTGCTGAGCTCAGGTCTGAAAAATGAAATGGAAAGAAAGGGGACGATAAAAAACTAAGCCTTGACAGATGGGTGGCAGGCGGCGCTAACAGGGACACAACCTTGGCAATGCTACAGACATTTTTCTGAAGGAAAAAAAAAAGAGTATTTCTGTTTAGTAATTGCCCCATTGTAAACTAGCTAGGGGAGGAATTTGTGTTCTGACTAAATAAAGCTATGATAACTGGAGGTTTTGTTTGCCAGTTTGTATACTTTGACAAAAGCAAGATGGACTACTTATGAAGGCCATCTAGAAAAGTCTGAAACATTAGCAGTTAAATTATACATCTTTTTTTTTTAAAAAAAATATTTTTATGTATTAAGTGCCCTGTTTTCATGCATGACAGAAGAGGGCATCAGATCCTGTTACAGATGTTTGTGAGCCACCATGTGGTGGTTGGAAATTGAACTCAAGGCTTCTGGAAAAACAGCCAGTGCTCTTAACCACTAAGACATCTCTCCTCCCCTAGATGTAGACCTTAATTGGTATACCCAGACATGAATTCAGTTACATATTTGCAACACATTATGACTAATCTGAAAGGATGATTTCTTTCTATTGGGTGGTTTTCTTTAGCTGTAAGCAGAAACAGTGTGTTATCAGCAGTGTGTCTGAGTCTGTATGTGTCTCTGTGTATGTATATGTGTCTTTGTGTGTGTATCTCTCTCTTTGTGTGTGTGTGTGTGTGTGTGTGTGTGTGTGTAATTAAACAGAAGTATTCTCCTGTATCCACAACTTAGATTGGAGGAGTCCAGTAACAAGATGTACTGATAACAATTCCAGAGAGAACTCTGTGTGGGCCACACAGTAAAACGCTTCACTGAACATCTAAAGTCTTTTAAATAGGCAAGAATATCTTGTACAAAAAGTGGTCACTGGTGATCTCAATGTCACAAATCAAAGAACAAATAGATGATTGTTCCAGAAGGGGTTGGGGCAGCCCCTCAGAGTTGGTACAGGACACATCTAGACACCAAGTTCTAAGCATAAAGAAAAGGGGCAAGTGTGGGTGGGAGCTGCCTCAGGACACAGCATAGGCAGGCCAAAACAGCAACAACAGATGGCTTTTGGGGGGTTGTTGGTTTGTTTGTTTTTCCAAGGAGTGAGTTTTTAAGGAGAAAAAGGGTGAGTCTATGCTAGGGTGAGTTGGTAAGTCCTGATTGGACATGTTAGCCAAATGATGAATTTTGATTTTTGGTGTTTTGTCTCAGGTATGAGTCAGTGGCCAAATAAGGGACTGGACCTAAGGGGGAAAAGCTAGGAGTGTTATCTAATGGTTTAGCAATAGATAGAAAGGTAAAAGGCAAAACCTGTTGGCACCCTGTTTACCAAGTTGAGGCTTTTCAGAGAGCCCTCCAGTTCTAAGAACATGGTTCTGAATTCAATAATAGCAGCTAATTTGAACTTTATTATAATGCCCACTATGATGATGTGATAAATACATGTTTCGGGAGATGCTTAATTTTTTTTAATGTGTGATGTGTGCCCCTGCATCAATAAGCTGACAACTCTGCCATCCCCATAGAGATGCCCGTAGAAGTACTTTTACAGGAAGCAATGAACCATTCAGAAGATGCCTTGCTTTCACAGAGTGATCATTCTAGTAAGGAGTAGAAACCAATAAGGTGAAGACAATAAACACATAGGATTTATGTGTCTATTTATTTGAATAAATGTATTTGTAAATTTTTCTGCTTTATCAGAAACAAATCAGGAAAAGGGAATCCAGAGTGCCAGGAGCATCAGGTGAAGTCTGCAGTTACAATGTTACTTGATAGAGACTTTACTGAGAAAGAGCCGTTTGAACACAGATAATGGCAGAGATGTAGACACCAGAAAAAGCATTTCAGGGCACGAGCAGTCCCAGCACTGTGAGAGAAATACAGCAAACAAAGTCTGAGCAGGGGGAGATGCAGTCTGGAAAATAACGAAATAATAGAGGGGCAGCAGATCATTATCATTTCTAAATGTGGGTTTCAAAGAAAGGGCCATGGATTTGGCATATTTTAAAAGATAGCTGTGGTCTCTGCATTATTTTAATGGGTGGTGAAGGATAACATGAAGTCAGGAATACCAAAGGTCTCTACAATCATCCAGCAATCTACCTGATGGTGATGGAGCAAGAACAGCAGACGGATGACTGAAGGGCCCAGAAGTCTGGGTGGTTTGGAAACACTGTCAAGGCAATTTGGTGGTGCATTACAACAGCTGTTGGAGGAAAAGGAGGTGGGACTCTATGGTGTTAAAGCTAACTCTGGGGTGTTATACTGAGTTGTTGGAATGGAGACACCCTCAAGTAAAGCATGAAAATGTGTGAGTAGGAGAGACTTCACTCATGTGAGTAGTTTGGATTTGAGGCAGCACAAGCTGGAAATGCCTACTAGAATTTTAATAAAGTTTTAATAAAGTACTGCGGGTGTTTACTTGCTTGCTTGTTTTTGTTTTGTGAGACAAGATCTCATGTGGCCCATGTTGCCTTCAAATCCATTATATAACAGAGAACAACCTTGAGTCTCGGCTGCGCCCACCTCCCTAGTGCCTGGGTTCAAGTCAGACTGCCATGCTCTGTGCGGTACAGGAGATCTAAACAGGCCTCTGCACTTGCTCTTTAAGTATTCTGCCAGCTCTCTGCAATGTTTTCATTGTCCACGCATGGACCCATTCAGATTGAAATCCCTGTTTATAGGGTGGATGGGTTGACAGTTGGTGGGATCATGGGATAGCATATGGCTTGTAGAAGGTTCTTGGGCTATTGGGGTCTAAGGTACTTCTGACGTGAAACTTTGGTGGTCTTCCCAAGAGGATTGTTATAAAAACCCACAATTTTCACCCATCCCAGCTCTCACTGCTTCTGGTTAGAGATACAAGCACTTGCATTGCTCCTCCAATGTTTCCACCATATCTCTGATGCCCCAACAAGACTCAGCCAAGGAATAGCCCTCATCATAGATCTGTGCTATGCCATGTTGATGTTAAGCCTCCAGAACTAGAAGGTAAATAAACCACCCTCTTCTAAACTTAGATACCTTGAGTATTTATTGTAGAAATGCAAAATGTGGATCAGTGGTTTCAAGAAAGGTTCAGTAAAGGGTTAAAAAATGAGTATCTTTGGCAAAAAGCTGGCACTTAAGGTTTCGTATTGAGACGATTGACGAACAGAGAGGGAAAAGGATAAAGGATCTATATCAGAGATTCCTGTGTGTCAGTTACCCACTGCTGCTGTAACAAGTTACCACAAACTTCCACGGCTAACATAACATAAATGGAAACTGTAGAGTGCTGTGTGCCAGGAGTCTGAACTGGGTCTCAATGAACCACAGTCAAAGTGGAGACATCACTGTGCTCCTCTCTGGAGGTGCCAAGGGAGATTGTTTTGATTTGTTCATTTGTTGTTGTTATTGTTGTTGTTGTTGTTGACTGGTTCTTCTCTATCTTTGCATGTCTTGGTTGGATGTCCCCTCCTCTTTTGAAAATAGCAACAGCCACTAAAGGTTAATCACAAGGTCTCAACCCTTCCAGACTCTTTCTCTTCTCTTTCAGCATTTTGATAGCCCTTTATAAATCCCATCTTTATAAACCAATTCAGGAGACTTCATGCAATCACATAAGCCGAGTTCTTTCCATGTAGAACATATTCATTGATACCAGGTATTAATACATATACACTAAGATTTTTTTTGTGAGGGGGACAGTCTGTTCAGAATATTATAGAAGGCTATTAATAACACAGAATGATGAGTTCCACTTGGACCTGCTTTCTGAATATTCAAGTTTAGGAATCTATCGTAAACAAGGCTTCAAGGTGAATGTACCACAGTGGCTTAGTGATAGAACAGGTACTGATGAAAGGGGATGAGAGTGAGCATCTGCTCCCTCCTCATTAAGACCTTGATCTCTGTTGAGTGAAGGTGAAATTGGGTAGAGTCAGCAAAGTCACACTCTCAGAGTTATAACTCCTAATCATCCATGTTACAAGGCCATATGAGGAGTTCTCAGACAGGAAGCCGTGTTAGAGTTCAACCAGGAAGACCAAACTGGAATGTGGTAGATGCTCCCTGATTCTTCCTCAGAGCAGAACAAAGGGAGAAGCTGCATGAGGCATCATCAATGTTGGCTCACAACCCTGGTCATGCTGTATTGAACAGACTTGATATTTCACCACCTACTATTGCTAACAGGCAGGGGCTATAGGAGTTGGTATTTCTGTTCATAAACTTGAGAAAAGATCCTAAGCATTGTGATATGAATTTAAAACTACACTGAAATAAAATAAAAATACCATGACAAGTAAAACTGTTTCTGAATTTTTTTGCAGGATATATATGTAGATGTGACAGAGCTGATCACAGAAAATATGCCTCTAAAATTATCATTGGCACCAAAGCCAAAAATACCTTTTAGAACATCTTCCTTAGTGGATCTTACCATCAGTGCACTTCTCAGAATCTTTTTTTTTTTTGGAGGGGGGTAGTAGCAATTGGGAGATATCCAAATATTTTACACCTTATCTATGGTATACAGGCTTTCATATTTGAATCACTGATTTGAATAGGAAATCTCAAAAACTGCCCTTCCTAGTGTCCTAGGAAAATGCTAGATATGATCACTTACATAAATCTGTGATCAGAAAAATTCCTGAATGAGAGTAGTTAAACATGAAGTATTACTTCTCTTGGTACTGGCTGGAACCAAGAACTGGGATGTCTGTTGGAAAGAAGCCAGGCTGATTCAAGATGGCAGCCACTTTCTGTCAGGGCCATTTGAATCATGGTTGTGAGATGTAGTCTGGAATGTTACTCCAAGGTTATTTCTCAAACTATTCTATGTAATCTGAACTTCAAATAATTCTTAATAACTTTTGTTTAAATTAACATCACATTCTGTGTAAAAATAGCTTTTATTGGCCTAATGTAATTGTCATCTGTGAGGCTTACTGCCTCTGTTGGCTAACCTAGGCCTAGTCACATAAACTTCTAGCCTCTGTACAATCTAATCTAGGTCTAGAATATTTTCAGCCTCTGAGACTTACTGCTGAATAAACTCACCCTTTCTTGTTCTTTCTTAACTCTGGCTGATTGTTTTAACTCAGTTTTTCTGATTCAAACTCCTCTCCAAGCTGACTGACTCAATCTGGCTTCTCTCTTGGTTTCTAATTTTTGCTCTCTTTGGCTTCAAACTAACTCTGGCAATCTGTTCTAATCTTCTGGCTCTTTCTCATTCTCTGGCTTGTTTGTCTTCAGTGATGTCTAGCATGTTCTCTCTTCAACCTGTCTCTATAAAACTCTCCGGGTACAACTGCCTCCTTTCTCTCTGCACTAACCTTCAAGTATCTTCCCTTTCCTCTCTCTTCTGAGAGCTGAACATATCCTATGCTTTCAAATCTTTTTCTGATTCATCACTTTGTCTGCCACTCAGTTAGAAATCACTTTCAAACATCGGTGCTTCATCTACAAACTAACTTTATTTCCACTGTTTGGGATTAAAGGCATATACATGTGTATTTGTATTCCAACCAGAGATATTAAAGGTGTATGCTAAGGGCTAAGCCATGCCACTACTAGAAACAGTTTTTTGAGTAAATAATACAATCTCAACTTTCAGGATGGAATCAAATATCCTGTAACAATTCTGTGTTCCATAACAAAGAATTCTGAGAGGCAGATACATAAAACCCTCAGTAAAAAGCACCCTTCACATTTGTGTCTATATTATGGTATATATTTATTTCATTATTATTTTCATGACTAAGTAGGCACTCTACATTTTTGAGAGGAAGACATATACAGATGTAGTACTATAGGATTGGAGTTTTGCAAAATGGTAACTCCACAACACATCTGTTCTATCTTTAAGCAGCTAGAACTAGTATTATTGCCATTACTGAACCATCCTGGAAAGCTAATTTAAAGCTAAGATGATTATATATTCATCATCATTGATGTATTTTAATCTTTATTCTTTTATATTAAAAACTTTATGTAAACATCTTTTTTCTTTTCCTATGAAACATGAGATTTCACTAAAATTCTATTTTCCTCCTGTCTTTAGAGGTTTTAGAAATATTCTTTTTTTTTAAAGATTTATTTATTATTATATGTAAGTACACTGTAGCTCTCTTTAGACACACTAGAAGAGGGTGTTGGATCTCATTACAGATGGTTGTGAGCCACTGTATGGTTGTTTGAATTTGAACTCAGGACCTTTGGAAGAGCAGTCAGTTCTCTAAACCACTGAGCCATTTCACCAGCCCTGAGAAATATTCTTTATAAAAGAAGGAATTCTTGATTGTGACAGATCCAATGAGTGCATTGTCATAGTTTTGAATGGCTCATTGTGGAAGAACATTGTTTCATAGTCTTTCCCCTTTGCTACCTGAACAAAAATTGTGTAACAATAACAATATGTGCTGCCTAAGAGTGTACAAATTAAATATGTCCACACAAGAAGCAATACTCACCATTTAGTGGAGACAGAAAACTGCCGTTTTCAATAATAAACTAACACCCACTTTGAATCAAGCATAAAGTAATTCTATCAAAGACCATAGCATGCCAGTTTTCTGGAGTTCTATGCACAACATTTTTAGAAATTCAAGCGATTTCACAGGGAAATACAAAAACATTTACTGAACACAGTTATTAAGTATAACTTTTTTGTTTTGTTTGTTTGAGACAGGTTTCTCTGGGCATCCCTGGATGCCCTGGAACTTGCTTGGTAGACCAGGCTGGCCTCAAACTCAGAGATCCTCCTGCTTCTGCTTCCTGACTCCAGGGATTAATGGCATGAGCCACCACTACCCAGGGTTAGTGTAACTTTAAATTAAAGGAAAATACAAATCAGTAATGTTTTATCTAGTTCAGCCAACTATCCAAGATACATAAGATATATAACAGAAAGATTTCTCAGTTTTGGAGAGTAGAAAGTTTACCATAAAAGTGGCAACAGATTCTTTAAGGATAGCCTCTCTGCTTTGTAGAGAACTATCTCCTGCATCTGTCTCCTTGGTCTCAGTAAAACCATTATTTCACCATAGAGAATCCTCTCCAGCTTTCCCTAAATAATCCTACCTTCTAGTCCCCACCCAACCACATTGAGTGTTTAGAGATTTGACGTGTGCATTTTGAGAAAATATAATAATATTCCATCTATAAAAGTCAGAACACAGATAATGAAGCCTAAAGAGGCTTCAAAACTTAAATCAAGCTGTCTTAATCAGTCCTTCAGCTTCACTGTGTATTTACTGAAGCAATGTATTAAATTATATCACATTGGTAAACATGCTCTATAACAAATATCTGATTCTTTATTCCGGTTTCAGATCTCTAAATGAGGTGAATTATCTACTTAACATGCTCCACTAGGCCACCTGCTTCCATGCGAGGATCCAGAACAGAATCAGCTGTTCATCATTCATGTTATTCATCATTCTTTACTGAGTTTTTGTTTTCATCTGATACTTGTTTTTCACTATTTAAACCTCTTAATCGTGTATATTCATTGTATACTGCAATAGGCTTCATAAAAACATTTTTAAATTATATCATGTACTTTACAATACTCAATATGAAAATCTGGGGCCCGTGGCAAGCATCCTCACTATTTTAGATTTTTTTATTAATTAACTCATTTATTTATTTACTTTATATCCTGACTACAATTTTTCTACCTTCTTTTCTTAGTCCTTTCCTCCTCCAACCTCCATCCCAAACTCCTCCATTCCTCTCCAGAAAAGGGGAGGCCTTCCATGGATATCAACCATCCTTGCGATATGCAGTTGTAGTAAGACTAAGGGAATCATCTCCTATTGAAATTAGACAAGTCAGCATTGTAGGAGGAAAGAGTCCCAATGGCAGGCAACAGAGTCAGAGATAGCCCCTGCTCCCACTGTTAGGTATCCCATATAAAGACTAACATACACAACTGTAACATGTATAGAGGGTCTAAGTGAGTCCCATTTAAGCTCCGTGGTTGGTAGTTCAGTTTCAGTGAGCCCTGAAGAGACTAAGTTAGTCGATTTATAGGTTTTCTTGTGGTATCCATGACCCCTCTGGCTCCTACAATCCAATCCTTTCTCCCCCTCTTCTGCAGAATTCTTCAAGCTCTATTTAATGTTTAGATGTGGGTCACTGCATGTTTACATCAGTTTGGAATAAAGCCCCTCTGATGATGGTTCTGTTAGTTCCTGTGTGCAAGTATAGCAGAATATCATTAGTAGTGTCAAGGGTGGACTCCCTCTAAGGGCATTGATCTCAAGCTGGATTACACCCTTGATTTCTGTTCCATCTTTACCCCAGCACATTTATCTTGTAGGTCAAAGGTTTTGTAGCTGGGATGGTGTCCCAATCCCTCCACTGAAGGTCTTACCTAGTTACAAGAGATGGTTGGTTCAGGCTCCCCTATTGATAGAGATCTCTAGGGTCATCCTCATAGATTCCTCAAAGTTTCCATTGCCCAAGGTTTCTAGCTTGTCCCAGAGGTGCCCCGACCTCAGATTTCAGTTGTCTTTTCCAAAACTCTTTTCCCTCTGTCCTCTCCCCATGCTGATCCCTGTTGTTACCATCACCACTCCCACCCCTATAAGACTGTTCCTCCTCTACCCACAATGCCTATTCTATTTCCCTTTCTCAGTGAGATTAATTTGTCTCCCTTTGATCCTTTGTCACTTAGCTTCTTTGGACTTGTGTTTTGTGCCATGGTTATCCTTTACTTTATACCTAGTATCCATTTTTAATTGAGTACATATCGTGTTTGTCTTTCTGGGTCTGTGTTACTTCACCCAGGATGATATTTTCTAGTTCCATCCATTTGCCTGCAAAATATATGACATCACTGTTTTTAACAGCTGAGTATTTTGTTGTGTAAATATACCATGTTTTCTTTATCCATTCTTCAGTTGAGGGACATCTATATTGTATCCAGTATTTGGCTATTACAAATAAAGCTTCTATGAGCATAGTTGAGCAAGTGTCCTTGTGGTATGATAGAACATCCTTTGGGTATATGCTCAGAAGTGATATAGCTGAGTCTTGAGGTAAATCATTCCCCAATTTCCTGAGAAACCTATAAATTGATTTCCACAGTGGCTGTGCAAGTTGCCACTCCCACCAGATCCACATTCTCACCAGCATGAGTTGTTGCTTGGGTTTTTGCACTTAGCTATTCTTAGGGGCAAAAAATGGAATCTCAGAGTTGTTTTGATTTTTCCTGATGTCTAAGAATGTGAAATATTTCTTTAAATGCTTCTTGGCCATTTGAGATTCCTCTGTCAAAGATTATCAGGTTAGGTCTTCAACCCATTTTAAATTGGGTTATTTGGTTCGTTGATGTCTAGTTTCTTGAGGTTTTGGTGTTTTGTTCATTTGTTTGTTTGTTGTTTTGATTTCAATATATATTAGATATCAGCCTTCAGTCAGTTTTGGGGTTGCTGAAGACCTTTCTCCATTGTGTAGACTGTAGTTCATCCTTACAGAAACTTTTCAGTTTCATGGGGTCCCATTTATTAATTTTTTATATTAGTGCCTGAGCTCCTGTTCAGGAAGTTGTCTCCTGTGCCAATGCATTCAAGGTTATTCCCAACTTTCTCTTTTCTCAGGTTCACTATATCTGGTTTTATTTTGAAGTCTTTGATCCACATAGATTTGAGTTTTGTGTAGGGTGAAAAATATGAATCTATTTCCATACATGCACATGCAGACATGCAGTTAGACCACTACCATTTGCTTAAGATGCTTCTTTTTTCCATTTTATAGTTTTGGCTTCTTTGTCAAAACTCACATGTCCATAGATGCATAGATTTAATTCTGGGTCTTCAATGTGATTCCATTGATGTATAGGTTTACAGTAATATCATGCAGTTTTTTTTAAATTTTTATTTTCTATATTCTATGTTTTCATTCCAAAGGCTTTCCCCTTTCCCAGTTCCCCCCCACCATACGTCCCATAATTCCTCTACCCCTCAACTATTCCCCAATCATTCCCCCTCCCCCCACAGTTTCTCTTCAAAACTGGATCCAATCTTTCCAGGCCCAGGGTCCTCTCCTTTCTTCTTCTTGGAATCATTTGACTTGCTAATTGTGCCTTGAGTATTTAGGGCTTCTGGTCACATTAATATCCACTTATCAGTGATTGCATTTCATGTGTATTCTTTTGTGATTGGGTTAGCTCACTCAGGATGATATTTTCCAGGTCTAACCATTTACCTACAAATTGCATGAATTCATTATTTTTAATTGCTGAGTAGTATTCCATTGTATAAATATACCACATTTTCTGTATCCATTCATCCTTTGAGGGATATTTGGGCTCCTTCCAATTTCTGGCTATTATAAACAAGGCTGCTATAAACATAGTGGAGCATGTGTCTTTATTATATGCAGGGGAATCCTCTGGGTATATGCCCAGGAGTGGTATGCCAGGGTCCTCTGGAAGGAACATGCCCAATTTTCTGAGGAACTGCCACACTGATTTCCAGAGCGGTTTTACCATTTTGCAATCCCACCAACAGTGGAGGAGTGTTCCTCTTTCTCCACATCCTCGCCAGCATTTGTTGTCTCTTGAGTTTTTAATCTTAGCCATTCTGACTGGTGTGAGGTGGAATCTCAGGGTTGTTTTGATTTGCATTTCTCTGATGACTAACGATGTTGAACATCTCTTAAGGTGTTTCTCAGCCATCCGAATTTCTTCTGGTGAAAATTCTTTGTTTAGCTCTGTACCCCATTTTTTGATAGGGTTATTTGGTTCTTTGGGGTCTAACTTCTTGAGTTCTTTGTATATATTGGATATTAGCCCTCTGTCGGATGTGGGGTTGGTGAAGATCTTTTCCCACTTTGTTTGTTGTCGTTTTGTCCTTCTGACAGTGTCCTTTACCTTGCAGAAACTTTGTAATTTTAAGAGGTCCCATTTGTCAATTCTTGATCTTAGTGCATAAGCTATTGGTGTTCTGTTCAGGAACTTTCCCCCCTGTGCCTATGTCCTCCAGGGTCTTCCCAAGTTTCTTTCCTAATAGTTTTAGTGTGTCTGGTTTTATGTGGAGGTCCTTGATCCACTTGGAGTTGATCTTAGTGCAAGGAGATAAGAGTGGGTCAATTCGCATTCTTCTGCACGTTGACCTCCAGTTGAACCAGCACCATTTGTTGAAAAGGCTATCTTTTTACCACTGGATGGTTGTGGCTCCTTTATCAAAGATCAAGTGACCATAACTCTGTGGGTTCATTTCTGGGTCTTCAATCCTATTCCATTGATCCACTTGCCTGTTTCTGTACCAATACCATGCAGTTTTTAACACAATTGCTCTGTAGTACTGTTTAAGGTCAGGGATATTGATTCCCCCAGAAGTCCTTTTATTGTTGAGAATAGTTTTAGCTATCCTGGGTTTTTTGTTGCTCCAGATGAATTTGAGAATTGCTCTTTCTAGATCTATAAAGAATTGAATTGGGATTTTGATGGGGATCGCATTGAATCTGTATATTGCTTTTGGTAAGATGGCCATTTTTACTATATTGATTCTGCCAATCCAGAAGCAAGAAATATTTTTCCATCTTCTGAGGTCTTCTTCGATTTCTTTCTTCAAGGACTTGAAGTTCCTGTCATACAGATCTTTCCCTTGTTTGGTTAGAGTTACGCCAAGGTATTTTATGTTGTTTGTGGCTATTGTGAAGGGTGTTATTTCCCTAACTTCTTTCTCAGCCTGCTTGTCCTTTGAGTACAAGAAGGCTACTGATTTGCTTGAGTTAATTTTATAACCAGCCACTTTGCTGAAGTTGTTTATCAGCTGTAGAAGTTCTCTGGTGGAGTTTTTTGGGTCACTTAAGTAAACTATCATATCATCTGCAAATAATGATAGTTTGACTTCTTCCTTTCCAATTTGTATCCCTTTGACATCCTTATGTTGTCTAATTGCTCTCCCTAGAACTTCAAGTACTATATTGAACAGATATGGAGAGAGAGGGCAGCCTTGTCTAGTCCCTGATTTTAGTGGGATTGCTTCAAGTTTCTCTCCATTTATTTTGATGTTGGCTACTGGTTTGCTGTAGATTGCTTTTACTATGTTTAGGTATGGGCCTTGAATTCCTGCTCTTTCCATGACTTTTAGCATGAAAGGATGCTGAATTTTGTCGAATGCTTTTTCAGCATCTAATGAGATGACCATGTGTTTTTTTTCTTTTAGTTTGTTTATGTAGTGGATTGCATTGATGGATTTCCGTATGTTGAACCATCCCTGCATCCCTGGGATGAAGCCTACTTGATCATGGTGAATGATCGTTTTGATGTGCTCTTGGATTCGGTTGGCAAGAATTTTATTTAGTATTTTTGCATCGATATTCATAAGAGAAATTGGCCTGTAGTTCTCTTTCTTTGTTGGATCTTTTTGTGGTTTAGGTATTAGCATAATTGTGGCTTCAAAGAATGAGTTGGGCAGTATCCCTTCTGTCTCTATTTTGTGGAATAGTTTGAAAAGTATTGGTGTTAAGTCGTCTTTGAAGGTCTGGTAGAATTCTGCACTAAAACCATCTGGTCCCGTACTTTTCTTGGTGGGGAGGCTTTCTATAACCCCTTCTATTTCTTTAGGGGTTATGGGACTATTTAGCTGCTCTATTTGATGCTGATGTAATTTTGGTATTTGGTATCTGTCTAGGAAATTGTCCATTTCCTCTAGATTCTCCAGTTGTTTTGAGTATAGACCTTTGTAGTAGGACCTGATGATCTTTTGAATTTCCTCAGTTTCTGTTGCTATGTCTCCCTTTTCATTTCTAATTTTGTTAATTTGGATGCTATCTCTGTGTCCTTTGGTTAGTCTGGCTAGGGGTTTATCTATCTTGTTGATTTTCTCAAAGAACCAACTCCTGGTCTTGTTGATTCTTTGTATGGTTTCTTTGTTTCTATTTGATTGATTTCAGCCCTGAGTTTGATGATTTCTTGTCTTCTACTCCTGCTGGGTGAATTAACTTGTTTTTCTTCCAGGGCTGTAAGGTGTGCCATTAAGCTGCTAGTGTATGCTCGCTCAAGTTTCTTTTTTGATGCACTTAGAGCTATGAGTTTTCCTCTTAGCACTGCTTTCATTGTGTCCCATAGATTTGGGTAGGTTGTACCTTCATTTTCATTGAATTCTAAAAAGTCTTTGATTTCTTTTTTTATTTCTTCCTTGACCAAGGTGTCATTGAGTAGAGTATTGTTCAGTTTCCATGTGTATGTGGGCTTTCTGTTGTTTTTGTTGCTATTGAAGACCACTCTTACTCCATGGTGATCTGATAGGAGGCATGGGATTAGCTCGATCTTCTTGTATTTGTTGACATCTGTCTTGTGACCAATTATATGGTCTATTTTGGAGAAGGTACCATGTGGAGCTGAGAAAAAGGTATATTCTTTAGCTTTAGGATGAAATGTTCTATATATATATATATATATATATATATATATATATATATATATATATATCTGTTAAATCCAATTGGTACAGAGTTTCAATTAGTTTCACTGTGTCCCTGTTTAGTTTCTGCTTTCCTGACCGGTCCATTGAGGAGAGTGGAGTGTTGAAGTCACCCACAATTATTGTGTTCGGTGTAATGTGTGCTTTAAGCTTTAGTAAGGTTTCTTTTACGAATGAGGGTGCCCTTGCATTTGGAGCATAGATGTTCAGTATTGAGAGCTCTTCTTGGTGGATTTTCCCTTTGGCCAGCAAGAAGTGACCTTCTGAGTCTCTTTTGATGATTTTAGGTTGGAAGTCAATTTTATCTGATATTAGAATGGCTACTCCAGCTTGTTTCCTGAGACCATTTGCTTGTAAAATTGTCTTCCAGCCTGTTACTCTAAGGCAGTGTTTGTCTTTAACACTGAGATGTGTTTCCTGTATGCAGCAAAATGTAGGGTCCTCTTTCCGTATCCAGTCTGTTAATCTATGTCTTTTTAATCGGGAATTGAGTCCATTGATGTTAAGAGATATTAAGGAATAGTAATTATTACCTCCAGACATTTTTGAAATTATATTTATTTATTTTATTTATTTTTTATATTCGAGAGGTTACTTTCTTTTGGGTTTGATGAGAGGAGGTTTCTATCTTGCTTCTTCCCGGGTGTAATTTCTGTCTTTGTCTTGGTGTTTTCCCCCTATTATCCTTTGTAGGGCTGGATTTGTGGAAAGATATCGTGCAAATTTGGTTTTGTCATGGAATACCTTGATGTCTCCATCTATGGCGATTGAGAGCTTTGCTGGGTAAAGTAGTTTTGACTGAAGTTTGTGTTCTCTTAGAGTTCGCATTATATCTGCCCAGGATCTTCTAGCTTTCATGGTCTCAGGTGAGAAGTCTGGTGTTATTCTGATAGGTCTTCCTTTATAAGTTACTTGGCCTTTTTCTCTTGCTGCCTTTAATATTCTTTCTTTGTTTAGTACATTTGGAGTTTTGATTATTATGTGACAGGATGTATTTCTGTTCTGATCCCGTCTGTTTGGGGTTCTATATGCTTCTTGTATATTCATGGGCATCTCTCTCTTTAGATTGGGGAAGTTTTCTTCCATAATTTTGTAGAAGATATTTGCTGGCCCTTTAACTTGTAAATCTTCATTCTCGTCTATACCTATAATCCTTAGGTTTGGTCTTCTCATTGTGTCCTGGATTTCCTGGATGTTTTGGGTTACAGCCTTTTTGCATTTAGTATTTTCTTTGACTGTTGTATCAATGGTTCCTATGGTATCTTCGGCTTCTGATATTCTGTCTTCTATCTCTTGTATTATATTGTTGATATTTGCATCTATGGCCCCTGATTTCTTCCCAAGGTTTTCTATCTCCAATGTTGTCTCCCTCTGCGATTTCTTAGTTGTTTCTACTTCTGTTTTTAGTACCTGGATGGATATGCTCAGATCTTTCGCTTGCTTGATTGTGTTTTCATGTATTTCTTTAATAGATTTTTGTGTTTCCTCTTTCATAGCTTCTACTTGTTGGCCCACGTTCTTCTGTATTTCTTTAAATGATTTTTGTCTTTCTTCCTTATTGTCTTCTTCTTTTTGATCCATCTTCTCCTGCATTTCTTGAAGTGATTTTTGTATTTGCCTTGTAAAGGCTTCTAACTTTTGATCCATTTTCTCCTCTATTTCTTTACAAGATTTTTCTATGTGTTCAGCTACCAGCATCCTGACCAGTGATTTTATATCCAAGTCTTGTTTTTCTGGTGTTTTGGGGTATCCAGGGCTTCCTGTTGTTGGTGAACTGGGTTCAGATGCTGTCATGTTGCCTTGATTTCTGTTAGTGACATTCCTTCGTTTACCTTTTGCCATCTGGTTATTTCTGGTGTTAGTTGACCTTGTTGTCAGTGGCTGGTGTTTGAATCTCCTGTGAGGCTGGGCTTACCTGTTGTTTCTCTACTGGTGCCACCCGCTGACTTTGTGCAGGGCCTGAGGTCTCCGGGAAGTGTGGGGGAGTGCAGCACAGCCTCGGCAGGCGCTGCTGGGCCTGCCTAGTAGAGAGAGCCTAGCAGATCCCCCCACACGGTAGCCCCTGATGGAATCTGTCTACCTGTGCCTTTCCAGCTGTGTTCTGGTTGTAATATGGAGGCCTGCCGCTATCGCTGGTCCGGGGTCCTGGGGAGCTGGGTGGCTCCGGCTGCCTTAATTTTTTATATTAGTTACTGAGCTCCTGTTCAGGAAGTTGTTTCCTGTGCCAATGCATTCAAGGTTATTCCCAACTTTCTCTTTTCTCAGGTTCAGTATATCTGGTTTTATTTTGAAGTCTTTGATCCACACAGATTTGAGTTTTGTGTAGGGTGAAAAATATGAATCTATTTCCATACATCTACATGCAGACATGCAGTTAGACGAGCACCATTTGCTTAAGATGCTTTCTTTTTTCCATTTTATGGTTTTGGCTTCTTTGTCAAAAACTCACATGTCCATAGATGTGTGGATTTAATTCTTGGTCTTCAATTTGATTCCATTGATGTATAGGTTTACAGTAATATCATGCAGTTTTTATTATTATTACTTTGTAGGACAGTTTGAAATCAGGGGTGGTGATACCTCCAACAGATATTTTATTATTCAGGATTGTTTTACCTATCCTAGGTTTTGGTTTTTTGTTAGTTTTTTGTTTTGTTTTTTCCTTTTTCATATAAGTTGAGTATATCTCTTTCACTATCTATAAATAATTGTGTTGTTTTTTATGTTAATTGCATTGAATCTGTAGATTGCCATTGGTAAGATGGCCATTTTTACTATGTTAATTCTATAGATTCATGAGCATAGGAGAGTTTTCCATCTTCTGATATCGTCTTCAGTTGCTTTCTTCAAACACTTCAAATTCTTGGCAAACAGGTCTTTCACTGGCTTAGTTAGAGTTACACCAAGGAATTTTATACTATTTGTGAGTATTGTGAAGGGTATTATTTCCTTAATTCCTTTCTCAATCTGTTTGTCATTTATATAAAAGAAAGCTATTGATATTTTTAAGTTAATTTCTTATTCATTTGCTTCAATGAACACATTTTTCAGCTGTAGGATTCCCTAATAGAATTTTTGGGGTAGCTTATGTATGCCATCCTATCATTTGTGACTAGTGATATTTTGGCTCATTCCTTTCATATTTGTATCTCCTTGATCTCTTTAGTTGTCTTATTGTTCTAGCAAAAGCTCCGAGGAATATATTAAATATATATGGAGAGAGTGGGCAGCCTCATCTTTTTCCCTGATTTAAAGGGAATAAGTTTCTCTCTATTTAATTTTATATCATCTATTGGCTTATGGTATATTGCCTTTTTATGGGTATATATGTGCCTCGTGTCCCTGATATCTCTAAAACTTTTATTATAAAAGGGTATTAGATTTTGTCAAATATTTTTTAGCATCTAATGAGATGATCATGTATTTGTTTTTAGAGTGTTTGTATGGTGGCTGGTACAGATTTCCAAATGTTGAGCCATGCCCTCCATCTCTGGGATGAAGTCTACTTGATCATGGCATATGATCTTTTTGATATGTTCTTGGATTTTGTTTGTGAGTATTTTATTATTTTTGTAGCAATGTTCATGAGAAAGATTGATCTGAAATTTTTTCTTTCTTGAGCCTTTGTGTGGTTTCTTTAGGTGTCAGCGTGATTTTGGACTCATATAATTAATTTGGCAATGTTTTTGTTTCAAATTTGTAGACTAATTTGAGGCATATTGGTATTCGCTCTTCTTTGAAAATCTGGTAGAATTCTGTGCTAAAACCATCAGGCCCTGAATTTTGTTTGTTTGTTTGTTTGTTTATGGTTGGGAGACTTTTAATGACTGCTTCTATTTCCTCAGGTATTAGGGATATATTTAGATTGTTTACATGATCTTGATTTACCTTTGGTGAGTGCTATCTACCATGAGAATCATCCATTTCATTTGGAATTTCCAATTTTATAGAATACAGGCCTTTGAAGTAAGACCAAATGTTCTTTTGATTTCTTTTCTGTCTGTTGTTATGTCTCTCCTTTTGTTTCTGATGTTGTTAAATCAGATACTGTCTCTCTGCCTTTTAGTTAGTTTGGCTAAGGGTTGGTCTATATTGTTGACTTTCTCAAAGAACCAATTCTTTCTTTGTATTGTTCTCTTTGTTTCTACTTTATTTATTTCATCCTTGAGTTTAATTATTTCCTGCTGCCTACTCCTCTTGTGTATAAGTGTGCTTCTTTTTGTTTTAGAAATTTCAGCTGTGCTCTTTAGTTGTTACTATGACATAGCACTAATTTCTTTATAAAGGTACCTAGTGCTATGAACTTTCCTCTTAGCCCTGCTTTTGTTTTGTTCCATAAATGTATTGTTTATTCATTTTCATTAAACTCTAAAAAAATCCTTAATTTCTTTCTTTTATTTGTTCTTTGACTCAGTGGTCATTGAGTAAAAAGTCATTCCGTTTCCAGGAGTTTGTAGGTTCTTCTGCTCTTTATGTTGTTGCTGAAGTTCAGCTTTAATCCTTCATGGTCTGATAAGATACAGGTGATTATTTATGTTGAAGTCTAGCTTAAATCCAACATGGTCTGATAAGATACAGGTGGTTATTTATGTTGAAACCTGTTTGTGAATGAGTAAATGGTCAGTTTTGAAGAAGGTTCCATAAGGTGCTGAGAAGGTATATTCTTTTGTGTTTTGGTGAAATATTCCGTAGATATCTGTTAAGTCCATTTGAGTCATACAGCCTGTTAGTGCCATAATTTCTCTGTTTAGTTTCTGTCTGGGTGCCCTGTCCATTGGGGAGAGAGAGATATTGAAGTCTCCCACTATTAACATAGGATTTCATCTTTAATAATGTTTCTTTTATGAATATGAGTGCCTTTGCTTCTGTGGCATAGATGGTCAGAATTGAGATATCATCTTGGTTTATTTTTCCTATGATGTATATGAAGTGTTCTTCCAGATCTCTCTTTTATTTTTTATTGCTATAATTATTTTTTATCATCATCATTATTATTAAATCATTCTTACAGTCCAGTCTTTATTCCCCTCCTATTTCACCCTCCAACTGTTCCTCATCCAACTCTTCCTCCCATCCTCTGTCTCCGAGAAGGTGTCCCCACACCCATGCCTGACCCCAACAGACATCCCCCTAGGACCTCAAGTCTCTCATTTTGTTGTAAGTCTAATTTTGTTCGATATTAGAATGACTACACTAGCTTTCTACACAGGTCCATTTTCTTGAAAAACTTTTTTGCATTCCTTTACTCTGAAGTCAACAGAATGATGAATTCTGTTAGCCTGTGCCTTTTTATTGGGAAATTGAGTCCACTGATGTTGAGAGATATTAATGACCAATGTTAGTTAATTCCTGTTATTTTGTTATTGATGGTGGTAGTGGTGGTGGTGGTGGTGGTGGTGGTAGTGGTGGTGGTGGTGTGTTTACGTACTTCTGTTCTTTTGGTTTTGCTGGTGTGAAATTATTCATTTCCTATGTTTTCTTGGCTGTAGTTAGCTTCCTTGGATTGGAGTTTTCCTTCTGCTATCTTCTGTAGGACTGGATTTGTGGGTATATATTGGGTAAATTTAGTTTTGTCATAGAATATCTTGTTTTCTCCATCTATGATGATTGACCATTTTGCTGGGTATAGTAGTCTGGGCTGAAGATGGAGTACAGTTTAGGCATCTTCATTATTTTAAATGTTATTTAACTAACTAGCTTTGGGACAATGCAGAAGAACCAAGGGGATTTTGTACCTAAGAAAATTCTTAGTCAACTCTATTGAACTATGTTCACATTATAAGGAAAGAAAAAGGAGTAGAGGTTAGACTTTTTAAAACCTTAAAGAATGAAGAGATGTTTGTATTCCATAGATTGGGCATTGTGGCTTAAGTAGCTAAGATATACTTTTCAAGGCTGTCTCTGAAATTTTTTTCTTCAAGATCACTGGCCAGTCCTCTTAGAAGCCACAGCAATCTTAGCCCTGGCTTGCACTAGGATTTCTGGCCTGACACCTGAAAAATCAACAGACCAATGGGTGAAAATGGTTCTTAAAAGACAGAATGATTAACCAAAATCATTTTGATTTGGCTTAAAACTATATGCAGAAAAAGACAAATTCTAATATAATTCAAAGTGCCACAGCTCATCTGTTAGCTAAGCCCCAATGAAAAATTATTTTGTGGTTTTTCATACTTTAAAAACCATGAGATAGCTAAGATTCAAAGCCACCCCCTACTCTTACTGTTGTTACTGTTTTTTGTTTGAACATACTTTTTTTTTTGAAAAATTAGTTCTGCTGGTTCACTTCTTTCCAGGCACACCATCATACCTTCCATTTCTTTGCATAATTTAAGTATAATGATGTACTTTCTGACTGTACTGGCAATGCCAAGAAAAGGAGTGATTTCTGTGAGCTTCTTGGCAGAAAAAAGTTAACCATAAACATTTGTTAAATGAAGGAACAGGACAAGCTTGACATGTCTGTCTGGCGCATTGATTTTACTCAGATATTTGGTGTTATTTACATAAAACAGCACAGTAAAATGAGACACAAAATCCATGCAGATATTCAAGATAGAAGTAAATACTTTTCCAGGGTCACATTGACTTTGCCAAAAATGCCATTTGAGAGGAGTTAATGAGGTGTTGATGTGGTGGGTCTGAGTGTGAAACCTCAAAGACTAGGAGATTCAAAGCAATGGAGTTGAAACATTAGCACGAGAAAAGTGACTTTTTTTTTACATTTCTTTTTTATATATATTCTTTTTTATTGATATATTCTTTATTTACATTTCAGATGATTTCCCTTTCTTAGTAACATAGAGGAAGCAAGAACCACTGAGGAAATGGGGGGCACACCTTGTACATTTTTCAGTATATAATATTTTCTAAATGTGAAACAAAAGGCTTAGATTCCCCGTTTTCCAGTGGCCACTGAATTCTTAAGTTCTGTTGTTCACAAACTCTTGTAATTTCTGTTTTCTTCTTTTTATATATTTGCTTTATTTAAAGCAATTTTTAAATTTAAATATATATTGATCATAGTCTTCCCCTTCCCCAAGTCCTTCTAGATTCTCTCCATTCCCTACCCATGCAACTTTAAGTTCTTTCTCAGAAACAAACAAAGAGAAATATTAAAAAAAAAAAAAAAAAACTCCCATCTTGGAGCGTGTAACCAAGCAAGATAGACGGAGACCCAAGGACGGGGATCCACATCATCTTGGACCCTGCAGCCCAACCGGGGGGTGGGGGAGCTCCAGATCCACAGAAAGCCCTCTGTGAGTCAGAGCTCCATGGTCCGACACTATCCTGGGGAGAACAGCTCAACCAGACGGAGCCCTGCCGACTGGGAGAGCCTCTGCCTAGGCTTCAGGAGCCCAGCCAGGGAGCCCCCGGGCCTGCAGGGAATCCTGCGGTTAGATAGAGCCCTGAGACTGGCCACCATCTTGGAGCTGGTAGACTAACCAGGCAAACCAGGAGGAGACCACTGGAGGCCAGTTAAGTATACAGAGGCAAGCAGGGAGGAGACTTGAATCCAGCCCAGCAGAGCTGAAGAGGTAATTCGGAGCCCAGTGGTGGAAACCTTCCAGTTTCCAACTTGGGAGCACAGACGCCCTCTGAGACAGCAGCACCAAATGCCAGGCTCTCAGGAGCTTTAAACACCAACAAGTAATAACAAGACCAACTAAGTCCAGAAATAAACAAATGGCAAAAGGCAAACGTAGGAACGTTATTAGCAGAAATCAAGACAATATGGCAGTATCCGAACCCAGTTCCCTGACAGCAGAAAGCCCTGGATACCCCAACACAAGAAAATCAAGATACAGATATAAAATCATTGGTGAGGATGCTGATAGCAGAACACATGGATAAATCTCTTAAAGAAATACAGGAGAAAATTGATCAAAAGTTCGAAGCACTTACAAAGCAAACACAAAAATCACTTAAAGAAATTCAGGAGAATATGGATCAAAAAGCAGAAGCCAATAACGGGGAAATACAAAAATCACTTAAAGAAATACAGGAGAATGTGGGTCAACAAATAGTAGTCATGAAAGAGGAAACACAAAAATCTCTTGAAGAATTACATGAAATCACAAACAAGCAAGCGAAAGATCTGAGCAAAACCATCCAGGATCTAAAAACAGAAGTAGAAAAAACTAAGAAATCTCAAAGGGAGACAATTTTGGAGATAGAAAACCTTAGAAAGAAATCAGGGGCCATAGATGCAAGTATCAACAATAGAATACAAGAGATAGAAGAAAGAATCTCAGATTCCTAAGATACCATGGGAACCATGGACTCAACAATCAAAGATAATGCAAAATACAAAAAGCTTGTAATCCAAAACATCCAAGAAATCCAGGACACAATGAGAAGACCAAACCTAAGGATTATAGGTATAGATGAGAGGGAAGATTTACAACTTAAAGGGCCAGCAAATATCTTCTACAAAATTATGGAAGAAAACTTCTCCAACCTAAACAGAGAGATACCCATGAATATACAAGAAGCCTACAGAACTCCAAACAGACTGGACCAGAACAGAAATACCTCCCGTCACATAATAATCAAAACCCCAAATGTTCTAAACAAAGAAAGAATATTAAAGGCAGTAAGAGAAAAAGGCCAAGTAACATATAAAGGAAGACCTATCAGAATCACACCAGACTTCTCTCCAGAGACCATGAAAGCTAGAAGATCCTGGGCAGATATCATGCAGACTCTAAGAGAAATTTTCAAATTTCAACAAAATTCAACCAAATTTCAGCCAAAACTACTATACCCAGCAAAACTCTCAATCACCATAGATGGGGAAACCAAGGTATTCCATGACAAAACCAAATTTGCATGATATCTTTCCACAAACCCACCCCTACAAAGGATAATAGGGGGAAAACACCAACACAAGGAGGAAAACTACACCCCAAAAGAAGCAAGATAGAAACCATCAAACACAAAAGAAGATAGCCACTCAAATATAAAAAATAATTTCAAAAATGACAGGTAGTAATAGTTACTATTCCTTAATATCTCTTAACAACAATGGACTCAATTCCCCAATAAAAAGACATAGACTAACAGACTGGTTACGGAAACAGGACCCTACAATTTGCTGCATACAGGAAACACATCTCAGTGTCAAAGACAAACAGTACCTTAGAGTAAAAGGCTGGAAGACAATTTTACAAGCAAATGGTCTCAGGAAACAAGACAGAGTAGCCACTCTAATATTGGATAAAATTGACTTTCAACCTAAAGTCATCAAAAGAGACACTGAAGGTCACTACATGCTGGTCAAAGGGAAAATCCACCAAGAAGAACTCACAATATGAACATCTATGCTCCAAATGCAAGGGCAACCTCATTCATGAAAGAAACTTTACTAAAGCTTAAAGCACACATTGCACCTAACACAATAATTGTGGGTGACTTAAACACTCCACTATCCTCAATGGACCGATCAGGAAACCAGAAATCAAACAGAGACACAGTGAAACTAATTGAAGCTTTGGACCAAATGGATTTAACAGATATATACAGAACATAGAACATTTCATCTTAAAGCAAAAAAAAAAAAAAAAAAAAAAAAAAAAAAAAAAAAAAAAAAAAAAAAAAAAACAACCTTTTTCTCAGCACCACACAGTACCTTCTCCAAAATTGATCATATAATTGGTTACAAGACAGATGTCAACAAATACAAGAAGATTGAACTACTCCCTTGCCTCATATCAGATCACTATGGAGTAAAAGTGGTCTTTAACAGCAAGAAAAACAACAGAAAGCCAACATACACATGGAAACTGAACAATACTCTACTCAATGACACTTTGTTCAAGGAAGAAATAAAGAAAGAAATCAAAGACTTTTTAGAACTCAATGAAAATGAAGGTACAACCTACCCAAATCTTTGGGACACAATGAAAGCAGTGCTAAGAGGAAAATTCATAGCCCTGAGTGCCTCCAAAAAGAAACAGGAGAGAGCATACACTAGCAGATTAACAGCACACCTGAAAGCCCTGGAACAAAAAGAAGCTAATTCACCCAGGAGGAGTAGAAGACAGGAAATCATCAAACCAAGGGCTGAAATCAATCAAATTGAAACAAAGAGAACCATACAAAGAATCAACAAAACCAGGAGCTGGTTCTTTGAGAAAATCAACAAGATAGATAAACCCTTAGCCAGACTAACCAAAGGGCACAGAGACAGTATTCAAATTAATAAAATTAGAAATGAAAAGGGGGATATAACAACAGAGACTGAGGAAATTCAAAAGATCATCAGCTCCTACGACAAAAGTCTATACTCAACACAACTGGAGAATCTGGAGGAAAGGACAATTTCCTAGACAGATACCAAATACCAAAATTAAATCAGGATCAATTAGATCAGCTAAACAGTCCCATAACCCCCAGGGAAATAGAAGGCATTATAGAAAGCCTCCCAACCAAAAATAGTACCGGACCAGATGGTTTTAGTGCAGAATTCTATCAGGCCTTCAAAGAAGACCTAATACCAATACTCTTCAAACTATTCCACAAAATAGAAAGAGAAGGGACACTGCCCAACTCATTCTATGAAGCCACAATTACGCTGATACCAAAACCACACAAACATCCTACAAAGAAAGAGAACTACAGGCCAATTTCCCTTATGAATATCGATGCAAATACACTAAATAAAATTCTTGCCAACCGAATCCAAGAACATACTAAAATGATTATTCACCATGATCAAGTAGGCTTCATCCCAGGGATACAGAGATGGTTCAATATACGGAAATCCATCAATGTAATCCACTACATAAACAAACTAAAAGAAAAAAAACCACATGGTCATCTCATTAGATGCAGAAAAAGCATTTGACAAAATTCAGCATCCTTTCATGTTAAAAGTCCTGGAAAGAACAGGAATTCATGGCCCATACCTAAACATAGTAAAAGCAATATACAGCAAACCAGTAGCCAACATCAAACTAAATGGAGAGAAACTTGAAGCAATCCCACTAAAATTAGGGACCAGACACAGCTGCCCTCTCTCTCCATATCTTTTCAATATAGTACTTGAAGTTCTAGCGAGAGCAATTAGACAACATAAGGACATCAAAGGGATACAAATTGGAAATGAAAAAGACAAACTATCATTATTTGTAGATGATATGATAGTATATGTAAGCGACCCTAAAAACTCCACCAGAGAACTACTACAGCTGATAAACAACTTCAGCAAAATGGCTGGTTATAAAATCAACTCAAGCAAATCAGTAGCCTTCCTGTACTCAAAGGACAAGCAGGCTGAGAAAGAAGTTAGGGAAATAACACCCTTCACAATAGCCACAAACAATATAACGTATCTTGGCGTGACTCTAACCAAACAAGTGAAAGATCTGTATGACAGGAACTTCAAGTCCTTGAAGAAAGAAATCGAAGACCTCAGGAAATGGAAAAATATTTCATGCTCTTGGATTGGCAGCATCAATGTAGTAAAAATGGCCATCTTGCCAAAAGCAATCTACAGATTCAATGCAATCCCCATCAAAATCCCAAATCAATTCTTCAGAGATCTAGAACGAGCAATTCTCAAATTCATCTGGAGTAACAAAAAATCCAGCATAGCTAAAACTATTCTCAACAATAAAAGGACTTCTGAGGGAATCAATATCCCCAACCTCAAGCAGTACTACAGAGTAATTGTGTTAAAAACTGCATGGTATTGGTACAGCGACAGGCAACTAGATCAATGGAATAGAATTGAAGACCCAGAAATGAACCCACAGACTTATGGTCACTTGATCTTTGATAAAGGAGCTACAACCATCCAGTGGAAAAAAGATAGCCTTTTCAAGAAATGGTGCTGGTTCAACTGGAGGTCAACAAGCAGAAGAATGTGAATTGACCCACTCTTATCTCTTTGCACTAAGATCAACTCCAAGTGGATCAAGGACCTCCACATAATACCAGACACACTGAAACTAATAGAAAAGAAACTGGGGTAGACCCTGGAGGACCTGGGGACAGGGGGAAAGTTCCTGAACAGAACACTAATAGCGTATGTTCTAAGATCAAGAATTGACAAATGGGACCTCATAAAATTACAAAGTTTCTGTAAGGTAAAAGACACTGTCAGAAGGACAAAACAGCAACCAACAAATTGGGAAAAGATCTTCACCAACCCCACATCCGACAGAGGGCTAATATCCAATATATACAAAGAACTCAAGAAGTTAGACCCCAAAGAACCAAATAACCCTATTAAAAAATGGGATACAGAGCTAAACAAGGAATTTTCACCAGAAGAAATTGGGATGGCTGAGAAGCACCTTAAGAGATGTTCAACATCATTAGTCATCAGGGAAATGCAAATCAAAACAACCCTGAGATTCCACCTCACACCAGTCAGAATGGCTAAGATTAAAAACTCAAAAGACAACAAGTACTGGCGAGAATGTGGAGAAAGAGGATCACTCCTCCATTGTTGGTGGGATTGCAAGATGGTACAACAGCTCTGGAAATCAGTCTGGCGGTTCCTCAGAAAATTGGGCATGACACTTCCAGAGGACCCTGTCATATCACTCCTGGCATATACCCAGAGGATTCCCCTGCATTCAATAAAGACACATGCTCCACTATGTTCATAGCAGCCTTATTTATAATAGCCAGAAGGTGGAAAGAACCTAGATGTCCCTCAAAGGAGGAATGGATACAGAAAGTGTGGTATATTTATACAATGGAATACTACTCAGCAATTAAAAATAATGAATTCATGCAATTTGTAGGCAAATGGTTGGATCTGGAAAATATCATCCTAAGTGATTCAACCCAATCACAAAGTAATATACATGAACTGCAATCACTGATAAGTGGATATTAATGAGCCCAGAAGCTCTGAGTACTCAAGACACAATTAGCTAAGCAAACGATTCTCAAGAAAAGAGATGGAGAGGACCCTCTTCCGGAAAAGACTAAATCCGGTTTTGTAGGAGAGTACCAGAACAGAGAAATGGTGGGGAGGGGGGTGATTGGGAATTGGGGGGGAGAGGACTTATAGGACATATGGTGAGGGGGGTAACTGGAAAGGGGAAAGCCTTTGGAACGTAAAGAAAGAATATAGAAAATAATTTAAAAAAAAGGAAAAAAAACACTCCCAAACAAACAAACAAACAAACCATATAATATACCAAAGTAAATATACCAAAATAAAACAATACTCTAAAAGAAAAGAAGGAAAAAAGAAGAGGAGGAGGGGAGTGGAGGAGAAAACCCACCAAAGTGTAACCAAAGAGTATCACACATAAAAAACTTGGATGTCCAAATTATATTGTTTAACTACTCCTGAACAGAAGGCCTGAAGTGGTTGATATAACCAGCATCACTCCACTGGAGAACACTGTTTCCCTCTCCAGGCAGGTGTAAATAACAGTTTAGTTGTTAATATTTACCCTAGTCATTATGTCTTCATTCATTCATTCATTCATTCATTCATGCATGCATGCATGCATGCATGCATTTATTTTCTTAAATAAGATATAATAAGATAAAACAAAAAACTACCCCATTGGAGCTGAACAAGACTAACAAACAAAAGAAAAAGATCCCAACTCTTTCACACACTCAGGAATCCTATAAAACACTAAACTAGAAGCCATAATGTATACAGAGAGGGCCTGGTGCAGATCTGGGTAGGTCCTGTATATGCTGCTTCAGTCTCTGAGTTCATATGAGCTTTGCTAATGTTGATTTACATAGCCTTGCTTTCTTGGTATCCTCCACTCCCTCTGGCTCTTGCACTGTTTTGGCCTCCTCTTCCGTGAGGTTCCCCAAGCACTGAGGGGAGATGTTTGATGGAGACATCTCATTTAATGCTGCGTGGTCCAGGGTCTCTCACTCTCTGCATGCTTTCTGCTGTGGGTCTATATATTTGTTACCATTGCTGCAGAAAGAAGAACCTTCTCTGACGATGGCCGAGAAAAGCTCTGATCTAAGTCTAGCAGAATATCATCAGGAGTCATCTTATCACCATGCTTTAAAAAAAAAGATAACAGTATTATTTGGTTTTAGTCTAGGTCCTTGGCCTACCTTGTCTCAGGGTCTTGGTTACCTAAGCAGTGTCAGGTATGGGTTTCAACTCATGGAATAGACCTTAAGTCAAATCAGACACTGGTTGACTACTGCCACGAAACTTAATATTAAAATTAATTAAAATTAATAGTGCTACCACTGCCTTAACATATCTTACAGGTAGTATACCACTGTACATAAAGGGTTTTTTTTTTGTTTTGCTTTCTCTTTACATTTCTTTTTTGATAGCAATGGAGAGTACCTTCCTGTAGCTAAGATGCTAGAATGTAGGGTTGGAGGCGCTATGTAAACACCAGCTTTACATCTCAATGTTTGATGAATTGTGTACATGTATCCTTTAGCACTGGGGTCTTGATGTTAGTTTGTGGAGAGGAACCTATATTCTTGGCAACAACATGGGTTGTTTGGGGATTCCTGTGGGACCCCTTTGTCCAACAACTCAATACAATCTTGGTAGGAAAAGCTTCGTTTGGTGACAAGAGATAGCCTGTTAGAACTCTGTATCCCACATTATTTGGCAATTTTATATAAACTTCATCTTCATATATATTTTGTGAAGTCTCTACTGTATTGGGTTTCCATGTTACCCCTCAAATGCCCCTTAATTTTAGCTGTCTTTCTCTGTATTCCCCCCACCAGCCCTTCTCCCCTCCATCCTCACTTGATACTCCGATCCTAGTCCCTGCCCCATCCTTCCATATCTATCTATCTATCTATCTATCTATCTATCTATCTATCTATCTATCTCTCTCTATATATATATATCCATCCATCCATCCATCCATCTATCTATCTATCTATCTATCTATCTATCTATCTATCTATCTATCTATCCTATTTTCCTTTTTTAATAAATATCTGTTCCCTGTAGTTCCTTACATATACCTACCCTCTGCACCTCTGTGGATTATAGCTTGATTATCAATATTTAACAGCAAATATCCACGTATAAGTAAGTATATATGTTTGTTTTTCTGGGTCTTATATAACCAGTTCAAGGTGATTTTTTTCTAGTTCTATTCATTTGCTTGAAAATTTCATGTCATTATTAATGGCTAAATCTGTAATTCTTTACATTGTGTAAATGTACCACATTTTTTTTATATATTCTTCTGTTGAGGGGCATGTAGGTTATTTCTGGTCTCTGGCTATTAGGACTAGAGCAGCATTGAACATGATGAACAAGTGTCTTTGTGGTAGGATGAAGCATCATCTGGGTATATGCCCAAGAGTCGTATAGCTGGATCTTCAAGTAGATTGATTCCCATCATCCTGAAGACCACCTCACTGATGTCCACAATGGCTATAAAAATTTGCATTCCCACCAGCAATTGGGGCATGTTCCCCTTAGTCCACATCCTTGGCAGCCTAAGCTGTCCCTTAAGTTTTCTTGATCTTAGCTACTCTGAACAGTGTAAAATGAAATCTCAAAGTAGTTTTGATTTTCATTTCCCTTATAGATATGAATGTTGAATGATTAAGTGTTTCTAAAACATTTGGGTTTCCTCTATTGAGAATTCTGTTTTGATATGTATGCCATCTTATTGCCATTTGTTTTCTTTATATCTAGTTTCTTGAGTTACTTATATATTTTGGATATTAGCCCTCTGTCAGATATGTAGTTGGTAAAAATCCTTTCCCATTCTATAGGCTGCAGCTTTTTCTGAATACAGTATCCTTTGCCATGAGAAGCTTCTCAGTTCCATGAGGTCCCATTTACTAATTTTTCATCTTAGCACCTTTGCTAACAGTGTTCTGTTCAGAAAGGGTTTTCTGTGACATCAAGTTCAAAGCTATTCCACACTTTTTATTCCATTAGATTCAGTGTATCTTGATTTATGCTGAGGCCTTTGATCCATTTGGAGTGGAATTTTGTGTGACATGATAAGAATAATGCATCTATTTGGATTCTTCTACTTGGAGCCATCCAGTTTGACCGGTACCATTTGTTAAATATGCTGTCTTTATTTTACCAGCATGTATTTCTGTCCTCTTTATCAAAAATCAGGTGTCCATAGGTGTGTGGCATTATGTCTGGTTCTTCAAGTCCATATCATTTATCAACATGTTGTTGGTCAACAGGTCTTTGGGCCAATAGCATGCTATTTTTATTGCTATAGTTTTGTTGTACAACTTGAAATTTGGGATGGCGATACCTCCAGCAGTTCCTTTATTACTCAGGATTGCTTTAGGTATTCTGCATTCTTCGGTTTCCATTTGAAATTGAAATTTTTCTTTTCAATATCTATGAAGAATTGTGTTGGAATTTTGATCAATATTGCATTAACTAATCTGGAGAGGAATTAAAGTTAGTTAATTTAAAATTACTTTACATAATCATTCAAAAATAAATAGTTATTAAATTTAAGTATTCTTAAAAATGCTTTTTATCATGAAGAGGTATTGAATTTTATCAAAGGTCTTTTCTGCATCTAATGAGATCATCATGTGGTTTTGTGTTTCTGTTCATTTATATGGTAGATTACATTTATAGACTTATATATGGTGAACCATGGCTGCTTCTCTGGGAAGAAACTTACTTTTTTTGAACGTAGTGGATAATATGTTTATGTTCTTAGATTTAGCTTAGAAGTATTCTATTGAATATTTGTCATCTATGTTCATAATGGAAACTAGTCTGTAATTCTCTTTGTATCTTTATGTTGTTTTGGGTATTAGGGTAACTGTAGTCTCATAAAACGAATAAGTCAGTGTTCCTTCTGTCTCTATTTTGTGGAATAATTTGAGAGTATCGGCATTAACCCTTCTTTGAAAGTCTGAAAAAACCCAACAGGGCCTGATCTTTTTTATGTAAGAGACTTCTAATGACTACTTCTGTTTAACTAAAAGTTATGGGTGTGTTTAAAGTGCCCACCTCATCTGGATTTATCTTTGGTAAGTAATATGCATGAAGAAAATTATCTGTTTCTTTTTGATTTTCTGATTTGGTGGAAAATAGATTTGTAAATATGTACTTATGAATCTCTGGATTTCTTTGGTGTCCGTTATAATGTCCCATTCTATTTGTAATTTTATTATTTTGGACATTTTCTCTCCTCTTTTTAGCTATTTAGGTCAAGGACTTGTCATACTTATTGATTTTCTTTCTTTTTCTTTTTTTTGTTATAAAGATCAATACATTTTAATATTTTGACATATATTTTTATAATTTATATATATATATTTTTGATTTTATTTTATTGTATATATTCTATATTTACAATTCATTTCCCTTTTTCTGGTTCCCCACCCCCAAAGGTCCCACATGTCCTTTTCCCTCCCCCTGCTCCCGCATCCATCCCCTCCCACTTTACTGTTCTTGTACTCTCCCACAATGATGTTTTGGTCCATTCTAGCACCAGTGTCCACTCCTTTCTTCTTGTGAGACATCACTTGATATGTGATTTGTGTCTTTGGTGTTCCAAGCTTCTAGGCTAATATCCACTTATCAGTGACTGTATACCATGGGTATTCTTTTGAGACTGGGTTACTTCACTTAGTATGACATTCTCCAGCTCCATCCATTTCTCTAAGAATTTCATGAATTCATTGTTTCTAATGGCTGAATAGTACTCCATTGTGTATATATACCACATTTTTTGTATCCATTCCTCTGTTGAGGGACATCTGGGTTCTTTCCAGCTTCTGGCTATTATATATAAGGCTGCTATGAACATAGTGGAGCATGTATCCTTATTGCATGCTGGTGAATCTTCTGGGTATATTCCCAGGAGTGGTATGGCTGGGTCCTCCAGAAGTATCACGCCCAGTTTTCTGAGGAACCGCCATACTGATTTCCAGAGTGGTTGTACCAGCTTGCATTCCCACCAGCAGTAGAGGAGTGTTCCTCTTTCTCCACATCCTCGCCAACACCTGATGTCTTCTGAGTTTTTAATCTTAGCCATTCTGACTGGTGTGAGGTGAAATCTCAGGGTTGTTTTAATTTGCATTTCCCTAATGACTAGTGATGTTGAACATTTTTTAAGGTGTTTCTCAGCCATCCGAATTTCTTCAGGTGAAAAGTCTCTGTTTAGCTCTGTACCCCATTTTTGGATAGGGTTATTTGGTTTTCTGGGGTCTAACCTCTTGAGTTCTTTGTATACATTGGAGATTAGCCCTCTGTCGGATGTGGGGTTGGTGAAGATTTTTTCCCAATTTGTTGGTTGTCGATTTATCCTTTTGACAGTGTCTTTTGCCTTACAGATTCTTTGATTTTTTTTTTGTTTATTTGGTATTTCTATTTTATTGATTCTAGCCATGAGTTTGATTATTTCTTGATTACTCCTTTTGGGTATGATTTCTTCAAATTTTGTTGTAGAGTTATTATGTATTCTGTTAAGTTGCTAGTATGATATCTCTCCAATCTGGTTTTTTTTTATGTAGACACTTAGGACTATAAACTTGTCTCTTATAAAATAGATTTCATTGTGTCCCATGTAGGTATCTTGTGTACTCATTTTTGTTCAATTCTAAAGAGTCCTTGATTTGTTTTTTTAATAAAAATGCAATTGTATCTTTAAATAAAATTATTATTATTATTATTATTATTATTACTGTTATTAATTTTTTAAATCAGGGTTCCTCTCTATAGACTTGGCTTTCCGGTAACTTGCCATATAGTAAACCAGACTGGACTCTCTTTCAGAGACCTTCTTATCTCTATTTTCCTAATGTTGGGTGGGTTTAAAGACATGCACCACCACTGCCCAGCATTTAATTTATTTCCTAATTTCTGTATGGGCTTATTTTTAATTCAGTAATGTTTTCTTTAATTTTCATGAGTTTGTAAGCTTTCTGATGATTCTGTTGGTGTTAATATCCAGCTTTAATCCATGGTGTTTAGATCAGAGACAGAGTGTTATTTTGATTTCTGTTGTATCTGTTGAGACTTGCTTCGTGTCTGAGTATGTGATCAATTTTGGAGAAAGTTCCATGGGGTTCTGAGAAGAAGGCAAATTCTTCTGTTTGTGTGAAATGTTCTGTAAATATATGTTAGGCCCACTTGTTTATAACTTCAGTCAGCTCCAGTACTTCTCTGTTTAGATTTTGGCTGGATGACCTGTCCACTGGCAAGAGTGAGATATTGTAGTCTCCCATTATTAGTGTGTGAGGTCAGTATGTAATTTAAATTGTGTAGAAGTGTTTCTTTTACAAACTTGGGTGCCCTTGGGTTTAGGGCATAGATGTTAAGAATTGAAATGTACTCTTGGTGAATTTTTCCTTTGAGGAGTATATAGTGTCCTACCCTGTCTTTTCTGATTGGGTTTGGTTTGACATCTATTTTGTCAGATATTAAAATGGCTTAACTAGCTTGTTTCTTAAGTCTTTTTGCTTTGACTAATTTTTCCAACCCTTACCCTGACATGATGTCTATCTTTGATGTTAAGATGTGTTTCATGGGTGCAGCACAAGGGTGGAGCCTGTTTTTTACATCCATTCTGTTAATTTGTACCTTTTTATTGGGGAAATGAGGCTATAGATATTTAGAGACAGCAATGGACAATTATTGCTGAGTCCCATTATTTTGTTGTTGTAGAAGTAGTGATTGTTGTTGCCACTGGTGGAAGTGGTAGTGGTGGTTTGTGTTTCTTTTGATTTTCTTGGTCTGGGATTACTTATTCCCTTTGTTTGTGTGGAAGTAGTTAACCTCTTTAAGTTGGAGTTTATCTTCTAGCACCTTCTATAGTGATGAATTTGTAGATAAATATTGCTTAAATTTGTTTTTGGTATGGAACCTCTTATTTTATCCATCTGCGGTGATGGGAAGTTATATTTAATGTAGAAGTCTATGCTGGCATTTGGCTCTCAGAATCAGGAACATGTCTATCTAGTGCTTTCTGGCTTTTAGAATCTCTATTGAGAAATCAGATATAATTCTAAAAGGTCTGCCTTTATATGTTACTTTGCCTTTTTCCTGACAGCTTTTAATATTCTTCCTTTGTTCTATTCCTTTATGGCTTTTATTATTATGAGCCAAGAGGAAATTATTATCTGCTCTAGTCTTTTTGGTATACCATATACTTTTTGTAGTTTAATAGGTATCTCATTCTTTACATTAGGAAAATTTTCTTCTATGGTTTTATTGAAAAATATTTTTGTACCTTTGATCTGTGTTTCTTCTCCTGACCCTATTCCTATTATTCTCATGTTGAGTCTTCTCATAGAGTCACAAGTTTTCTGGATGTTGTATACTAGGAATTCTTTAGATTTAACTTTTATCTTGACCAATATAATTACTTCTACCATCATGTATTCAGTGCCTGAAATTCTCTCTTCCATATCTTGTATTCTGTAGGTGAAGCTTGTCACAGTAGTTCCACTTGGAGGTATTCTTAATTCTTTATTCACAGATTTCTCTAAGTAGGGGACTAACTAAGAAGATCCTGGTAGAACACCATGCTTTCCTCCCTCTTGTAAAGTCACTCCACCAAACCTAGTCCATCCTCAACCCTAAGTGTCAGGTCCCAATACACATAAACACATTTTACCCGAACCCTCAGTACCCATACTGAGCAGAACCCCAGAAGATTTTCCTTCCTGGCAACACACAGCTATCACACTCTCATAAGAACCAGAGAGGAAATACAAATCAAGAACAAAATACCTATGCAAAAAAGACAAGACCAGATACCAGCAACTAGAATTACATTTTCATTCATTGATTCTATTTTCATTATTGATTCTATTTCTATTTTCAGGTCTTGAGTGGTTTTACTCATTTCTTTCCATCATTTATGTGTTAATAGATTTCATTACGTAATTTATTCATTTCCTCTTTACTTATGCTTCAACTATGCTGGAATATTCAGGGCCAGGTTGCTGAGTTCTCATGGAGACATAATGTCCTGATTATTATTGATTGTATGGTTTTTTTGATTGTTAGTTTGGGGGTTTGGAGTTTGTTTTATTATACTGTGTTTTGCTGGCATTTGGAGAACATCTGTAATGCTGGTATCTGGTCTTGTCTTTTTTGCATAGGTATTTTGTTCTTGATTTGTATTTCCTCTCTGGTTCTTATGAGAGTGTGATAGCTGTGTGTTGCCAGGAAGGAAAATCTTCTGGGGTTCTGCTCAGTATGGGTACTGAGGGTTTGGGGAAAATGTGTTTATGTGTATTGGGACCTGACACTTAGGGTTTGAGGATGGACTAGGTTTGGCGGAGTGGCTTTACAAGAGGGAGGAAAGCATGGTGTTCTACCAGGATCTTCTTAGTTAGTCCCCTAATAATGGAGGCAGAGCTTGTGGAAACACCACAGCTAAAGGTCTCCTACAGATCTGGGGATGAGATTTGGAAATTGAGCTTGGAGGAATGGAGGGAGAGGTGAAGATCTGCAGTTAGCCAACTTGCTTTTGTGGTCAGAGTAGCTAGTGGATTCCCAGAGAGCGCCTGTTGGAGTTGAGGCCTGGGGGAAAAAAAGCAATGAGTGGAAGTAAGACATTTCAGAGGGGACTATGTTTGTGATTCACTGGAGTTGGATGCAAAAGGGAATGGCAGGTTGAAGCAGAGGTTCTGCTGCAGAGTTGGGGATGAGTCTGAGCAATTGGACTCGGAGGACCGGTGAGCTAGGTGGTGATCTGAAGTTAGCCTGCTAGCTTTCCTGCCAGAAGTGATCTGTGGGTTCCCAGGGAATGGATTTGAAACCACAGCTTTCTTGCATTCACACAAAGGCAAAAGGGAGGAAGCAGGCCATTGTCTGTCTTCATTTTCTCTCACCCTTCTAAGTGGGACAAGTGTCTCATGAACAACAGCTGTAAACACTATGCAGATGCTTCACCTACTTCATGAACTTGTTGTACACCCATTCATATACCTCGAAAGGAAAGGAAAAAGTACAATCGATATCAAGGCAAACAAGCACAGTTTTATGGATTAGCCACTCAGGTATTATCAACTCAGATGTTATGAATTTCATCATCACAACCAGTTGTAATGGAAAATATTGATTTCAAATGCTACATCTAGAGGAAAGTCTATTTTCTAACATCTTTTTGTCCTGCCCTGTATTTTCACTTTTTTTTTCTTTATTTCTTGGGACTTATCATTTTAGTTTCATATAAAAAACACTTCTGCAGGACTGTCTGGAGTAACCCCTGTAACATGATTATAATGCCTTAGACACAGTTGCTCTGCCTCTGTACCAAGCAAAGCTTTTCTATATACAAATGCAAGGGAATCAGCCAACACTAGCATGATGCTAAGTGCTGATAAAAAAAATCATGAAATTGACATTGCACAAAACAGAAAAATAAAGCAAAACAACAATTATTATTTTTCGAGTCTATGTGTTTCCTAGAGATTGATAGATTCAATAAATCTATACAGTAAAAAAAAGAATTGCTTTGTCCCATTATATTGTATCATAATCAAATGTACTCATCAACATGCATCTGATACAAATGTAGTCTAATATAACAATTTTTATTAATAATAATTAAAAATATATGCTAAGCCTCACTTTGATTTGTACTTTGTTTATAATCTAATGGCCAGCAAAATTAGAGTTTAAGTCTGAGTCACTAATTTTAAAGGCTGTACAATATGAAGCATTTGTAGAACTGTTATAAAGGTGAACTCTACTACCCTGATCGTGGGAGAGCACGTGAAAATTCATTTTGGAGAGCAATTTAACAATTATCTACCATAATGGAACCTGAACACCCACAACTCAGCAATCTCATGCCTAAACATGTGTGCCTCTAGGAAAACGTGTGTGCATGCCAGTGAAAAGCCATGCATGTAGCAAGAAAAAAGCCAGACTGGAGTTGGAAGCACTGACACTGTACAGGAGCACTGCATAGGGAAGTACATAAACGCTAATAGATTTGTGGCTCAGAAAACTACAAAATAGTGAATACATATATATACATATATATACATATACATATATATAGTTAAGTGCTATATTTAGTAAGCACACATAGAAATCACAGAATATACAATGGAACCAGACCACTTTATTAAATTAAAAATTAGCCAGGCTTGGAGGCACACGCCTGTAATCCCAGCACTCAGGAGGCAGAGGCAGGCAGATTTCTGAGTTCAAGGCCAGCCTGGTCTACAGAGTGAGTTCCAGGACAGACAGGGTTTTCGAGAAACCCTGTCTTGAAAAACCAAAATAAAATAAAATAAAATAAAATAAAATAAAATAAAATAAAATAAAATAAAATAAAATAAAATAAAATAAAATAAAATAAAAAAAATAAAATAGTGGCAGGTTTGGCTTTTGGCTAACCAGACAGATATGACAACATGGTCTAGATAGATGATCCCTAAGTTCTTCAGGGAAGCTGCTGATGGAGGAAAGTAGGGGTGGGTATGGATTGGGAAGGAGTCAGAGGTACTTCATCTTTCTCTGTCATAATTTACTTAATTTAAAAAAAAAGGCTTTAAAGCAAATATGGTACAATATCAATAATCTTTGTTCCAGAGACAAAGCCTACAGACACTTTTATACTGTGTGCTTTTCTAAATTAATTGCTCTTCTAATTACAACAAAAATCCCTAGCACTTTTGGTTACTCGGTGTTTAAAACTGCATTACTTGAATTTAAGGAACCACGTCTCTATGTTTAAATACACTGCATTTTATTCGTTTATAGTGTTTATACTGGGTCAGTAAACTAGGGGCTTTGGATGGCTTTCTATGGACTTCTGGCTTAATTGGCTCTCGTGTCTCTGCCGGGTGAGTGTAGGCAAGCAAAGCTTTAAACATCTGTTTACACAAGGTACACAGACTAGAAAATGTTTCCTTTGGTTTGGGCTTACTCGGTAGCCTGTGCCAATGAGGATATTAGCAACAAGTTGCAGGACATTTCACCCCTGTTGCAAGATCCAGGCTTAGTACTGTGATGTAAATGCCTCTGAACTTCTACTTCCAAATCCCTATAAAGTACAGAAATGAGGACTCCAGTTGGTAGACTCTCATTAATCTACAAATGACACAAAAGTCACTTAATGTAGTAGAGTCTTAACTCTCTCACTGCTATCTCCAGCATGAGCTCTTTGCTGAGACTCCAACAAGGAGATAGAGAAACACAGATGGAGGAGGAGATAAGAATTAACCTTAAAACAAACCAAATTTCAGTTCCGTTGTTCACTCACTGTGTATCTTGACACAGACTAAAGAGCCCAGCTATACCTCAGAGACACTAAAAGTGACACCTCATAGAGTAGGAGGAAATTAAATCCTCCTTGTAGGTAGAGTTCAGACTTGGTAAGCACAGGTATGGTGGCCACCATATTGATCTCTATTACTGCCCTCCCTCCCCCAGGCTGGGGGCTCTACATCTCTGATTTCTTTGAGCAGATGTAAGGGTATATCCAGGTGAGTGCTCTTTCAGCAATCATGTGTGCTTCTTTAGCAAGCCTACACAGAAGTTGGAAGGGGGCACACCAGGAAGAAGGGAAGGGTGTCAGCTGCAGAGGGATAGGCATGGAAATGGGTAAAGTAGGTGAAAATGACCAACACTCACTAAGTATGTATGGGAAATTGTCAATCAAAGGAAAAAAGAAAGGAAATGGAAACCTATCTTCAGAGTATTGAAGCATATTTGTTGACTTTCCAATTAAAGAAGGAGCAATGGGAAAGTGGTGTGTTTAAAGAAAACCAGGAAAGAAGAAAAAAGCAAAAAGGAAAATTCTTTCATTCTGGCTGACGCTCTACAGAAGAACTGCATTAAGTCAAATAGGGAGTAGTCGGGCAAATAATTTACCTTTTCAAATGTTTGAACGGCCAGGGGTATTCATCTTTGAGAAATGACAGAACTGTACAACCCTAACACTCCATCTTGTGTTGCAGGTTTATTTCAAACTCAGAAAACAATTGTGATCTTGCAGCCATGCTGCTTGTATTTTTCATCTCAGCAACAGTATTATGGAATTTTCTCAGGCAGACTAGGTCTGTAGAACAGCTCTCAATTCCAGCAAGGCTTAATCAAACAGTGAAAATGTTGTTTTGAATTAGAGGTGAGTAGAAAATATGGATCCCCTAAAGTTTTAAACTTGATATCTGGGAACACAGAGGACCTTAACTAACTCAGGGAAGTCAGTAGGAAAAAAAACTATCCTGGGAAATGGAGCAAAGGTCCAAGGGACTTGTAGGGGGAGCATCTTTGACCTATTTTACTTCCCAGGTCTGGACTTTGAAAGCCTGGGCATAATGGTTTTGAAATCATGTTCTGGAGGAGATGATAGGAATGAATAGTGACCCATTTCAGTTATAGTTCTTAACTGAAAGACACATTGAAGAGTCAAAAATGAGGAAGGGTGATCAGATTCTTGTAGAATCTCCCTGTAGTTCTGAAAGACTGACAGTGGCAGCCCTAGAATTTCTACATGGGAACAGAAAGGCAATTTATGAGTGGGAATCAGATTGTGCTATAAGGAGATAAGATGAAATATATGGCAATTTACAACATACAGAAGGAACAGAGAGATGCTTCTTGTTTTAAACAGAAGATGGAAAATACAAGCTTTCTGAGCATTTCCAAAGAGATGTCACCATTTTGCCCATTGTCTAGACAGGATGGATATTCTTATGGATGCTCAGATTACTAGAATCCCATTAGAATTGTAAATTAATTGTGCATAGATAAATAACCAGCAATTCATCAAATAAAACATGAGACTATATGTTTATATTATGTAACGCATGAACTATTTCATTAATGAGATTCAATTAGAACATACCTTAACCAGTGTTCCTTAGGGACACCTGGCCTTACCAAGAGCACACAGCAAAAAAGAATAACAATGAAGATACACACTGATCTATATGATTCAACTGGATCTTGAGCTCAAGAATTGTTCTTATTTAGACCAGGAAATCTGAGAACACTACCTGACACTGACTTCTTAGTTATGGGGATTTGATGCTAAGAAGGCTTCTGCTCAGGAGTGATCCATCACCTCAGAGAACTGACTTTCCTCTTGAACATTTTAGATGCCAACTGCAGTTGTGACTTTCCATTTATTCTGATTGATGATTAATCTCAACTGTCAAACTAATGAACTCTAGAACCATTTGGAAGATGTAGGTGTGTTGGGACACACATGTTGGAAATGATCTTGATTAGACAATTGAAGACACACCCACTGTGGGTGGCACCATGCCCTGGGCTGATATTTTGGACTCAATACTAAGAAGAAAGTGAGCAGAGCACAGTCATTCACCATTCTCTGCTTCTTGAGTGTGGATACAATGTGACCAGCTGCCTCAAACTCTATGCTGAACATCCTTCCACCAGAAAGTGTCCTCTCAAACCGTGAGCCAAAATAAACCCTTTGTTCTTTTGGTTGCATTTGTCAAAGTATTATATTATAGCAACTGAAAAAGAAACTAACATATTGACCTAGGGCAGAAAGACATTTTATATACAATGTCTTTACCTGCTCATACCCCATATCAACTGCAATTTAAGTATTATAAAATGACAATTTGTTTGTTTGGTTTAGTTTTTTGAGGTAAGTTCTCACTATGTAGTTCTGGGTGGCCTGGAAAGGTCTGTGTAGTCCTCAGTGACCTCAGACTCATAGCAACCCTCCCATGTCAGCCTTAAGTGCTAGAATTACAGGTGTTACCATGTGACTGCATGCCACAGAACATGTTTACACTTATGTCTTCTGCTCCCTTCCTTTTTCTAGATTAATCATCACTTTTTGATTTTATGACACACAAAAAAGTCATGAGTGATCTTATTTATATTTTCCAAAGTTCCCTTTTGAACACATTTTACATATGTTCATAATTTACCTAACACTCACTGCTTCTTAGGGTCAGAATAATAGAAGCTTTTGGATCTGTACAGCTGTGCTGCTTCAGTGTAGTACTGGGTGGTAACTTTGTAGAAATGATCATAAGATCTATATTTAAGGTGATATCCTTACCAAAATTAATGTAAAATGGTGTTAAAATACAAATACTTTGAGCTAAGGCATTTTAAAACAAATGTTGAAAAAGTAAAAGAGTATTGTATATTTTTACAAACTATGAGATGGTGAGAGCACTCCCTTACCAGTTATCTGCTTCTAAATTTTCATATTTTTATCCATTTTCTAAGTCTATGGACAGTGAAAATGACTTAAGGCCAAATGTTATTATTTCTACACATTGATTTTTATCTACTTTACAGACTGTCTTCCACACTTTACCTTCCCTAAGATCAGCTTTACAAGTGAAAATACTTAAATTTATTTTAACATCCCTGTCTATGAGCTTATCTTCCCTTAGGATTCTTTTTTTAAATGATTGCATCATCTTTAGTGTTTTATTAAAAGAGCCAAATAAATATTTAACATGGAAATGCCATATTTATATAAAATGCATGATTATATACATTTTGGGGGAAATTATCTTTTAGCATATTCAAGAGTTTAACTAGAAATGGAAGATTCTGTTCTATTAAATCAATAAAAAATGTTTACTATTTCTATTTTTCTTTGTATCTTCCTATTTAAGCTCCTGCACTTACTACTTTCTTTGGTCAAAACTACTGCTGTTTTTACAAAGGCAAATTAAGTACTATATCAACCAAACATGTATTATATTTATGTAAATGCACATTTTCTTTTCACTGAGGTTATATATTTATTCATATACCAAGGTATTTCTTAAATTAAAAAAACATTGAGAATTGTTCTTCAAAGGTTTGTAAAACATTGTGTTGGAGTTTTGGTGCAGATTACATTGAATCTATAGATTGCTTTTAGTAAGATGGCCATTTTCACTATGTTAATCCTATCAATCCACGAACATGAGAGATCTTTCGATCTTCTGATATCTTCTTCAATTTCTTTCTTCAGGATCTTCAAGTTCTTGTCATACACATATTTTACTTGCTTGGTTAAAGTTACATCTAGACAGTTTTTATATGATTTCTGGCTATTGTGAAGGATTTTATTTCTCTAATTTCTATTTCTGTCAGATGTAGGGTTGGTGAAGATCTTTTCCCAATTTGTTGGTTGCCGTTTTTTTCTGTCTGATAGTGTCCTTTGCCTTACAGAAACTTTGTAATTTTATGGGGTCCCATTTGTCAATTCTTGGTCTTAGAGCATAAGCTATTGGTGTTCTGTTCAGGAATTTTTCCCCTGTGCCCATGTGCTCAATGTTCTTGGTACGACCACTCTGAAAATCAGTCTGGCGGTTCCTCAGAAAACTTGGCATGACACTTCCGGAGGACCCTGCTATACCACTCCTGGGCATTTACCCCGAGTATTCCCCGGCAAGCAATAAGGACACTGCTCCTCTATGTTCATAGCAGCCCTATTTATAATAGCCAGAAGCTGGAAAGAACCCAGATGTCCCTCAATGGAAGAATGGATACAGAAAATGTGGTATATTTACACAATGGAATACTACTAAGCAATTAAAAACAATGAATTCATGAAATTCTTAGGCAAATCATTGGAACTGGAAAATATCATCCTAAGTGAGGTAACTCATTCACAAAAGAACACACATGGGACGCAGTCACTGATAAGTGGATATTAGCCCAGAAGCTCTGAATACCCAAGATACAACTTACATATGAAATCATTCCTAAGAAGAAGGAAGGAGAGGGTCCTGGTCCTGGAAAGGCTTGATGCAGCATTGTAGGGCATTGCGAGGACAGAGAAGTGGGAAGTGGTTGATTGGGGAATGGGTGGAGGGAAAAGGGCTTATGGGATTTATGGGGAGGGGGGAACCGGGAAAGGGAAATCATTTGGAATGTAAACAAAGAATATAGAAAATAATAAAAAAAATTTTCAGTGGTATGGCAAAATGTACATTTAGTCTTACTGTGTGTCATAAACCCTGCAAGGGAGCATTATTAATGATCAGAGTGAAAAGCATCTGTACACGTGTAGGTTTGAAAAATCCAGACCATGATGAAATAAGATAGTTGACAGCTCTCCATGGTCACTCTGAGCTCATTTTAGTCACAAATCTGAGTCTTGTTTCCCAGTTTAGCTTTACCAAGAAAGCTTACATTTTAGTTTCACACCCCCACAGTGAAATTCAAGCTTTACTCTGCTATGGAAACCATGTTTCCTTTTTAAAACAATGGCTTTGGAATAGCACTGCCCTTCTGCCCTGTCCTTTCTGGGACAGACTGCTAGCTAGTCTGCTCCCCGGAAAACACCCCATCCTGAGGCATCCCAGAAGATCCGCTGCATTCAGAGCATTTGGTAAGAACCCTCCTGAAGTCCTACAGCTACTGGTGGGAATCCAGTGGACTAGGGGACCCATCTTCTCCCAAAACACCCACCTGCCAAATACTAATCCCTTTCTTCCTGGTCCTTTCTACTGGGAAAGACCACTAGTTAGTCTGCTCCCATGAAGATACCACATCCTGAGGCATCCCTGGAAATCCACTGCAGTCAGGGTAACTGTGCAATGGATCACCAACTTCTCTGCTCCCCTGAAGACAACACAGCTTGAAGGCATCCCAGGAGTTCCTCTGTATACAAGGAAACAGATACCACAGTCCATTGCCCGCCCCCCCCCCCAGAGAACAGCTTCACAGAGGACATCAGATTGACTGATCCTCTGAAGACCCAACAGTCTGAAGACCTCTCAGGAGATCTACTGCAGTCAGGATAACAGATCAGAAGCTTCTCTGCACCTCTGAAGACCTCCCAGTTGGAAAACCCCACAGGAGGTCTGCTACAGCCAGGGCTGCAGGCATACCAGTAGACCAGAAAAAAAAAGACATAGGGTCAAAAGAGGCAGACTCTAGACAAAGTCTCCCAGACCACCAAACATCAGGGAAAACCAGATGGCAAGAGAGAGGCAAGAACAAGACCATAAGCAATAGAAGCCAATATATGTGGGCATCGTCAGTTCTTCAACCCAGTTCTCCCACCACAGCAAGCCCTGTACATCAACACACCTGAAAATCAACAGGCTGACCTAAAATTCCTATCTCATGAAGATAATAGAGTCCTTTAAGGAAGATATAAATAACTCACTGAAAGAAATACAGGAAAACACAGGTAAAGGGATAGAAGCCCTTAAGAAGGAAACAAATAAATTCCTTAAAGAAATATAGGAAAACACAGACAAACAGGTGAAGGAATTGCATAAATCAGACCAAGGCCTAAATGTGGAAATAGAAACAATAAAAAAGCACAAATGGAGGCAAACCCAGAAATGGAAAACCTTGGAAAGAGGTCAGGAATTACAGATGTTAAGTATCACCAACAGAATACAAGAGATAGAAGAGAGAATGTCAGGTGTAGAAGATACTGTAGAAGAGATTGACACAACTGTCAAACAAAATTCAAAACATATAAGACTCCTAACCCAAAACATCCAGGAAATTCAGTACACAATGAAAAGACCAAATCTAAGAATAATTGGAATAGACGAGAACAAAGATTCCCAGCTCAAAGACTTGAAAGCATCTTCAACAAAATCTTAGAGGAAAAATTCTCCAACCTAAAGAAAGAGATGGATATAAAGGTACAAGAAGCCTATAGAACACCAAACAAATGGGACCAGAAAAGAAAAGTCTCTTATAATAATAATCAAAACACTAAACAAACAGAACAAAGAATGAATATCAAAAGCTTTAAGGGGAAAAGGTCAAGTAACATACAAATATAGACCTATCAGAATTATACCAGACTTCTCAACAGAGACTGTGAAAGGCAGAAGAGCCTGGTCAGAGGTCATGCCAACTCTAAGAGAACATAAATGCCTGTCCAGGATACTATACACAGCGAAACTCTCAATCAACATAGATGGTCAAACCAAGATATTACAGGACAAAACCAAATTCAAAATGTATCTATCCAGCATTACAAAGGATCCTAGAAGGAAAACTCCAACACAAGGAAGGAACCTACACCAAAGAAAAATCAAGATATTAAGCATCTCACAACACAGTCAAAAGAAAGAGAACCACAAGAATATAAAGCCACCTATAAAAACAAATATAACAGGAACAAACAGCCATCTGTCTTTATTTTCTCTCAGTATTAATGGATCAACTCACCTATAAAAAGACAAGCTAATCAGGAACTTTCCCCTTGTGCCCATGTCCTCCAGGGTCTTTCCCAGTTTCTTTTCTATTAGTTTTAGTGTGTCTGGTTTTATGTGGAGGTCCTTGATCTACTTGGAGTTGATTTTAGTACAAGGAGATAAGAGTGGATCAATTCACATTCTTCTGCATGCTGACTTCCAGTTGAATCAGCACCATTTGTTGAAAAGGCTATCTTTTCTCAACTGGATGCTTGTAGCTTCTTTATCAAAGATCAAGTGACCATAATTCTGTGGGTTCATTTCCAGATCTTCAATTCTATTCCATTGATCTACTTACCTGTCACTGTGCCAATACCATGCAGTTTTTTTAATTTTTTATTGGATATATTTTATATTTACATTTCATTTCCCTTTTTTTGGTTCCCCACCCCCAAAGGTCCCACATGCCCTTTTCCCTCCCCCTGCTCCCTCGTCTACCCCTTCCCACTTCCCTGTTCTGGTATTCCCCTACACTGATGCTTTGATCATTTCCAGCACCGGTGTCCATTCCTTTCTTCTTGTCAGACATCATTTGGTATGTGAATTGTGTCTTTGGTGTCCCAAGATTCTAGGCTAATATCCACTTATCAGTGACTGCATACCATGGGTATTCTTTTGAGACTGGGTTACCTCACTTAGTATGATGTTCTCCAGTTCCATCCATTTCTCTAAGAATTTCATGAATTCATTGTTTCTAATGGCTGAATAGTATTCCATTGTGTATATATATATCACATTTTTTGTATCCATTCCTCTGTTGAGGGACGTCTGGGTTCTTTCCAGCTTCTGGCTATTATAAATAAGGCTGCTATGAACATAGTGGAGCATGTATCCTTATTGCATGCTGGGGAATCTTCTGGGTATATTCCCAGGACTGGTATGGCTGGGTCCTCCAGAAGTATCATGTCCAGTTTTCTGAGGAACTGCCAGACTGATTTCCAGAGTGGTTGTACCAGCTTGCAGTCCTACCAGCAGTGGAGGAGTGTTCCTCTTTCTCCACATCCTCGCCAACACATGATGTCTTCTGAGTTTTTTTTTTAATTTTTATTTTCTATATTCTATGTTTACATTCCAAAGGCTTTCCCCTTTCCCAGTTCCCCCCACCATACGTCCCATAATTCCTCTCCCCCTCAACTATTCCCCAATCATTCCACCTCCCCCCATGGTTTCTCTGTTCTGGGTCTACAAAACTGGAGAGGCCCAGGTAGACAGACTCCAGCCGGGGCTACCGACGAGGGCGGGGGATCCGCTAGGCTCTCACTGCTGGGCAGGCCCAGCGCTAACTAGGCTCTTCAGGACTTCCCTGCGCCTTCCGGCCTTGCACCGAGGCAGCGGGTAGCAGCCAGCTCGCGGTCCCCTGGAGCAGCGGTAGCGGCGGGCCTCCATATTGCAACCAGGACACAGCTGGAGAGGCCCAGGTAGACAGACTCCAGCTGGGGCTGCCATCATGTGGGGGATCTGCCAGGCTCTCGCCACCAGGCAAGCCCAGCGCCTCCGAGGCTCTGCAGGACTTCTCCACGCCCTCCAGCCTTGCACCGAGGCAGCGGGTGGCAGCCAGCTCGTGATCCCTTAGAGCAGCAGTCACGCATAATCACCAGTAGAGAAACAACAGGTGAGCCCAGCCTCGCAGGAGATTCAAACACCAGCCAATGACAATAAGGCCAACTAACACTAGAAATAACCAGATGGCAAAAGGAAAACGAAGGAATGTTACTAACAGAAATCAAGGCAACATGACAGCATCTGAACCCAGTTCTCCAACAACAGGAAGCCCTGGATACCCCAAAACACCAGAAAAACAAGACTTGGATATAAAATCACTGGTCAGGATGCTGGTAGCTGAACACATAGAAAAATCTTGTAAAGAAATAGAGGAGAAAATGGATCAAAAGTTAGAAGCCTTTACAAGGCAAATACAAAAATCACTTCAAGAAATTCAGGAGCAGATGGATCAAAAAGAAGAAGACAATAAGGAGCAAAGACAAAAATCACTTAAAGAAATACAGAAGAACATGGGCCAACAAGTAGAAGCTATGAAAGAGGAAACACAAAAATCTCTTAAAGAAATACATGAAAACACAATCAAGCAAGCGAAAGATCTGAGCATATCCATTCAGGTTCTAAAAACAGAAGTAGAAACAACTAAGAAATCGCAGAGGGAGACAACATTGGAGATACCATGCAGTTTTTAACACAATTCCTCTGTTATACTGCTTAAGGTCAGGGATACTGATTCCCCCAGAAGTTCTTTTATTGTTGAGAATAGTTTTAGCTATCCTGGGTTTTTTGTTATTCCATATGAATTTGAGAATTGCTCATTCTAGATCTATAAAGAATTGATTTGGGATTTTGATGGGGATTGCATTGAATCTGTAGATTGCTTTTGGCAAGATGGCCATTTTTACTATATTAATTCTGCCAATCTAAGAGCGTAGCTTATGCTCTAAGATCAAGAATTGACAAATGGGACCTCACAAAATTACAAAGTTTTTGTAAAGGAAAGGACACCGTCAGAAGGACAAAACAGCAACCAGCTAATGAGGAAAAGATCTTCACCAACCCCACATCCGACAGAGGGCTAATATCCAATATATACAAAGAACTCAAGAAATTAGACCCCATAGAACCAAATAACCCTATTAAAAATGGACTACAGAGCTAAACAAAGAATTTTCACCTGAAGAAATTTGGATGGCTGAGAAGCACCTTAAGAGATGTTCAACATCACTAGTCACCAGGGAAATGCAAATCAAAACAACCCTGAGATACCACCTCACACCAGTCAGGATGGCTAAGATTAAAAACTCAAGAGACAGCAGATGCTGGCAAGGATGTGGAGAAAGAGGAACACTCTTCCACTGTTGGTGGGATTGCAAGATGGTACAACCACTCTGGAAATCAGTCTGGCGGTTCCTCAGAAAATGGGGCCTGACACTTCCAGAGGACCCTGTCATACCACTCCTGGGCATATACCCACAGGATTCCCCTGCATGAAACAAACATACATGCTCCACTATGTTCATAGCAGCCTTATTTATAATAGCCAGAAGTTGAAAAGAACCCAGATGTCCCTCATTGGAGGAATGGATAAAGAAAATGTGGTATATTTATACAATGTTATACTACTCAGCAATTAAAAATAATGAATTCATGAAATTTGTTGGCAAATGGTTAGAACTAGAAAATATCATCCTAATTGAGGTAACCCAATCACAAAAGAATATACATGAAGTGCAATCATGGATAAGTGAATATTAATTAACCCAGAAGTTCTGAATACTCAAGACACAATTAGCAAATCACATGATTCCCAAGAAGAAGGAAGGAGAGGGCCCTGGTCCTGAAAAGACTTGATCTAGTATTGTAGGGAAGTACCAGAACAAAGAAATGGGGGTGTGGGGTGATTGGGGAATGGGCAGAGGGAAGAGGACTTATGGGATATATGGTGAGGGGGAAACTGGGAAAGGGGAAAGCCTTTGGAATGTAAACAAAGAATATAGAAAATTTAAAAAATCTCAAAAAAAAAAGACAAGCTCACAGACTGGATATGCAAACAAGATCCAGCATTTTGCTGAATAAAATAAACACACTTCAATAACAAAGACAGGCACTATCTCAGAGTAAAAGGATGGAGAAATGTCTTCCAAGCAAATCATCCCAAGAAACTAGCTGGAGTTGCCATCCTAACATCCAATAAGATAGACTTTTGACAAAAAGTTATCAAGCATGATGAGGAAGGGCACTTCATATTCATCAAAGGGAAAATCCATCAAGGTTTTATTTTATGGAGAAAGTCTCAATCCTGAACATCTATGCCCATATGAAAGGGTACCCACATTCATAAAAGAAACTTTACTAAGGCTAAAAACACACATTTAACCACACACACAATTATATTTGAATATTGGTGCAAAATCACTCAATAAAGTTCTTGCAAACCAAATCCAAGAACACATCAAAACCATCATTGTCCATAATCATGTATGTCATCTCAGGGATGCAAGGTTGTTTCAATATATGAAAAATCTATTAATGCAATCCATATATGAACAAACTCAAAGAAAAACCACATGATCATCTCCTTAGATGCAGAAAGAGCATTTGACAAAATACAACACCACTTCATGTATAAGTATTGGAGAGATCAGGAATTCAAGGCCCATACCTAAACATAATAAAATGAATTTACTACACACCAACAGCCAATGTCAAACTAAATGGAGAGATACATGAAGTAATCCCACTAAAATCAGGGACAAGACAAGGATGCCCACTCTCTCCCTAGGTATTCAAAATAATATTTGAAGTGCTAGCTAGAACAATAAGACAACAAAAAGGGATCAAGGGGATACAAATTGGCAAAAAATGAAGGTATCACTATTTGCAGATGATATGATAGTATACATAAGCTACCCCCAAAATTCTACCAGCTGATGAACCACTTCAGCAAAGTGGCTAGATATAAAATTAACTCAAATAACTCAGTAGCCTTCTTTTATACAAATGATAAACAGGCTGAGAAAGAAATTAGGGCAATAATTTTGTTCACAATATCCACAAATAATATAAAATATCTTGGGGGTAACTCTAACCAAACAAGTAAAAGAGTTGTGTGATAATTTAAAGTCTCTCAAGAAAAATTGAAGATCTCAGAAAATAGAGAGATCTCCAATGCTCATAAATTGGCACAATTAACATAGTAAAAATGGCCATCCTAACAAAGGCAATCTATAGAGTCAATGCAATCCCCATCAAAATCCAAACACAATTCTTCAAAGACATGGAAAAAGAAATTCTCAAATTCATCTGGAAAACCAAAAATTCATAATAGTGACAACAGTACTTAACAATAAAAGAATAGCTGGGGGAATCATCATCCCTGACCTCAAACACTACTACAGAGCAATAATGATAAAAACTGCATGGTATTGGTACAGAGACAGAGAGGAATTGGAATAGAATTGAAGATCCAGAAATAAAACCAAACACTCATGCACACAATGTTTGACAAAGAAGCCAAAATATACTACAACAACAAAAAAAGAAAGCATCTTCAATAAATGGTGCTCGGCTAACTGGCTGTCTGTATGTAGAAAAATGAAAATAGACCCATATTCATCCACCTTGCACAAAGCACAAGTCCAAGTGGATCAAGGACCTCAACATAAAACCAGATACACTCAATCTAATAGAAGAGAAAGTGGGAAAGAACCTTGAACTCATTAGCACAGGAGGAAATTTCCTAAACAGAACTGTAATGGCTCATGCTCTAAGATCAAGAATTGATAAATGGGACCTTATGAAACTAGAAAGCTTCAGTAAGGCAAAGGACATAGTCAATAAAACAAATCGGCAATCTACAGATTGGGAAAAAAAATCTTCACTAACCTTACATCCAATAGAGGGCTAATATCCAAAAATATATAAAGAACTCAGAAAGCTAACCACCAAAAAACCAAACAACCCAATCAAAAGAAGGAGTATAAAACTAAACTGAGACTTCACAATGGAGGAATCTCAAATGGCTGCGAATCACCTAAAGAAATGTTCAAAGTCCTTAGTAATTAGAGAAAGCAAATCAAAATGACCCTAAGATTCCACCTTACACCAATCAGAATGGCTAAGATCAAAGCCTTAAATGACAACACATGTTGGTGAGGATGTGGAGAAAGAACACTACTCCATTGCTGGTGGTATTGCAAACTGGTAAAACCACTCTAGAAATCAATCTGGAGGTTCCTCAGAAAATTGAAAATAGATCTACCTGAAGACCCAACAATACCCCTCGGGGATATCCCCAAAATTTGCCCCACCATGCCACAGGGGCACATGTTCCACTATGCTCATAGAGGCTTTATTTGTGATAGCCAGAAGATGGAAACAACCCAGATGTCCCACAACAGAAGAATGGATACAGAAAATGAGGTTTATTTACACAATGGAATACTACTTAGCTATTAAGAACAAGGACAGCCTGAGTTTTGCAGGCAAATGGATGGAACTAGAAAATATCATCCTGAGTGAGGTAACTCAGACCCAAAAGGACATGCACAGTATGTACTTACTAATAAGTGGATATTAGCCAAAAATAGGCTACAACATATCCAAGATACAGTCCACAAAACTCAAAAAGGTAAACAAGCAAAAGGGCCCAAGTGAGGACATCGCAGTCCCACTTGTGAGGGAGAAGAAAGCAACCACAAGGGAGAAGAAAGAGAGGGGCCTGGGAGGGAAAGTGGGCAAGGGGGAAGCTTAGGAGGGAAGTGGGAAACCTGATTTGTTATTGGGTTAGGGAAAAGGACTGAAGTCCTGAGGTCCAGCAGAAAGAATTGAAACAGGCAATCTTGGGAAGTTGAGATTGGGGGCAGGCATGGACCCTCTAGAATGTACCAGGGACCTGGGAGGTGAGAGACTATCAGGGCTCAAAGGGAGGGACCTTTGATGAAATGCCTTACAGTGGGGAGAGGGAACTTGTAGAGCCCACTTCCAGCAGAAAGACAGGGCATCAAGTGAAGGATAAGTTGCCATTCCACAGTAAAACTCTGAACCATAATTGTTCCTGTCTGAAAGAACTGCGGGGATGGAAATGGAGAGCAGCCTGAGGAAAAAGAAGGTCCAGCAACAGGCCCAAAGTGAGATCCAGCTCACTGGGAGGCCTCAAGTCCTGACACTGAGGCTATGGAGCACTCACAAAAAGGAACCTATGACTGCCCTTCAAAAGACCCAACAAGCAGCTGAAAGAGTCAGGTGCATATATTTGCACCCAACAAATGAACAGAAGCTGCTGACCTCTGTGGCTAAATTAGGGAAAAACTGGAAGAAGCTGAAGAGGAGGGCTATACTGTAGGAGGATCAACAGTCTCAATTAACCCCCAAGATCAGACACTGGATCACCAACCAGGCAGCATACACCAGCTGATATGAGGCCCCCAAGACATACAACAGAGGACTGCTGGGTCTGGGTTCAGTCAGAGAAGATGCACCTAACCCTCAAGAAACTGTAGATCCCAGGGAGTTTAAAGGTCTGGTGGGGTTGGGGAGGGACAGTTTCGTGGAGACAGGGGTTGGGGAGGAGGTATGGGATGTGGAACAGTCTGAGGATGGACCAGGGAGGGGAATAAAATCTGGAGCATAAAAAAAAGGAAAACAAAACCAATAGCTTTACTGAGGGTGCATTTCACTCAGTACAGGATTCATCCTTTTCTCTTTATGTCAGTCCTTCTTCATATAATCAGAGATGTGCAGTCACATTACTCTTCAATTTTAGAATACTAATCTCCCACTAAAGACATCTTTTCCTTATTCATTAGCAGGAAATTCTAAGAGGGAGAAGAAAATCGTAACCAAGAATCTCTATGTGTTTGCCTATTTTGCATAGGCTGTATGAAAAGAAGCATATGTGTGGTCTTTCATGACTAAACTCTATTCCCCTTAACACAATATTTTCTCAATATGTCTACACTGTAGCATGTGTCAATACTTTCTCCTCTTGTACAATTTTTTTCATTTTATTAATGCATTCATCTGTTGATTGACTTTGGGTTGTTTCTACTTCAGGGATGTCTTACATACAATGTGACTATGAGCATTTGTCTACACATTTTTATATGGAAATATTTTAAGTTTTCTTGGGTATATGCACAGAGAAAGAATTGGCAAGTCATATGGAAACCCTATGTTGAACATTTCGTGGTTCTGACAGATTGTTAAATTGGCATTTCACCATCACATTAGAAGCTGCAATAGGGTTCTGATTTTTCTGCTTTTTTACCAATACTAGTCATTGCTACCTTTTTAATTTAAGGTATCCTAAACAATGTGCACTGATAATATATAGCTGAGATTTTAACATTCTTATTGATTTATAGTTTGGTACACCCTCCCATTTTATTTTCTTTTACCCCTTTTATTGAAAATGGATTTCACACACACACACACACACACACACACACCATCCTGATTACAGTTTCCTCTCCCTCTACACTTCACAGTTTCTCATCCCCCCCCACACACACACATCCAGATCCACCTACTTTGTGATCTTACCAGAAACGAATAGGCCTTTAAGGCATAAACGACAAAACACCACAAAATAAAATAGAATCTGATAAAAACAACAACCATCACATTCAAGTTGCACAAGACAAACCAACAGAAGGAAAAGAAGTCCAAGAGAAGGGACTAGAATCAGAGACTCATTTGTCCACCCACTCAAGAGTCCCATAAAACTGAGTGTTAAACTGAAAGCTAGAATACCTTCCATGTGATTATGCGCTTCTGGGATATCTTCCTATAGAGGTGTGTACTCAAACCTTTTATATGCTTTTAACTAGCAAGTTTGTCATTTGGTTGTTGGTTTGAAAGAAATCTTTAGATATTCTGGACACTGTGCTCCTTCCTATACATGCTGTGAAGACATCATCCCCCATTCTGTAGGTAGTGTTTTCACATACTTAAAATTGCATCCTTTGATGCACAAAACTTTTAATCCTCATGAAGTCTGATTTGTCTGTTTATTTATTTTATTGCTTGTGTTTTAGGCAGCTCTGGAAGATCCAAGTTCCTGAGAACTCTTTCCTTAAACTCCTTCTGTGACTTTTATAGACTTGGCTTTTGCCCTCTATGAACCATGTGAACTGATTTTCATATTTGATGTAAAGTAAGTGCTCAACATTTTTTTTTTTGCATTCAGATATCCAGTTGTTCAAGCCCTATTTGCTAAAATAGGACTGGCTCTTTGACCTATGCTGCACAAATTCCAAAAATCAGAAAATATGGGTCATCTAACTATAATCATCTTTTCCAATGGCTTTTTGATTATTCTAGGTCCCTAGCACTACCATATGGACCCAGCTGTCTTCATGTCATGACAGTCTAGGCAGAGAAGAAACACACTCTTATTTACCCTTATATAATTCCCTGAAGCATGCATGTATGTCTCTGCATATAAGACCGGCACCATGGTTTTCACTCTTTGTAGCCTATCATCTTTTGATCCTGAGGAATGACTACAATCAAGCCGGTTGATGATGAACTCAGGAAAGGATTCTTTACACCAGCTTCAGGACCTTTACCTATGCTGTCAGGAATGAAAATAATATCTATTTCCATCTCAAATTGCCTAAGTGATGACATAGAAACCTAAGACTGTCATGAATATTCTTAGCCATCAAAAATGAAGAACTGCCAAAGAATAAAACCAATGCAAAAGCAACATAGGTGAATGTACAAATGTTGGAGAGCCTGAAAAGGAGCCCTAAATATATTGTCTTAACTTGGGCATAGTTGTCCTTGAAGCACGTAAAATTTAAATAAGTGTGGACTATTTACATTAAAAAGAGTGTTCCAATTAAGAAGAACAAGAGGACTAAGGAAACACCTGTACACACACACACACACACACACACACACACACACATTTGTATAGTAGAAGTCTAAGTGAATTTTTCACTTTACAAACATAATGGAGATGCCCTAATTTGATGAAGGAATAAAGTAAGCACACACTATTTTTCTAGATGCTGTTTGAAATGTTGGATAACTGAGTCAATCCTCCTTAGCAATTGATTCATGTCATCATTTCAATAGTACTCTTTATAAAATGTTGAAGTACTTAATTTTAGTTTGACTAATTGCATCTACTTGGATCAACACATAGTGTGCCTTGTATAACCCCAGCACATACATTCCAAGGGCTATTTTTCTCCATGTTGTGGCAGGATAAAGAAAATCACCCAGTAGAATAATTCATGATTCTGTACATAGAAACTTGGGGTTTAGATGTGAAGTTAGACTTAATACTTGGAATAGAGGAGGAGGGTACGTTAAAACCTTTTGTCAGTCCTCTTCAATAGGAGAAGGAAAAGGATAGTTGTTGGTATTAGAAGCAACATATAGCCTCCAAATCCAGTGATGATGTCACCCATAGGCAATAGGGACCCAGCACCTCTGTTGCCATGGCAACTGCCATACATTCCCATCATTCACCTGCCTAGTGTGCTTTACCTGTGCACATCAGTGAGTGTGATTATGTCACAGCCCAAATAAAAGGCAGAGCTCCTTCATTCCCCTGATCTTTTCTCTCTTTTTCCTTCTTCTTTGTTCTTTTGTCTTCTCCCCCAATAGCCCTCTCCCATGGAGCTGTACTGGCCTGGTGTGATCCGTCCATTTTTAAGCCACCATTCTAACACAACAATAGTGGATAACTGGTTGGTGCATTTAATGTTCTTGAACTGGGTATCTTTCTTTTTATTCTTCAATAAATACAGATTCATATGACAAATATCCTATATACTGTTATTTAGCCTCCCTTACATATAAGATATATGTAATATCTTACATAATCATAAGCATCACAACCAGAACTGATATCCATCAACCCTACTTTTTTGCTCTAATTTTTCATGCACTTATAAATTGCATCTAAATTTGTGTTGATTCTATAACTATCTTACCACATATATTTTTATGATCTTCAGAACATCAATATACAGAAGAGTTACATGCTCAGAAGACCCACGTCAATCTGACATTCTCACAACTCAGCGAGAAACTAATCTATTCTTAATTTCTCTAATTGCTTTACTTTAAGCATATATTTAGTTTTGCTGTCCATAGAATAGTAATATTTGAAATATTTGGATGTGAAGTTTAGGAGAACACTGGGAGGCCTAATAGTTCAACATCTTTTTTCATTTAGGGGAATCCTTCAATTATAAGTATGTTCTAAATGTATGATTTCTGAGCCTTAGTTACCTTACTAATTACAATCACCTCATAGGATAGTTTAGAATTTAAATGAATAATGTATTTTAAATGTTCATTACATTTTAAATACATTATTTCTTAAAACAGAGAACCACTACCACATGGCATTTAGTTTATTTCATTAACTAATCATAATTTCTGCAATGCTGTTACCTGTAGACAATATTCACCTTCCAAATTATATTCATAGGTCAGTCTAATTTGATTTTTAAAAGTATTTCAAGGGCTGAGGTGAGAGCTCAGTTAGTAAGGTATTTGTCTTATAAGAAGAAAGACCTAAGACTAATTCTAATAACCCACAGCCCCATAGGAGGAACAATAATATGTACTAACCAATATCCCCAGAGCTCCCAGGAACTAAACCACCAACCAAAGAGTACACATGGAGGGACCCATGGCTCCATATACATATGTAGCAGAGGAAGACCTTTTCAGACATCAGTGAGAAGAGAGGCCATTGGACCTTTGAAGACTCAATGCCCCAGAGTAGGGGAGTGCCAGTTCAGAAAAGTGGGAGGGGGTGGTGAGCAGGGGGAGGGGAGGGGATAGGGGGTTTCCAGAGGGGAATCGGGGAAAGGGGATAACATTTGAAATGTAAATAAGGCAAATATCTAATAAAAATTTAAAAACAGAAATAAAGAAAATAAAATTAAAAAAGAGAGGAAGGAAGGAAGGAAGGAAGGAAGGAAGGAAGGAAGGAAGGAAGGAAGGAAGGAAGGAGGAAGGAGGAAGGAAGGAAGGAAGGAAAGAAGGAAGGAAGGAAAGAAAGAGAAAGAAAGAAAGGAAGGAAGGAAGGAAGGAAGGAAGGAAGAAAGAAAGAAAGAAAGAAAGAAAGAAAGAAAGAAAGAAAGAAAGAAAAGCCAGGTTCACCCACTGGTGTAATAGTTGCATTAATGTTATGGGAGTAAACAATCATTTTATGCTTGGATTTAAGGATTGTTTCACAAAAACTAAACTCATTCCTGGTATTGTAAAATGGTCAAAGAATCCATGGATGGTTAGGTTATTGGCCCTGGAGGAGAACCTACTGCTCTTTGCTAAATTAACAGAGTATTAAACTATCCCCTATTTCATACAAAAGGGTAGTACATGTCTCAATTCTCATTGCAGTAGCTTATTATAGTAGGTGACTGTTAATACAGGGAACCACAACTACTCAACCTAAAGAGAACAAGAGATTGAAGAGCACTCAGCTTTACATGTGACAGCTGTATCATACTCCTTCCTGCCAAGTAATATTTTAAGAACTAGAGTTAATGGATGGCTGAAGCAAAATAGAGTTTTCTGGATATGAAGGAGCCACTGAACACATGATCTCATGGTTACTGTGACTGCACGCATAAGACCTGCAGATGCTCAAGACAGAAAAGCAGTAGCAAGAAGAAGACAGGTAGTCAAAAAAGTCCAAACCCTAGCTTAAGAATTATTGGTAATTGACAGCTTCTAGATGAGGAACAGTCAGGGATTATACATGCTGCAGTAGACGGCCCTACACCCCCACCCACCCTTACACACATTATCAGCACTCAGTGGAATCAGTCGGCTTTAAAAAAATAATTTTTCAAAAGAATGCATATTTGAGAGGGAATATATGTGGTTGGAGGAGTAAGAGAAGAATTATTCAGGGTAATAAGGGTTAAGTTTGATCATTACCTATTCAAAACATAAAGCCTAAGTGTATTTTTAAAGCCAAGTGTGGTACTGAGTACCTGTTATACTGGTGTTAAGGAGGCAGAGATAAGTGGGTAACTGACTAGGCAGCCTAGCCCACTAACGAACACCAAGCAAATGGGAGACCCTGTTTAAAAAACACGGTGGGTAGCATCTGGGAAATAACAGATAAAGTTTTCCTCTGATCGCCACACACCTGTTCACACATGTAGCCACATCCATACATACACTTGTACCTGCATCCATATGAACACATGAAAACATAATAAAAGATTTTTAAAATCTTTTCGAATAGATTGGAGCTCTCTTCTATGTGACATGTTTTACTCTTCAGTGACAAGCTTTATCCCGTTCCCTTTAGTTGGTCTCCACTAAATGCCTCGACAACAAAAACAATCTTTCAGGCTCTCTACCATGTCTTCATCTCATAAATAGTGTTATGCTCATAGCCTATGACCAAAAGAATTTTAATGATGACTTTTCCTCCATCCCTTTGTTATTGTGGTTGCCTCATTCTAGGCATGCTCCTCCCTCTGACCAATTTTTCTTTTATTAAATGACACTATCAAATGGGTGATCTCTTATTTTTTTATATTAAAACAAAGCTACTTTTGAACTAAAACCAAAAAAAAAAAAAATGGAACATTATAGTATTATTTTGAACATGAGAACAAGAAACGAATTCACAAAAAACTTCTAAAACCAAAGTTATTTAATAGCACAGAGATGTCTATATTTCTAGATAGTTTTCTAAATATATATAACGAGTCTCAGCATCCATGGCTGCCTGGTTATTCAACTAAACCACTAGGCATTTCCCTGGAAGTAATCAGCACACTGTCATTTGTTTTCTCCCACACTGCTTAGCATTAAAGAAGTGATGACTCTTAACTTCTCCTTATACTTTTGGCATGGACTTTGCAACAAAGTATGCATAGGACTATCATATGTTTTACTTTCAGATCAACAAGACTTCCGGAAAGCTTAGGGAATCAAATCCATTTCTTTGTCTCCATCTCTATACTACTAGTCTACTGATCTTGACCACCATTGACTCACCTAAAATATTTTGCAGCATCTGCTTAGCTAGTCTGTAGAACATCCTCTTAGCTATTCCACAGAACATCCTCTTAGCTATTCTATAGATACCAGGTCTTCTGTACTGTTTCTCACTCCACAGCCAGCTTGGTCTTACAGAAATGGAAGCCCGATTGTGTCTTTTCTTTCTGTGGGCATTCTCTCATCCCACCATCTCCATTACTCCATATTTGTGCTATATTTACTTCAAATATCTCAATGCCTTTTTGAATTTGCATGATGTTTTACTCTAATGACGAGCATGTACCCTTTGCCTGAAATACTTTTTGTCCAATTCTCATTTACCTCTCTGACTAACTCTAGAACATTCTCTCTTCCCAGATGCAGTGTTCCTCCAGGAGGACCTCAAGCCCAGGCCTAATATTTCTTGTCTTCACACAGAATTCCCATCACCACACTTGACACACCACCTTTCACTCACTAGTGCTTCACTAGGCTGCAGTGAGGTAAAGGTGTGGAGGAACTGCCTTTATTCTGATCTTCTGTGCAGCCCCAGAGTGTAGCACAGAGAGGGGGTTTATAAAGAGCTTCATCTTTCTTATTAGTAAAAAATTGTGAGAAGTATTATGATATTTATATGCATGAAGAAGATATGGGGGGAAAGATTGTGGTGTAATCCTATAATATCCTTTAAATGATCTATTCCCTAAATTATTTTTCATGAGCACTCATTACACCTCAAACATTAGTTAATATGCTGATTTTCATAATTTATTCTGTCACACAAAAACTTTAAATATAGTGCAAATATAGTCCTTCATGCCTTGAGGACTGACTCACGGGAGGTAACAGCTATACCGTATTTACATGGTCCACTCTAATTACTGTCTTTCTGAGGGAGGAGGTTGGATATTTAAACTTTCTCTTCCAGTATGGTGAAGAACCAAGGGTCCTGAGTTTGTGATTACCAAAAGAAATTATGCCTTAAAGCATGTACCACTCCAAAATGGAACTAGAGCATTACATGTTTCATTTATTTTGTAGTAAAATTACATTTTCCCAATGAGAGGCAGCTAGCTGCCTTGCAACTCATTCAAGGTCTCCATTTCTATTTTCCATGAAGAGAAAGCTTTTGTTTTCTATTTTGATTACTTTTTCTTTGATGATGTGCCCAGTACCACAAGACAAAATGGGAAACATTTTTAAAAGTCTATGTCCGTTTACATTACAGCAAAACCCCACGCCCTCTAAGAGCTGACTTGACAAGCTTCATCTCTTTTAGCAGTTGTTTCACTTTGTCCCATCCAAAGAAATTCCTATTAGATGAAGTCCTGTCATGAAAAATCCCAGAACCATCTTTGGTCTGCCCTCTCTGGCAGCTTATAGGGAAACAAAAAATTTAAACATGCACATACCCATGTGCACAGATGCATACATTCAAGATTGTCTACCATAGCTGCTTTAAATGGTAAAGAATTGAACAACAGAATGCACATTTAAAAAGTTAATCACTGAACATATTGCATCTTATCTATCATATAGAATATATGCAGCCATATAAAAAAATGGTCAGAAATCTCCACAAAACATGATTTGTTATTGAGTGAAAAAATTAAGGATGAAGAAAAATGAATGTGAAATAATTTCTTGTAAGTTCAGTGTGCCGTGATTTGAGACATCCAGTGACTCTTGGGCCTAGAAAGCCAGTCAAGCAGGGGAGCTGGTACCTATCAAGAGGGCGGTAGAGAAGTATCCAAACCCCCCTAATCTCAAGGACTGTCAGGAGTAGGGCTGTTTTCCTCCCTGATCTGGTCCTGCATGTGCCTGCACATGTAGTCTTACAGCCCCCACCTCTGCCACCTTTTATGTAGTCATGTGGCTTGGTAGCCAGATAGCAGGTTAAACTTTCTCTCTCCTTATAAAGACATGTCCTGCAAGCACCTGGCATTCTTCTTCATGCAAATGAAGCATTCCAGGCACATTTGGCACCAGCCTATAATGTACACTCACCCTGCAAAACCCTATCCACTCCCCAAGGCCTTGGCTCACCTCCAGTAAGAAGAGCTGTCTCACTGAAAATCGTATCTCGAGGTTTCCCACCTCCAACCCCACCTCACAGAGACTGAGGTTCTGTCTAATTCACTCACCTGACTAAGTTTCATCTCGTCCAATGCAGCCTGGTATACCTGGATACCACCAGGGAAAAAGCAAACCCAGACAGCCTGTCTTTATGTTGATGTGTGGGTACAGAGATGGTTGTAGAAGATAAATGATACATAGAAGGATGATATATAAATAATAGATGGTGGGATTGATTATGCGTGATAGTAGACAGAGCAAAGTGAACTACAGTTCATGGAGTGTAGGTTCCCAGAAGTACCTAGATGGTAAGGGATATTTCTAACCATGAAACTACATCCCAAACCTAATCTAGCTACAGAAACTGGATGCCTGTGCTTGTCCAATCAACAACCCATTTTCACCATTAAGAATGAAAGCTATCGACAATCCAAACTTTAAGTTCAAGAGCTGATGTTTGATCACCTCTTAAAGATGGATTTTTTTAATAAATGAAATAACAGTAAATATACTGCTTCTTATAAATTATATAGAATTTATATACTATTATTACTGTTAACCCCAATTGTCAACTTGATGAGGTCAAAACCCTTGGGAGATAAGCCTCTGGTCGTGCATATAAAGGGATCTCTTGATTAGCGTATGAAATTTGGAAGACCCAACCCCTGTGGGTGGATCCATTTTCTGGGCTAGGATCCTGGCCTGTATGAAAAGGAGAAAGTGAACGAAGCACAGGACCACCCGTGAACCAAAACTCAAGCTTTTTTTCTGGTAAGCTCCTCTTCTCAAGTAGCTTGATCAAAGCTTCTTGATCAGAGCAACAGAAAACTAACAAAATGCAATATAAAACTCCTTATAATTTTATTACAGAACACAAACAATTTTTGGTTAAATTCTCCACCTAGAGAAGATATTACTTCTAAAATAACCATGCCACTATTGATTGAAATTCATTCCCACTTTTAATAATTCATTGCTATTACAGAAGCTGTCATAGTTATGAGCCAATATTAGAAAGCCTGCCTTACCCTGAGACAGAATCTGTGACTTGAAGTCTTCTTCCAGACTCTGCTTCTTTGAGATTCAGAAAACACATAAAGTCCTTCTGTAACTCAGTTACTCCTCAAAAATTAATTCCATAGATACTTATTAAATATTTTATCCCAGAATTGAAAGAGTGGGATACTAACTCAGAACAGGCCTCTGACCTGGAGAAGAGTCTAGGAGTTCCTACTTAATTACATAAACCAATTATAATGTCACTGATTCTTTGTTGCCCCCTCTACTAACATTTTTAACATAATTATTTTTAAAAATTATTTTGAAATATAAATATTTTATTAGGTTTATTTATCAAGATATTTTTATTCTTTAATCTTTTTTTACAGTCCAGACTTTATCCTCCTCCTAGTCCACCCTCTGACTATTCCACATCCCACACCTCCCCACCCCATTGCCAAGAGGATGTCCCCCACTCCACCTTCACCTCACCAAACTTCCCCACTCCCTGGGGTCCCAAGAAATTAGATCCATTTTAGGAAATCACAGTGAACTGTTTACATAAATTCAGCCACCTGTCATAATCAAGTGACGTTTCCAACCTAAATGGTTAATGTTTTCAAGTAAAATAGTTGAAACAATCTCTGACTTGGTACATGATTCAGAATAAGGATTTGCTACTGCTGTCTGTTGAATTCATATAGTCATAATAGGTCAAAAATTCATTTGTTATTTTTGTTTTCAATTGTTACCTCTTCATCACTTGAAACTGGGTTTTAGAAAGCACTATATTAATGTCAACACTCAACGCTTTGGCTTCTCTCTTAGGCTAAATATATATACAATACTGATAAATCTTCAAAGGGGACAGACAGTTGCAAATGTTTCATTTGTGGCCAATAATTAAAGCAGTGGTTCTCAACCTTCCTAATACTGTGAACCTTTAACATAGTCCCCCTGTTGTAGTAACCCCAAACCTTAAAATTATTTCATTGTTACTTAACTGGCATTTTGGTACTTTTAAAAGTAATCTTTATTTGCTTGATGTAATTGTCATCTCAGAGGCTTGCTGCTGAGCAATCTCACTCTTTCTAGTTCTTGGTAAGCTCTGGTTCGTTCAACTCAGCTGTTTTGGCTCAAATTTCTCTACAAACTGACTGACTCAATGTGGCTTCTCTCAGCTTCTGACTAAATTGTTTTGCTTGGCCTCAAACTAACTCTGGCAATTTGTTCTAATATTCTGGCTTCAACTGCCTCTGCTGACCTGCACTAAACTTCATGAACTCACAAATAAACTCAGTTCTACTGTCCTGCACTCACTACACCAACTACCCAATTGACTGACCTAACTCCAGTGCACTGAACTCAATTGACTGAACAGAACTCTCTCTGTCTCTCTGTCTCTGTCTCTCTCTGTCTCTCTCTGTCTCTCTCTCTCTCTCTCTGTCTCTCTCTCTCTCTCTCTCTCTCTCTCTCTCTCTCTCTCTCTCTGCTGCTGCTGCTGCTGCTGCTGCTGCTGCTGCTGCTGCTGCTGCTCTTCTCCTAAATAGCTGTTCTTTCCTGTGCTGTTCTGGTAAGTGTTAAGTACATCCTATCTCTAACTCATTCTGTCAAATCTTTCTGATTCATCTCTTTGGCTGACCCTGAATTAGACATCACTTTCAAACATGGCTGCTTTGTTCTATACACTAATTTTAACATAAAGATATGTACGAAGGGCCTGTCTATATTCCAGTCAAAGGGATTAAAAGTATGTGGTCCCTTGCCACAGCAGACATGTTGCTGGATTAAAATTCCTCTATAGTTGTTGCACCAGGAAATGTTTGTGAACCCCCAAAAGACCACCAAAGAGTTGATTCCGATGTAATCACATCAGGGTTTCTTTACTTAAGTTTGAGCTTGGGCTCCCAGACAACACTGATCAGCAGGAAGGTGGAGCCCTGAGCCTAATTTTAGGCAAGCATTTATAGAGGTAAGAAGCAGGTATCTAGCATTATATAATCTGATCAAGGACTATCATGACCTTTAACATAATTAGCTGGTGCTGGGGGACAAACCATAAACGTAACTTCTGTTTTTCCCCTGATTGGTAGCTGTTAGGAAGTGAATTGTCAGAGGCAGGTTGGTAATCTGGAGGTGTAAATTTGTTGGGGAATAACCTGGAAACTAGTCCTGGACACAGTCTTGTTGGGTGGGAGGGTTAACCTAGAAACTGGTGCTAGGTACTAGCCTGTAACTTAATTCAAGTTCAACCGTACATCAGGTTCTCTAAGATGGAGTCTGAACCCAAGAGATTTGGTCTTTCACAGCTACTGTTATTTTTCATAATGTAAAATATCTGTGTTTTGTAATGGTCTTAGGTGACTCCTATGAAAGGATTGTTGGACCACCAAAAAGGTCATGACCCACAGAATGAGAACCACTGGATTAAAAGCTGGTCAGTGTCAAAAGGATCTTTGTTAATTGGACATTATTTTCTTTTGCTGGTTGAATCAAAAGGCCCTTACCTTTTTCCATCCTGGTACATTACTCTTGTTTGGTATTGGTTCTTTTTTGGTGTAGGGATCTGAACCCAAGATTAGCATGCATGCCTATCACCTTACCTACCTTGGAGTTACCCTTTCAACCTTTGTGAAAATTTTATACAAAGTCCTGCTAGTGGCTCTAACAAGCCTGGAACTTGCAATCCTTCTACAAGGGTAGGTAGAGTTACAAGCCTGGACCACAATTCCTGACACATAATTATTGTTGTTCAGTTGAACCATTAATATATATCTCAAATAATATTTTGCTGTTGAATCATAGATTTTCCATAATTACTCTTATGTTTGTGGTTATAGAAATGTTTTTACATTAAATGTCTCTCAGTTAGTTGGAAGGATGGTACATTCTTATCTTGGGTGATCTGAATTAATGTGAACACTTAATTACCAATCCAGTCATTACTGCATCCACAGTTTTGATGTTCTTAATTTCTGTGTGGTACTTGTAAACCTTTGTAAAACTTGTGATCTTTGTTGAAAAGAGCTCAGAAAAACAGGCTTTTGCACTGGGAGTCCTGTTTGAAGAATAGTGTATAAGACATAAATAAGTATAGGAAATATGGTATAGAAGAAAATCCAGGCCCCACTGTGTGCCAAGGATGCTGGTAGTCAGTAAATCTACATCTGCTAGACATTAACAATTAATAATTTTTGGAAAATAATTTTTCAAAGAGACAAACTGTTTATAATTTCTCAGGGTTATGAAAAATGATATGTCATTAAAAATTGTTTCAAGCATGCCTTTTAAAACTGTCAAATGGCTTTTGTTTCCCACACTCAAAACTTAATTACTGCGAACAAAGGTGTACCCAGAGCCTTTTATTCTGTTTTGATTTTGCACACACTCCATGTTCTTGCCAAGTAATGTTTTAAGTTAGCTTGTGTTGGGTCATCTTCAAAGTATTACTTCACTTGAAACCAAAACAAAGCAACTCTGAAGTAGTACTTCCCACCATAACTCTCCTCCCATTTTCAAATCACTTTCCTTAACAATTGCTGCTCTTTCCAATCCAACACTAAATCTCATTTAAAAAAAAAGAAAATAAAGAGAGATAGAGATAAACTTAAAATAGCAGGCTGTCCACACAACAAAGAGCTTCAGGCAGAGTCAAGCACAGAGCAATTCATGCCAGCACTGGGGTTCACAGTGACCTAGAGTTTCTTAACAGGAGGAAAGTCAAGGCAAGTTCAATGATGTTCCCACTTGCAAGACAGCTCCGTTGATGTTCCCACTTCCCTGTTAACTGGGGAAAATCCCATATCATATGAATGGCAGGAAGATCTTCATTGCAAAAGGAATGAATTCAAACCTCCTTTCATTTGAAAATAACTTCAGAAGTCACATGCACCAAAAGTTTATTTTTCCATTGGAGGCAAAAGAACTTGTCCCAGGTCCCACATCTGGCCAGAGACAGATCAAGGATCAGGTCCTATCCTTCTCTAATACAAGTCCCACTTTTGTGACCAAATATAGACAATTATCTGTTATAAGTTGCATGATGTGAAGTCATTCTTTCTGAAATCTGGGGTGCCCACAAAAAACTATAAAATTAGGTCAACAAAACACAATGCCATGTTTAAGATATAGCATAAACAACAAATACCTTCTACCCTAGCTACATGCTTACTCTGAACATACCTAACCACCCTGTGTGTTTCTATATGAGAGAGGAGGAGATGTTTATATATTTGAGTGTGAACACACACACACACACACACACACACACACACACACACGGAAGCCAAAAGCTTGTGTACAGTGTCGACCTCTTTTTCTTTCCATGTCATATTTTAAGGTAGAGTCCAGAATCTCCCACTGAACCTGAAGCTCACCAATTTGGCAAGACTAGCTAGCTGGCCAGCAAGGTCCAGGGAGTATCCAGTCTCTGCCTACCCTGTGCTAGGATTATAGGCATGTGCTATATGTTCAGCTTTTGACATGTATGGTGGACATCTAAATTCAAGTCCTCATGCTTGTTCAGCAAGCACTTTAGTGACTGAAGCAGGTCTAATATTCCTAAAAAGAGTGTTTTTGTGTATATGTGTGTGTGTGTGCATGTCCACAAAGAGTGTAAGCACAGTCATATGTAAGCAAGAAGTTGACATCAAGTGTCTTCGTCAATCTTTCTTTAATATATATGTATAATTAATGTATATTTACATATTTTATATGTGTCCATTGCAAAAAGACCATGTGCATTCAAGTACCCAAGAAGGCCAGTAGATGGTGTCCAAAGCTTTGGAACTCAAGTTACAGGTAGTTATAAACTGCCTGATTTGGATGCTAGGAATTGAAACTGGGTCCAGTGCAAGTACAGCAAGTATAGCAAGCGCAGCCTGTGGAGAGACCACAGGCTGGTCTCTCCAGGACTGTTTGAGGCAGGATTTTCCATTGAACCCAAAGCGCTCACTTGGACTAGTTGATCAGTGAAGTCTTGAGCTCTGACTAGTTTTACCACATCATCAAAAATGATTACAGGTAAACAATGCAACATCTAGATTTTACATGCTGCCAAAGGGGGAACACAAGTTCTCTTGTCTGTACGGCAAGCATTTCTACCCACTGGTTCACCCTCCCTTCTTTCACAATGCTGGGGATCAGACTCAGGATGTGCACATGTAAGGTGCCTTAGGGTTTTTAGTGTTGTGATAAAATACCCTTCATAACCATAAGCAACTTACAGAGGAAAGGGTTTATCGGGCTTACGTTTCCACATCACATCTCATCATCAAAGAGAGTCATGGCAGGATCCTGGTGGTGGAGGCCATAGAGGGGTGATGCTTAGTGGCCTTCTCCCTATGGCTTGCTTAGCCTGTATTCTTATACTGTCCAGAGTCACCTGTCTGGGTTAGCACCACCTACAGTGGGGTGAGACCTACCATACTAGTCATCAATCAAGAAGCTGCACCAGAGGCTTACCAGTTGGGGGGAATGTTTTTCAGCTGAGGTTCCCTCTTCCAAAATGACTCTAGCTGATGTCAAATTGTCTGAAAGCTAGCCAACACACTACGCAGGCACTCTGTCATTGATCCACATTCCCATACAAGTTCCAGGTCCTTATGTGGCAAAAGAAAGATTTGAACGAGGGCCTAAATTGCCTTTACTGTCTACAACTTTGCCAATACCCGGTTCCTGGACCCTCTATATTTGTTTATAGAGAACCTATACTTACCCTGTCCTTTCTTTACACCTGTCAAATTTATTGTTTCAGACATAATACAAATGCCTGGGATAAAATAATATATCGACATTTTACTGAAAGTTTGAGTATTAGGTTATTAATTGAAACATTTTCCCAAAACTCTAAATTTACCCCATTTCTTCAATTAATATGATAGAGGTTGATAGTTTTTACTGTGTTTGGTTCAGACTCTCTCTGAATTTCTACTTCTATCATCCTATGGAAATAATAATGATTATAAGAGTTTTTAGTCATGATTTTAAAGAATTACAATTATATAACTCAGTCTAAAACAAAAGTCCATATAAAATATCATCTAAAGTTTGGAGAGATGGCTCAGTGGGTTGCAGAGATTGCTCGGTGGGTAAGAGCACTTTCTGCGTAGGTGTTAGGATCTGACTTCCAATCTTCATAATACACACACACACACACACACACACACACACACACACACACAAACAAACACACATACACAGTCTGGTCATGGCCATATACCCAAACTCTATGAGAATTAAAAACAAGAAGATTACTATAGTGTAGACTTAGTTTTTTTAAACCTTTTTTTAATTGGATATATTCTCTATTTACATTTCATTTCCCTTTTTCTGATTCCCTGCCCCCCAAAGGTCCCCCATGCCCTTTTCCCTCCCCATGTTCCCCCATCCACCCTTTCCCACTTCCCTGTTCTGGTATTCCCTTACACTGATGCTTTGAGCCTTTCCAGAACCAGGGTCCACTCCTTCCTTCTTGTTGGACATCATTTGGTATGTGGATTGTGTCTTTGGTGTCCCAGGATTCTAGGCTAATTAATATCCACTTATCAGTGAGTATATACCATGAGTGTTCTTTTGAGATTGTGTTACCTCACTTAACATGATGTTCTCCAGCTCCATCCATTTCTCTAAGAATTTCATGAATTGGTTCTCAAATGCTTCAACCTCCCTTTTAGCCCACCATCCAAAGGTAGGGAGAAAAGATGATAAAGAGGACAAGGGGATGTGGACCTAGTTCCTTGGGGTGATTCAAATCTGTTTGTCAGGATACCAGCAGACCAGTTCAATAATGTCCAGATACCAAACATGAATCAGCAGTAGTCTTATCATCTAGCAGAAACTTCCAGTTCTCTATTGAATCAGAACAAGTCATCAGGGGTGACCAGAAACAGCAGGGATGCCAGGAGAAATTCTCCAAGGCGCCACGCTCAATGAAGTAAAGATCAATGAAGATAAAGATGGGAGACCAATAAAGCATTGCAAAGCTAGCTATGCAAGCACACTGTCACTGTCCATTGAGTCCTATTTACTTTCTCTAAACATCATGTGTCCTCCCATGGGTCTTGCCTCAGCAAACACCATGTGAGGCAGCCTCAGCACATGAGTCTGTATCACCTGACATATTCAGAAACTTCCACTTCACAGTAGTCTGTTGGTGGCTACCAGCTGAATTTCAGGTTCAGGGAAAGACCCTGTCTCAAATAAGACAGAGATGAATAAAGCAGGATGCCCATTGCACTTCTCTGCCCTCAGTGCATACATAGGATCACAAATGCCCACACCCAACATGCACATACACCACACACAGACCACTCATAAATGCCACTTCTACATAGATGCAAAAAGTAATTAAAATCATTTAAGAATTTTTTAATAGCAATAGTTAAGTTTATTCGTGTACCTATTACCCTAATTTAATTATTTCACATTGTACACATATATTGAAATTTAACATTTCCCAAAGCAAAACACAACACTTGCCTCAAAAGGAATAAGAAATAGTTTTTTTCTAAACCAAACGTACGTAGCTATGGCCTGGGAACATAGGTTCTGGTTGCATTGAATGACATGTTACAACATGAAAGTGCTTACATGAACGTTTTATTGTTACAGAAGAAAAAAATGTCAAAAGTATTTGGGGATTGGAGATAGAACAAAGCAGAGAAGTATCTTCTATCTTAAATATTATCTGGTGATATTTTTGTGTAAGAGAAAAACGGAAGTATTATGAGTAAATTATATTTAATAGTACTTTGTATCTTTATACAACTTAATCTTTTAAAAATAATATTTTTTGAGAGTTTCGTACATGAGCACCTAGCTCTTTTTCCTTCCTCTCCCTGACTCCCCTTGTGCCCACTTCCTTTCCAAATTCATAATATCTTCTTTAATTATTATTGTTACATACACACAGGCACACACACATAAACATACATACATACATACATACGTACATACATACATACACATGCATTCATACATACAACCTACTGAGCCCATTTACCATTTTTCATATTTATATGTGTCCAGGGCTGGAATTAGAAATAAGATTTATGAGCTTATCACTGGAGGAAGCTACCTGCTAATCAAAAGGATGCTAGACCAAATAGAGACAGACAATAAATCCCCATTAAGAGCACTATAAATAGTACAAAGTAGCTCTGACTCTGGATCTTCTAGCTCTGTACCATAACAATATTTTAATTAGCCCAAGAATCTTCACCATAGGTTTTATTTTTTCCTGAAATCTTCAGTTCATACATGATACCAAATAAATATAAACAATTGTTATGTCTTCACTATATTTTATTATTTTTTGAAAAAATAAACCAATATGATGTTGGAATGTTGGGCCATCAGGTCTCAGCACTAAAGGTGCTAACAGCCAGAGGAGACAGCCTGAGTTCAGTCCCCAAGACCCATGTTAGAAGGAGAAAGATGACAAAGTTGTCCTCTGATGCCCCACTGTACACACAAATCAAAACCGAGGGGATGTATGTTTTCAACCTATATCATTTTGTCAATTACATTGCAATGAGGTTAAACAGTGTAAAAGCAGTTCCCACTGGCTCAACACCCAGCAGGGGACTTTCCCCACATTCAGCAAATATACAGAGAGACTAAAAGAATTCATGAAGTGCTGAGAGCACATGCAAAGAGTGCCAACAGGAGCACCATCAACTAAGCCAACTCTCTCACTAAGCTGGCCTCCTTGCCCTTGATTTCTAGAGCTCCCTGCAACTTGATACATGACGTTTGGAAACCCAATGGCTTTTATATTCAGCTGGTGCCTTAGTTAGGGTTTTACCAATGTGAACGGATACCATGACCAAGGCAAGACTTATAAAGGACATTTAATCGGGGCTAGCTTACAGGTTCATAGTTTCAGTCTATTATCATCAAGGTGGGAGCATGGCAGTGTCCAGGCAGAGGTGGGACTGGAGATACTAAGAGTTCCACTTCTTGTTCTGAAGGCAGATAGGAGAAAACTGGCTCCCATGTGATTGGGAGGAGGGTCTTAAAACCCACACCCACAGTGACACACTTCCTTCAACAAGCTCAATCCTACTCCAACAAGGCCACACATCCAAATAGTGCCACTCCCTAGGCAAAGCATATTCAAACCATCACAGGTGGCACTTGGTGTTTTCCTTTAGAGGTTCACCAAACCTCTCCAGATGAGGCTTCATCTATGAGCCCCCTGTGCTCATATGAAAACATCCTCATTCCTAATGCCCCCTAAGGAGGTTCATGATTTGTCTCCTTCTGCCATCACAGCTGATTCGATTCTGTACTTACTAGCACATTTAAAAGTGTGATAAACATGCTGAAGCAGAGACTTGCTTTCCCATTTCCCTTGGGAAGAGACTAAGAGCAACTCACCCTCCTGACACCAGATTACTCAGACTCTGGTTCCCCTACCAGTCACTAACCCATCAAATTCCCTTGCAAGTTAAGCATTCTCCAGATTAATTTCTTTCCTTTCATTTATGCAGCTACAATGTTTCTGAACACCTTTCAAGGCTTGAGAAAATTTATAAACTTAGAATTGATATCATCACCATAGTCCTTCTTTTAAATCTCGTTCAGTATAAGTTTGAAGAGTACAAATATTAAACATAAATATCAAATGTTGCTAAATTTCAATTACTTATTCATTCTAACCATCAGTTTTATATTTTTATTTATTTTTTGCTTTTTCCATTATTTAATTCATTTATTCACTTCACATTCTAATCACAGCCCCCCTTCTCCCAGTCCTCCCTCATACAGCCCCTTATCCAATTCCCTTCTCCCTTGATCATTTGAGAAGGGGGAGACCCTCCCTCTCCCAGTACCAACCCACCCTTGCACATCAAGTCACAGCAGGACTAGGCACATCCTCTTCCGCTGGAGCCAGACAAGACAGCCCAGTTAAGAGAACAGGATCCATAGGCAGGCAACAGAGTCAGGGACAGCTCCTACTCCAGTTGTTGGAGGATCCTCAAGAAGATCAACCTGAACATCTGCTGCATATGTAGGGAAGGCTAGGTCCAGCCCTGGTTGGTGGTTCAGTCTCTGGGAGGTCCCATAGGTCCATGATAGTTGACTCTGTTGAACTTCCTGTGGACTTCCTATCTACTCCGGGGACCTCAATCCTTCCCCCAACTCTTCCACAAGACTCCCAGATCTTGATCTAATAGTCATCAGAAGTGGATGGAGGCAGAGACGTGGGTAGGAAAGGGGATGAGGAGAAGAACAAGGTGGGGGAGGATTAGGCACAGGAATAGATAGGGAATGAAAATCTGTGGAGGATGGGGGAGAGGAGCACCTCCAGGACATGTCAGAGACCTGGAATTGGGGAGGTTCCAGGGAGTCTATGAGGGTAACTCTAGCTGAAGGGCATATGTAGCTGGAAGTGGCCACCTCCTGTAGCCATGAAGGAGAACTCCCACTGGAGATATAAGGACACCAACCCACCCACAAAACTTTACCCAAAATGTGTCCTGCCTACAGAAAGCTCAGGGACAAAGATGAAGCAGAGACTGAGGGAATGGCCAACTAATGACTGGCCCACCTTGAGACCCATTCCATGGGCAAGAACCAATCTCTGACACCATTAGTGATACTCTATTATACTTGAAGACAGGAGCCTAGCCTAACTGTCCTCCAGCAGCCTGCTAAAACAAATACAGAGACCCACAGCAAAAATTTATATTATTTTTAATTTAGGTAGAGATGCCCCATTCTTAGCTTAGCCATCTGCTTACATGAGTCAGTAGAAGAAAGAAGAAAGTTCAGGTTCTGTTGGTATGAAGGCAAAATCTTTAATCTCAGCACTCAAGGCAGAGACGGACAGATCTAAGTTCTAACCCTGCCTGGTCCACAGAACAAGTTCTAGGGTAGTCATGGCTACATAGGAGACCCTGTCTTGACAAACAAACTAAAAAGAAGTTCATGTTGAAAGATAAGTGTTTCCTGTCTGTTTAAATACCCGTGCTAACTGTGATGATGAAAAGAATTTAAGGGATTGAAAAGACGAGGAAATATAGTCTCAGGAAATCATGTGAAAAGTCATTATGACTGTGCTTCTGGCCACATTGTTTACTGTACCATCATGTATTTGGTGAAAGCAAGCAAGCAAATGAACAAACAAACAAAACAAATGAAATATACTTCTATCTGACTAAAACTAGTAAGTCATTTTGCAAAATGAAGAAAGCATGGAATAAACTTGAAAAATAAAAATGACCAGAATTCAGAGTAGAAGAAATGGCCCAGTTACTTGAGTGATTCTTACCACACAAGCATGAAGACAGGAGCAGATTCCTAACACCTCTGAAAAAAGCCAAGCATGGCAACACATGTCTTTAATCCCAGTGCTGAGAGGAGGGACATAGTCATTGTGCTCTGGGATTGCGGGGGTCAGTCATTCTATCCATATCAGTAAAGTCTAAGTTCTGTGAGGTACCCTGTCTCAAAAAGTCAAGTAGATGGAGATTGAAGAAGACATATGAAGTGGATTTGTAGGCTCTATATACACATGTTCACACATTGTACACACACATACACACACACACATACACACACACACACACACACACACACACACACATTCTTCTAGTATCTGAGAGATGTGGGTAGAATCCACTTCCCAGCAGAACACAGCAGATTCACCAGATTCTTTCTGGTGGAATCCTACAGAAATTCTAAATTCAGCTTCCTTGATGTTTTAAACTATGACAAGCCTCAAAAGGAACCCAGTTAGATATAAAAACCTTGAACTTGAACTGAAAGAGGCAGGATTTTTTTTGTAAGTAATAAAATAAATTTTTTTTCCTCCCAAAGATCAAGAGTGAATTGTTTACATAACTGGGTTCAGCTCACTTTATTCTCCAGATCCCTCTGTTAGCTCCACTAATATCCAGCACATGGGCTCACCTCACTGGCCATGTCCTCATACATGGGAAAGGACACATATGGGGTGGAATGCTGAATTTATGTCATAAAGAAGACACTAATTTGCCCAAGGTGACTCTGTGCTGCAAATTCATGACACAGGCTTTTACACCAGTTCATGGTTAAACAAGATTTATTGTGCAGTATGACCATTTCAATGATCTCTACAGGGAATGACATGCTTTTATTGTAAAAACAAGGCCATCGATGGTAGTAAAGTTTTATTATAGGTTCTTTCAATACAGTAATAATTTATCACTATTTAGATTCCCAAACCAAGACTGGAGCCTTTGGGGGTATCTTGAATGTCTGTTTCAGGCCTGGTAATGATGAGCAGAAATGAACAAAAGAGATAAAAGAAAGGTTGCAGAGGGCTTGTGGGGCCTCTGCAGGCTAGCCCAGCCTTCCGGTCGAGTAGCAATAACCTGTGTGGTCAGTGAGGAAAGCGATGCTCAAGTCGCTCACCTAGATTGACCCCTGGAGCAGTTGCCTGGCATACAATAAATAGCTTTGTGTGGTTTTCCTTTTATTAATACCTTTCAAATTTTATTTATTTATTTATTCTTGCTGTTTGTTCATAAATTTAACATGAAATCCTTAAAGCAGCTCCATTTCACAGATAAGGCCAAGGATACTCTGTCAAATTCACTATAAACAGAGGCTTGGATGGATGTTCTTGTGTGAGAGACTTATTGAAGAAGAGGGAGATGAGCTTTGAGAAGTCTAGATCGTGATTGACACCAAAGGCTGAACTTACAGGAAGAATGGGACTCAGCACTTGTGATGCTAGCGTCCATCCATCTTTGGCAGGCTCGGAATTCTGCCAGAGCTGGAAAGGGGCAGCTGTGAGCTGTTAGCTACTAATGTCCATCATCACCACCGACACAGCTGGGTGCCTTGATCTAGTGTGAGGTCCCTGGAAAAAAAAGTCAGGCCTGCATCTAAAGTCACACACGTGAGCTTGCCAGGTATGTCTTCACTCCATCAAGTCTCAGAATTGTTCTAGAAACACAGCACTCAGATTCCATGCTTTCTGCTTGAATGGCATGTGATACCAAGAACAGATAATAGGGCCAATGGATTTAATCACAGCATCCAAAAAAAATGCCATCTTCCAGGAAATGCCACTAAGCAGAGGGAGAGAATCAGCATTGTGTTCCTAAAACAGAGACATAATCATAACTCATCCTAACTGGAAAAGAAAGCATCAGACCCTCCCGCTGCTGACAGCACAATAGCTTTACTTCAGAGAAGGGTGTCCCAAGCAAAACATGATCTGAGCCTACCTACTTACCATCTGATCCAGGGCACTCAAATACCCAAGGTTCTGGCACATTCAGGGGCTCACCAGTAGTCGAACCTCCTACAGCCCTCCTCATGCTGCTCATCTGAGTCACTATCCTGTCCCTGATGCTCGCCTGCTGACCACTGAGCAGCTTTGGTCTTTGCAGGGCGGGTCTTTGTCCATTACTGCATCTCTCACCATCCTCAGCTGGGATGCAAATCCTCTTCGTTTAATGCCCTCTGAGGGATGGATATGTTATGTACGCTCCCTATGCACACACCAAAGATCTAGTGTCCTCCAAGAGCTGGTGATTTTCTCACTGGATTGGCTACGTTCTTGAAAGCAGTAAAAAGAATGATTGTTCATTTAGTCCCAAATAATAGAAACTTAAGCCAGACCAGCTTAAGTTAAAATATATTTTGTTGGCCGCTAAGATGAAAGAGGCTGTTTTCAGACATGACTTTGAAGAATTCAAAGAGCATCAGGCTTCCGCTCGGTTTTGGCTCTCTGTTGCCATGACAGTGAACATGATCACATCTTTAGATTGTCAGATTTCCAGTGAAGAAAGTTAGCCTTCATCCCAAAGAGCACATGACCCTTAATGACAAATAATTCCAAGAAGAGAGCAGTTGATTCCATAGGAGACCTTGTCTACTCTACATCCATCATTGACAATTGCTGAACACACCCTTGCATTTGCAATATAGGTTTGCTCACTGATTGACTTGGGTTGTGTGTCCAACTTCCATTTTATTAATGGCCTGTTCTAAACCCTACGAGTGGCCTACTAAATGGAAAAGAGGAGTTCTGTTAACAAGGAACAGAGAAGAAATGATAGACAAACAAAATCGGTAGCTATCCACTCCAGTATCAATGCTATTGCTCCTGAAAGAGAAAGAAGTTTGGAAAGTCAACAACAGCAAAGAAAGGGGATGAAAGAGTGAAGGCACCAACTGGCAGGAGGGGAAGAGAGGTGCTGTTGTGGAGGACCCCACAGACAGGCTTCAGCAGTTGGCAGCCTGGCAGAAAATTGGCAAATGTAGCCTGAGGTCTGCAGGTCAGTATGCTTGAGACGCCCTTGTTCTGTAAAAGAGCAAAAGAAAGTCCTCTCATGGTGTATACTCCCTTGTAAGTGGATATTGGCCCAGAAGCTTGGAATACCCAAGATATAATTCACAGACCACATGAAACTTAAGAAGGAAGACCAAAGGGTGAATACTTTGGTCCTTCTTAGATAGGGTACAAAATATCCATGGGAGGAAATTCAGAGACAAAGTGGGGAGCAGGGACTGAAGGAAAGACCATTCAGAAACTGCCCCACTTGGAGATCCATCCCATATACAGTTACCAAACCCAGACACTATTGTGGATGCCAAAAAGTGCTTGCTGAGAGCAACCTGATATAGCTGTCTCCTGAGAGGCCCTGCCAGTGCCTGACAAACACAAAGGGTGAAGCTCTTAGCCAGCCATTGAACTGAGCACAGAGTCTCCAGTGGAGGAGCTAGAGAAAGGATCCAAGGAGCTGAAGGGGTTTACAGCCCCATAGGAGGAACAACAATATGAACCAACTAGTACCCCCCCCCGAGCTCCCAGGGACTAAACCACCAACCAAAATGTATAGATAGAGGGACCCATGGCTCCAGCCACATGGGTAGCAGAGGATGGCCTGGTTGGACATCAATGAGATGAGAGGCCCTTGGACCCATGAAGTCTCATTGCCCCAGTGTAGGAGAATGCCAGGTTAGGAGTGGGTGGGTTAGTGGGGGGAAGGTGGGGGGATAGGTGTGTTTCAAGGAGAAATGAGGAAAGGGGATAACATTTGAAATGTAAATAAAGCAAATATCTAATAAAAATGGGGGGAAAAGTTCTCTCCTCGTTTAAGACAAATAGTATTGATTTTATTGGCTTCAAAATAAGTTATGTAGTAAAACCTCATGAATATGGGAACAAAAGTCATAAGGTCACTGGCTTTAACAAGTTGTTAATAAAAATTATCTTTAATCTTTCAGAGATCTAATAAAAAGTACTGAAGTCTAAGAATCTTTGCTGTTCTCTTGTTAGTCTTTTGTCTAAAATAAAAGAGAAGGCTGAAAAGAAGGAAGGAAGGAAGGAAGAAAGGAAGGGAGCCAATGTAATAAATTCTTCAAATAGCAGAGTGTTAACTGTTCTGTATCCACAGTTTAACTTTTTTATTGGCTTGATTTTTCTATTTTAAATACTCCTGGTCCACCCCCAAACCCTTCTGCAAGGTTGGGGAAGTTTCTTGTCAGTACTACAGGATTTGTGGATTTGTATATAAACAATGTTTGAAGTCACATGGTGTGGTCACAGGCAAGGACCATATGGGCCTTCACATATAATACTGACACTGATGACACACCATTGCCAGGGCAGTAGTGCAGAGATGTCTCCTGAGGAGCAGGGACTCAGCCCGTGCACTGCAGCCCTGGTAAAGGCTGGGGAAAGCTTTCACCAATCATGGTCTAGGGTGGGTTTTGTCATAACATATTATATTTATTGTTAAGGGGTTACATCTACAACGTGAGCCTGCCATCTCCAATACAGAAGATTAAACCTCACTGTTACATGAGTTCATTCATCTTCTTACTACAGTCAGATAATGCTATAATGCCGGTCAGTCACTGCCTGATCAAGTTGAGCCAACAACTGTCATACTACTGGGGGAACTGAGAAGTGGCTTTTAATCTTTACCAACATCCCCCCCAACCAAATAAACAATCAAGTTCTAAGCCTTCTAATCTCCTTGTAGTCTTTAAATGCTCTCATTTGTGAACTGTGGACATAAAAGCTGAGAGAGAGAGAGAGAGAGAGAGAGAGAGAGAGAGAGAGAGAGTGAGAGAGAGAGAGAGAGAGAGAGAGAGAGAAAGAGAGAGAGAGAGAGAGAGAGAGAATTCTAGAAATTACCCAGTAACAGACTACCTGTAAAAAAAGCATTTTTTATTACTATGTCCTCAAAAGGGTGTAAGATATTTAGGGACATGTCAATGACATAGACCAGCTCAAATTTCTCTCCCAGTTACTGAGACTGGCAACATGGGATGGCCCCTCTTCTAGCATCCTCCTAGGAAGTAGGCTTCACTGCAAAATCATTAATCTCAGCCTCATACTTCAACTTATATATAAATTCTTTCCAGTAGCTTTCAAACTTTAAAGTGCCCTAAACATCCCCAGAGAATAGTTTAAAATAAAAATGTAGGCTCAGTAGATATAAAGCATAACTATAAGCTGCAATTTTAGACATCAGTCTATGTATTTAGAATATAGATAGTGTCAAAATTGAGATTCAACTTGGAGAAATACAGACTATAGTTGGATGTTTAGGTTTCAGCAATGGGGTGAGTCTAAGTTCTGGCTTAGTGTAAGTTGTCTGAGTTCATTAAGCTAGATAATCACACAGTCTTTAAGCAGTATCCCTGTTTCCCCATGTGACACAGGGACATTGTAAATCCCAATCTCACAAGTATGTTAGTGAGATCAAGGAGATTCAATTCACTAAATACAGTGTAAAATGACATAAACATGCTCATAACTATCTAATGCCAAAGCACACATTAGTGCATGCCAAGTAATTATAAATGTATTGTTAAATAAAGAAAAACTATTCACTGAAGATATCTCTGCATGTAGATTAATTCTCACCAAAACCTCCTTGATAACAAAGGATAAAACAAGCAATTTTAATCTAGGAGCTGGAAGACTGAGATTATTCCGGAGTGAGATAAAAAGGGTCCAGCCAGCAGTGGAAACCTCACAAGCAACAAACACTTATTGCAAGTCACTTCCAAACATTGGCAAAGAATTCCAGTTATAATATAGAAACACAAGAGCAATTGCCCCCCTCAGCCAAGGCTAGACTGAAGTGCAGAGAATTAAAGAGAGCCTTCATACCCAAACATAAATTAGAAACTTTTCCCATATTGCAAAATAAATATCAAACAAACAACAACAAAATCCCAAGGCCCACTGGAATCATATTAAAAATATCATTGGGAGTAATTATTCATTGCTGAAAATAAAAAATTAGTAAGTAATGATAATTATAATGGGACAAAGCACGTGACACTTATTAGCATCACATTTTGAGTGGTTCACTGACCGCTTTGCCTAAGCTCCTAGAGATGCTTGTTCTTCGGCGAAGATTATAACTGTTTTCAGTAGGTGACATGTTTCCATGTACCCTGGCTCTGATTTGTAATTGCCTCTTATTGAGCCCTTAGTGTTTGTTGCCCATTTATGTTTATTATTTTACTTCTATTCTTAAAAATACGCAAGTGTAGTTACTCAGTTTTATAATACATTCACAAGGCATGGGGGTTGTGGGAGTATGTAAGACCATTGTAGCCCAGAGGGAACAGGGTGGATCCCTGAACAGTGGTCTCTCAGCCAAAATATCATTCTGTTAAAACTACTCCCTCTTGAGACTGGTTGCTGTCCACTAGTCCAACAAGGCTACCTACCTCTGAGCCACAGTTTACACCTTATGCCTTCTATTTCCACCTGGAGCCTTGAATTTTCAACTTTTACTTCCCATGCACGTGTATTAAAATAGACAGTAGCCCAATTTATACATGGCTTTGGGAAAAGTACAGAGCCTAATTGTACATCTTGTGATCCCAAAGACTGAGGCAATAGGAGCCTTATACTATATGTCTCTGTTACTTCAATTTCCTCATTTATACAGAAGAAAGTGAGAAAAAAAACTAAACATTTATTCAATCATAGCAAACTGTTAATGGTGATGATAATTAAGATATATTCAATATTTATGTCTTAGACACTTTGCATATAATCTCTCATTAACTTACCTGTGCTATTTTGTGGTGTTGGTTCTATCATAAGGAGTAAAGAAAATCTCATAGACATGAAGGAACAGTGACTAATGACCCACAAGCCAAAAGAGAAAAGGAGAACAAAAGTTCATGGCATTATAGGTAAAGCTAATAATACAAGTGACTAAAACAAGTAAAGAAGGGACCATGACAGATGCCAGGACTCATGCATAGTTACTATAACCTAGTACCTTGAGTTTGACTATAGACTAAGGTGATTTTCTTTATATGAAATGAAATCTCATAGTTAAAAAAAATGTCAGTATCTATTTATTTTAAATATGTTTCTTTAAGCATGTTGTAAACCCAATAGACACCTCTGGAGATAGTGAACTCACACACTGCCAAGGAGTTACCTTGAAACTAGAGCCTGTGCTGTTAGACTCAAACAGACAAGGCTCTACTGTACCATCTGTGAACAGTTTTCAAGTCTGTCGTCCTTTGATCTGTATCTGCCACTTCCTCCTCCTCGGTTCTCAAAGACACTTCTCATGACAGCCACATAGAAACAAACACAGCCCAAGATAGTGACATGCTTGGCAAAGACTAAAGTTTGGGTCATAGTTGCAGTGAATAGGACACCATTCCTGGAACTCTTTCTTCCCCATAAGTTCCATAAGCCCTCTTCCCTCTGCCCATTCCCCAATCACCCCCTCCTCCCATTTCTCTGTCCTGGTACTCCCCTATGCTGGATCAAGCCTTACCAGGACAAGGGCCCTCTCCTTCTCTCTTCTTGAGAATCATTTGATATGTTAATTGTGTCTTAGGTATTCAGAGCTTCTGGGCTAATATCCACTTATCAGTGACTACATTCCATGTGTGTTCTTTTGTGATTGGGTTACCTCACTTAGGATGATATTTTCCAGTTCCAACCATTTGCCTAAGAATTTCATGAATTTATTGTTTTTAATTTCCATTGTGTAAATATACCACATTTTCTATATCCATTCCTCCATTGAGGTACATCTGGTGTGATTCTAACCAAACAAGTGAAAGATCTGTATGACAAGAACTTCAGATCTCTGAAGAAGGAAATGGAAAAAGACCTCAGAAAATGGAAAAATCTTCCATGCTCATGCATTGGCAGGATTAATATAGTAAAAATGGCCATCTTGTCAAAAGCAATATACAGATTCAATGCAATCCCCATCAAAATACCAACTGAGTTCTTTATAGAATTAGAAAGAGCAATTCTCAAATTCATCTGGAATAACAAAAAACCCAGGACAGCTAAAACTATTCTCAACAGTAAAAGAACTTCTGGGGAAATCAGTATCCCAGACCTAAAGCAATACTACAGAGTAATAGTGTTAAAAACTGCATGGTATTGGTACAGCAACAGGCAGGTAGATCAATGGAATAGAATTGAAGACTCAGAAATGAACCCACACACCTATGGTCACTTGATCTTTGACAAAGGAGCTAAAACTATCCAGTGGAAAAAAGATAGATAGCCTTTTCATCAAATGGTGCTGGTTCAAGTGAAGGTCAGCATGCAGAAGAATTCGAATTGATCCATTCTTTTCTCCTTGTACTAAGCTCAACTTCAAGTGGATCCAGGACCTCCACATAAAACCAGACACACTGAAACTAATAGAAAAGAAACTGGGGAAGACCCTTGAGGACATGGGCACAGGGGAAAAGTTACTGAACAGAACACCAATAGCTTATGCTCTAAGATCAAGAATTGACAAATGGGACCACATAAAATTACAAACTTTCTGTAAGGCAAAGGACACTGTCAAAAGGATAAAATGGCAACCAACAAATTGGGAAAAGATCTTCACCAACCCTACATCTGACAGAGGGCTAATATCCAATATATACAAAGAACTCAAAAAGGTAGACTCCAGAGAGCCCTTGTCTTTTAATTGGGAAAGGCTGAACAGATTTTCATAGATAGACTATTACCTGAGTTTAAGAGATGGGACTGGTGCCCTGCAGCTGTCTTTGATTTCTGAAAGCTACTTGCCTCCTGTCACCTTGACATGACTTCTTGTTGAGGAAGAACTTTAGCACAGAAATTTGCTCCCAGTAAGTTTCCATATTGGAATCCAGCACTTCTTTTTTTTTTTTCAATTGGTCATCTCCTCTTGAGGTCCCCCTGCCCCTGGGACCACTAGGCTCTGGGCAATTTCAACCATCTTTGAAGCAGATGAGGACAATTCACAAGCTGAGCAAAGCCAGTCAGCAGCACTTCATGCCTTTGTTCTCCTTCCCACTCAGGTTTATTAGTAATCTGGGCAGGAATGTGATGGGGGAATTCTTGATGTGCACAGGAGACAGGCTAATGTAAGCAAGTCCTCTCAGTTCAATATGGCGCCAACCAAGTGGGCTGTGCTGGGAGAAGGAGAAAAACATAGCTGAACTCTACTTTATACAAAATAACTGAAATCAGTAAATAAAATACAAAATGATATGAAACCTAGAGGCTGTGGGATCCTTGCTCTAAGCCTGCCCCATTATTGTTTGGAATTTAAGTCTTCTTTGGGGAACGAGATTTTTTTTACATAGAATTTTAGTAGACAGAAGCATCTGCAGAACTGAGAGAAACCAATTCTCTAGGTTGTCATTTTATGATGACAAAGGAGAACAGCATCGGCCCATGAATCTTCACAGCTTTTCTCCTCCTCCTTGTCCATAAAAAAAGGTGAGATTTCCTTGCTTCTCCCCTTTCCTTCCTTATGTCACCTAAGGATTCTTCCACTGGAGATGCTGAGTCAGGAGACAGGGCAAATAAACCATATAGGAAGTTTCAGTCTCTAGAGCCCTGAGGAGGGGGCAATTGCCTGTCCCAGAGTCCTTTGGGTTGAAAGGCATCTTAGGGTTAAGGGAGATGGATCTCAAGAAGGAGATGGCACTGGATGAGAAAGTGTGAGGCTCCAAGAGCTTCTGAGTTCAAAGCAGAAAGCAGATGGTTTTAATAATTTTGTCACATATGTTGTTGAAAGATGCCACAACTCATTACAATTCCTTTTGGGGTGATGTTTACATTTCAAATTTCTCATGGAGTAGACCAGATGGGCCATGGTTTAAAGCTTTAATAGAGTTATATTTCATGACTTTGACGGTCCACCTTTCTCAGTCTCTGTCTCTCTGTGTTTCTCTCAGTCTCTGTCTCTTTGTCTCTGTCTTTGTATATCTGTCTCTCTGTCTCTGTCTCTCTGTCTCTCTGTCTCGCTGTCTCTCTGTGTCTCTGTGTCTCTGTCTCTTTCTAATATATATGTATATATATTCTTTCCAAAATGACTAAAGAGACATGGACAACACAAAGACAAGGAACTACATTTTCTCAGCCAGGGATAAGGGACCATTCAAATAAATGTAAAGTCTTTCCAGACTATAGAATACTCTGCCTCTCTGGTCTACATCTACATGTGCCATCAATGGTTTGGTATTATCTTCTGAGGAAGATAGACATCTATGTGGCCAAGTGAGGTATAAGCATGTAGACTCTCTTTAAACATATTATTTATTCTGAATCAATGGTGGCTCACAAGTCACTCACCATGTGTCAAACACATGTCTTGGTTCTCATACTAGCGTTTAACATAAATGCACAGCACTCACACAGACCCCACATTTCTTCACACACATGTACTTTTCTACAGAAATGGTTCCCATTAAATAGGAAAATACATGAGAGTAGGAGGTTGTGAGCTTGATTTTTTAAGTTTGCTTGCAAAATTCAAAGCAAGCCCAGAAACCTTTTAGAATTACAGGAAATAAGGATTTCCTCTTTTTCTCCAAAAGCTTCCAAACTCAGAATGAAATAAGAGCATCTTTGCTCCGTTTAACAGAGGCTGGCATGTGGTCATAGCCAGGGAACTGCAGTGTCAGCAAACAGGCTGAAAGGCCTATCAGGCCATGGTTGAGTCCCAGCCAAGTCCCTGTGCCATAGGTAGATTGCAAAGCATAGTTTTTTGTTTGTTTGTTTTGTTTATTTTATAAACTACCACTCTAATATGGGGCTGTCTCATAGGGAGATTTGTGTGAACTAAATGAACCAATGAGCATATTATTATAATTTTAATTGAAAAACAGTTTTTCATGTAATATATTCTGATAAACGTTCCCCAGTCCCCAATACCCACCAGATCCCCCCCCCACCTCTCTACCTCCTCAACTCCCATTCCCCTTTCTCTCTTTAAAAAACATACCAAATGATGCCCAAGAAGAAGGAAGAACAAAGTATGAATGCTCTGGTCCTTCTTAGAAGGGGAAACAAAATACCCACAGAAGGAGATACAGAGACAAAGTGTGGAGCAGAGTCTGAGGGAAAGACCATCCAGAGACTACCCCAACTAGTGATCCATCTCATATACAGTTACAAAACCCAGACACTATTATCAATGCGCACAAGTTCTTGCTGACCAGAACCAGATATAGCTGTCACCTGGGAGGCCCCGGCCAGTGCATGACAAATACAGAGGAGGACACTCGCAGCCAGCCATTGAGCTGAGCACAGGGTCCCCAATGGGGGAGCTAGAGACAGGACCCAAGGAGCTGAAGGACTTTGCAGCACCACAAGAGGAACAACAATATGAGCCACCCAGTACTCCCAGAGCTCCCAAGGACAAAACCATCAACCAAAGAGTGCACATGGTGTTTCCCATGGCCCCAGATGCACAGGCAGTACAGGATGGCCTTGTTGGACATCAAAGGAAGGAGAGGCCCCTGGTCCTGGAAAGGCTAGATGCAGCAGTGTAGGGGAATACCAGGACAAGGAAGGGGGAGGGGGTTGAATTGGGAACAGGGGGAGGGGAGATGGCTTACAGGATTTTTGCAGGAGCAGAGAAGCAGGAAAGGGGAAATCATTTAAAATGTAAATAAAGAATATATCTAATAAAAAATTAAAAAAAACAAGCAAACAAACAACTACAAAACAAAACAAGAAACACACACACACACACACACACACACACACACACACACACACACACTCCTCTAAGGAAACAGACTATGATCTAAGTGGGGTGGACAAGCAGTGCAAAATGCCATTCTCTAGCCAAAGAGGTTGTTTGCTTAGCAGAAGTTCAGCCAACAAAGAGACTCGTGGCATCTTCAGATTATCCAACATTTGAATCAACATTTAAACCTACAAACCACTCTTATAAATTCACTCTTGTTGAGTTTGGGGTCATTCTAATCTTTAAATTTGTCCCCAGGCTTTTTAATGAGTATGTGGATAGATTTTGATCTGCTGGTGACAAATTATTCTGTGTAATCTGGATAACTGTCTAATGCTAACATTCTTATTAAAGAGTAGTTGTTACCTTCTTTCATCTCAACTGCAACCTTTTCCTAGCTGAGAAAAAAAAATTGTTTTCACTCTCTACCACTCTACTTACCACAAGGAATTCACCAAAAAGAAATGGGTGAGACAGACCAGGATTCAGATAGTGACTGGCTAGCTCTGGAGCTCTCTCATCATTTCCTCATCAGATAGTGACATTGATCTCACAGAGTCGCTGAGGATTTCAAACATTGTACATTTGCTGTACTCTGGACATTGCAATGAGCACCCATTCCTAGCTTTGCCTGACTATGCTTCTAATTCGTCCTGTCATCTTTTAAAAAGTGTCTTCTTGTCCACAGTGACAATATTTTTCAGAAGAGTGCCTACGAGGAGCTGAAACCATGCACTTTGGAGCCAGACTGCTAGGGTTGGACTCTCATACCTACAACTAGCTGTTCTTTGACCTAAGGCACATCATTTTAAAATTGGATTTAAAGATGTGCTTTAGTTTCCTCGTGTTGAAAATGATGCTAGCAAGTGAATTATCTCAAAGGTATGAAACAAGTTTCTATATTTTGATCAATACCTGAAAATTATTTAATATATTACATGATCAATACACAGTCTGCAAGTAGCTAAATAGGACAGCAGGAGGGACCTGGATGATGGACCATCATGGAGGACAAGAGGACAGGTTAAGTTTAACTCTTTACTCTCTAGCTCCCCATACTTATGTTGTATAGTTACTCAAAGAGTTCACTGAACAGAACCTACCTAACCTGAGCTCCAATCAAAAATAAGACTTCTGGCCAACGTCATAAAGAATACACAGTCAAACACTGTAGCATAACTAATCCAATCCCAGGATTCTTTAGACCATTCTTCTTGCTATAAAGCATCTTTATCAAAGGTAAGGCTGTTATACATGTGGCTTCACAAGATCCGTTTCTCCCCTGTGATTCATCCAGAGACACCCCCACCCATGCACCAAATATTTTTGTGTGTATGTGTGTGGCTCGAAAGCATTTCCTTTTTTTCTCCTTCTTTAGTGTGAATCGTCTATTTTTTTCTTGCCCATAGTATATGTCCTTTGTTCATTTTACCCAAAACAATTGTAAAGAAGACAGTGACAATACTGGAAGCAGAAATGATGAGAGACCATCCTCCTGTAGACCCCTTAAGCAGTGTGGTTGTGGCGGGAGTGTTGTCTACCGAGAGCGCCACTGATGAAATCAGTTCACATCCTTGCTGTACATGAAGCAGATGAGCTGTTATTGAGTGAATGCCATTTTGTCATTCTGTGCTTGCTCTCTGCTCTGTAAATTAGGGCTAAGGCTAGTATTTGGTAAAGACTGAAGGGGCAACACAGAGAGGGCTGTCCGTACAGTGTCTGTTACGCAGTGAGAGCTTGTTTCTCCCTGGATGCTTATTTCTGAGATCACCATCAGTCCTTAGCACTTTATGCATGCGTGCATGAATAAAGAGTCATGAGTGACTGGTAGAGACCAAAGATGCATAGTGGTCACAGCCACTTATCCCACTGTCTTAGCTCTGTCCTTCCTTCAAACCACTATGTTAATATCCATGGCTAATTTGAAGAAAAGTCTTCATTTCCCTCTCTGTTCTCTCTCTCTCTCTCTCTCTCTCTCTCTCTCTCTCTCTCTCTCTCTCTCTCTCTCTCTCTCTCTCTTCTCTCTTCTCTCTTCTCTCTCTCTTCTACACACACAGAGACAGACACACACACAGACACACACACACACAGACACACACACACACACACACACACACACACACACACACGCAGCCATTCTCCAGCAGCTCTTGAAATAAATTGAAATACTCCTCTTGACTCTGATGTTTTGCATCAGGGCTCAGAGAGAGAATAGGATGACAATTTAATTCCAGTTTTAACCTGTGACTTATCCACTAAAAGTCCTTGTTTTCTTCCTTGGCATCCGGGATTTGGGCACAAAGCTATGCTGCTGGAGACTGTGGGCCTGTCAGCAGTCCCAGCATGGTCTGAGCAGCCTTGACTTCTTCCTTGCAGACACAAATGAAGTAGATTTTTAGAAACTGTTCACTATGTATTGATATCTGTGAATGGGAGCAGGAGAGAGAGAGAGAGAGAGAGAGAGAAAGAGAGAGAGAGAGAGAGAGAGAGAAACAGCCATCATCCACAGAGTACAATATACAATATACTGATGGGTTTGAGGTTTTTCCACAAGAAAGAGAGAAAGAATCACATTCCATAACTTTTCCAAGATCCTCTGGTTTTATACTCATTCTGCCAGAAACAGACTGGCAAGCACATTTCACAACTGATCAGGATTCCTACAGCTTCCGACACCTACTGATACTTGTGTTTCTCTAGCCCAGAGAGCCTGAGGTGACCAACACCATTTTCCTGGGTTCTAATGCTCAGATATTAAGGAACAAAAGCTGGGCCTGCAGCTGAACTCCTCCAAACGCAGCTGCGGTGGAGAAGGAAGCAGAAATGTCTCTGGCCAATTTCTCTTAGGATGGTGTGATGCATTGACTTCACTCAGGCTACACGGAGCTTCAGGGAAGAAGATGAATTGAGGCTTTTTCTGGGCAGTCTATTCGGTGCCAGATGAGTTCACCATCAAAGGCTACAGCATGACTCTCCACCCAAGCAGCTTGGCAGACACATTCTGTAAGCAGCAACAGTGCCAGCAGTTTGCAGCAGCCACTGCCGCAGCAAATCAGCTGTGAGTTTATGTGAAAAGCAGCCTGGTAATGTGGAGATTACCCCATTGCAACAGTGTTCCCCAAAAACAAGAGCCTTGATTTTTGCCTCTGAAGTGACAGCAACAGAGCTGATGAACCTTTGTCCCAAATGCCACCCCCTAACCATTAAAACTTGGTCACTTGCTTTTTAAGGCTCCCATACAAAACAACAACAGTATGACTCCAGCCCAAAGGAAAGACGGCTTTGGCACCTGAGCAGCAAATTAAGCTAGCCAAGCTAAGATGAGAAGAAATGGGTCACACCAGGTAAAGCAATCTATTATCCTCTAAACTCTCTGTGTTGGTTCACCCTATGATAGAAACACGTATTTTTCTCTTATAGTTGCTCACAAAGTCATCTGGATTATTTAATCTGCACGGTCAGTTTGTTCCAGTAGTTTTTTTAGATTCAGTGTGAATTCCCCTCCCACCTCCCACCCCCCAGTCTGAATAATCTACAAGGCCTAAACTAACGAGCCAGTTGTCAGCTCCTCACTGTGTGTGCCAGCTCGCCCATGGGAGGAGCATCAGGAAAAACAGGGACAAGGAAAGAGTTTGTGCAGTGACTGAGCCTGTCAGTGGGCCAGCTGGAAAGCCAGTTCAGATGGGGATAATTGATGTGTCTCGGGGGAACACTGCAGGAGCTCAATGAGTGCACATAAGTATGTGTTTTCTCTCTTTCGACTGTGATTCTAAGTATATCTGATCAAAGTTGTAAATGAAGAGATGCAAACTCTTGCCTGCAAAGCGGAGGCAAGAAAAACCAGAAGGATGGGATAGGATCTCAGCAAACCCAAGAAGGGGTCAGCAAGGAGAAGTCAGTCCTCTCTGCCGTGGCTGGGCTCTCTGTTCTTTTTGATGGAATTTTCTATGTGAGGAAAAGGAATCCAGGCTGGTGTCATGCTATTCCACGAAACAACTGGGTAATTGTGAAGCCTTGGGCACCGACAATCTGGGTTCTTTAATCAAGCTACATCATACCCATAAAATAAGCATAGGTATCTAAATAATGAGACTGAAGTGAGAATTAAATAAGTTAACATATGTGAAGTGTCCAGTGCAATGCTCAGAACAAAATTCAGTAACTAATGGTAACTGGCAAGTGTTGGGAGCTCACTATAATGCATACCAAACATGTAAAACTCTTGAAGCTTTACAATGTAGTCTGAATTCTTTACAACAGTTCTTTCAAGTATATGTTGCTATCCCCTTGGGCAATGGTCAATGGATAGTAATTAGAGGTCAAATGACCCTGGATGCCATTTCTAACATGAATGCCTGTCAATTCATAGGCATCTCTTGGGCTTATTCATTTTTGCAAGCACGGACTCTAGCTTCCTGTAGCCTTGGATTGAATCTCAGCGCTGATGTACATAGTCAGGTGATGACACTTAGTCTCAAATTTCTAAGTAAGAAAGACAAAGGGGATGGTGCCATTCTACTCCGTCAAACAAGTGAATGGCTGTGTGGCCATGAGCACTATATGATGTTACCAAGTTACATCACTTCTCTGAGTGTCTGTTTCCATAATCCACAATATAAGCATAGCTGTTTGCCTAATGAAGGTTCTGACATGAGAATTAGTTAAGCAAGCTCAACTAAGCCTCTGTAGTCGCTCTCACTGTATGATTAATTGTCTTGAATTTTAAAGCTATTTTCCATCCCTATGCTTTCTTTTAATCCAGACTTTCAAGACATCTATTCATGCACTTCTTGTCTATGATTTTTGTGGAGTTTCAACATCAAACAATTGCATAAGAAGTACAAAGAAGTGCATTGTGTATTAAAGAGCTTCCACAGCATGGAGGGTCACTCGGGCTATGAGGCATTTGAAATTCTCAGTATGCCACATTGGGGATTTAAAATATGTTGGTTTGGATCTCCTAAGATATTTTTACTGATGGAAATTCACTTTGGAGCATGTGGACACTGCACACTGTCAGTGCTGACCTGGAATCCTCAGGCTCATTCCCCCTCCCTTCACTTCACTAGATATCAAGAGTGTTTCTCACCTAAGGACAGTTCTTTCATCCTCTGGTCTTATAGAACTATAAAGAATTTATATATTTATTATGTAACTGACAAATGTTACATAATTGAGAATTCCATACATGCATAGTATCAGTTACTTTCCTGTTGCTTTGATTAAGCGCCATGGCCAAGGAAACTTTCAGAAGAAAATTTTGTTTAGGGTTTCTGGGCCTGGAGGGTTAAGAGTCCTAGTGGCAGGTAAAGCAGATGGCAAATGTGGCAGCTGGAGCTGAAAACTGAGAACTGAGAGCACATATCTCAAACCACAATCAGGACACAGAGAAAGCAAACTCAAAACGGTCCAAGTCTTTCCAAAGAAATACAAGTGATGTATTTCTTCCAGCAAGCACACATTCCCTAATCCTGCTTGCCCAAACAGAGGCAATTTAGGTCCAAGTGTTCAGATGCTTGAGTAGATGGGGGAAATCTCAATCAAAGCACCACACCACATTCTACCCCAAATCCCCATTGTCATATCCAAAATTCATTTAGTTCAATTTCAAAAATCCCTACAGTCTTTCGTAGTCTCAACACTGTTTAAAAAGCCCAAGTCTTTTCTGAAACCCAAGTCAATCTCTCAATTGTGATCTCCTGTAAAATCAAAGAGAAAATTACACACTTTCAGTACATGCACATAATCTTTGTTACCCATTCTAAAGGTAACATTCCAAAGCCAGCCAGGAAAACTCCATCTCATCTCAACCCATTCAAACCACCATATACATTCAGTGTAGTTTGATCATATCCACTCCCCAGACTCCCTTTAACTCCACCCAGATCCATTCTGGTTCTCTAACCCTCCTCCTCCTCCTCTTCTTCCTCTTCCTTTCCCTCTTCTCCTTTTCTCCTCCTATATGATGCACTGGGTGAGTTTGTGCTGTTCATTTATTCACAGGTGTGTTACCATCTACTGGAGGTACCATACTCTTGTTAAAGAATATTGACTCTTCCACAAGCCATTAACTTTCAATAGCTCTTCAGATCTTGCACAGCTATTTGCAAGTCCATGAGTCCAAGTTCATGAACATAGTGCTTACATGTCCAGAGGACACTGTTATGCTCTAGTCCTTCCTGACCTCTGACTCTTACAACCTCTCCACCAATATTCTAAGGTATATTCTTTCACATTTAACAGCATAGTTCTAATCAGTGAGGTGGTTGGAGAATGCAGAGGTTGCGCTGAAATAACAGGCTTCAGGGAAACTCCACGGGGCTTTGCTTTAGTAGCTCAGGAATTGCCCATGTGGTCCATGATGTGGTCAGATAGATGACTGTTTGTTTAGAACCCTGGCTATCAGGTTGATATTTCCCTTGGTTCTTGACAGTTGCTAAAAGGCTTGCTAAACCAAAAAGCATGCTTCCCCATTCCACCTCCCAAAGAAGAAACAAACCCTTCAAATGATTTTTGGGAACAATGGTTTTTAATGGGCATGCTGCTTCCCACAATTCCCCCATGCTCTGTATGAAAGCTTTAATGTTGTCACCTGGCAACCAAATGTCCTGCATGAAGAAAGTGAAGCTCAAACATATTGTTTGCAAACAATTTTGCAGCTGGGCAAATATTGTGTGTGTGAACCTTAATCCATTTGTCAGGTGAGATTTTTGTCCCTTGAATAGCAAAGCTCTACATGGAGTAGACTAGTATCTACATTATGACGGTCTTCAAAAGTTTGTATTCTAGATTTTCACAGAAAACCAAATGACATTCTGTTGTAGTTCTGGCTGTAGAGTTTAATTCTTGCTTAATTCTGACTGTTACCATGAAAGGTCTCAATGAATGTAAGCACTGATCACTTATCCAAAACTATTAATTTTTTATTGTGAGCCAGCCTCAGAGAAAAATGCTAAGGAAACATGAATGAAAACCAAGAAGGCTGAGGTCAATGTAAAAAGCAGAATTTTGAAATAATATTGTAAATTGGTGTTTATCAATTGTACATGGTGCATGTACATAAGATACTTCAAGCATATTCTCATAATCCCTACTCTCTCAATTCTCACTCCTCCCATTTGTCCTCTTGGTTCCCTAAGTGTATTTGTTTACAACACATCATATAGACAGACACGTGTGATTCTATGTATTTTAACTAAAACCTAAAACCCAGGACTATGGAACTATGTGTTATTTGTCTTTCTGAAACTGACATTATTCATATGTGTAATGTGACTGCTTCTTTTTACATCGAGTTCCTGTAGACAACATGACTTCACTCTTTTTATGCCTTAAATCTCATTGTGAATATATGCTAAATTCTCTTTCTTTACTCCTCTGCTGATGCATAGATGGGTTGGTTCCAGTGCTTAACTACTGTGAAATATCATGAACACTGATGCAAAAGTGTGTCTATGATATGTTCACTTGGACTCTTTCAGGCAAATACTCAGAAGTGGTCACATGTTAAATTTATATTTCTTTATCTGGAGAGAGAGAAAGAGAGAGAGAGAGAGAGAGAGAGAGAGAGAGAGAGAGAGAGAGAGAGAGAGAGAGAGACCCATATAGTTTCCACAATGGCGTTTACATTTCCACACACAGGATATTCAGGGATCCTACCCTTTTTTTACATCTTTGCCAGCGTTTGTTATATGTTTTCTTACTGACCAACATTCTCACTGGGGTAAAGTGAAAGAAATCTCAATGTAGTTTTAATTTTCATTTCTCCTTTGGTTAGTGATGGCGATAATTTTCATGTTTATTGCAAACTCTTTATTCATTTACCAACTCATTTCATTATTTCTTTTCTGTTTTGTTTTTCATTCTGGAAGGTATTAACCCTCTATCAGATATATAGCTGGTAAGTATCTCTCTCCTACTCTGCAGGGATCTGTTTCCTTGGAGGTATAGACAAGACTTAATCCCATGAGGTTCCATCTGTCAATGTCAGCATTATTTTTTGTTCAGAAGATTCTTGCCTATGTCTATATCTCTTAAGTAAACATTTAAGAGTTTGGGTCTTACATTAAGACCTTTAACCCACCTGGAATTAGTCTACTACAGAGAGAAGTAGGAATGTAGTTTCACTCTCCTACATGTGGGTATCCAACGTTCCCAGAACTGTTTACTGAAGTAGCTCTTTTCTCAAATGCATAATTTATCATTTTTCTAAAAACTCGTGTTGCTGTAGCTGTGGCTGTGTAGGATTGTAACTGGATCCTGTATTTTATTCCATCTGGCCACATTTCTGTTTTGGTACCGATGTCAGGATATTTTGATTATTATGGATCTGTAGTATACATATGAACTTGAAGTCAGATGTGGTCATACCTCCACAGCTTTTCTTCTTGTCTGAAATTGCTTCCAGGAGATTTTGTGATTCCATATGAAATTTAAGATTGCATTCTCTGTTTCTGTGACAAATGGTGTTGTGTGTTTCATGAGGATTACATTGCATCTGTAGATGGCTTTTGGCAATCCAAGCATTGTCAAAACATTAAATCTTTCCATCCTTAAACCTTCTAGTACCTTTGTGAATTTCCTTTTTATGCATTTTGAAGTTTTGGGTCACCGTGGTCTTTCATTGCTTTCACTACATTTAACTCAAAGTTACCTTTCTGGTGCAATCATGAATGAGATTTGCCTTATTTCTTTCTCAGGGTATCTCTTTTTGTGTATAGGGAAAACACTGATCTTTGTATTTAATTTCTTATCCAGCCATGTTGCTGAAAGTACGTATTAATTCTAAGAACATTGTGAAGTCTTTAGAGTCTGTTAGGCATGTAATCATGACACAGAAAGGCAGGTATTTTTAACTCACCATGGTAGTATTTTGTGATACACAATGGGATGATATTCAAAGAGGGAATGGACAGCTTTTGATGGAAAAGAGTGTCTCAAGGACATTTCTAAGTTAAGAATATGCCTTAGCCTATAAACTAAGGAATAGGAAGAGAGATGAAGGGCCAGCATTCTAGGCAGAGAGGTAACCCTATGCAGAGACTCTGAGGATAGGAAAGGAACTGGGTCATGAAGCATAGAACCGCAAAGCAGAAAAAACATGTAGAAAGATGTATGGGAGTCAAGTCATGCCTGCCTGATCTCTCTGTACTGTGGAGCTATGGGGGCATTTCGACAGAGCAGAAACTTGCTTTTGCCTATCTCTGCAAAGATTCACTTCTGGATTTATTATGGAGAACAGAAGAAGAAATGATACTTCTTCCCCATGTCAGATAAGGAGTGGTTTGGGAGCTTGTATACCTAAAGATGGCCAAGATAGGCTGCAAGGCCCTCCTCCTTCTGCAGCTGCAAGAAGTATTGCTAATCAGGGAAAACATCTTCCTCTGGAAGTCTAGACACAATAAAAATCCATTGCTCCACCCATTCAGGGATGTCCCAATACCTGGTGGGAGCTGACACGGAGCAGCTGAAGTGTGTGTGCTGCCTCTGGCTTGTGGCTTGCAGGAACATATCACCCAGTGTGCTGCTTGGTCATCTTCCTAATGGGCTTGTCTGTCCTCAGTGTCCTGAACTCTGCGGGAAGGCCAGTCACCCCAGTGAGTTCTGTGGTTTACCTCATGAGTTTTGCCACATATGAGTGAGTCTTTGTTCTTTCTGGTATGATGGGCTTGAGTCCATTATTTCCTAAATCTGGAAGACACCTGTGGGTGACTTTGGGTGGGTGCTGCTCCTCATGACTGGAGCTTCCCGGGTGACCTTGGGAGAGGCTTCAGCACACGGAACTGTAGCTCTCTTTCTGTGCATGATATCATTGTCTAAGTCTTTGGGGTTGCCTGTGTTCTCGAGATAATTAAAACATATCTGTGGTTTGTTGACTTCCTCAAATGAATTCCTAGTCAGAACGCTTAGTTGCCACAGAGGTCTTTTAAGATTGCGTCACTGATGCTGTCCTTGTCCTTATTCAGCTCATGTTTGGGTGGTCATGCTGGAAAGACTTTATGAATATAGCTTCTGATGTTTCTAGGAAACACAATCTCACAGCACACTTCATGACCCTCTAGCTCACAAAATCTTTCATTTGCTCAATGTTTCCTGGATCATAGATGCAAGAGTGAACAAGATGCTCGGCCAATAGGGGGAACTATGATGAGAACTCCTAAAAAGAGCTATATAGAGAGACTGACTGACTAATATTAGTATGGAGGACAGATTGGAATATTGTAGGTCCACAGACAAATTACCTTATCTCTGCCTAGTTATAGCCCTTCAGAACAGCCATTCCTTGCACATCTGTGTAGGAAAGTATATCTTGTGATTAATAGCTATAAACCTTTTGGAATTTACTAACTTAGCAAGCTACTAGCTTCTGCCAATCCAAAAGTTAAGACATTCATCAGATAGCATCTTGGGCTAAGAAAAAAGCTTTCCCATCTAACTGTACCTGCATCTAATGTACTCACAAATATATTTTAAAGTTGCATTGATTAATGTATGACTTTCTTCTTTCTGTAAAACTATGAAACCCCTTCCATGTTGGAACATGGAATTGGAATAACTTAAATCTGGGTCATAGTCACTCAGAATAGCTCTACCATGAGCTGTCCCTTATTCCCTTCAAGAGGAGAGCTGTAGTTTTCATGTCAACTGTTTGGAATTCAACTTTACAGGGGATTAGACCTCAACCTTACACAAAGAACTATAGACAACTGGAGGTAGCTTGGAGTGCAAGAGGTGTTCTTTCTTAGGAAAAAGTATACACATTTGTGGTCTCCTGACAAACGGTCAGCCCTGAAAACATACATACAATTCATATTTTATGTACTCAGCATGTTACATTTAGGAATATATATGAATATAAATACATATGCGCATACAAAAACAATTAGTGAAAAAAGAAACCATGAATTTGAAGGAGAGTGGGGAGAGGTATCCAGAAGAGGTTGAAGGGTGGAAACAAAAGGGAAACAGGTAATTAAATTATAACCCCCCAAAATAAAAATTAATTAATTAAAAAGATTGGTCTACTTTGTCATTGTGCTGTTAATGAGTCAAAGGGAAAAAGGAAAGGCTTAGAAAATAAAAAGAAACAGAAACAGCAATTGTGGGTTCCTGATCTCTTGGAGACTGAGTCAGGCAGTTACTCGTCTACCTCTGAGGTGACTTAGACGCCTTCCTCACTCTCTGTGCTTGGTTTTCACTCGAAAAGTAAAGGTGCTGACAATTTCCTTAAGGTGCACCAAAGTTCCTATAATTCCATGTATGAAGCAGAGCCCAGAGCCCAGAAATTGATAGGCAAACAGAGGAGTGAAGGCTAGTGACAGATACTGATAAGGAGAGAACAGGAAGGTAAGAAAATTCCAGGGAAGTAGGGGACTAGAGAAAACAAAAGAATGAGGATCCCAAGAAGAAAAGGCGAGGCAGCTGTGCTCCAAGTTCCCTAGAGCTCCTATAATGGAAGTGCTCGAAGGAAATGGACTGAGTGAGTGCCCAACGCACACTGAAGGATGCTCAGGTGTTAAGAAAGGAGTAGAAGGAAACTTTCCGAGCTATGATGTCTTGGAGCAAAGATGGAGAAAACAGCAGGCGAGGGCTGAAGAGAATGGGGACTTTGAAAAGCTCATTGTATTTGGCACTATGTTTCTTTGGTAATTTTCTAAAAGTCCAGAAAATTAGGGAAGGCAATGCTTCTAAGGGGATGTCTAATTAAATGTTTATGTAGATGTTATGACTAAACATAGAATGCCAAACAAGGTGACCATGAACATCAAAAAGTACTTCATTGACTTTGCTTTGCCAACTTCATTCTTTCCCCCAAAGGCTTCTCACTGACAAAGGAAAAGCAACAGGAAAGGAACCAGAGATGTAATAAAGTTGTCACCCTATTCACAGCAGCTATTCTGGGGCTTCCCCCCCCTTTCTCCTTTCCATTCATACATTCCTCCAGGCCAACTTGTCATTTTGGGCACTTTTGAAATCCGAATCTGGGTAGCTTTTCACAACTGTGGCAGCCTTGACACAATCTTATGTTCCTAATACTGCGTACTGCATGGGAAGGGCAGGTCAGCAGCCTCAGTTCTGTCTGAGGTCGAGTTCTCAAATGCATAAAGCCGATTAGAGTGGGAAAGTCTAAAACTAAGTGCAAATGAATTGCTCTCTATTTTTTTTGAATTTTTTATTGGATATATTCTATATTTACATTTCATTTCCCTTTTTTGGTTCCCCGCCTCCCAAAGGTCCCACATGCCCTTTTCCCTCCCCCTGGTCCCTCATCCACCCCTTCCCACTTCCCTGTTCTTGTATTCCCCTACATTGATGCTTTGATCCTTTCCAGCACCATTGTCCACTCCTTTCTTCTTGTCAGACATCATTTGGTATGTGAATTGTGTCTTTGGTGTCCCAAGATTCTAGGCTAATACCCACTTATCAGTGACTGCATACCATGGGTATTCTTTTGAGACTGGGTTACCTCACTTAGTATGATGTTCTCCAGCTCCATCCATTTCTCTAAGAATTTCATGAATTCATTGTTTCTAATGGCTGAATAGTATTCCATTGTGTATATATAGCACATTTTTTGTATCCATTCCTCCGTTGAGGGACATCTGGGTTCTTTCCAGCTTCTGGCTATTATATATAAGGCTGTTATGAACATAGTGGAGCATGTATCCTTATTGCATGCTGGGGAATCTTCTGGGTATATGCCCAGGAGTGGTATGGCTGGGTCCTCCGGAAGTATCATGTCCAGTTTTCTGAGGAACTGCCAGACTGATTTCCAGAGTGGTTATACCAGCTTGCAGTCCCACCAGCAGTGGAGGAGTGTTCCTCTTTCTCCACATCCTCGCCAACACCTGATGTCTTCTGAGTTTTTAATCTTAGCCATTCTGACTGGTGGGAGGTGAAATCTCAGGGTTGTTTTGATTTGCATTTCTCTAATGACTAATAATGTTGAACATTTTTAAGGTGTTTCTCAGCCATCCGAATTTCTTCAGGTGAAAAGTTTTTGTTTAGCTCTGTACCCCATTTTTGGATAGGGTTGTTTGGTTTTCTGGGGTCTAACTTCTTGAGTTCTTTGTATACATTGGATATTAGCCCTCTGTCAGATGTGGGGTTGGTGAAGATCTTTTCCCAATTTGCTGGTTGCCGATTTGTCCTTTTGACAGTGTCTTTTGCCTTACAGAAACGTTGTAATTTTATGAGGTCCCATTTGTCTAATCGGTGGTTTATAGCCATCTTTTATATGATTGAAAGCAACTGGTATTTTGCCAGGCTCCTAGGACCAAAAGAAGGGGGGGAGGGTCTTTGATTTATGTGTGTTTGGCTTAGATGGGATTAAAAAAGAAAAATCAATCAATCAAACAAAATACTTTCTGAGGGCAGGAATAAAAGTTAGCGGCATAAACTTGGTGACTATTGAATGCTTTATGAAAATGAGAGCAAAAGGTGAGGGAGAAAAAAACCAGGAAGGAGGACGGAGGAAGCCCAGCCCCTTAGTAGTAGAATTTTTTTTCTTTTCTGTTCTCTGAATGAAATACTTTCGATCTTTTCTTTGAATTTTCAAATCAGCACCATAGGCAACCAAATGTCCTCTGTCCATAGTAACAAATGTTTCCATCTAAGAACCAATGATTCTCTTCATCTCACTCGCCAGCCTATACAATCCAGCTGAAATTCCTAGGGTTGTGAGAGCGCAGGGTGTTGTGATCACAAAAAGAGAAAGAGGCTAGAGAATAGGTTATATGGCGGTGTGGGAGAAGGCGGTGCCTCAGCGGACCCATGCCAAGGCATCCCCCCTGCCCCCCAGGGACCAGACACACACTGGCATAATATAGAATAGAGTTTATTAGGGCATGGAATGGGGATGGGAGTTAAGTGGAGGCAGAGTAAGGCAGAGAGGAGAGAGTAAAGAAGCAGAGGACGGCCATGACCACGTGGAGAGAGGGGGGAGGGGAGGGGCGCCCAAGAGGGGGCAGGAGAGTAGCTGAGAGTGAGAGGGGTAAGAGGGGAGAAGAAAGAGAGAAGAAACTGAGTAGCCCCCTTTATAGTAGACCAGGCCTACCTGGCTGTTGCCAGGTAACTGTGGGGAGGGGCATATCTGGCCGTTGCCAGGTAATTGTGGGGTGGAGCTTAGACAGACTGTTTGCCAGTACAGACCTCCCAGCACTGACTAAATCTATTGGGAGTCAGTACACTGAGGGATAGTAATGAATCACTTTACACACGAGATCACCCCTCTTAGCTGACTATCTTCAATGCCCGTTCCTTAGGGAAAATGTAGTTTTAAGGACTACTTCTGATTTTATACCCACACTCAGTATCCCCCTTTTCCCCTCTGCTCTTCCATGATAAGAGGCCATCCTACCCAAGACTAGATTGAACCATTCTACTCAGCTTCTACAGGGATGATATAAGACTAGATCGAACCATTCTACGCAGCTTCTACAGGGATGGTACATGGCAATTCTCCTCCATTCCCTAATTTCCCTGTTTTTTTTTCTCTCTATTTGATGCCATCAGATCCACGTCCTCTCCAGCTCTTTTCTTCAATCCAATGGTGAGGAATCTCGGCCGTGCCACCCCACAGTACACCTGCGTGTTGGAGCTCTATGCTTCCCTCCCCTCCTTCCTTCTCATCACAGCCTCTTGCCAATCTGTCTTCTCACTCCCCCAGCCGCCTTCTGCTTGCTCAGTGATCCTTGAATCCCGTCCTAATGACAATTTGGCAGACTATCCGCTCAAGCCAGAAGTGGCCTCAAAACTGTCAAATGTGATGAGCATTTATAGCTCATCCTGATATCCCTGTCTGTCATTAGACTCCAGCCAAAATCCTCTCTCAAAGGTCTTCCCTCTTTTGGGTTCAGAGTCACCAGAATCGTTGGTGTGTCTCTTACTCTTCTTACAACTCTCAATCCCTGTACAGATTCCTCTTTTCCATTAAGAACAGCCCAATCACTCATCTTCTTTCTCTGAGCATCCTCTTTCTGGGTAGCATTATATAACTATATAATATCCCTATTAGTAGCTGTCTCTGGAGGGCTCTGGCAGGTCTGAGCACAGCAGACCCTGCATCTGCGGGTCTTGTCCTTTCCTTTCCCTCTCCCTTGCTAAACCATTAGATTACATTTCTAAAGTTAGCCACCAAGGTCTAGTCCCTTATATGGCCACTTTCTTATGCCTGAGTCATTCCTGAGGCCAGTAGCCAAGGTCCAGCTATCAAAACATCCAGGTCCAGCAACCAAAAATCCCCATTTGGTTACCCTAATTAACATACCCAATCAGAACTTATCAACCCATCCTAGCTCGTTCTAACATAGATATCCCCCTCTTTCTCTTCCTCTTAAAAATGGACACTTGCAAAGCTATTTGCTGTTTTTTCTGCCTGATTTATACTCAGCCACCTTGTCTCTTTGCCTTGCTTAATGAAGGACTTCTTTGTGCTTAGAAATTAGTGTTTGGATGTGATCTGCACCAGTGGGGAGCATTCTACAGTACAGGGGTCCCTTCAGCCTCCACTAGAACATCTCATAGACTATCCAGATCCAGTACATCCAAACTGAGCTCTGTTATCTCAAGAAAACCTGCTGCTCCTGCAGAACCACTTACATACTTGATTAAATGGCATCATTTGGTTCCCAAGTTGCCTTACCCAGAAATCTAAGGATCATTCTTTGTATCGTCTCTCTCATCTCCCTCTATAGTATCAGTTAGTCCTTAAAGGATGTTCATTTAACCAAGCTACCTCCAACCTGTAACTAGGTTTCCAATCTAACCACTTTCGTATCCTTACAACCACTGTATTTCTCCTGGACTTTGCTAGCATGCTACTCAGTTTCAGTTTTGCTCCTCAGTAGTCATGGCAACGCATAACACAGCTGAAAGCCTGTGAAAATGTGTACTTTGTCTGGAAATCTATCCCCAATTCAGACCACTCTTCTCCTCTATTCAACAATTATACAGATTTGAAGTCCTTCCTCCTCTGTGATCCTCCAAATTCTTTCTGCTCGTGCTTTCTTTGTAACCCTTTCATTGCCTCTTTCGCGCATCTCCCTTTAGGATAGCCGAAGGAAGTCAAATCAGGACTATCTTTGGAGGTGCAGTGAAGGGTAAGGTGAGAGCTGAATGAGAGCTAGGGTCAGGGTTGGGTTAGTGTTAAGAGCTAAGGTTATAACTACCCTCTCTGCTCCCCCTGTGTCCCCACTATTATCCTCATTATGTCTGCCATCGGTATGTTAATGTCTTCTTTGCCAGAACATAAGCTCAAAAAGGCAAAATAAGTAACAAATTTGTGTTCCATAGTATCCCTTGGGACTAGAACCATATCATACTCTGAAATCACTCATCTTGTCAATGAACGTACTAACATATTTGCTTGTCAAACAACTGGTTTTGATCCACCATATTCTGCTACTAAAATACTATATACAAAATACACGCTCATTTTACAGAAAACTTAGGTCTAGAATTAGATTAGGCTCCAAGAAACAAACCTGGCACACTTACCAGTGGTCACAGATGTATTAATGTCAGACAGGACTTACTGAAGTTTACAAGACTGAGCACCCCAGTTTATACTTGTTCCCCTACTAAGCTCTGCTTAGAATGTCTGCTCTCTCTGCCCAAACCCAACTCTATCCCTTCTATAACATCATAGCCATCCTTAAATTGCTGAGCACAGAGGCTCCAGCTAGAGAGCCAGGGAGGGTACCGATGTAGTCCTCAGCCCCTGGGCCAGGTGTGAGACTGCAGAAAACCCAGAGGCTGCATCAAATTCACCAGTAGAGGAGTAGAGGCACTGTTGTAATTTGTGTGACCAGAGGAGTTGTCTCTTTACAATTTGTATAAGAACTCCCCCTGATTGTTAGTCATAGGCATGTTCCATGCTTGAACTTTGGTTTTTTTGTTGCTGTTGTTGTTGTGTTGTTTTGTTTTGTTTTGAACTCCCAGGTTAAAACTCACCTTCAGTAATGGAGAGGGCTAAAAATGGCTCTTATACCCTCATTTCTAATGAGCATGCTCCATCAAATTCATCAAATTGACATAATTGACCCTACAGCAACTCACTGTTTGAGCAACTTTAAACCAAATCAGTTCACTAGAGTTTGGAATTTGTTTTATCTGGGCTTTTTTTTTTTTTTGTATATTGATCTTTTGTTTGTTTTGATTTTGAATTTTGTGCTTTGTTTTTATTCTGAAAGAGACAGAGACAGAGAATGGTCACAGCATTTGATGACGGGGGAATATGAGGAAGAATTGGGAAGGAGAAAACATGATAAGCACTTAAAAATAGTCTGGGTATAAGCTGACACTTATTACCTCTCCCATGATGATGTAAGCAGTTTTGTTCTTCTCCCAGCATCAAATTTTAATAAAGAAATCAATTATGCTTTTGCAGAGGCAGCCAACACTTTTTTTTTCTTTTTGTGGTGTTCACTGCAGTGAATTTTGCATGATTTCAGGAGTGCATCAGCAATGCCTTCAAGCTTAAGACCTCAGCTTAGTGACAAGGATGTTGGGAAGTGACCAGACTGAGTTAAGGAAGGACTTCCTTAATTCCTAAATTAGATCAGGACTATATTTTAGCTCACTAAATGCATGGCAGAACAAGGGGCTCTCTTATTTGATTGGAAAGATTTTATTTTCCAGGTTTTCATCACTTAAATGAATTGTCTGTAACTTGCTCCCTGGGATGCTGAGATGGATTGCGAGGAAAAATTAGAATGCAGAGTAGATTTGAGAAATACCAGGTTAAAACAGGTTGTTGTTTTTTTAATAGCAGAGATTTACTGAAAAACAAAATATGAATCTCCAACGACGGGAAGTGTTATAAACCATGTTCTAAAACACAGACAAGAAACCTCGTCAAAGAACAGTTCAGGACCTGTGTTCCGCAGACCCACCCTGGAAAATGTGGCTCAAAAAGTTCCTCTCAGAATTGCTCGTAAACCATGCACCCAAATATCCAGAGAACTGTTATTCTGTCCTAAGCCTTTCTTCTCTATTATAGTATAAAACAGAACCAAATGGTATTATAATATTTTGATTTGCTAACAGGTAATAATTAGTGCTTGATGTTAGAAAATGGCAGGGATATTCAGGCATGATGCAATTCAAAATCTAGTTGAACCTCAGAGAATTGAGAAAGGAACCAGGTTTGATATCAGATTTCACCTTTCTCTTGATTAGGAGAGTTTGTTGTTGTTGTTGTTGTTGTTGTTGTTGTTGTTGCTGCTGCTGCTGCTGCTGCAGCTCATGTGCTTGCTCCCACTTTCTTTAATTTGGGGATTTTCTTTTGTTCTGTCTTGAGATTCTCAAGGTTGATTGTGATTTTCTTTCCTTTTTCAATGCCTAACTTTAGAAATGATTTATAATCTCCAGACTTCTGGGTATTGGTTTTCAAATGTCACTATAAAATGGTTCCTCTTGTCTTGGAATAGATGGGAAATACATTCAGAGCCTCTTTAAGGGATCCATAAAGCCACAGGTAGTGTCGGACACTATTATTAATGCCTTTTTCTTCTTAAGTGTTCATAATGTACTATAGCCTAACTTTTAAAGTCTGAGTTGCAATAGCAAAACTATTTCAGTCCATTTTTCCTTCTTTATAATTTCACAGATAGAAGATTTGCTCTTAGCCACCCATCTTAGTTAGGGTTTTATTGCTGGGAAGAGACACCATGACCAACGCAACTCTTATAAGGACAAACATTTAATGGGGGCTGGCTTATGGTTTCAAAAGTTCAGTCTATTATCATCATGGTGGGAAGCATGGCAGTGAGCAGGCAGGCATGGTGCTGGATAAGGAAGCTGGGAGCTCTACATCTTGATTTAAAGGCAGCCAGGAGAAGACTCTTCCACACTGGGCGGAGATTGAACACTAGGAGACCTCAAAGTCCACCTACACAGGGATACACCTCCTTCAACAAGGCCACACCACTTCCCACAGCCCACCCTACCATCTCAACACATGATCTCATCATTGCTTAAGATGAACATTTTCTTCTTTTTCCTTAAAGATATACCTGGGCTTCTCTCTGGCTGTCGTACACTGCCAGCATCTCTACTTCTGTGCATTAGTTAATAAGATAAGGGTTCTTAAACTTAACATTGTCCCAATCTGATACTCAATCTGATAATTATGACTGACAGACAGGTAGTCTATACAATATGGACGCACTGGGCAAAAGAACCATCCACTTTTCTACAGACCAAGACCTGCTGCTGGATTTTACCACACTGCTCAGAATAACATGCAACTTAAAATTTGCAAAATGCATATTTCTAAAAATTTCTATTTAATACTTTCTAAACATAGTTGCCCAAAGGTAGCTGAAATAGCAGAAGGTGAGACCACAGATAAAGGATCGCTACTATCTGAAAGAATTCTAGGCAGGAATGTGGAGGAAAGTTGAAGACTAGTTAGCTGAAATGGACAGTTTAAAATTTCTAATGCCTCGTGTACATCACAGACTGATTATGTCAGAATCAGCGTAGGAGGAGAACAATCCTCAATTCAGTCTCTACATACTTAGGTCCCTGTGTCAAATGTTTTAGGCCACATTGTCCAGTTATTGGCAAACATCAGTGTAGATATTACTGTGGTGTTATTAACACTGAATCAACACATTTTTAGTACACAGATTCCCCTCTACAATGTGGGTGGGGCCTCACCTAGTCACTGACAGCAACATGTGTTGGGGGGAACGGGTGCCTATGCCTGTCTATGCATACAGTCCAGAAGAGCTTTCTCATCCTTGATCAACTTCCCTGCTCTAACTGCTCCCTCCCCCTTGCCTTATTCCTTTGAGATGGTTTCTCACCTAACTCAGAGCTAGGCTGGCAGCCAGCAGACTGTTACAATACTGTCTCCACGACCGCCATAGCTCTGGAGTTACAGGAAGCCCTTGGCCATGCCGAGATTTTAAAATAGGTGCTGGAAGTTTGAACTCAGGTCCTCATACTTGGGCAGGAAATGCTCTCACCACAGATGTACGATATCATGGCTGGCTTTTTACATCGGTATTAGGGATCCAAACTCAGGTTTTTGTGTTTGTGTGCATTCTACCAACATCTTCCAACATTTGAGCTGACAGTTTTAAGTGGAAAGACCTTGGTCCCCAGTAAAAGATGCAACATTGCCTTTAAACTGCCTTAGACCATCAATTGCAATATAGTCTTCCGTGCCTCCCTAGCCCGCCACCCTATCTTGAAGATGTGAGACTTGTCAGCTTCCAATTGTGAGCCAGTTCCTTAAAATAAGCTTCCCAGTAGAGACACAGATAGGCAAATACACAGACAGACAGACACACACACACACACACACACACACACACACATACACACACACACACACACCCACACACACACACACACACACGCTCACACGCATACAAACTCAACCCTATTACTTCTATTTTCCTAGCAAACATAGACCTATACTCAGTCTTCAGTTCTTTTAACAGGACTATGGGTTTTTGAATCTGCTACCCTCAAAGTCTTCATACAATTCAAGAATAGCATAATTGGTTGTTTTGTCTTTATTTCAGGATAACGTACTGAATTCAAGCATTAGAATCTTTATATTTGAACAAGAAGAATAAATATACTTTCACTTGACCAAATTAGTTTCTTAATTGCCCTTGCTCTTCTCCTTCAATGTATCATCTTGATCTTGAACATTTTTAATTAGGAGATTTATATTAGAGACCAAGTGTTAAAATTGTTTTAGCTTGAAAGGCTCAGTTTGCAATGAATTGAAATAGATTCGGGTGGATGTTTCTGAACTACCAATAAGGATTAATTGAGACTCAAATGTTGTTTATTTTTTTAATTATGTAATTGTTATTCACCCAACCTTCTTGATTTTTCTATGTTAAATAATGATGCTTGTGTCTCACCCCAGCCTCTCTGTTTAGTTAACCAATTCATTAAGAATGGGGATATTCTGCATTCATTAGCATTCTAATGGACAGATTGATTCCCTGTAGCCCAAACATCTACATGTGTTCAATGTTTGAGCTCATCTTTATTCCCTTGTAAGTGATTATCATTCTTAATTGCAGATGCTAGAAGTTGAAAACCATGGCCTGAAACACCCAGCCCAATCCACCTCATTAAAACTGCCCTTGAAAGCAAGGTTTGAAGTTGATGCAAGTAACACAAAGAGAGGGCACACGCTCAAGGCTAGAGATCAAGGCTGGAGTCTCCAGGGGTTTCTGTGATCTGGGAGGTTTCCATCAGGCACAGAGGACCAGCAGCTCCACAGAAGTATCTGAGGTCTAATGGTCATGCAAAGCTTTTCTCCTCTCCTCTCTTCTCTCCTCTTCTCTCCTCTCCTCTCCTCTCCTCTCCTCTTCTCTTCTCTTCTCTTCTCTTCTCTTCTCTTCTCTTCTCTTTCTCTTCTTATCTTCTCCAAGAGGCTTCAAAATCAAAGCCATAATCAGCATTCACTAAGTTGTATCAAATATTTTTAAATTCAAGGAGCATATTACATGAAATTTTTATTGTTTTTGTTTTGTTTTGTTTTTTGTTTTTTAAGGTATGAGCACATAGGACGTAACAGAATGATTAGCTTTGGAAAGTAGGGAAAGGAACGACTATTAATATTAAACACAGCTTGCTTACCTGTAGCTCTAATTGGTTTACTTCCCTTCCAATACTTCCCTTGAATATTACAGAGAGAAGTTTTATTTCATTTAAATTTTCTTTATAGGCAAATATTTTATCTGTTAAGTACATCCCCTTATCAACACCCTGTTCCCACCTTCCTCCCGTTTTGTGACCCTCCCCTGTTCTCTAATCAGAGCTTCTTATTATGGCATTTAGAGTGACTTCTGGAAGAAAGAAGGTAGAATGCTATAATGCCACAAGAGAGCTGAAAAACAGTGTTTAGTCCTAATTCCTACCCTGCACAGCGGAACTCTAGCAAGGAAACATGTCTCTGTGGAATCCTGTAACTGACCCTCTCTAGCTCCCTCTACTGGGAAGGTAAAGGCTGCCCCACTAGGCCTAGCCTAGGGCATTATGCCTCATTCATTTTTTTTCTAGTAATATCTTAGAATTTTGTACATAGCTTCATCGTTTTTTTTTATAAGAATCCCAACTCTGTTATTAAATTCTTTGTTCCTGATCTGTCATAAGCGTATAGATTTTGGGGGATGGAAGATACTCTGAAACTGGGAGGGGTTTAGCACAGCCGTTTACTAAATCTTTGTATAAACCAGGGGAGGAGCAGGGAAAATCATGGCTTTCCAAAGAGTAGAAAACGGCAGATATTACACAGACAGCAGCCAAGCAGACAGCTGTGTGTAACTGAAGAGAGCACACTTTAATTCACTGAAGCCAATGCCCCAAAACTTAAGACCAACCAACTCCCTGCACATGGGCCTATTTATTACTGCTGGAAGGGCCAGGAATTTCCCCTCCCTTATGTCAATAGCTCATAGGGTGCGTCTTCTTACAGGACCTTGTCTGGAGCCTGGCTTCCAAGGGACAGGAAAACTCCGTAATCTCCAGCTTTTCTCCTCGTGATGCGTGGAGAGCCATGGAGCTGAGCTGGCGGTGGAGAATCCACACAATCAGCACAGTCAGCACACAGCAGTCGATGCGCCCTGGGAGCCGCCCGTAAAAACCATGATGTCTCAGTGCCCTCTTACTTTAGGCGGGGGAAAATAATAGCAGCTCTTACCCCAACTGATAGAGTGCAAATTAAGCGATGATATTCATAAAATATTTCTAAATGAGGCAGCTGATCTCTTTTTCTTCTTTTGAATTTGATTTTCCTTTTTCCCTTTGTTTTGTTTTTTTGTATTTTGTCTTGTTATAATGCTATGCATTCGTTTGGGTCTCTGAAAAACTTATAATCTCTTTTCAATAAAGTGTGTGTGTGTGTGTGTGTGTGTGTGTGTGTGTGTGTAGAAATTAAAGGTGATAGTTTAAAAGGAAATCAACTGTATTTAAACCTAATTCTCAAAATAACAAAATATTTATCACAATTCTCAAAATAATTATCAAAATATTTCCATTGTGACAGAAGCACACAGACACAAATAAGATCTGTGCCAATAAAATCTAATAGAAGCTCTAATGGTTATCATAATTTCTGAGTAATCAGCATAAATGATTTCCAATATTTTTACAGTATTTTGAAGACAGTCTGAAAAAATGTGAGATTCCTTTGGTAACAAGCTTGTAGACACTGCTTATAAAACTGTGACTTGTTGCCTAGTTTATATTTACAAGAAACACTAAATTAAAAGTATGTGTAATGATTACTTGTTGATTTAATAGGCTCTAGAATCACCCATGAGACAAATCTCTGGAGAAGACTGTGACCAGTTATCTAGATTAAATGTATTGAGATGAAAAGATCCACTGACACTATGGGTGGCACCCTTCCATGGGTTAGAGTCCTCAGCCTGGATTTACAAAGGGAAAGCCTGCCACCGTGCATAGGCATTCATCGCCCTCCGTGTCTGACTACAGATGCAATTTGAAAAGCTACCCCCCAGCTTCTGCCACTCAATTTCACTGCTGGAACCGTGAGTTAAAATAAGCCTCTACTTCCTTGACTCTCCTTTCCCTGGGTTATTTTTGTCACAGCAGTGAGAAAAGTAACTACAGCATGAAAACCGAGGTCTAATTTTTTTTCAGCGTATATACAAGACCAAAAGGAAAGAGAGGTCGGCTCCCTCTAAGGGCCGAGCATTTGGAAGAGAGCCCAGAGATTGATACCTCCATTCGCTTCGTCCTCTCCATCAGCCACCTTAACCTAGTTTTCTTCCTAAGATTATGGGAGCCAGAAGTAGGCCATTTTTTTCTTTTTCTCCTTCTGTGAATTATCTAACTTCAAGTAAGTAGTTTCCCACAGCATAGAAGAATAATCACTAACAAGCTCAGCTACTAGTAAGAAAAGTCCAAACTACAGCGATATTTACAACGCATGAAGGCAAATGAGAGCCAGGCAGCCATCGCTGAGACTGAGGACCTAACTGTCTAGAGTGGAATTGGATCTTAAAGGTTTCCCAGCTTCTGAGATAAATGTGGTTAACTTAGAGCAGGAGGACCTGGGCGGAGCACGGGCTAGCTAGCACGCCAGCCAGGCAGAGTCATGCTGTGGAGTTGGCTTCTGTGACTCGCTAATTATGTTTCAGAGAAGATGACTTCACGTCTCCAGCCCTCAGTGTGCCCACCTGTGAGAGAGAGAAAGGGATGGTAAAGGAAGCGGTCACAGAGGGTTCTTGGGGTGATTACACAGAGCAAGCAAACAGAAGATTTAGCACAGTGGTTACAGAGTAAGTAAGCATTCCAGTTCAGCTTTCCGGAAAAAGCACCATTATGTAAAGCCTCCTCTCCCTCCCCTCTCCTCTCCCTGGTCCAAGTTGTGTGTGCAAATGACCAGATTTGGCTCTGCACCTCCCCACTCATGCTGCTAAGTTAGATGCCTGACTATGCTAAACAGCTACAAGCTCACACCATCTCTAGTGCCCCCCCCATGTGAAAAGAAGAGCCAGCGGGGTGTCCCCTCCTTGACAGCAACGACGTCTAACAGAGGCAATGGTCCATTGCAAGACTTCTGCCCTTGGGCTGAACAAACTACATTTTTGCTCAACATTAGACCTGTAAAATCCTGTCATAGCTGTCTGCTTCACAAATAGAGCCCAGGCCACTGCCAAACCCCAAAATAAGATGCTCGGCAGCTTTACCCAGCCGTTCGCTTCAGCAAGCGCATGTCAATACAAGTGAGGTCTATTATGGTTCAGTGATTTTCCATCACTTGTCAGTCCGCACAGCCGTTTCCCTGTTCCCTCTCCCTCCCTAGTGGCGCCTGGACTTCTTAGAGAATTTCTTAATACTTTGCTCAGCTTCTGTTTCCCTGGTGCCTTCTTTTGCGTGTGAATGTTTTATGAAAAAGCCAGCAACACATCTGAACTTTGGCCAGAAGATGAAAGGCGCATGAACTTAGAAATAGAAAAATACACACGGTCCCCTCAAAGCCTGACATCTCAGTCCCTGAGTGACTAGTGTTTCCCTTCCCTGCCTGAAGCTAACATGTCTACCGACCTCTGATCTAACAGTCTGTAGCTAAAACCCAATTCCAGGCAAATCCTAGAATGAGCCAAGTCATTTGAAAAATAACCTGGAGGATCCACTCTGTGTGTTTCAGGGAGAGGCCTCTGTAGGCTGTACTTTCTTCATAGCCTTCCAGCCACGTCACAACCCCGAAATTGTCAGAAGTATTAAGAATAAAGCCAAGAATGTTTAGAACTAACTAACAGGGAATGATCGTATGGTCTGGAGGCTGACAGAATCCCACACGCAACCGTGGATTCGTGGAGTGTAAATAGATGGACTTTGCTTAGACTATAACGGGATCCTTAATGGTCTCAGCCACATGAAGAATGGGAGACCCGGATCCTGGAGATGCTATGCTTTCTGTTCCACGTCACAAGCTAAAAGTGGGGGAGCTATCACCATTTGTTTATCATTGCACAGGGGACAAAGGAGCCATCCTGTCCCTGTCCGACATAGATAGTTTTATAATTCAACTGAACCACACTCCCCAAGGGTGTCAGTCTACTGAGGAATTAGGAAGGACTAGAACTCCCGGTCACATAGCCACTTTTAAGCAGAGCCAGAGCCAATGTAGGGGACTTATTCTTGGAATACCTCTAAGGGGGATCTCCGGCAGCAACCAACCTTCACTACAAAGTCACCCACATGCTCTGAAACCATTTGTTATTTCTATTCATGGTTTTTATTCTTTTTTTTTTTACTATTAATGCATCTAAATGGAAATTAAACAAAATCATCTTTTAAAAGTGGACTATTTCACCTGTCCACACCTGTAATTTCAGCAGAGGGGATGATGATATGCTAGAGATTATCAGATTCAAGGACAACCTGGGATACCCAGGATGACCCTACCTTTAAAAAAGCAACCAAAAAATGAGGACAGGTATTTCTTCAAGCTCTGAATTTTTTCTGTCTTTAAAAGTAGCAGTGAGACTTAAAGATACAATTAATTAGCCAAGAGTTTGCCCTACCCTCAGACATGTATGGGTGGCTTTCCTGGTTACAGAATCTCATTTAGAAACTAGAAGTATAATTTTTCTCTTTCCCTGTTAAAAAAATGACTATTTATGGAATGCTGTATATTCCGTGCACTGTGTATAGGTTACTTTCTAGGACCTACAAAACAGTAGAGAACAAGATGGTATCTGTAGCCTCATAGAGCAGATATTTCAAATTACATAAAAGTAGATTCCCAAGGTAACATCAGTTGTTGAAATGCACTGTAAACTAAATAAAATGTCATGACTTGGATAGAGTGAGATTTTACAGATGCCTCAAGCACAAGAAGTGATCATCACTTGTAGATATTGGAACAAACTCTTGCAGAAGTTACTACAGGCAAGGGCTCTGAGCAAGCCGTGCATGTGTGAAGCTCAGGCTTAGGACACGGGTATCCATGGAAACCTGGATCCAGGATCCACACAGATATCAAAACCCATAAATGTACAAAACTCTTGCAGGACATAGCATCATGTTTACACAGAACCTCTGTATGTGCTCTTTTATACCCTAAACCACCTCTAGATTATTTATAGTACCTAAACCATTGTAAGTGCCATCCAAAGAGTTATATTCCATTATTTAAAGAATAACAAAGGAAAGGCATCTTTATATGTCCAGTGCAGATGCAATTGTTTTCAAGTAATTTCAACACATTGTTGATTGAACCCGTGAAGGTAGACTTTATGCGATACAGATGCCTGATTGTATTTGAATTTATATTAAAGCCACCAGAGGACTTTGAGTAGAAGAGGACTCTAGAATGATTTCATATCTAGAAAGTCAGCAAGAAGAAGGCACAGGAGCTGTGACCTACAGGACCAATGGTGATGCAAGACCGGAACTGAAGAGTCAAACTCAAGGGCTGAGGGGGAGCCCCAAGTATTCTCCCTCAGCTGCAGCACCCAGCCTAATCAGTATTTGTGTGTGCAGTGTACTCATGGTCTATCTCAGGAGTTCAACAGCAAGAGCACGATTAGTTGGCGTCTTTGAACTCAAGAAGAAATATTTGTCAGTTTTCTTTTTGACATCCAGTACTAACTTTCAGAGAGCAAAGAACATCCTTTCAGGTCCCTTCAGAAAGGGCTTGTATGGTACAAGTCCTGACACCAGTCTTTCATCTATGTGATCTGTGGGAAAAGGGAAGCCTGATCCTCTGGGCATTTCACATTCAATGCAGACTCCCTTCTTTTGTGTTTGATGATGGGGGCTTTTGAAAAGGAATATTTAAGAATTTAACTCTGGTTAATGAAAAGTGAAGTCACTGTAGATGTATGCCCAGGCCGAAGCCAGACATGCCTGCAGAAGCATAGTTGCTGGGATCGGGATTTCTGAGTTCTTGCTGTTTCTCGGCAACCTTGAACAAACATTTTCTCTTTAGGAGTGGGCCCTGGTTTCTCTTACACAAACTGAAGGACTTTAAACCAGTTCTAAGTTCTTCCACCTCCGCTTTTACTTACAGCAATCCACTAAATCTTCTGCAGTTGTGCTGACTTTGAAGAGTGCCATGCTGGCAATGATTCTATATGCGCAGCAAAGACTAGGGTAAGTGATTTGGGGAATTCTAGATAGCCTAGGCTATGAAGGGAGGATGCGAAATATCCCTGGCAGAGCAATACCTATAAGGAGGAGATAGACAATATCTGCCAAATATTTGTGACATCCAAGAAGGCTGTTGTACTGGCTGGTTTTGCGTGTCAACTTGACACAGGCTGGAGTTATCACAGAAAAAGGAGCTTCACAGTTGGAGAAGTGCCTCCATGAGATCCAGCTGTGGGGCATTTTCTCAATTAGTGATCAAGGGGGAAGGGCCTAGTCCCTTGTGGGTGGTACCATCTGTGGGCTAGTATTCTTGGGTTCTATAAGAGAGCAGGCTGAGCAAGCCAGGAAAAAAAAATCAAGCCAGTATAAAACATCCCTCCATGACTTCTGCATCAGCTCCTGCTTCCTGACCTGCTTGAGTTCCAGTCCTGACTTCCTTGGGTGATCAACAGCAATGTAGAAGTGTAAGAGGAATAAACCCTTTCCTCCCAACTTTCTTTTGGTCATGATATTTGTGCAGGAATAGAAACCCTGACTAAGGCAACTGTCATTATCTTTTAAATATTTAAATACTGAAGGGCCTACGAAAGTATCAGAGAAATCATGATCCATCTTAGTAGATAAAATGTCAGTTGATGAGAATAGAAGGACCATGGAGCAAAGCCCAGTAATGCAGTACTCCAGGAGGTGTTATGCAATGTGGTCTATGCAATGATACATATGGAACAAAATAAACTTAGGGAAACTCAACCCATAACCTCTGCTGATTTATTTAACCAGTTAAACCAATCATCTAAGAGCTGATGATATGATCCCTTTCCCAAAAAGCAGAATCATAATCCCCAGTTGGTCCACAAGCACCTTTCTGGATCAGTTCCAGTTTAGTTGAAGAGAAGAGATATACAGTAGATCGTGCCTGACCCATACCTCGGATTAGTGTAGAAGGAGAAGTAAGGAGCATTCTCTGAATCTAGTAACCAGCAGGACAGAGTTAGGACTCTGGGGGGAAAAATTGGGGCTAGGACATTGCCAGGCAAAACAGCAGATGTGCTCTATAAGAAGAATTCATTTCCTAAAACAGATTACAGCATTTTGCAAGATCCAGATAGTCTATCTGGTAAGGAGTAAACTAGTGATAGAAATCATATTTTAGGTCCTTTTTTTGTAGCTGACCAAGAGAAAGCTCAGGTCTTTGGACATATAGTTCAACCGATCCTTTACAAAAGGAATGGATTCCATTTAAAAGTCAGCCCCATAATTTGTGAGATCTAGTACAAAATGAAAATATGAGCTCCTTATTCATCAGGTATTGAGAAGCTAATGATAGCCTCAGCAGAATATCAACCAATTGCACAGATAACACTCACATGGAGTCTGCCTCCTCAACCAGCAATCTTTTTCTTCTATACAATGTTCAGTGTTTATGAGAGTATAGCATTACTAAGAATTACAGTGCAAGACATCACCTTCAGTTCTGCTTAAGCTTTCAGTCTGGAGTAGAAATGGAAATGTTACAACAGACACCAAGAGAGAAGTGACTGGAGAGACACCTAACAGTGGGCTGTTTTGTGTCAACAATCCTAACAAGTGAGCAGGTTCTTGGACTGAATAAACAGGCTATGGGTTAGTGGAAGGAGGAATGCATCCCAGTCTGTTTTGTGTTACTTAAGCCCAATGAGAACTATTGAGTTAGGTTCTAGCTGCCAGCTAGAACTCGACAACATTTTTAAGGTTTGAGAACAGAAAGCAATCTTCTGGCACCATGGTCTTGGGACTACTAGCTATCAGAACATTAAGATAATAAATTCCTGCTGTTTAAGCCACGTAGGCTATGGTATTTTGTTATAGCAATAATAGGAATAAATATAACGCTCAGACATAAATAAGTCTAAGGACTTAGAGAGCATCTTGAGGATTCAGGTAGTCCAGACAAGAGAATAGAGAGTAAGCATTGGAATTTTCAGCAGCACCGGTGTGCTCTCTGTATCTCTAGCCTGTTCCGAGCCAAAATTTGGAACTTGAAGAAAAGTAGAGAATGGACAAATTAGGAAAACCTTCAGCCAACAACTAAAGTTTACTGTAATTCTCCAGGATAAACATTATAAACCTCTGGAGTTTAGAGCAGCTTAGGGAGCCCAGATGCAGGGCAAGCCAGCTGGCAGTTTGTTCCCATAAAGTCTAAATGTGAGTGCTCCTGGGAAACAACATGGAGACCAGAGCTGCCTCGCCAGCATGATCACTCTAAGACATGCAAATACAGAGAAAAGGCCGTGTGGGGACATGGGGAAGGCAGTTACTGCAAGCCAAGGAAAGGCGCCTTTAGGAGAAGGCACCCTTTCTGAGACTTGGAAGAAATGTGAAGATTATCTAGTCCTTAAAATAGTGGGAAGTAAGTCAATTTGCAAAGGAAATGACTAGAACTAAGACAGAACTATACAGAATTATATACAGCTTAAATAAGAGGGCTTTAATGCAAGCTTTCAAAAACAGCATAGCTCAAGCATTTGGCACAAAAATACTGTGCTCTATCTTGGTACAGTTTTATTAATAGTACAGAGACACATTACACTGCATTGGTATGAATAGATTCACACATATACACAGAAAGAGAGAGACAGAGACAGAGACAGAGATCATCTGAGCTTTTCTCTGTTAATCCTGAATCTCAAGTCAGACTGTCTATCTTAGTTTCACTTCCTATTGCTATGATAATATACCCCAACAGAAGTAACTTAGCACTAATGGATTTGTTATCTCACAGTACCAGGTGATAATTTGTCACAATAGAGAAGCTAATCACGTCACACCCACAATCAAATCCAGACAGAAATGAACAAATGCACAGTGATGCTCAGCTCAGTTTCTGCCCACAATTAAGACAGGTCTTCCTCCATAAATTAACCCGATCATGACAATCCATCTCTCAGCTGATTCTAGACTTTGTCAAGTTGACAATTAAAACTAACCACCAAGCCATATCAGAGGATGTACCATTAGCTGTCTGGCAATGTGAGGAGATGACAGGAGAAGGTGTAGTCAAAGGGGAAGTAAATTCAACCCTTCACTATTTACTTCAACTGTTAATGAGATTTAAAACATCCTGTTTTTACCTATTGATGAATAAAGGAAGACATAGTCTGAAGGACCAAAGCAGAAAACACACACACACACACAAACATACACACACACAAACATACACACACACACACACACACACACACACACATACGCACACAAACATACATACACATACAAATACATACATGTACATACACACACAAACATATACACATGCACACACACACACACACACACAAACACACACACACACACCAAACAAACAAATGAGTACAACAAAAACCTGGTCAACTGAAGCCATAGCCTATCAACATTTGGATTAATTCTGTCATCACCTAGTCCAAAAACAAAAACAAAAAAAAAACAAAAAAACAAACAAAAAGAAAAAACAATTAAAAAAACTACAAGTAAAACTAATCTGCCATTGTCCCTTGTTGTCAACATTCTGTCAACCCACTAGGACAACTCCACACAACAAATACAATATGAATCACACAAGTAATTTTAATTTTTAGGATCCACCTTAAAATCTTAACAAAAGAAATACAAGAAATTAGGTCTGATGGTGTATCTCATTTAATCCAACATACCTAAAATATTTTCCTCTTCATATGTAATCAACACAAGTTCTCTATGGAGCTATTTCACACTCCTTGGAACCATGAAAGCCTAGAGCAGTGGCTTTCCACTTTGGTTGTGATACCTTGTGGGGGGGAGGGGTCACATTTCAGATATCCTTCATATCGGATATTTACATTATGATTCAAAAAGCAGCAAAATTACAGTTATGAAATAGCAGTGAAATGATTTTTGTGATTTGGGGGTCACCAAAACATGAGGGGCTATATTACGGGAGGTCACAGGTCACAGCATTAGGGAAATTGAAAATCACTGCGCTAGAAAGTATTTTGTAGGACATCTCATTTCTTTCTTGACACGTTACTGGCAGTTATGACACAAGGCAGGGTAGAATGAGAACAGGGGGCACTCAGCCAAGGCCAATTCTAGAACTCAGGTCAATGGGAAGCAAAGATTAATAAGTATACCCACTATTACAGGTGCATACTTACTCCTTTCAAGATTTTGCGCATTGGATATTCTAATACATATTTATTCTGTAAATGTAGAAGAACACCTTGAGATGAGAAATGGACAAAATACATCCCTTGAACTTTGTGTTCACTGATGAAAACTTTTCTCACTGCTATTAATAAACACAATGGGACCAAAGAGCATTGTTCTCTTAAACATCCCAATTTCACACTTACATATAATTAAGCAAACTGAAGAGCTGGCACTGTACTTTGTATTTCCAGCCCTTGTTTTAATGTCTGTCACAGTTGAAAACTAGAACTCTTCCCAAAGATAAATTGATGTAAATTAATGAGTGCATTTCTAGATGCACTTGAAATCATGATATTCACTTTTTTTTTAAAAAAAAAAATTCTCATTTAGCACTCTTTTAAAACAGCCTCTGAAACAATTCTGCAAGGAAATTTCCACTGGCCTGCTGTCACTCCCTGGTGCTCGCAGTTTTCTTCTTACACTTCTAAGGTATGTATTCAAAGTCAACCTACATCTGCACTGTGAAGATTAACAAACTGCTTAAAAACATCTTGTTTGGGCATTAAGGCATTGTCCCAGCACACTGCAGTGAGAGGCACTACTTAATGTGGAGGAAGTAGTTGGCATATTGGAGGAGTTGGGGAGCAAACTGACCACTAGAAGCTGGGGGGCAGGTGACCTGCAGCCAACAAAGAGCCGTAGCCCCTAATCACATGGTTCAAAGAATGTGAATTTTTGTAGTGGCACAGTGAACTTAGAAGCATATTAACTTTCAATTGAGCCTTGAAATGAAAACACAATTCATCTGGGAGCTCAATTTGAGTCTCATGAGAGCCCCAGTGGTAGCCACTAAAGTGTCTCCAACCACACTGCTGACTGTAGGACACTGAGGTAAGGAACATGTGTGTGCTATGTTCAGCTGCTGCAGATCAACGCAGTCATGTTATGCTCTGCAGCAAGGTAAAGCTCAGAGGCTCAGCCTCTCAGTTTTAAGAGTGCAGAGTGTTGGTTTTGTTTTTTTACAGATGGCACGTGAGCACGCAGAGCAGCAGGCTCTGAAGGCAATGGGAACATTTCCAGGCATCTCTTTTGCAAATGCTCTATCCAAAATAGGTCTTCCAAATAGTTTATTCTTCACACATTATTAAAATATATAGTATGATGAAGGAATAGACTAAATATGCTTGTATCCAAATCTGCCCCAGAAAGTAAAACTAGACCCTGTCATTACAGAGGGGGTCAACAAGCGCATGCCTTAATGTTTTTGTGAAAGGCAACAGTGTCTCTTGAGATCTTTGAGTCTTTCAGTGAACTCCTAAATGGTGATTAAAGGGAGACGCTGACTGTCTCTATCTCTTCATGAAATGATGCACAGACTCTGCTACAGGTTTTAAAGTAATTCTAACTTTAAAATGTATTCAGATTTAATTTTTGAAATTGATGCACCCATCAGTGGATCTGAGGAACGTAACGCTGTGGTGATGATCCCCATGAACAAACAATGCAATAAACAAAATTTAAGATAGGTGTTATTATTTGTGTCATACTCCTCAAGAAACTGCAGAAATTAAACTCAAAACTTATTATCTTTTATAATGTACTTAAATACCTCCTCATAAAGCATTGAATTCACTCAACAATTAGTCTACGGTGACCTGCAAGTCACAGGAGGCCAGGTTCATGGCTCACAGGGAGCTGCAGTGTAGGCTAATACTGATTGCAGTCGGCAAGCCGTGGCCCATCTCAGTGTCTGCTTTCACTTTGCAGTCAGTCTCTCTGTATTCAATGTAAAAATTCCTTCACCAAGCAGGAGTATCTTTAGATTCCCTTTTTAATTTATAGATTAAATGGAATAATACATTATTCAGGTCCTTGAATTCCTTACATACGATGCTCGGGGATGACCTTACAGTGCCTTTCTTGTCCTTTTTCCCAGTTTCTATCTCTTCCCTATAAATGAGGTGTCACTGACATTTTATGCAGAATTCCTTTCTTCTCCTTCACTGATGCCTATCCGATTTTAAGGAAATATGTTAAATAAACTTAAAAATCAATGAAAGAGGGCCACCACGAGATGCCTTGGGAGGGAAAGGCATGTGTCGTCAAGCCTGTGTCTAATTTTGGTCCCTGGGTCTGCATGGTGGAGAGAACTGATTCTGACAAGTTGTCATCTGACTTCCTCATGCTCTTCCTGATAGATAGATAGATAGATAGATAGATAGATAGATAGATAGATATAGAGATATACACACAAGCCAAAAGATAGATGATAGATAGATAGATAGATAGATATAGATATAGATATAGATATAGATATAGATATAGATATAGATATAGATATAGATATAGATAGAGATATAGACATAGATATACACACAAGCCAACAGATAGATAATAGATAGATAGATAGATAGATAGATAGATAGATAGATAGATAGATAAAATACAAAATTTTAAAAAGTGATGAAAGCAGTTACTCACTCATAAATATACCTTTTTGGAATAGTCTTGAATTTGGTGACATGTCAGATAATACAGGTCTTTATGTTGTTTCTTTTTTTCTTTTGACCAGAACTTTGTCTAGCAAACAGTATACATGAAGATACACTAGAAATATTTGTACTTTCAACCGACTATCAAACAAAATTTCTAGAGTATATCATCGATTCCTAGAAGCTATTTCTTTTCATCTTCAGCTTTTTTATGTATATCACAGAAGTACTTTGACTTAAATCAATGTTTCCTAACTTGTTACTATATTTTTTATACAGCATTGTTTCAACCATCACCTATCACATTGGGTAAAATAAGGTTTCTCAATGCTCTATGGCTTTTGTGTTTTGATGGTTACATCCCATGACATTAAGAGTGTCACCAGAAAGCAGTCAAATCGTGAGTCACAATGACTACAGTTAAAGATGAATGGATTCACTACATGGATAGACCATGTTGGTACAGATCTCCATGGCCCTCTATCTCTTTTTTTCCCTTAAAACTTTAAATTAGAAATACTTTTATTTTTATTAGATATATTCTTTATTTACATATCAAATGATTTCCCCTTTCCTGGATGCCCCACCTCCCCAAAAGTCCCATTAGCCCTCTTCCCTACCCCTTTTCCCCAATCAACCCCTTCCTGCTTCCCTGTTCTGAATTTCCCCTATACTGTTACATTGAGCCTTTCCAGGACCAGGGGCCTCTCCTTCCTTCTTCTTGGGCATCATTTGATATGTGAATTGTTTCTTGGGTATTCCGAGCTTCTGGGCTAATATCTGCTTATCAGTGAGTGCATACCATGTGTGTTATTTTGTGATTGGGTCACCTCACTCAATGACATTCTTCAGTTCCACCCACTTGCCTAAGAATTTCATGAATTCATTGTTTTTAATAGCTGAGTAGTATTCCACAGTGTAAATATACCACATTTTCTGTATCCATTCCTCCATTGTTGGACATCTGGCTTCTTTCCAGCTTCTGGGTATTATAAATAGGGCTGCTATGAACATAGTGGAGCATATATCCTTATTACATGTTGGGGAATCCTCTGGGTATATGCCCAGGAGTGGTATAACAGGGTCCTCCAGTAATATCATGCCTAGTTTTCTGAGGAACCACCAGACTGATTTCCAGAGTGGTTGTACCAGTTTGCAGCCCATCAGCAGTGGAGGAGTGTTACTCTTTCTCCACCTCCTCGCCAGCACCTGCTGTCTTCTGAGTTTTTGATCTTAGCCATTCTGACTGATGTGATGTGAAATCTCAGGGTTGTTTTGATTTGCATTTCCCTGATGACTAAGGATGTTGAACATTTCTTTAAGTGCTTCTCCACCATTCAATATTCCTCAGGTGAAAATTCTTTGTTTAGCTCTGTACCCCATTTTAAATATGGTTATTTGGCTCTCTGGAGTCTACCTTTTTGAGTTCTTTGTATATATTGGATATTAACCCTCTGTTGGATGTGGGGTTAGTAAAGATCTTTTCCCAATTGGTGGTTGCCATTTTTTCCTTTTGACAGTGTCCTTTGCCTTACAGAAACTGTAATTTTATGAGGCCCCATTTGTCCATTCTTGATCTTAGAGCCTCAGATTGTATAAATCTTTTGCCTTCTATCTTTTAGCGTTCTCTTATTTAGCTTCCTCTAAAACCCAGTAGCATTGTTCAATACTCTGCCTGTGCATTTGTGTTCCAGCTAGCATAAACAGCCTCTCACATGCTGCTGATCCCCACTTCTCCATGCTCAGACCCCCATGCTACCTGTACCTATATTGGCCTGGACCTAGTTACTTGCTTACAGTAAAAGTGATGGAATATCTCAACCATGATTTGGTGACAAAGGCTTGCAGTTTCCAACTTGCTTGCTCTCTCCCTTACTATCCTTCCCTCCCGTTTCCCACCCCAGTTGCTTTACCAAAAAAAGCTGCCCTGTTAACAAACAGCTGCCCTTTAGAAAGGCTCAGATGGCAAAGAGTTGAGGGTGCCAACAAGGGCCAGACTGTCAGTCCACATGGTAAATAATCCTAATAATGCAAGTGTAAGTGGATTTGGAAATCAGAGCCTTCCATAATGGAGCCTCAGAATATCTATAGTCTGATAAACATTTTCATTACAGCCTTCTCAGAGACCTCGAGAAGAAGGCTCACCTCTTCCATGTCCAGATTCTTATATTGTAGGAACTATGAGATAGTAAATGTTATTGTTTTAAGCCACTAAATCTTCAGGGTCATTTGTTATGTAACAATAGGTAACTATTGCATGACTCAACAGGAAAGGGCAAAAGAGGGAAGTCAACATGTCTTCCTCAATCTGAGAGTCATATCTGGAGGTCCAAGAGTGTTGACTTGGATATGTCAGTGGGTAAAATTCTGTTACAAGAATATACAACTGGAAGTGAAACTAGGGAATGCCAAATCCAGGCAGTAATTTTCTTTGTTATATATTAGAGTCCTAATATTAACAAGAATGAGGGAATGGGACTGTAGCTATAGATAGGCTCTGCTAAAGCAATCAGTGAAAAAGACTCAAATAAGACTGTTAAAGATGATTAAATTTAGCAAAATTTCAGAAGTTCTTAGATTGAGAGAAATGTGGCTATAAACATTAGTTAAAAGTTAGTTTGTCATGTTTGAGTACATAGTTTTGAGCACTTATTTGATTATTTAACAAAAATTTCATAAACCTAAAGCTGATCATTCATTCATTATTCAAATATATTAAGACTAAGATAAACTCCACTCTCCACAATGGACCGATCAGGAAACCAGAAAATAAACAGGGACACAGTGAAACTAATTGAAGTTTGGACCAATTGGATTTAACAGATATGTAGAGAACATTTCATCCTAAAGCAAAAGAATATACCTTTTTCTCAGCACCTCATGGTACCTTCTCCAAAATCAATCAGATAATTGGTCACGAGGCAGACCTCAAGAAATACAAGAAGACCAAACTAATCCCATGCCTCTTATCAGATCACTATGGAGTAAAAGTGGTCTTCAATAGCAAGAAGAACAACAGAAAGCCCACATACACATGGAAACTGAACAATACTCAATGACACCTTGGTCAAGGAAGTAATAAAGAAAGAAATCAAAGACTTTTTAGAATTCAATGAAAATGAAGGTACAACCTACCCAAATCTATGGGACACAATGAAAGCAGTACTAAGAGGAAAACTAGCCCTGAGTGCCTCCAAAAAGAAACTGGAGAGAGCATACACTAGCAACTTAACAGCACACCTGAAGGCCCTGGAACAAAAAGAAGCTAATTTACACAGGAGGAATAGAAGACAGGAAATAATCAAACTAAGGGCTGAAATCAATCAAGTAGAAACAAAGAGAACCATACAAAGAATCAACAAAACCAGGAGCTGGTTCTTTGAGAAAATCAATAAGATAGATAAACCCTTAGGCAGACTAACCAAAGGGCACAGAGACAATATCCAAATTAACAAAATTAGAAATGAAAAGTGGATATAACAACAGAGACCTAGGAAATTCAAAAAATCATCAGATCCTACTACAAAGGTCTATATTCAAAACAACTGGAGAATCTGGAGGAAATGGATAATTTCCTAGACAGATACCAAATACCAAAATTAAATCAGGATCAATTAGATCAGCTAAACAGTCCCAAAAACCCTAGAGAAATAGAAGGGGTTATAGAAAGTCTCCCAACCAAAAAAAGTACAGGACTAGATGGTTTTAGTGCAGAATTCTATCAGACCTTCAAAGAAGACCTAACACCAATACTCTTCAAACTATTCCACAAAATAGAAACAGAAGGAACACTGCCCAACTTGTTCTATGAAGCCACAATTATGCTGATACCAAAAACACACAAAGATCTACAAAGAAAGAGAACTACAGACCAATTTCCCTTATGAATATTTATGCAAAAATACTAAATAAAATTCTTGCCAACCGAATCCAAGAGCACATCAAAATGATCATTCACCATGATCAAGTAGGCTTCATCCCAGGGATGCAGGGATGGTTCAATATATGAAAATCCATCAATGTAATCCACTACATAAACAAACTAAAAGAAAAAAAACACATGGTCATCTCATTGGATGCTGAAAAAGCATTTGACAAAATTCAGCATCCTTTCATGCTCAAAGTCCTGGAAAGAGCAGGAATTCAAGGCCCATACCCAAACATAGTAAAAGCAATCTACAGCAAACCAGTAGCCAACATCAAACTAAATGGAGAGAAACTTGAAGCAATCCCACTAAAATCAGGGACTAGACAAGGCTGCCCTCTCTCTCCATCTTTTCAATATAGTACTTGAAGTTCTAGCGAGAGCAATTAGACAACATAAGGAAGTCAAAGGGATACAAATTGAAAAGGAAGAAGTGAAACTATCATTATTTGCAGACGATATGATAGTTTACTTAAGCGACCCAAAAAACTCCACCAGAGAACTGCTACAGCTGATAAACAACTTCAGCAAAGTGGCTGGTTATAAAATTAACTCAAGCAAATCTGTACTCAAAGGACAAGCAGGGTGAGAAAGAAATTAGGGAAATGACACCCCTCACAATAGCCACAAACAATATAAAGTATCTTGGCGTGACTTTAACCAAACAAGTGAAAGATCTGTATAACAGGAACTTCAAGTCCTTGAAGAAAGAAATCGAAGAAGACCTCAGGAGATGGAAATATATTTCATGCTCTTGGATTGGCAGGATCGATATAGTAAAAATGGCCATCTTGCCAAAAGCAATCTACAGATTCAATGCAATCCCCATCAAAATCCCAAATCAATTCTTCATAGATCTAGAAAGAGAAATTCTCAAATTCATCTGGAGTAACAAAAAACCCAGGATAGCTAAAACTATTCTCGAGACAACAAGTGCTGGCGAGAATGTGGAGAAAGAGGAACACTCCTCCACTGTTGGTGGGATTGCAAAATGGTAAAACCGCTCTGGAAATCAGTGTGGCGGTTCCTCAGAAAATTGGGCATGCCACTCCCAGAGGATCCTGGCATACCACTCCTGGGCATATACCCAGAGGATTCCTCTGCATAAAACAAAGACACATGCTCCACTATGTTTATAGCAGCCTTGTTTATAATAGCCAGAAATTGGAAGGAGCCCAGATATCCCTCAAAAGAGTAATGGATACAGAAAATGTGGTATATTTATACAATGGAGTACTACTCAGCAATTAAAAATAATGAACTCATGCAATTTGTAGGTAAATGGTTAGATCTGGAAACTATCATCCTAAGTGAGCTAACCCAATCACAAAAGAATACACACGAAATGCAATCACTGATAAGTGGATATTAATGAGCCCAGAAGCCCTAAATACTCAAGGCACAATTAGCAAGTCAAATGACTCTCAAGAAGAAAAAAAGGAGAGGACCCTGGGCCTGTAAAGATTGGATCCAGTATTGTAGACCCAGAACAGAGAAATCGTGGGGGGGGGGAATGAGTGGGGAATAGCTTGGGGGGGAGAGGAATTATGGGACATATGGTGGGGGGTAACTGTGAAAGGGGAAAGCCTTTGGAATGTAAACATAGAATATAGAAAATAAAAATTTTAAAAAAAAGGACTTCTGGGGGAATCAATATCCCTGACCTCAAGCAGTACTACAGAGCAATTGTGCTAAGAACTGCATGGTACTGGTACAGTGACAGGCAAGTAGATCAATGGAATAGAATTGAAGACCCAGAAATGAACCCACAGACTTATGGTCACTTGATCTTTGATAAAGAAGCTACAACCATCCAGTGGAAAAAAGATAGCCTTTTCAACAAATGGTGCTGGTTCAACTGGAGGTCAACATGCAGAAGAATGCGAATTGACCCACTCTTATCTCCTTGTACCAAGATCAACTCCAAGTGGATCAAGGACCTCCACATAAAGCCAGACACACTGAAACTAATAGAAAAGAAACTGGGGAAGACCCTGGAGGACATGGGCACAGGGGGAAAGTTTCTGAACGAAACACCAATAGCTTATGCTCTAAGATCAAGGACACTGTCAGAAGGACAAAACAGCAACCAACAAATTGGGAAAAGATCTTCACCAACCCCACATCTGATAGAACGCTAATATCCCTAGTATATTCAAAGAACTCAAGAATTTAGAGCCCAAAGAACCAAATAACCCTATCAAAAAGAATACACATGAAATGCAATCACTGATAAGTGGATATTAATGAGCCCAAAAGCTCTGAATACTCAAGGCTCAATTAGCAAATCAAAAGATTCCCAAGAAGAAGGAAGGAGAGGACCCTGGTCCTGAAAAGACTGGATCCAGTTTTGTAGGAGAGTATCAGAACAGAGAAATGATGGGGGGGGGGCTTATTGGGGAATGGGTGGAGAAAAGAGGACTTATGGGACATACGGTGAGGGGGGAACTGGGAAAGGGGAAAGCCTTTGGAATGTAAAAAAAGAATATAGAAAATAAAATTAAAAATAAAAAAAGACTAAGATCATAGATAATAATATTTACAAATTTGTATTTCATGTGTTTTTGGTTTAATTTAAAAGAGGGGAACTTTATGTTAGAACCATTACCCTGGTCATTTTAGAGTAGATTGGTTAAACACAGGCATATTTCCTGAGCATTCTAGATGTTGCAAGTCTTAGATCAGGACAATATTGTGGTGACATCCTGCTGAAGACTGGCTTTCTGGATACTAGACAGCTGACTTCTCATTTTGTTCTTCAGAGAGAGAGAGGGAAAATGCTTTAGACAAAGATCTAGTCCTCTCTAATTATATCCTTATTACTCTCATTTCATTTAACCATGGTTGCCTGTAAGGAGTCTACCTTGAAATACAGTCCTACTGTTGGGTAGAGCTGCATCATCAGAAAGCAGCAATATACATTTCGGACCAGATCAAATGTTTAATTTCATAATGTTGAAAAAGAGTCTGCACTAGGACAAGAAGTGACCAATGTTTTCTTCTTTACTTGTGTTTGCATTAAGTACAGTCTTAATACTTCTCAGAAGCATCTATTAAAGCCATTTGTCATTTTTGGAGGTAAAATAAACATGAGTCCCATTGCTAAATCCAGATCCCCCTTTTCTTTAATGTTTGGAATGTCTCCCATGCTCCACGACAAGAGACATCAATATGTTCGATGCATACTACAAGTATTAAAGTATTAAAACACTTTTATTTGCAAATTAATAAATGGATACTCCAGCCGGGCGTGGTGGCACATGCCTGTAATCCCAGCACTTACTTGGGAGGCAGAGGCAGGTGGATTTCTGAGTTCGAGGCCAGCCTGGTCTACAGAGTGAGTTCCAGGACAGCCAGAGCTATACAGAGAAACCCTGTCTCGAAAAACCAAAAAAAAAAAAAAAAAAAAAAAAAAAAAAAAATTGATACTCCAGTATTTTATTTATGCACTTAAAATACTTAGTATTATAGCTTGAAGAACACTATTATGATTGTGTTGGGTTTCTTTAATAAAGCCATAAGCTTTTAGGAAGACTACAAGCCATCTGAAATTTTAGACAGAGCTTTCACATGTATTCTGGAGGTAGCGGTGATCAATGACACCTACCTTGTGGGATTATTTGAAGTTTTAAATGAGAAACATCTACCTAAACTGCACAGTATAGATTCTACCACAAAGTAAACTCTCTACAACTGTTAGCTCGGAAGGAATGGGCATGCTACTTTGCATCACTGTCACCAACACTGACATTAACTAGCCAGGCATCACCAACAGTGAGGTGAGCTGGCTAGGCATCAGTTTGCAAATTGGAAGTTGGAAGAACAGTGAGGCTCCCTTTAGTGCGTGGTACCCCGGCATAAAGAAACACTGGGGGTTCCGTTCCTATTCATGACTGTGTAGGTTAGATCCTAAAATACCTTCCCCTTTTGTTTAGAAAGATGGCAGTAATCACTTGTTTTGTTCTGGGCTTTGGCTAAATGCTAGAGAGTTTAAACACAGACATATTTCCTGAGCATTCTAGACGTTGGAAGTCTTAGATCAGGACACTACTGTGGTGACATCCTGCTGAAGACTGGCTTTCTGGATTCTAGACAGTTGACTTCTCATTTTGTCATTATCTGACCACACAATGGTGCACCGGAAATGTGGCCCTTGTTGCTATGGGGGTTCTTTTTTTACCTCCCTTAGACTTAGAAGGACATAAGTGAGAAGCTAGACTGGAGGTTACATATTTCACCCAAGGATGAGTGGCTTGGAAGGGTTTCTTTGAGAAGGTAGCATTTAGATGGAAACCTAAAAGGAGATAAGTGACTAAGTGAGGCAAAACTTTAGGGAACAGCGTAGGCAAAACCATATGCTTGTAGAGAGCTTGGCATTTTTGAAATCCTTCTACCAGCATGCCCATGGCACAGCAACCGAGGAGGAAAGTTTTATAGGATGCTTGGAGGAAGAGAGTGAAGAGAGGAAAATCTGTTATTTCTGTTACATGTAAGTGGAACCATTGGGTGGCTTTATTTTAAGGTCCATTTTGATGCTGCATGGAGAATGACTAAAGAGGAAACCTATAGATGAAGTTCTTCAAATGAGAGGTTATGATGTCTTGTAAATAATGTCAATTGAGATGGTGACAGTGGACAGATGGAAGTTCTTCTTAAGGATGAAACTGTCCAGATTTCCAACGGACTTGATAAGAAAAGGAAAGGTGATGATTTGGATTTTGGCTAAAACCATTGTGTAGATAGATAATGTTATAGTTAATTGTCATGTGGGTGATCAATAAAGGATGGAAACAAATTTGAAATGGAAAAGAATGAAAAACTCCATCTTATTTATTAATTAAGTTCAAGACGCCTCTGAGACACACAAGTGAACAAAAATGATAAAGTCAACATGAATATGTGAAAAGAATTTACAAAAAAAATATTTAGACTGAAGATGCACATTAACATATACATGGTATTTAAATAAAATCAAGGGTAACTAAGAAAGCAGTTTATGGAGAAGACAAGCCAGGAGATGACAGCATCATGAAAGGGAAGAGGAGAAAGAATCTTTGCATGGAAAGAATGCCATGCTGACTGCTGCTGAATGACCCCAACTGTAATAAAGACATTGCTTTGGTCAAATGCAAGTCACCAAAGATCTTGACAAACAGCTTAAGTGGCATATTGTCAATAAGAGGAAATAGAAGATAAGGAAATGTTAGCAGAATATGCATACAACTCTTGACAAGCCTAGCATAGGAGAAAATAGAGGATAGGTTATCTAGAAGAGAACATGGCCAAAGAAAAGTTTTGGTTCTGTTGATTTTATAGTGGGATATACTGGAACCTGTTTGACTGCCGAGAGAAATGAGCCAAGATAAAGAAAAGGGAGAAGCTACTGGAAAGGGGAGAGATGGAATGTTACATTTAGCTGGTACGCAGAACGCAATCCCCACCGTGACCACAGGGAATTAAGAGAAGATTCTAGGTTGCAAGTCTGGATTGGTTTGGTCCGTTGGATGTTGGTGGCTTCTGACATTTTAATGCCGCATGAGGGGAGTTCTTTACAGTACAAGAATGGCTGAGGGAGTTTGCAGCCCCATAGGAGGAACAACAATATCAACCAACCAGTACCCCTAGAGCTCCCAGGGACTAACCCTCCAACCAAAGGGTACACATGGAGGGACCAATGGCTCCAGCCAACTATGTAGCAGAGGATGGCCTTGTTGGACATTGAAGGAAGGAGAGGCCCCTGGTCCTGAGAAGGCTCAATGCCCCAGTGTAAGGAAATGTCAGGACAGGGAAGCAGGAGTGGGTGGGTTGGTGAGCAGGAGGGAGTATGGGATATGGGGTCTTCAGAGGGGAAAACAAGAAAGGAGATAACATTTGAAATGTAAATAAAGAAAGTATATTATAATAATAATATTGGGGGGAACTGGGAAAGGGGAAAGCCTTTGGAATGTAAACAAAGAATATAGAAAATAAAAATTAATAATAATAATAATAATAATAATAATAATAAGAAGAAGAAGAAGAAGAAGAAGAAGGAGAAGAAGAAGAAGAAGAAGAAGAAGAAGAGGAGGAATGTGTGAGGTATGGGGGTATAAGAGGAGGCACAAAACAGTGTTCTGAGCTATAATACAGTTTAGAGTCAAACCTCCTGGAGAAACAGGGTGGGTGCTAGAGGGTACTGGGGGCCTAATGAAAGATGAACACTCTTTTGTAAAAGTGAAGACATGTCCTCTTGCTGGCTTAGCTGGTAACATTCACGCGCTCATTTATAATCCCAGAGAAGAAAGGTGAGGCTCATCTGAGTGTTTTTCCAGAAGGTAGAGAAGGGGATGAGAGGCAGAGGAGCTAAGTGTATTAAGAGGGAATCCAGGAAGGGCTTTTAGGGGAAACAGGGCCAACTCAATTTATACTCCATTAAGAGTCTGCAATAGGCAGACACTGCCTTCAATTGGTTGACAAGCCAAAAGGTTAAGCATCAGACAGTAGTCTTGCTTGTTCTGGACCATGTGTCTGCATTGGAGTTTCCTTTGCAGCCTAGCTTGTTTGCTTATCACCTCACATAAGGGCATCAGGGCTTGTTTGCCCACAATTAAACAAGTCATCATTTGCTTCCCATCTCTAACTTTGAGGCAAAGGCTTCACGGCAGATAGATGAGTAATAACCTCTGAATTCAGACTCCTGCTTTGCTCATAGAGAACATCTGAATTCAAAACAACCTGGAAGTCATTTGTTTTCACTTTTCTGCTCACTGTTTAGTGTAGACAATGGGCTGAAGAGTTTCCATGAGCCACGGGTACACAGATACCCTAGGTATCATACCTCATTTACCCATATGCAGATTCTGTCAGCAAACATGATTCCAGGCCCAACAATGACAATGTCCACTTGTAACCTGAATTCAACATGTTAATGCCATTTGATTGCTGCTTTGCATGAAGTTGCCTCCCACACATATTCTCTAAAGCTTAACAATTTTAGATTCTGCTTATCCTGCTGGAAGCAGTTGGAAGTAAGAAAGGCTTGGTAATCAATTATTTCTTCAAATTTCTGCTTTAGAAACTTCTAGCACCTGAATTTGGACCTCATTAAAAGAAAACCAAGAGGCTCAAATCTTATTGAAAGTGCATATCATTAGACTTTGAGCCTACTCAATCATTATCACTTTAAATCAGATGGCCCAGCTTGCGCTGCACATTGGTAATGCATATTAATCATTCCCAGGCATGTATACTGACTAAGGTCATCGTCCTAAACTGGTCCAGGCTATGTTAGCTCCTTATTCCTGGGTTTGCCATGAGCACATGTGTAGACAAGCAGCATGTACTTCACCAACAAATTTAACTAGAGGTTGAAAAACCAGAAAACAACTCTTGAACTCTTTCCAGGAGTAGATCTTCTGGGCATAGACCCAAAGTCTAGGCAGTGCCTACCACACAGAAGGCACTGAACAAACACTTGAGTGTCTAATAACAATAGAATGACTGTTTCCATAGGACACTCATATGGGTGACTTACATCATTATATAATTTATTATTGATTAACCTTTGTACCAACTAGAGAGAGGTAGTGTCATACTTCTAATTATTATGCAAATACAAGACAGAGTAAGGTTTTGACTCAGCTTCCTCCTGCATCCCACTACTAGTGAGAAAGCCCAGTTTCTACAGAGATCTGAATCCGGTGCATAATCATAGCACCTGCTATTGATGGCTCAGACCTAGCCTTGTGCAATGTAACAAACACTAACCCTGAGGGCTAGATCAGGTGGCAGGGAATCTAAGACCCAGTGTAAATGACTCACATGTACTAAGCATTTTCCATACCCCAAATCCCAAGCAGACACAACACAAGTGCTTTGAGTCCCTGATTTCTCTTCTGGGTGTTGTTCTCCCAGTTGTAAAGTGAGTCCCGTAGGGCTTCAAGAGGCAAGTGACTCACCCCAGGTTACTGAGCAGTCTGTGGGACTACACTTGACCTCAGGTCAATGTGTCTCTGAAGCTATTGTCCTGAGCCATTCTGCTTCACTAACCAGTGTCAGATCCCAAATGTCTGCCTAGGACACTGTTTATTCTACCTTCTGTTTGGGTCAGTGGCAAGAGTTGGTCTAGAAATCATCTTACCAGGAAACGGAGATTTCCTTAGGATTGGAAAAAGGAACTGGGGTTTTGTCATCTAAGGCTGTGCTTCTCTGGAACAATCTTTGAAGATGAGATGACTGAAGACAGTCTGAGTCCTTGTTAAAGAAGAGAAGGACAATCAACTGAGATGCCAAGCTTTGTGTTCAGGAGCCTCCGCTGGTGGCTGGAGGCTGCCCTGTCTTCCTGTTTCAGTGGGTGATGATCCTCTGCCTGAACCCATGGCCACCTGGATTTCTCACTCTAAGATGTCCTTATTCTCCTTCACCAGTCAATAGATCAATTCCTGCTCCTCTAATTTTTTTATACCCAGCCCACTTACTTTATCTGAAATCTCCTTCATCTATGAGCTCACCTTCTCAGTGACTGGCTATGGGCACACATTATGCAGTCAACAAGGCCAGGATCAAATCTCAAAGGCTTTACTTATTATGTGCTTTTAAGTAAGAATTAAACTTCCCCTGGCACTTTCTTGATCAGTGATACTGTGAATAAGTAGATCAGCTTGGTTCTTGTTACAAGGCTTAAAAGAAAGGATGCATGTAAAATGTTTGACTCGGTCTCACATTCAACACATGGCTATGATGCAGTGTTAGAGTCCTTTGCGATAAGCTGGCATATAAGGAACATGAGCAAGGAGCTCAGACTTTTCCTCTGTGCATTTGCTACTAAGATGGGGAGTTGGCTATATCGTAGCCATTTCTAATAAGGTCTACATGGGTCTGCTCTTTCCTGTTTTCACATGCCATTTCATTATCTTATAATAGATCCATTCCTTACTCACACATCCTGAGCCTGAGTTCACATGAATGATCAACAAATGTAGAAAACAATGACATCCTTGTGTCAATGGAGATAAGTCCTGGAAAGCTTTGTGGCTTCTACACAGGTTTCTTGGAATATTTGCTTTGAGAAGAGTACTTATAAGAGAAGTTGGCAAGATTGTGTATTCTCTATAAACTGTTATAAGAGGCTCAAAGCATATGGCGATCTGTGGATGCAAAGACAATACAATGAGATACTATCTTAGTTATCATTTCTATTGCTATGATAAAAGACTATGTCCAAAAGCAACATGTGGAGAAAAGAGTTTATTTCAGCCTGCAGGTCCACAGCACAGCCCACTGTAGAAGGAAGTCAGGACAGGAACTCAAGTCAGAAGCTGAAGCAATGGCCACAGAGGAGTGAGTGCTGCTTACTGTCTTGCTCCTTATAGCTTGCTTATCCCATTTTCTTTTCACACTCAGGACTGCCTGTCAGGATTGGCACAGCCCACGGTGAGCTGGATGCTACCACGCCAATCAGCAACCAAGAAAATGTCCCCACAGACCAGAGTGGTGAGAACATTTTTTTCAATCGGTATTCCCTCTTCCCAAGTGACTTTGGATTGTGTCAAGTCGACATAAAGCAAGACACCACAGAAATGAATAGAGTAGGCCCCAGTGTACAAAGAAACTCCAGTGAATTGGATAAAGATGCCATCATTAAAGGGACTCCTGCAGCTCCAGCTGCCCTATTGAAAACACAGTAGTCCAGAAATCAAACCACACAGCCATGCATAACCTAAATGCCTGGCCCATAAAATCATTAGCAAATTGAAAAGGCTGTTTTAAGCTACTATGTTTGAGGATAGTTAAGCAATAGCAAACAATTGAGCACTATTGGGCATTGGAGATTAAGATAATAGATGGAGGCTGAGCTTATAATTCAGCAGTAAAACACATGCCTGGCATGTATAGGGCCTGAGTTCACTGCCCAGTACTGTAAAACAAGACAGAACACTGGCAAGGGAGAGTAGTATTGATTTCTCCCTTGGTGACAGATACACAAAACCACACAGGATTAGTTACCTCCAGCCCTTTCCCTACGCCCTGGCCTTGCTCTTCTCCTCTTTAAGGATGGCCTAAGAATGTCTTTTTTTCTGTGTTATAATAATATTTCAATATTAAATGAGGTCATTAAAGACTGAAGTTAAGTTCTAAAATATAGGTTTCAAACTTGGTTGTACCTCACAATGGTTTTGTAGCTGTATTAGTCAAGGTTTTCTAAAACAGAATGGCTAGTGTGTGTGTGAGGGGGGGCAAATTTTGTTAGATTTGTCTGTACAATCAGAAGACCTAACAGTTCCATAATTACCATCTGTGCATTGAATAGTCTTCAAAACTAGTTTGTACTAACTAGCTAAAGACTTCAGAAAAGAGGTGCAAATTGTATAACCCCACTCCACAAAGGAGTGTACTTACATGTACTCTAGAGAAACAATGGGTAATACCAACAACACAGATATGTGCAGTCTGCATGTACAGGGGAAAAGTTCGTCATTCTTCTACTTTTTTTCCATCTTTATCCTACTAGATGATGCTGCCATCTTTTAAGACATGACTCCTCAGCTTGGTTTTTTTATTCACATACCAGTAATCCCTAAAAATGCCTTCTAAAAACCTACCCTGAGTGTGTTCTACAAATTCACCAGGAATTCTTCAATCTAGTCAGGCTGACACATCACTAGAGTAAACTGGAGCAAAATAGTTAACATTTCTGAGGATACTTACCCATATTTGTCTTGTCCAATTGTGATGATGATCATAAAACAGACAGCCTGCCATCATGCCAGAAGTTGCTATGCAGAAATCTGGAGGAGAAAATTCAACAATGGTCTTTTCTAGCTTTGGAACCTAGTTGCTACAATACCAAATTTCCAGGTTTTCTAAAACAGGATAGTGTGTGTGTGTGTGTGTGTGTGTGTGTGTGTGTGTGTATGTGTGTGTATGTTTGTGATGTTTGTGTATGTGTGTTTAGGATGAGTTTTATTAGACTGGTCTGTGCAATTACAAGACTGAATAGTTCCATAATCATTCCACAATACCACATTTCCAGGCAAAATATGCAAAAGTGAGTTTTCTGGAGCTAAGAAACTCCTTACTCCTCAAATCTGAGCCTTACTCTACAGGCAGAAGCTCATACCTAGTGCTGTAGACCTGGCCAATGGCTTACGGATGGAGGTCATGGGCACTAGGAGTGAACTTACTACTTTTATTTTACTAAATGGACAAGTTATTAAACTTCCTCCTAAATATTTGTCTATACCCATCCACAAGTGCTGCTCTCAGCCTTGACCAGAGAAGTTCTTCTTTGCACCAAATGGTGGTTAATACATTAGAGGATAAGACTCTTGGATGGTCAGTGAGCTGAGAAAAGGTGATGGTTGTTAAGTATCCTTAAGCAGAATACATGCTTTGTCCTTCCAAGGTGCAAGGAACATTATGGAAGAGGCAGAAGAAAGAATGCAAGACCTAGTCAATATGGAGGAGGGTGGTGAAATAAGACTGTCTAATGTGCATGTGAGACATATGAACATCGCATAGCCATAAAATACCTGGGCTCACGGTAGCTTTGGCTGCCTGCATAGAGCCCACCTAAGACTGATCCTGTAAACATTCAACCATTCAATCAGGAGGGCTATTAGCTGGCAAGGAAGGCTTGCTGGATAAGAGGAAGTAATTTTCTTCAGTAATGTACTGAGTTACTCATGTTCCAGTGACTAGCTCCATCCCTATTCCCAAGCAGCATACCTTGGTTGAACCCAGTGAGTCACAAGGCAAAAACAAAAACAGAACAAGAAGATGTGAGCATGAGATGAGCATTTGGCAGAAGGAATGAGAGGGTTGCTGGAAAGAGGATAAGAATGGAGTATTCTTGCGACCTGAATATATTATTATATGTGTGGTATTGTCGAATGGATTAAGTTAAACAACTTGGAACAGAGTAAACTAAGAAGTGATCACTGTCAGCTTTTATGCTGATAATTTACCACACTTCAGTCCTTTGAGGCAAAAAATAATCTTAAACATAATACAAATGCTTTAGAAAAACTGGTCTAAGTTTTGCTCTCTGCTAAGTTCTCTGCTAAGTTCTAGAGTTAAGAAACTGCTTACTACTCAAATCTGTGCCTTACTCTATAGGAAGGAGTTCATACCTAGTGCTGTAGACCTGGCCAAAGGCTTCTGTAAACCCCTTGATGCCAAAGCATCTAGGTAGTGTTTTCTTATAAAGTTTTCTAGAAAGGCCAAGAATCTGCTTGTTGTTCAGTCTAAAAGGCTGGAAGTCTCATTACTCCCAGTGCTGGAATCCTAGAGGAGTCCTGGAAACCTGGACATCTTCACTCTGTGTGAGAGTCCTGGATACAGGTAAAGAAATGTATCAGCAGCAGGGTAGATGAACTTGCTAGCTGGAGTAAGGGCAAGCAGGCAAAAAACAAAAGCTTCATTCTTCTATGTTCTTTAATGTGGGCTGTCGCTAGAAGGCAGAGTTGGGGGGGGGGGTCTTCCAAGCTCAAACAATCTGATCAAGAAAATTCTTCATAGGTGTGCCAACTCGAAAGCTTGGTTTATAGCTAGCTGATCTCAGATGTAGTCAAGGTTAGCCATCACAACTGTTTTAAAAAACAAAAAGAGGGAGAGCCATGCAATGTTGTCTTCTGGATATGACATAACTATCAAGGGTCACTGGCAAAAAGCCTGCATCAAACCAGTTAAATGCCCATGGGAGGAGATACAGAGACAATGTGGAGCAGAGACTGAAGGAAAGACCATCCAGAGACTGCCCCACCTGGAATCCATCATATTCAGTTACCAAATCCAGACACTACTGTAGATGCAAACAAGTGCCTGCTGACAGGAGCCTGATATAGCTGTCACCTAAGACATTCTGCCAGTGCCTGACAAATACAGAGGGGGATTCTCTCAGCCAACCATTGGACTGAGCATAGAGCTCCCAATGGAGGAGCTAGAGAAAGGACCCAAGGAGCTGAAGGAGCTTGCAGCCCCATAGGAGGAACAACAATATGAACCACCCAGTACCCCCAGAGCTCCCAGGAACTAAATTGTCAACCAAAGAGTACACATGGAGGGACCCATGACTCCAACCACATGGGTAGCAGAGGATGGCCTTGTTGGACATCAAAGGGAGGAGAGGCCCTTGGTCCTGAGAAGGCTCGATGCCCAGTATAGGCAAATGCCAGGACAGGGAAGTAGGAGTGGGTGGGTTAGTAAGCAGGGGGATGGGGTAATGGAATAGGAGAATTTTGGAGGAGACATGAGGAAAGGGAATAATATTTGAAATGTAAATAAAGAAAATATCTTATAAAAAAAAAGAAAAAATTTTCAGCATAGAATGGGGTGGGAACCTCCCAAAGCCACATCCTAGCTGAAGAACTACTATTGGCAATACATAGCTCTTGAGGAAGGGGGAGTCACTTTTCTTTGGATCTCTGACCACTGGTAGATTCCCAATGTCCCAGTAGATGACCCTGCTGGACTCAGTACGTAAAAATATATATAAATTATATATGCATATGTATATTTACATACACATATGAGGTATGGATATAATCAAGATATATTTTATACATGTATGAAAACTTCAAAGAATAAAAAGAAATAAAATCGTTCCAAAGTGCTAAAGTTATTTGAGAATGAGATTATGTCTTACTAAGTGCTAACACACACAGAGAATGTATATATAAAGGGTCATGAAAATATATAGATTTCCTCCCCCCCCCCGCAGGTTTACATGTTAGAAGAGAGAGTGAACATATCCAAACTGACACAGGTTTTCCAAATGTCTATAATATTTGTACTCTAACCAGTTTTGAGTTCACCCACAAAACTATGATGTAGACTCCCAGAACAGATTTTATTGCGTGTTTATTATGTGGCAACTCCCTACTAAGTCTTTTCCACATTAGCTCCCCGTGTTACCAATGAGCAAAAGCTCCAAGAAATATTGGAGTCTAGATCATTGAAGGGAAAGTGGTCAAGTGGGCATCTGAACCCATCTGACTGACTACAAAGCTTTTGGTCTTTGCTCTTCACAGTATTGCAGTGTGAGACATGCAGATGAAAGAGACCTTAAAATAAGGTAGTCCCACGCAAAGAACCTTAGGCACACATTGATTCGCACAGTGTTTTCACCGTGTATTAATGCTCCAGAGAGAGGAAATCAGATCATTAGAACCAGATGGTCTCATAAGAGAGAGTTTTATATGCAGTCCGGCAGGGGGTAGAGAAGCCAGCTCTACAGACAGCAGAATTTTGCCTGAAAATCCATCCTTGCCCATTATTGCTGTGCCCTGCACTGATTCCTTATGAAAACATTTACCCAGAGCACGTTCAGGTAAGAATGAAGCTGATATCTTTTTTTTTTATATGCTCAAATGTATCCATGAAACAATAGACACTTGTTCTCATTAACATCCTATGAAAGCCAAGCCTATCTGACAAGCATTCACTCTTTAAAAAGATTGGCATGTGTTCGTATCTTTACTTAACCTCTAGGAGCTGAGAAATGGATTACTGGGGAATGTCATCATTATATGAGCTTCATATTTAAGCAAATGTAAAACAGCAAGTTTGGGGTATGTTTTCTTTATCAATCAAAGACATGGAAAATTAATGTGAGTAAGCCTATTGGTGTAATATCATTCTAATTATAGTCAACTCCTTTTTATAATTAAAAAATCACTTTATTATAATATGCTGCTGTTGGAGAAAAGTAAAGCTCAGTCTTTATCAACTATGAAATCTGCAAATTTTAGCTCACTGTTGCAATGGTGGCATGAACGAGAGTAACCAATCACTTTTGATCAAAGTCCCACTGTATGACAGAAGAACCCATATCTTTCATTATGAAAGGGGCCAAGAACCTGTGTCTAGAAAGGTCATAGATCCTGTTAAATGGAGATGGTATTAAAATGACTCCCTGAACTGTTATAACCACAGATCAGAGTACCCTGCAACCTCATTAGAGAAGATCCTCCTTGAGGTAGATAGCAATTAACACAGACACCCCCACTTCCAACCTAGTCGATATGCAGAGAACAAAAGACTATGGGGTAGTAGTTCCCAAATTAGACATGTCTCACCCCAAGGCTGCCGAAGAAGAGGGGTTGGAAAGATTGAAAAAGCCAGGGGTGGCAGAAAACATATTTCCAGACACAGCATGGAAGATGCACAGATGAATTCACAGTGATTGTAACAGCATGAACAAGACATGTACAAGTGGCAACCAGACAAAATTCCAGCACAAAGGGCTGGGAGATAGACACACAATCCTACCACTTGCTGAGGAGCTCTTAGTATTTGATATCTCCCAGGAAAGGGACAGTTGGGTGTTTCCTTTTTAAGTGATATGATCCCTTAGTGGATGATCACATCCTCAATCCCAAAACTATCTGGCAATACAAACTGCACTCCACAGGGAAGGAAGAAAACTTGCCACCAAGTCTTTGGTTTTATATGTCTATAAGGTTAAAGTCTCCCACTGGTGCCACAGCATTAAGCTTCCTTTTAAAATCATCTCTTCAAGAGAAGGAGGAGCATCAGAAGCTTGCAAGCCTCCTAACTCCTGTCCCAACCCCCACAGCCAACAGCTGGTTGCCATCAGCATCCTGCAGTTCACTTGCATAATGTTTATGAAAATGGTTTTGCTCAAACTGTAACTCGGTCAGTTAGTGAAGAGTGGTTTCCGTGCCTGATATTGGGCAAGGCACTTTGGGGACAGAAAAGGTGCTAATGAGTTGCACTTTCAGTTAGTGTAATATAATTCATTCTTACAACAGCCTTTGGAGGTAGTTATGGTGTAGAGCGTCTTTTCCAGAGGAGGCGACTGAAGCTCAGAGAAAATAATTAGTGACTTAGGGATGTTGGCATCCAAAAGAGTAGATCTGAGAATAAAAACGGGTCTAAGAGTCTTGGGCATGTGTACCCCCAGCAGGTGTGCTTTGGAGCTCACTGTACATACTTTGCATACCTAAATTCATTTAGATATTATGCTACAGTAGTGTGACCTACATTAAAGGAAAGGATACTCAGAGGTATATGAGTTATTAGACCTCAGTACACACAGGTTTGACCCCAAAGCCGTTCTTATCCTACGTGAGCCATTTAGATACTTGTATCACAGAAATCTGTTCATTAGAAGAGTGTGCGACTTGCTGTTCTTAATCAGTCTGGGGCCTGATTTCTAGTAGAGACCAGTCCATCTATAGGTCAATTCTTCAACAAAGAACAGTTAAGTAACTTGATTTTTGAGACTTCCAAGATGATGTTTGGCTCTTCTCTACTGGCAAAGATAAAGAGTTCATTTATTTCCAGTGATGTCCAATAAGTACCAAACTGGGTCATAGCGACTTTATCTTATTTTCCTACATGGCAAAAATATCAACTGTGTTCTGTACCGCAAGTCAGTAAACAACCAAAGACAAATGTATTTCCTTGAGCTTTTGCAACAGGAAATCAAGGAGAGCACTTGGGAAGCTCAAGGGCTGACAGTACCCCATCCATCTTCACCTCTTTGAGGCTGAACTCATAACATTTTATTAGATGCTCCCAGACAGGAAGTAAGCATGCTTTCCATCATCCGCAAGCATTGCACAGTGTGTGCACGCAGACATTGTTTATTAGCATCATCCCCATGTGTTTCTACCCCTCATCCACGTCCTCCCAGTTATTCTGAAAGACTGGGCCTCCAATATCAGGGAGCTGACTTCTATGGAGAACTAGCAAACACTGCTTCTAGAAGAAAAGGTAAAAGAAAAAAATCGACACTAAATGAAAAGACAGAAACCCCCTCCTCTGCCCCCAAATTTTGACAATAAAACAGTATACCATGCCAAAGAAAAGCATGGTAAACAACAGAGCAAAGGACTTCAGGAAATGCCCTGTATAACTCCCCCAACTCCTGGAATCTGGGATGCCTTCACATTTCCCCAATGCTCAGCATACGTTCTGTCTGCTACTGCAACAATACCTGGGACAGTGGGAAGTTAATCTTAAATGTTAAGTTGTTGGCATTTAGAAGTACCATGGAAACAAACCTCTGGGTGAGGGAGTTTCTAGATTGTATTACTCGAGGTGGGAAGACCTATTCCAAAAGTGGCAGCTCTATTTCATGGGCTGAAGTCCCAGACTGAATAAAAATGCAAAAGGGAGCTAAGAGCCGGCACTTATCATTTTTGTTTCCTGACCTTTTGTTCCTCTTGTAACTCCCCACGGTGCCTTAAATTACAAATAAAAGTTGCTTTTTAATTTTATTTATGTTGTGTATGAGTATTCTGCTGCATATACATCTGCTGGTCAAAAGAGACATCATATCCCCTTGTAGATGGTTGAGAGCCACCATGTGGATGCTGGGAATTGAACACAGAACCACTGGAAGAGCCAGTGCTCTAACCGCTGAACCATCTCACCAGCCCCCAACGTTTGAAGTTAGTTTGATTATTTCTTCTTCTTCTTCTTCTTCTTCTTCTTCTTCTTCTTCTTCTTCTTCTTCTTCTTCTTCTTCTTCTTCTCCTCCTCCTCCTCCTCCTCCTCCTCCTCCTCCTCCTTCCTCCTCCTCCTTCTCCTCCTTCCTCCTCCTCCTCCTCTTTCTCCTCTTCCTCCTCCTTCTCTTCCTCCTCCTCCTCCTCCTCCTCATCTTCAATTTATTTATGATGTATACAGTGTTCTGTCTGAATATATGCCTGCAGGCCAGGAGAGGGCACCAGATTTCATTACAAATGGTTATGAGCCACCACATGATTGCTAGGAATTGAACTCAGGACCTCTGAAAGAGAAGTCATCTTAACCTCTGAGCCATCTTTCTAGGACCTAAGCAAAAGTTTTATTACTATTATTAATTGCTTGTTAGATAAGATTTTTTTATTAGGAGTTTTGTTGCAACAATAAGAAAAGTATTTAGTACAATTATCAGCATATGCAGAGAAAAGGTTCGTTTGGATCCAGCTCTAAGATGTCAGCTTGGGAGCAGCAGGGCAGGGCTATTGTTTTTAGGTTTCTGGAGATAGACCTTAGGGTTAGGATTAGTTAGGGTTATAGTTAGGGCTGAGGTACAACATATCACAGCAGGTGTAGAAAAACTATTTATATAGTGGCCAGGAGCTGGAGAGAGAGAGAAACTGGAATCTGTTCCACTATCCTCTTCATGGGCATGCCCTCAATGACCCAAAAGACCTCCAAAAGACTCATCCCTTAAAGGTTCCACAACCTCTCAACAAATGCTTTAATTTAAGAGACTTTGGTGAGCATTTCACATCCAAACCATAGTTTGTCTCATAATTAACCACGTTTGAGACTTCTACAGAAAGTGGGTTTTAAAGCAGCAGTTCTATATAACAACTGCTAGAATAAAATGGAATTAATGGGTAATTATGTGTTTGTCTAATAGTGCATCATCTTGAAACCAGTGCACTCTAGCTCCTAGAAAAGACATTATTTGAAAAAGTATCAAATCCCTGTGTCCAATAAAAAAAATCCCTCTGTCCAATAAAAGCCCTATGTAGATTGCAAAGATTTTTTATTAATATTCCCTAAATATCCTTTCTGAAATTAGGTGAAATTTTATATTATTTTTCTAGCAACTTAAAGCTCCCTTTGCACTGTAAGCTAAACTCTGTGGGCCAATGAAAAATATTTAAAAGGCAAGATGGAAGGAAAGACTACCCATTGGAGGCAATCAGGGCTCTTGGATGAGCCATTTGTTCATATGCACAGTGGTAATATGTGCCTATGGTACCATTTCCTAATAAGTGTCCAGAGAATAGGCATCCATTCTGTTTCACTGGGCTCAGCCCGTATTTACTATATTAACTATCCTACATTGCACATTCACGGTCAATTACCCACATTCTCACAATGTCCACCCATTCTCCAGGGACAAGAAAAGGGCCAAACACAGCACTAGGCACAGAGTAATCACTCAGCAAACACTGCCAATTGGTTGCTTAATTGACTGGAAACTGCTTTCTTTCTATGCAGCAACAGAGGTACTCATTAGCACACTGAGCCAAGGAATCGCTAAACATCAGTAAGACTGCAATTCACTTTGCACACGCTTCCATAGGCTTACCTGCCTGCTTAGAAACTGCCTTAGGTAGGAAAAACAACGTATGCCTCAGCTAGTGTTAAGCTGCAAATCTGAACGAAGGGGCGAGCATACAACACTTGGTCTGTTGCTAGCTATATAGCAATTGAATTGCCAGAGAATAAACTGGGGATTTTTATCCCAAGATAAAGGGTCATGCTTTTCACTTGGGTTTATCTTCAGCACTTCACAGCAAACCAACTCTTGGCTCAGTGCCTAGCACACAGTATTTAAGAATCTGTTAGTGAATGAGTGAGCCAGCCAACAGATCATAGCATCCAGCGCAGTTTGTCCTTTAATGTTCTCACCTATACATGATAGCTCCTCACTGGCTAGTCACATGATCTTAGTGTTGTGATGTGCCCTGAGTAATAAATTCTCCACACCTAAAAGCAGATATGACCTGTCACCCATGGATACCTTCAAATGAAATGAGAACCAAACAAAAACTAAGTTATGGCCAATGCATTTTGCAGACAGAGTGGGAAAGCAGGGAACTTATGACTTATTACTTATGTGTAAGTATTTTAGCATTTAAGGTTAGGCTTTCCTTAGAGGTAAAATAAAGAAGATAAATGCCTGCTAAACTGGAGTGTGACTATGTAGACATTCAGTAAATATTAGCACAGTGCTCCTAAGAATTTTTTTTTTTTTTTTTTTTTGCTTCTCTGTAAATGTCTCAGAAAATAAAAACACAGTGGATGTGTGCAATCCTGGAGCGGACAAGACGAGCCTGGCCTTTTTTGAGCTGCTTCCCAAGAATGATCACAGCTCGTCATGTTTGCTATGAGTGTACAAGGATCAGAGGGATGTGCCACTGGGAGGATTTTTGTCAATGTAAACATGGAGGTGGAGAGCCAAAAGTGGCTTGCATTATTAATCTTTGCAGGAAACTGGTTTCACAAACCATGATTGCCCGTGTGCAATGCATTGGCTTTGCTGGGGGAACTGCTTTTATTCTCCACCAACAACGCAGCTTCTTAATTGTCTTAATATTAATTAGCTAATAATGCAGAGCAAGTGAGATCAAAGCAGTCAAGATGAAAGGCAGATTGCTAAAAAGGAACGGGGCTGATTAGCTTCCTCCAGTCCATAACTCTTATTTCTTCCCAGTCCATATGGAGAGAGCAAGACAAAAATCAGACTTGATCACATAATCAGAAGGAAGGGGTTACAAACCCAGTAGAGTGTTAAATGATCACTACAGAGTGGAGACAGAACATGCCTGAAAGCAGTGATGGTGGGGAAGAAATCTATACATACAGCCACAAGCCATTATTAAGGATACAGAATTAGCAGAGACCTACATTGTCAGGATCTAGACAACTTTTTTTTGTTCATTTGTTTGTAAAGGAGAAAGCTTTGCTTCCAGATAAAGCGTATACCCACATGGATTAAGGCAATGAGTTTTGATGTTTGGAGTAAAGGGGTTGGATTACCCACTCCAAGTATTTACTCTCGGAGGCAGGGCTACATCTGTCCTGCTCTCTGGTATTATTTCCATTCCTAGAAAAATGGGTGGCTTAGGAAAACGAGTACATACTGGATGACTGGAGTGACTGAGGTGACGCCATCTTGTCCTGATCCTAATCTCACTCCTTATTGAGTCTGTTCAGGAGCTTTTTAGACCTTAACCTCCTAGACAGCCATGTGTGCCTTAGCGACACTTTGAGGATTTCTGTAGCTCTACCCATGACCTAGAGGCATAACCAAAACGTCTGCTGAATATATAGGTAAAACAAATGTTAGCAGCTTCCCCTGACCCCATGTCTGACAATGATGCTATTGTTGGGTTTGATAATTTTTGCCCTTAGAAAGGCTGTACTGCAGAGATTCAATATCTCTGTGCTACTATCCTGCAGTTGGCAGCAGGCAAAGGACTAATTAGGGGGACTCTAATTTGGCCTTTTGTGCATAGTGGTCTGGAACTTTCTTGCCTGAACTACAACAGAGCGAACAGAGTTCGTTTTATGAGGAAATAATGCATAATTAGTTAATGTTTTGAAGATCAAGTAAAAATTTCAAATCTCTCATTTTTAGTGGTTAAAAAGCTGAGTATTTTTCATGTTGTAGACTCTGACAGATGCTAAAAAACCCTTGTCTACATGATCTTTCAAGTGAGCATATTACATTCTCAGCATAGTTTTACCTGGAAATTCGTAGCAGTAAAGGCGAAGGCTCTAAAGGCTGGAAGGAACAGACAGAAGGGGAAAGGATGGTAAGGGAGGATGCTCAGAGGGGACAGAAGAAATGCTGACAAACCCCAGAGTGCTCACAGCTGGGACCGCTCACCTCTGCAGAGGATTTACAGAAATCCCTATCTATATCTCCTTTGCCTTCCCCTCTTTCTGTTCTTTTTTTGACATTTCTAGAAGTTTGATAGACCCAAGAATGCAGAACAGCCAAGTGAGTCATTCAGTCTCCTTAATCACTTCTCATTTATTTGGACCACAAAAGAAAAAGAAAGAGAGAAGGAAAAAGAAAAAAGAAAAAAGGAAGGAATGAAGGAACAAAGGAAGAAAGGAAGGGTATAAAGTGCTTGTCATATGACAGGTGCAGTATTAGGGATTTGATACTTTACCAGAGACACCTGTTTCTGTGCTGTGGGGCAGCCACCCCCCAACTTTCCCCCAACACATAAGAGGTCAATGCCAATAGGTCAGTAAAGGGTGTGGCAATGAACCACTCCAGATTCAGGAAACAGTGTTTGCTTTACTGTATGTGAGCAAACACTTATATAGCGGAAGCCTATTCACCGTGTGTTAGCATATCACATCTGATTGGATCGTGAGCACACATACCACCAGGATCTCTATACAGAAGAAGCACATTAAAGGAGACGTGGAGAGTGCACACTTGTCTGAAGGCCATCTACCAGCTACTCCCATTACTTCAGAATTCAGTGTTCTGATTCAAGCATGGTGTGCCACACTTCATAGTTAGAAGAGCAGGCTTCCAGGTTATGCCTGCATTTTTTCCTACATTTCTGCCCATAGGCTGGCTCAGAGAAGGGGTATATACAAAGTTTGTAAATTGTCTAGCAAAAGGATAGCTCCAACAGTAACCAGGGCAATATGATCTTAGAGAAAGAAGTGACACAGACCAAAGGAGCCATATGGGAAACCCAGAAGGTCTACAAAATATGGCCAATTTTCCTAAAATAAAAACTTTATGTTTTGGAATGATTTTAGATCTATAGAAAAGTTACAAAAGTAATACATAGAACCTGTGCACCACTAAGCCACTTGTTCTCAGTGTTAGCATCTTACATGACCATGGTGCTTTTATAAAACTAGAAAATTCACGTTGGTACAATGCTTTAAGTATTCACTTATTTATATTACATCCATTTTAAAACATATCCGAGGACAAATTCTATATATTATAAGTGACTGAGCAATTTTTGACAAAGGTGCAAAAGTTATTAAATGAAGAAACATAAGATCCTCTCTTTTCATAGATGGTAATAAAGCAATTAGAAATGCACAGAAAGAAGCTCAGACTTAAACTGAACCTCACAGCTTATGTGGAGAACTTGATATGCATCATAGATACAAATGTAAGCTAGAAATCCTTTGACCTCTCTGAAGAAAACAGATGGTGGTGCCCTGGGGCTGGATAATATAATCTTAGGCACAATCCATACACGAGAACACTGACACATTTCAATTCATAACATGAAAACTAGTTATTTACAAAAGACACTGCTAAGAAAATGAAAGTTTTAAGTGACATAACTTCCCTTCAAGGACATGTTTAAGACACGTGCAGAACGCTCAAACTTTTAAAGAAAACCAATTTTCCCAATTTGAAAGAATAACATGAATTGCTCAGATTCATTGTTCAGTAAAGAAAGTATAGACTTAGCAAATATGATTTTTAATACCCCCAGCCATCAGGGGCAACACAAACTAATGCCATGGTCTACCTATTAGCATGGCTAAGATTAAAGACAAGGGCAATCACAACTGTTGGCAAGGAGGTGTAAGCACACAGCTCAGCAAGCTCATAGGGTTACAAAGTTAAAAAATGATTCCTGTACATGACCCAGAAATTCCACTCTCTCAAAGTAAGCCCATTCTCCCTTAAATTACTTGTTGGGTATTCAATCATACACCATAACAAGAGAAGATACTAGTACAAACACATTTCTAGCTTACAATTAGCTTCAGCTGCAGGTAGTTACAACTCTATAGTACCACAGGGAAACTTACAGAAGTTATGGACCAAATGGATCTAACAGATATCTACAGAACATTTCACTCCTCTTCTCAGTACCTCATGTTACCTTTTCCAAAACTGACCATATAACGACACAGAACAAGTGTCAACAGATAAAAGAAGAATATGAAGAAATGTTCAACATCCTTAGTCCTCGGGGAAATGCAAATCAAAACAACTCTGAGATTCTACCTTATACCAATCAGAATGGCTAAGATCAAAAATTCAGGTGACAGAAAATGCTAGTGAGAATGAAGAGCAAGAGGAATGCATTGCTGGTAGGAATCCAAGCTGGTACAACCAGTCTGGGAATCAGATTGGCATTTCCTCAGAAAATTGGAAATAGTTCTACCTCAAGACACAGCTATATCACTACTGGGCATGTACCCAAAAGATGTTCCACTATATAACAAGGACACATACTCTACTGTGTTCATAGCAGCCTTATTTATAATAGCCAGAAGCTGGAAACAATACAGATGTCCCTCAATGGAAGATTGGATACAGAACATCTACATAATGGAATACTACTTAGCTATTACAAATGACTTCATGAATTTTGAAGGCAAATAGATGGAACTAAAAACTATCATCCTGAGTGAGGTAACCCAGACCCAAAAGGACCTACATGGTATGTAGTCACTGATAAGTGGATATTAGCCCAAAAGCTCAAAATACCCATGATACAACTCACAGACCATATGAAGCTTACCAAGAAGGAAGGTCAAAATGTGAAAGCTTCAGTCCCACCTAGAAGGGGAAACAAAATAATCATGGGAGGCAGAGGGAGAGAAGGACCTGAATGGGAGAGGGGTTGGGTAGGAAAAAGGTAGGGCAGGATCAGGTATGGGAAGAAACAGGAGAGAAGTCCAGAAGGCCAGAAGAATGACTAGAATATGTAGCAGAAAGGGTAGGGAATGGGGGCCACTAGAAAGTCCCAGAAAACAGGGATACAAGAGGCTCCCAGGACCCAGTGGGGATGACATTGGCTGAAATACTCAACAAAGGGGAGATAGAACCTGAAGAGACCACCTCCATTAGATAGACATGACCCATATTGAGGGATGGGGCCACCACCCATCTCAAAAATTTTAACTCAGAATTGTTCCTGTCTAAAGGAAACACAGGAACAAAAAAAAAGGGAGCAGAGACCAAAGAAAAAGCCATTCAGAGCCCTCCCCACCTCAGGCTCCATCCCATCTTCAGACACAAAATCTTGACATTATTGCTGATGCTATGAAGCACTTGCTGACAGAAGTCTGGTATAGCTGTTCTCTGAGGTGTTCTGCCAGCAACTAAGACAGTTGCAGACAGTCACAGTAAGTCATCGGACTGAGCTGGGGACCCCAATGGAAGAGTTAAGGGAAGGAATGAAGGAGGTGAAGGAGACTGCAACCGTATAGGAAGAACAAAAAATTGGTATTAACCAGATCCCTCCGAGCTCCCAGGGACCAACCAAAGGGTATACATGGGTGGGTCCATGGCTCCCCCTACATATGTAGCAGAGGATGGCCCCGCCTGGCGTCAATGGGAGGGGAGACATTTGGTCCTATGCAGACTTGTTGCCCCAGAAAAGGGGGATGCTAGAGGGGTGAAGTATGAGTGGGTGGGGGCACACCCTTTTAGAGGCAAATGGGAGCAGGAATGGGGTCAGGGGGTTGCAGAAGGGAGACAGGGAAGGGGGACAACATTTGAATGTACATAAATAAAATAATTTGAATTTAAATTGAATATAAAATAAGACCTAAAAAATGAAGCCCAAGTATATAATTAAATGATTAAATAGAATAAATGAAGGCATCTAGGAGAATTTTATTAATCACCGCTCCTTTCTCCCTGGACACCCCTCTGGACACTGCTCTGTCCATTTCGCACATACAGAAAGATGACCAGCTAGAAGGGAAATGGTCTGTGAAGGGTAATTTGTGGTGTGCTTTAGAGAGAGCAGGCCTGCTCTCCAAGCTGGCTGGCACAATCGAGCAAAGCCTGTGTAGCGAGCAAGACTGTAATTCTTTTAGCTCAGTGCCGCTTTGAGAGTGCTGACTGTCTGCAGCTTCCCCGGGGCGAGTGATTCAGCACCTTCCACATCAAAAGGCAGTGGCAACTGAAACTTTAGTCTGTGTGATCAGATTATTGCAGCTGAGTCAAAAGGAGATAGGGTGCCGTGTACGCCTGCCAGGCCGGCCTCTGTGTGTTTCTTCTGTGAGATGCTTTTTTTTTTTTTTTTTTTTGCATGTGCATATTTCCCTCCAAGCTTCTTTCTGTAGAGACTATGCAAGATATTGGTTCATTATTTCTGATCCCGACAAGATATTGGTTCATTATTTCTGACTCTTGTGACATCCGTTCTTTTAATTCACCCTTGAGGAGCTCATTTTAGTCATTGCTAGAGGTAGAGGCAGAGAAGAATAACCCAGAGAATGATTTCTGGTTTTAATTTTAATGGCAACTGTCAGCTCTTTCCCCCATTCAATTATTTTTTCTTGGAAATAACTCTTGAGTGCCTAGTTTCAAGAAGAAACCATCACCAAATAAACAGAATATCAAGCATGTGTTCATGGGATGAGGTGGCATTTAGTAACAACTCTTATTACTAAGAAAGGAGTTAAAAATTACTATTATAAGTTCCACAGAAGAACTTGGATCTCACATAAATACTCACCGTACATATGCATATATTTGTATATGTATATATTTATGAGCATGCATACACACATACACACATTTATATATGTATATATACATACACATACACACACACACACACACACACACACACACACACATATATATATACACCCACATAAGGGAACTTGAGTTCTCTCTGTATGCTCTGGTATTCAGTCAACCAACCTAAGACTGCTTGACATAGCTACACATAGTAAGATGTAGCAGGAAGAGCAGGTGCAAATGAGGCTAGGTTATGAAAAGTTCTCAAAGGGCAGACAATATACACTGCTGCTCTTTCCCTTCATGGAGGAATTTTGGAGCATCTAAAATGTACCAGACACCGAGACCACAATAACAGAGAAGCAAAATCCCCACCCTCCCTGGGGATTTATTATCATACACAAAGAAACCAAATAAGGACAGTGATTGCTATTCATCAAGGAAATTAATATGAAAATATGAAGAATAAGGAAGAAAAGGGGCGACGCTGTGGATGAGGCTGTTTTAGCTGGGGTGGTTATTCTGAGACATTCCTACTGATGTGTACGATGGAGGAGCTGCCTCTGCAGGGAGAGCATTAAGGGCAGAAGGAATAGTGACTGCCAAGGCAATGGGGGTGCAGAGGAGAGATGGAGGTGGTTAATATGTGGAAAACCAGAGACATGAATATGCAATGAGATCGATGCCACAGAGACGCGTTGGCAGAGGAGAGGCTGGGATACTGAAGGTGGTACAATGCAAAGGCTTAGCTGGGACTGATTTGCGGTCTGCCATCAGCTCCCTTTGGCTGTTGAAAGCAGAGAAAGGGAACAGAGCCAGCCATCAGGTGACAACTGAGTCATCAGGGAAAGACAGAAACAGTGCCCATTAACAGCATTCGAGACAGAGCATGGTGGGTGGACACATGGTATAGAACACCAAAGAGCCATGTGTGTGTGTGGAGTATGAAAGCAGAGAGGATAGGAGGCTGACTCCTGGCTCCATTATCAGCTATTGCTACAAACAGAGAGGGCGCCTTCTTACGATAACTGGCATTTTACAGGAAGCAGGATGACTGCTCTTACTGAAGTGCTCTCCAGATGTTTATCATGTAAGGTCTGTGAAGCCAAAGTCTGTGCTCAGCTGTGCAATTTCAGGCCAGAAACTGCCCGTCTGAGAGCCCCTGGCCATTCTTGTCTGAGTTCCGGGTCCCTTGGGGATAGTGGGTTGTGTTGATGGGAATGGCCATTCCCAGGGTGGGCGTGGGAACAAGGACACAAGCAGAAATGAGTCAGATGCACAATCAGTGGAGTGCTTCTCTCTCTACTACATTGTCATCCCCAGACTCTCCCGACTGCTGTTTCTCCACCTTCCTACCTTAACTACTACAGAACTACAGAAAGCCCCACACAGGGAAGGGACAGCCTACATTGCTACCAGCAGAGGGCAGCATGGAGCCACACACTCCTGACCCAATAACTGAGGCCCTTGGTCCCCTAGGGGACCAGGCTGACCAACCTGCTTCTGAGGCATGGCTGGGGGTGGGGAGATGCAGTGGAGATCACTGCTACCTAAGCAGACCGTGAAGGGATATACCCATTCCAGTCAAGACACCAAGAAAAGCATGAGTTTGTTTCTGCCAAATGCAATGGCAAGCCCTCAGTGTAGACTACACTGTCCAAAGAGAGATAAAACTTTGTTTTGCTCTGCAGTTACCATATATGAAATACAGTGACCCTGGCCTGGCTCTGACAAATGGCTCTATAAATCATCTTACTTTAGCTTCCCAGCTGCCCTGTGAACTCTGTCCTGATTTTTGTCCTTATTGTGCACATGAGTGGGTAATTACCGAAGATCATTGGTGAGGGTGCTAACTACAAAAGTTTATTTAAACAGAAAACCTCCCCCGAGGCTGCTCCATATTCCTTATGACTTTCCCAGTGTTTTTCTGGACGTTCCTGAGACTCAACGGGAGTATTACATATGTTTTATATATAGACCTTGGCTCTTATCCCTCAAATATATTCTTTCAGAGTGGAGAGAATAAATTAAACAGCTAAGGAAGCATGGAAACAGGGAGCAGCAGTGTGACAAGATTGTCTCCATAACTCTCCGTTATCAAGACTTTTCACTTGTATCAGTCAAATGCTGTGAGCGGCATCACCTCACAGTTTAGAGGGATGGATGGGAGACAGTGAGGGCCAGTCACATGTCTGCTTGTTCATTTGCTCATTCATTCATTCATTCATTCATTCATTCATCATTCTCCAAGTACTCTCACTATGATGGGCATGGGATTTCTCATAGAACATTACAGTTCAAACCCATGGAAAGGGTGTGGTCTAGTATGGGGTAGTGAAAAACAGTAACAAATATAAATGAATGAATGAATTGTATATTCCATAAAAGAGGGGCCCGATGATTAGCTATTATCCCTGAGCCAACAGTTTCTTCCTCTTGAGCCTTGTGCCCTCCATCTCCAACCAGTCTAGCCACCAGGTAATTCTGTTTCAAATTCTGTCTTCCCTTCTATGCAGCTGACATTTTCAAATTCTCAAACCCCGCCCTCGAGAACACAAGCCCTCAGCTCTTAGCTCTCAGCCATCTATCCTCAGCTTGGGCTGGATCCTGTCTTGCCTCTCCTAGACTCCACAGCAGGCCAAGTCCATTGATGCCTCTTCCATGCTGTACAGTCCTGCTGGTCTCTCTTTATGGCTGTTCTGATGAATCCCATCTCCCCAACCCGCCTCCCTCTTCCCCAACATTGGTTTGGCATTCATCGCTCCTCCCTAATTGGCCCCAGAAGCTCCTCCAAAGCCCCTTTACTGAGACCTCATTTCCTGTTTAATTCTCCACGGACCCAGGTCAATTTTCCCTCTGCAACTATGGCCTTCAAATCCTAAACCCAATGTGGCCTCTCAATTGAATGTCCCCACTTTCTTTTGTCTTCACCTCCCAATGTTTATCCTTTCATTTCTCTTGCCCTCTCCATAAAGAGCATAATTTCTTGCCCTTGTAGGTTTTCCATGATAAATGTAAAAGAACTTGAGAAGGATCTTGTAGAGACGGTCTGCTCTCTCATTTATGCCTGCTGGCCTGTAACCCTACAGAGTCCAAGATGTACACTGAGCACCTGCAGTGAGTGCTCCAGCTTTACAGCTGGCACCAGGACATATTGAAGCCCTCTCATAACAAGTGAAGCAAGTCAGTGGGGCTGGGGCATCACAGGAGAAAAGAGTGTCTTTGTACAAGGTAAGGCCACAGAGACATAATTCCCTCACCTGCAGAGATGTTCCCATTTTGAACATATTCTAAAAGATAGAGTGAGCCTGAGCAGAAGAATAAGCAGATCTGAAATTTCCCGCAAACCTGCCTGGCTGTTGTGCAAGGACTGGATGGGGAGGGTCCAGCATGGCGAGGGAAAGAACAAGTAAGTCTGGGGCAGTGACGCTAGAGACAAATGAAGACTTGCACGGAGCCTGTAGCTTTCCTTTCAGAGTTCCAAATCCCCTTCACCCTCTAAGATCCCTGTTCTTGGAGGCTGCAAGTCTTCACAAATGGCACACTGCTCCGGACAATGCTCCCACCATAGGTCATCCCATGCAGAGACCCTTGTGTCCTGTGCTGTCTGCTCTGTCCTCAATGGAATGAACTGCCCGCCCTCTCTACCCTGAGTGTTCCGCCATGCTCCCCACGGCAGGGCTTTGTTCAAGCTGTTCTCTCAGCCCGAGTGTCCCTCTCATTTCTCAGTTTGTTAAACTATTCTAGAAAGGCCACTTCAATCAGCAGATAGACTGGCCCTTCTCACAAGTCTGTGAATATAACATAACTATCATGATGACTGAATTTTCAGATATCCATTCTTTGTAAGAAAGAGGACATGTTTTATATCTGTAGTTTTATTCTCTTCTTCAATCCCATATCATAATCTTGTGCAGTAGGAAAGATATCTTAGTGGAAGTTAAATGCTCATGGTCTCAAATCCCATAGAAACCAGTCCAGTCCAACTTGATCTACTCTAGTCCAAGTTTGTTTCATTGTGTCCTGCCTTCATAACATTGTGGGCACTTGATAAATGCATAATTGTTGGTTAAAATAAAATTAAATGCTCCTTGATCCTTATTTTTCCCCATTTAATAAATGGGTTGGAGAAAGGGTCCAGTGTTTAAGAGCACATATTACTCTTCTAAGAACCCGATTCTGAGTCCCTGCACTAACATGGTAGATAATAACCATCTGTAATTCCAGTTCTAGGGGATTAGACACCCTCTTCTGGCCTCTGAGGGTACCAAGGACTCATGTGGTATGCACGTAAGATAAAAGCACATACACATAAAATAAAGTAAATCTTTAAAGGGCTGACTTAATAGAGGCCATTAACTGCTTCTTGTGTCAACTATCTGATATATATGAACCCTGAACATTATAATTATATACAATTAAATTTTCAGAAAAAGTAATTTGGCATTGTAAGGAATTCTAGTCCATTACTGTTAGGATAAATGGGTTAAGGCAACTGTGTATATAAATACCAATATACTGTACATGCTATTGCTGACAGACATATTTCAGAAGGAACAAAGTTAATCTTTACTGGGAGAAAGACTCTGGTTAAAAATAAAAAATAGGACATATACTGAGAAACCACGGAAGACCTCCTTCCAAATATCTGCATCACAAGGGAATGTCCAGCGAGACCCACAGCAGAATGAGATTCATAGCTTGCAGGCATCACCTGTAATTCAATCAGAGGCACTGACACACTGACACACTGACACAGTGACGTCACATGCACTGCATTCAGGGGTTCCATATTGTGATGCAGGCAGCCCCGCCTCTCTTACCTTTCAGCCACACACTGTCCATTTCTTACGCAATGGAAATGTCCTTGTGAAGAGCATCATGTATGTCTTATTGCAATAAAGTGAGCATAACATAAAGTTTACCTTTTTTAAAAGATTTATTCATTTATTTCATGTATATGAGTACATCATTGCTCTCTTCAGACACACCAGAAGAGGGCATTAAATCCCATTACAGACGGTTGTGAGCTACCATGTGGTTGCTGGGAATTGAACTCAGAACTTCTGGAAGAACAGTCAGTGCTCTTAACCGCTGAGTCATCTCTCCAACACAAAGTTTATCTTTTAAGCATTCTGAGTTCAAGGCCAGCCTGGTCTACAGAGTGAGTTCCAGGACAGCCAGAGCTATACAGAGAAACCCTGTCTCGAAAAACCAAAAAAAAAAAAAAAAAAAAAAAAGCATTTTGAATGTAATTCTGTCTCACTAAATACATCCCAAATGCTCTGCCACCATCCGACCCTTCAACTCCAAAATTTTCATACCTCCCACCATTTAACTCTGTGACCTATATTTTAAATAGTAAAGGATGTTTTATAGAAGTCTGTTTTTTTTTTTAATCTCAAGGAAATATGTAAAACAAATAGCACAATCTCTCTGGTCTAATCTGTACCCATATTTTAGGTGTAACTGCCATGTAACCTCTGGGCCCTCTTTGTGTGCTGAAAACATTCATATTACATTTATAAGTTCACAGAAATATTGTACCATAGAATATGCTGTTTCTCTTTTTCCTTTCAACCAGACATCATGGGCATGCCGAGCTCTGCACATAATCCACTTCTTTTACTGCCTGCGTAGTATTCTCTGGTATAAATATCCTATACTTTATCCTAATGACAGACATTCCTGTCTTCAAAGATGTTTTCTTTTTCTTTTAGAAACAGGGTTACCATAAAAATCCCAGTTCCCTCAAGTAAGCATTCCTCTGGGACTTGTTTCTAAAGGTTAAAGCCCTTAATACAAATATTTGCACATTTTTTAAAAGTTGCTGCGTGCTGACTTCCACAACGGTAGCCCGTGCAAATGTAGCAGCAGCTTGTTTCCGTAAAGGCTGATGAGAAGAAAGACTATGCTTGGCCACCGGGAGCTTACATGCTGGAACGGGTTGGTGCAAGCTATTTCCCTCTCTGAGAGGACGCTGGATGCTCTCACAGGAGACACTAACAGAAAATAAAGTGTCCAGGAAAACAGTTGATTCATCAACCTTGGCGGGTTGCCTCTGTTTGGGGAAAGTGGGAGAAACACAGGCTCAACTGTGAACCTGTCACTTCCTGTGCACTGCAGAGGCAAGAGGTGTGCACTCTGATCTCTAACTCACCCCTTCCTCAAACTGAGCCCTGTCCTCACTTGTTCCTACAAAAGCCTTGTTGTCCTGGCTAATCTCAGCTGTGGTGTCAATGTTCACTAGAGAAGAGCTGTGCCTTGGAGACACATTATTTACAGTTTCAGTCAACTCAGACTCAAAACTACACAGAGAGGTAACTGAACAGAGTGACCTTGCGCTGTAAACTGGGGCTGTAACTCAGGGGTAGAGCACTTACCTAGCAATCATACAGCTCTAGCATGGGTCCCCAGCATGTGCACACTGTATACACACACACACACACACACACACACACTTAAGAATTAAGGTTAAAACTTCCCAACATACAACATATTTTCCACTTAGCCTTTGCAAACTAGAAAGAAGAGCAAAGCTGTTGTTGTGTGGGCCAAAGTAGATTTGTGCTATTGCTAGCCATTAGTACTTGTAGAAAGGCACATTGCTTTGATATTTACACAGTATAAATTTACATTCATTAGCAGTAATATAATGTGGGTTTAGAGAGATGCCTTAGTAGTTAAAGGCACTGGCTGGTCTCCCAGAAGACCTGGGTTCAGGTCCCAGTAACCACATGGTGGTTCAAAACCAGTTCTAGAACACCCGGGGCCTTTTCCTGACCTCTGTGGATATCAAGTACATATGTGGTACACAGATCTACATGCAGACAAAACATCAATACACATTTAAAAATAATAAAATAATTAAAATTTAATAAATATGCAATTCACTTAATTTCCCACTAAAATGGGTTAATTTAAGGGAAAAATAAGAAAATCTAAGACTTAGGAAATTTGTTTTTATTGATAAAAATCCACGCTACCTCCTGCAAAAATCTAATTGCATCAACTTCATTAACTAGAGGACAATCATATATACAAGAGGAAACCTGGCTACTAAACTGGGGAGACTCAAATAACTCAGCTCTGAGAATAATTATTGAATAACAGAAAGCCACCAAGCCAGTATTTTTCCTGGTATTGTATATTCCATGGTAGATCTCCATAGCAACGCCATGAAAAGGACCTTTTATTTTAATGCCAAGCCTATCCAAGGCATGATTATTCTGTTAAGAGCAGGTTTCCAGCGGGTCCAGGTAAAAAGGACAGACTTTCTGATCTCACTTTCCTCATAACTAAGTTAATAAAAGTGTCTGAGAAAGCTTGTTCTGCCGCAGCAAGTCTGGGTGCTTAAAGACTGACCAGGGCGCTTCAGAACTGGTAAACACAAATGCCCATGCCCAGATGCTGAGATGTGGGGTTGCTATTGTGGCTCCTCACAGAACTATTGAGGGCCTCAAAGAGGGACATGGATCTCCCCCCAGATACCCTCAGAGAGACTTGCAACAGGCATAGATTCTTAGACATCTCGGTGGCCCTCAGAGCTGCTGGCTTGGTTCCATCTCTGGATCCCCGGCAGCCATGTTTTTATACTGTGTAGCTCTGGTGGCCAACCAGCAAAGAGAGGAAAAAGAGAAAAGAAAAACAGCGTATCTTGTTTGGGGTCCCTGGTGCTCGTACATTTCAGAGGACTGGTGAGTGGCTCTTTGTCCTTACACTGGGCCCTGTCACTTTTTCTTGTGTTTACCTTAATATAATTCAGTTATTTGTAGCACAAGTTCTAGCTAGGGGACATCTGATAGCATGCAGTAAAAGGAGAGAGCACACAGGTATGGAGGTCAAAGAAGAAAACACCGAGGAAAAAAAAACCGCTCACCCTGTACATATCACCCAGTTTCTCAGCCTGCATATGTCACCCAATTTGTTAAGGGCCTTTAAATTGTGTTTAGTACTCCTCAAGGTATCTAAAAGTAGAAGCTATTTCCCTACTGCCGCCCCCTTATGGTTCCTGGTAAGAGATCAGGAAACCAGGGGTTTTCACCCTGAGTCACATTTAGCTGGTGTCAGATCTGGGTTTTGCATTCAAATGTGGGTCATTAGGATGGACTTGACCAGATAAGCGACACTCATTTGGACACTTTCGTGGTCTTGAGCCAGCTAATTCGCGCTATTGGACAAATATAATGCCCTTGAATGCTCCTGCCAAATGCGTTAATGCAAACACTAGCCATTTTTCAGGGTTGCCCAAGTGGTTGGGTAACTTAGATGACTTAAAAATTGTGCCCGCCTTCATCCCTCTCTTGCCTTTCCCCAGAAGATTCTGATTAACTATGGTGGTGGGAGTTTGGGGGGGCGGGGTTGGGGTGGAAGGGCAGAGCTAGGATTTGAACACAGGCCAATCTCACTGTTTCACTTGGCCATTGTTACCTGCCTTACTAATCATCCAGGACATATTAGAAGCTCAATTGTAATCCATATTGCGTCAATCTTAACGGCAAGTGACCGTGTGTTTTCCAAATCCATAAGCCAGCTTGTCCATTTCTAAAGAGATCTCACTAGGCAGCAGCCAGAACAGTGCAATGGCAGCTCTGAAGAGTCCAGGCCCTCCTGCTGCAGCTGGGGCTCCCAAGATGTCTGGAGGTAAGGGCAGCTTCGTCAAAGGGGAGGCGAAGGAGACCAGGCACAAACGGCCAGGGCTGCTCCTTAAACTCTCCTGTAAAACTGAAATCAAAGGCAAACAAGGTAGTGGGAAAGGATAAATCTTTGGGTGACAAAAAAATAAATAAATAAATAATGTGCAAACAAGAAAAGGAAGAGGGAAGCAAAACAAAAACAACAACCACAACCACAAAACAAGCAAATAAACATAAACCAAACCTTTGGCAGCCATCCAAAAGACTATAAAGACCCACCCAAAGAAAACAAAACTTCAAAGGAGACTCCAACCTCTGGCAAAGCAGAGGAGAAGGAGGCCAAGTCCAGCTACTTGATAACATTCCACAGATGGGGAGTTTGTGTCACCTAGTGTCACATCCTCCAATGCAGTGATGGAAAGTGTGATGAATGGAGTTAGTGTCACCTAGTGTTACATCCTCCAACGCAGTGCATGGGAAATTTGATAAACGGCAGAGTCGCTATGGTGTACCCAATATGTCTGAATGTATTACGTTGTTTCTACCCCTCGTTTTCACTAGACCTGCTTCCTAAAGAAAATCACACCCAGGTCATTGTCAGTCAGGACCCCATGCCCTCTAAAATTTTTCTGGTACAGGTCATTCAGTTGTCCTAACGATTTTGATGATATATTGTGAACAATTAGAAAATTGAATATTATAATGTATGTGACATAAACTTGTGTCTCAGTGAGAGTCCAGTCAAAGGAATTGACATGTGATGATATTGACGATATTGGTAAGTCGGATTCTCACAAGGGAAGCTCACCACCATGCTTGATGCTGTAATAGAACAGCTGCCTTGAAAACATGACGTGCGGTTCTTTCAAATTTCCCCCGTGTTAAGAATTCTGGATCCAGTTTTGTAGAGAAACTGTGGGGGGAGGGGAAATGATTGGGGAATAGTTGGGGGGGAGAGGAACTATGGGACATAGGGAGGGGGGAACTGGGAAAGGGGAAAGCCTTTGGAATGTAAACATAGAATATAGAAAATAAAAAAAAAAAAAGAATTCTGTATGAATTGAAATGTCAGTCAGTACACCGCTCCTTAACCAAATGAGTGTCAATTCTTTAAAAAAAAAAAAAAAAAAATTATGCTTGTATTCTTTAATTAAAGCCCTGTCAAATCAGTCTGGGAAGATTACCCTTAACAAAATTTGGTCTTCTAATCCATGAACATAGTATACTTTTGTGTTGTTCCAAAATCTTTCTTAGTTTTTCTCTCAGCATTGCTTTATACCTTACGACACAGATCTTTTCCAGGGGTTGAATATCCATATATTTATTCAAATGCTAATTGTTGAGGCCTACCCCCAGCAGAGCTGTAGCCCTTTTGTCCCATGCCTGCCAGCTATTTCCTATTGTTGCTGTAATACGCCTGCCAGTCACTGACTCAGAAAAATAACTTGACTTTGAGCAGGGCCATGCTGACCACATCCCCTTGTTATGTTCTTTGTGTTATTAGGTTTGTTAACCTTAAGAAATTCCACAACTATAAGCTTCACATAGGACCCATTAAATTAAAGATCAATATGAATTGTTATGTCTAAAATGGCTTGAGTCAGGACTGACCACCACCAGGCAGCACTTCCAGCACCTGTGTATGAGCTCGTTGTCATTTTTGCAAATTTAGCTTTTAAAAGCTGACATAGAAAAAAAAAAAGTTCAGGGGTATAGCCTCAGCCCCCAAATTCTGAGCTATAGCACTAATTGATAAGTCTTAGGGTGTGCATTCAACAAACCATCCCTATCTGACTGAGATCTGTGTTCCTGTGGTTTATGGGGCAACTCCTGGATCCCAACAGTAATATGCTAAAGTTTAATTGTATGTTGTACCTTATATAAATATAATGTGTTTTCACCCAATAACTTTATTTCCTGAGCCGTTATAATAGTATTTATTTGTTAATTAATGCTCAGGGAAATTTTGGGGCATAAGGAATAATACTTTGAAGTCCAAGTGACTAAGGACACTTGGTAGCAGAATGACACCAGCCCTACCAGCCACTCCAGTGTCCGCAGAATCTATAAACATACTAGGTTATATGTTCTCTAATGCTGTCCCTAAAGCCGGCAACTTATGGTATGCTATCACGGGGTAAGATGAAAGGGTACCTGTTTTTCCCAACTGAAATCTCCTTAACACCATAGGTTTCCAACTGCTGCTACAACAGCATACCATAAAGGTAGCAGCTTAAATTGGCACAATTCGTTGTTGTACAGTTCTGGAAGTCAGAGGAGTAAAGGAGGCCTCTGTAAGCCAAGTTCACCCGTAGGTTCTAGAAAATAATTGATATTTTGCCTTTTTTACTATTTGTTCATTTGTTGTATATGTATGTATGTGTTCATGTGTGGTGGGTGCTTGCATGTGCTCATGTGTGTCCGTGTGTGTGTCAGTGTGTGTGTATGTGTGTGTGTGTGTGTGTGTGTGTGTGTGTGTATAGAGGCAAAAATGATATCAATTGTCTTCTTGATCATTATCCAGGTTATTTTCTCAGACTTGCCTCTCACTGAATCTGGAGACCACTGATCTGATCTTCAGACTAGAGTGGGTGACCAGTAAGGCCCAGGGAGCCTCCTGGCCCTGTGCCCCCTCCCCCAGTGCTGCTAAACCCAGATATCAACATGGACATGGGGAGCTGAACTTTGGTCCTCATGTTTATACAGCAAGGACTTTGCCCACCACGGAGCTACTTCCCACCCCCTTCCTGGCTTTTAGATGCCGCTCACACTCTCTGCTTGTAGTCCCACTTCTTCTAAGAACTCACTGTTGACCACACTGAGCCTTCCTCCATAACTCAAGATACTCAAAGTTTATAACTATGATCTACTTGCACGTGAGGACAGCTGGGGCTCCAATAAGAGCTGTGAGACACTAATACTCATTTTTCACTTGATGGATGAAGTGCTTGTCAGAAGAGAAAAAAAGTGAAAGATTGACCCTATGCTGGAGACGAAGGTCTCCTTGTTTATTAGACTATGAGTTCAAGAGTGGAGGGAAAGGAGCAGGACCTGAGACTCTGTGGGTAATTCCCCACAGCCCTCAGTTGTCCTTTCTGACGGCTGGGTTCAGACTGAGCACTTAGCACGGATTTATCACTGACACCTGTTGGTAACGTTGTGTACAACTGTCATGTGTCTCTGATGTGATTTTGATGTGTTCATCACCAGCTCCTTTTTTTTTTTTTTTAAGTTGGCCCATGGCTATATTTTTGACATATAACAAGACAAAGATGGAAGAGGAAAATGTGAATAATGTACTTTTATTTTCCAGGCCTGTCAGTAAGAATTATGCTTTGAAGTTTCAGTAAAATTGAAGCTGTGAAGAGCGAATCATAAAGTGAATTTTCAATGTGACCAACAGTAACATGTACAAATATAGTATATGCCATATAATATTTGCCTCTAAAATTTTATATCTGTACTTATGCAGTATTGCGGTTGGCCACCTCACTTCTGCTTACAGAGCAAAGTCTGAGATTCAAAAGATTAACATAAAATAAGAGGACACCCACGCATGCTAACTTACATTATTTCTTTGAAGAATGGTATTTTGGAGATCACAGAAGCTAATTTTTTTTCTTTTTTTCTTTTTTTTTTTTTTTTTTTTTTTTTTTTTTTTGGTTTTGGTTTTGATTTTGATTTTTCAAAACAGAGTTTCTCTGTGTAGCCCTGGCTCTCCTGAACTCACTTTGTAGACCAGGCTGGCCTGGAAATCACAGAGATCCACTGCCTGCCTCTGCCTCCTGAGCGCTTCAATTAAAGACATGTATCACCAAACCTGGCAGAAGCTAGTGCTATACCTCATATATTTACAAAATTCTTCTAGGTGTCATCTCAAAATGAGGCTGTAGGTCACACTGGGTAGATGGCTTAGTTGGTAAAGTGTGGCCCCAGGACCGTAAGGACATGAGTTCTGGTTCCTAAAACCCAGGTGAGGGGAAAAAAGGGCAGATCATGGAGTGCCGTGTCTGTGACCACAGCCTTAGAGAGTCACAAGAGAAGCCTGACAGCTCCTTGCCAACCAGGCCATCAGAATCCCTCAGTTTTGCGATAGTGAGAGATGTTGTCTTAAAAAGTAAAAGTGAAATCAATTTAGGAAAAACACACAATATGACTTTAGATGTGTACATGTGCACACATACACTGTTCCCACACACACTAAAAAGGGGAAAGAAAAATCTTTACTCTCTTTAGTCTCTCGCCAACGGCAACTGTGTGTATGCACTCAGGAGATTGACAATATCTCCTTTTGTTGGCGTCTCAGGGTTAAGGTAATAATGGCACAATCAGCCCATTTACACTGACTCCAACAGACGCTTTCCTCGGCTCTGTTGGCTGTAACTAGGGGCTTCCGCTGTGCCAAGTACTGCACTCAGCGTGGAGTTACAGAGATGAGTGCGCGGGGCACAGCCTCTGCTGCAGTGGAGGGGGGCCGCAGATCCAAATGGAAGACCACGAGACGCCAAGAAAGGAGCGATTTATATTATTTGGAAAAAAAAGAGAAAAGAAAATCTCTTTTAGAAGAAAGGACACTTGAAAAAAGATCTTAGAGGAAAAGGGGGTAGGATCAGCAGTTCTGTTTTTAACAGCGCAACGGCACAAAACTTCTAAAGTAGAGTCGACGAACGGCCACTGCGATTGGGAGAATATGCTGGGGCAAGAGGTCAGCTAGGCAGAGCTAAGGCTGCCATGAACCTCGCTGAGGTGGTTAAGCACCCTGCATCCCCAGAGAGTGAGCACATCAGGTCTCCCAGGAACGTGGCATCAGAGACTCTTAAAAAATTCTGCCAAGGAGCCTGCATTGTCTTTTTAAGAAGGAGACGATGACAGGAGAGACTTTTTGCCACTTCCTGGCACTGAGATGATGTTAGAGAGGAAGCAGCATGTCCCTCTCGAGCGCTTTTAGAAAGATGGAAGAGAGGCATACAAGAAAGGGCAGGGCGGCACAGTGGTGGCACGAGGGACGGGAGGGAGAATGGGTGTGCCTGGTCCCAGGGCTTCCCTAGGAAGGTGGACCCTCCCCAGAGGTGACCAAGAACAATGTGATCTTAGCTAACCTGGCTCTGACCCAGGGTACTTCCTGCACATCTGCGCTTCCCCTGCCGTTGTTCCTGCGGCTCAGGTGCTGCTGGCAGCTGCTCCAACTGCTGCCCTGGGTGCCCAGGGTTGCTGCGGTGAACCAGGCAATGGTCTAGTAAACCAAACCTCAACTAGAAAACAGCAGACCAACTAAGCCAGCAACAAGGCTTCCTCCAGCCTCCTCCTCGTCTCCCTGCCTGGTCCCATTTTTTGGTCACCTCTCGTCCTTTGCTTTACCTTGCACGTGGGTGTCCTTTGTGACTTCTGCCTCGTTCTCCCGTTCCTCCCTCGCCTGTCTTTGCTGCCTTAAAGTCTTCCTCCTCCTCTGGTCCTGGCATTTACATACAGTGTGATAGATGTTATCAGATCAGAGAGCCCAGAGGCTGCCCAGTTTCTGAGCAAGCCACTTTGTCCCCCGGGGACCTGGTTTCCTCATCTGTAGAATTAAAGTGGTTGGACCAGAATGAGCCTGCAGTGTGCTTGCTGCCCGAAAGTCCCATCCTGTTACCTTTTGTTAGGTTTGTCTTGTGTGCCTGCTTTTCCTGTTCTAGCTGACTCATTGTCCACCTGCCTCTTTCATCCGCATCCCTACCCCACTGCTCAGTCCATGTTCATCCCCTCCAATGTCCGTGTATTAGCTTCTAGCCGCTGCTGGGTTTCCCTCTTCTATTCTTATCCTTGCTCAATCTGCTACCCACGCGGAAGGCAGAGTGACTTATGAGAAGACAGATGAGATGGTTCAGCCTCCAGCTGAAATCCCCACACTGCTCCCAGGCACTGCTGCCCTGTCAGCCTGCTTGTTTTCTTCAGAGCAGCCACCGTCCGCACCAACTTATCTTATTTACCAGGCCCTTGTTTAATGTGAGCATCCTTTAAGGCTTCTCTGCTCCACTAAATGTAGCTCCATGAGGGAAGGGATTTGATCTCTGGTTCATACCGTGTCCTCATTAACAGGCCAAGCTTTGCATATTGTGGTTTTGAGATAAGTCCTGGGCAAACATCACTTCAGCCTAGAACCCATCTCTGCCCTGTGGGAAACTGCTCTCTTCCATCTGAAAGGAAACGTAGAGATGTTTCTCTCTGGGGGGACTCTTCTCATCCCTCGCCATCAGCTTTGAGACACTTCCTTTCCATTTTCTTCCACCACCCATGTCCTACTTTCTCTCGGGATTCGGCGCAGAGGAACGACAACTGGGAAGCTAGCTTTTCTCTCCCTTCAATTTCAATCCATTCGGATGTTGGGTCAAGGATGACAGCCCTTGCACTGTAGTCTAGAATGCGGACACACAATGTTAAGAAGGAAACTTTTTCAAGAACTCCATTAAAATCTTCGAAAGCCTGTGCTTGTTTCCGAGGGCTAGGTTATGAATGCTCATTTTCTTAAAAAGCAAATCTCTTCCACAGGCGATGTTAAGATATCCGATTCCTAGATAACAGGCATGGGCCTCGAAGGATCTTATGCTTGGGTTGGGGCCACAGAGAGAGCAGGGACTGAATGAAAGCCACAGAATGCTAAAACCAAAGGGCTCATCACAGCCCTGCTCTTTCACTGACCTCCTTGGAATATCACCCCGACTTATGTTAATCATGTGACTTTTTAAAGTCTTATGTTGTTTACCTTCTATTTCCCTAACGTTCTGTGGCTATTTCCATCTATTAGAGTAGAACTCCTTCTTGCTTAGCACATCTGACTTGCCACCACAGATCTCCCTCATGTACAGCAGACACTCATCAGCGTTTGCTAAAGGATTGAATGAATGAATGGTTTGATATTAGAGTCTGAAATTATTCTGTGCATAGAGCTCTGTTTTTGAGATGCAGGAACCTCAACAGTGCATCCAGGGTTGGCATAACTTTGCTTTTAGAAAGAATTTTTATTCATTGTTTGTTTTTTTTTTTGCAAATAGTGAAACCTGCTCAAGATTGTTTTTTTGTCAAATATATATATATATATGTATATATATATATATATATATACAGATATATATATATATATATATATATATATATATATATATATGAATAGGGGATAGAGATGGAACAGCACTTAATATTTGCTTGCAGAGGACCTGAGTTTGACTCCCAGCACCCACAAGGTAGCTCACAACTATAACTCCTGTTCTAGAGATTCTGATGCCCTCTTCTGACCTTCTGGGTAGCAGTTAAGTATATGGTACACAAACATACACTGAGCAAAAAACACACAAAAAAATAAATCAATCAATCTAAAGGTGTAGCTATAAAGCATTCTCATTCTTTTTCTTATGCTAGAGTTAGGCCTATTTGCTGGTGGCCTAAACGCCCATATTTATGGAGCACTGGGTACTCAGGAATCCTGTCCTCTGTCTAAAACTAAGTCTCAAGACTGTAAAAGAAAATGTACAAGATTATAAGAGTCAAATATACTGAATATAGTTATCAGAGTAGAAAACATGTCATACAGGAAGATGCTTACTTCCTTACTACATTAAGTCGAAAGAGCTAAGGTATCTGGTATCTAATATCTAAAATTCAAATTCCAAAGTGTGATTTGGAAATGACCAGATTAGATAAGACTTGGACTTTTTGTTGCTTATGAATCATGAACATTACTGACACCTTCATAACTGAAGAGAAAATTAAAGATCCTAGAGAGGTTGGTAGTGATGTAATTTTCCTCCTCCAAGTCTGTGGATCCCCTGAATTTTATCTACCATATCCCTGGACTTCAAAATTAATCCTCTTTTTGAGCATTGCAAGTTGGCTCAGCAGTTGCTCTCAGACGGGGCCACTGAAGGGGCTCATGTTTATTTGCTGCACAAGTTCTGGTTGTTATTTTAATATTGATGCTTTTTTCACACAAAAAGGAAATTCTTGGAAAAAAGCATAACTCTTTAGCTGTATGACTAGGCTGCTGTTGATGATGATGAGGTCCAAGATTAAAGCAGTCAACACATTCATAAATTTCAAATCTTTACAGGTCTGAAGGAACAGTGTCTTTTAACACAAAATTATGGCATATGACTCCCTATTTTCTCATTTGATTGCCCTAGTTAATGATTTGCCTAGATGATAATAAAATACTAGTAGTTATGAGCTGTATGTCTTTTTGTGACTCACAGTCTACTGTAAGCATTAATTCCAGTTACTTCACCAATCTGTTGTTGATGGATGTTTATTTTTTTCCTAGAGGGCTTGTTAGTTTGAAAATAAAGGAAAAACAAAAATATTTATGCTTATGGAAGACACACAGAGGGAACTTAGAATCATACAAAATCATACAACCCAAACAGAAGCATGTAGCATGACATTGACACTGTACAAAAGTTAAAACTATAGCATCACAAGATAAGGACACTTCCCCAACAGTATGAAGAACGAATATAAGACACCACCTTTATTTATTCCAGTGTTCTAATATGTGTTGAGGACTCGAAGAAGGAATAATTGGAGGCAAGAAAGACAAATGCACCCTGTTTGAGAACCCATTTTGGAGAAAGCTGAGAATTAAGCAAAATTGCTGATTCATTTGTTTGTGGTAGCTTTGGAACAGATATTTGAATTAATAGTACCCTGGTTCAAGGCACAATATCATCATTGGTTCTTGGAAAGTTGGTTTTTGGTGTGTATATACCTATTCAGCCCTGCTTCCAATTTTCTCTCCAATTATTCTAACTGAATGTTATTAGTTTGCATATTGTCTTCACATATAATGTGGATGTAATGCTATCTTTATGTGTGGTGGTATTTTAGACATACAAATTGTGTTGGTTTATAACTTGTTCGGTTTATTCTTTTACCACTACTCTTATGATCCTTCCACTCCACATAAGTGGCTAATGCATTGCCTCTAATTGCTGAGTGTCACAGTCCTACCACAGTTATCTCCCATCTTTCTCAATGATGGACAACCAGGTTTCCCTTCCAGGCACTGCTACAAATAAGACTATTGTCACACCCTTATATTTGATCCCTTATTGATCTGAGAATATGTTTTTCCATTTACATTCATAGTAGAGTTACTGAATCATAGAATTAAACAGACTTGATTTGACTAAATTATACCAAGTCATTTCCCTGAATGTCTGCTCAGTCAGCAATACCAAAGGAGGTCAAGGTTTCCAACACCACCAGCTTGGAAAGTGCCCTGAGTTTAATTTTTTCCAGTTAACTAATACATCATAACCAAAGCATGAGTGAGCATGATTTCCATGCTTACAATTTTTCTAGCACCTATCTGGGGTGATCTATTTAAGTTTTTGTTCATTTGGGGGGGAGTGTCTGCGGTTGATATCTTGATGGTATATAAGATTTTTCTGATATAACATTAGTCAGAAATATCTTTCCAATTTCAGATTGACAAGCACTTTCCCACTTACTATCTAGGTATTCATGTTACCCTTCCCTAAATGGAAATTATCACATTTAAGATAAATGCAGTAATCTTTTCAAGAACTTTCTCACTATGCCTTTGACATTTTGTTCAATAAGCACTTTCATATCTTAGGCAACAAAGATATTTTTCTACATTTTCTTCTATTACATTGCCAGAGCTAGGGACTCTGTGGCTGGGATAAAAGCTATAGTCGAAAGCAAACTTGAGTCGGAAAGAGTTTATTCCAGCTGTAGGTCCACATCTCAGACCATCACTGAGGAAAGTCAGGGCATGAATTCAAATTGAGGAGGACCCTGGAAGCAGGAGCTGATGCCGAAGCCTTGGAAGAGGGCAGGTTAGTACCGCACTCCTGTAAAGTCAAAACAACAAGCTAAATACTTTCTTATGTCAAGAGGGAAGAAGTAGAGTGTATTCAAAGCAAAGCAAAACCAAACTTCAGCAGTGTGAAAGGCTCAGTGCTTAATGCCCGAGACACACCCATTATCTATCCTCTGAGCTCCAAAGAGCTCCATTTCTTCAGCTCTGACATTCATAGCACAGGCAGCTTGTCTAATTCCATACCTGCTGCTGTCCTTGATGGTCATCCTATAGCACTGTGATCTCCATAAAGCTGGGGTCTCTCCAGTAACAGAGCTACACTTTTCACCAGTAGCTTCTCCTGAGAGCTCTCTGGGGACTCTGACCCTGTCAAGTTGTATCAAGCCTTGACTTCTCTCCATGACATATTCGGTCCTGGTTCTTGTACCTCAACCAAGCCTTCACGATAACCAATGGCTTGTCCCGACCTTTCAAGGTGTCAAGCCTCACCTGTTCTCCTGGACCCCTTCGTGCCTTCAAAACCAGGAGCACCTGGGAGCTTCTTACACAGTATCAAGATCAGCTGCCCATAAAAGGTAAAGACTTGCTTCCACCTGGATCTTGGCTTCTGTGCACTGATGCAGAGAAAACCCTTCCTAGAAATTTTCACTGCAAATTTTCTTTTCTTTTCTATTCTTTTTTTATTGGATATATACTATATTTACATTTCATTTCCCTTTTTCTGGTTCCCTGCTCCCCAAAGGTCCCACATGCCCTTTTCCCTCCCTGTGTTCCCCCTCCACCCTTTCCCACTTCCCTGTTCTGGTATTCCCCTACACTGATGCTTTGAGCCTTTCCAGAACCAGGGTCCACTCCTTCCTTCTTGTCGGACATCATTTGGTAAGTGGATTGTGTCTTTGGTGTCCCAAGATTCTAGGCTAATATCCACTTATCAGTGAGTGCATACCATGGGTCTTCTTTTGAGACTGGGTTACCTCACTTAGGGTGATGTTCACCAGCTCCATCCATTTCTCTAAGAATTTCATGAATTCATTGTTTCTAATGGCTGAATAATACTCCATTGTGTATATATACCACATTTTTTTTATCCATTCTTCCATTGAGGAACATCTGGGTTCTTTCCAGCTTCTGGCTATTATAAATAAGGCTGTTATGAACATAGTGGAGCATGAATCCTTCTTGCATGCTGGGGAATCTTCTGGGTATATGCCCAGGAGTGGTATGGCTGGGTCCTCCGGAAGTATCATGTCCAGTTTTCTGAGGAACCGCCAGACTGATTTCCAGAGTGGCTGTACCAGCTTGCAGTCCCACCAGCAGTGGAGGAGTATTCATCTTTCTCCACATCCTCACCAACACCTGCTGTTTCCTGAATTTTTAATCTTAATCATTCTGACTGGTATGAGGTAAAATCTCAGGGTTGTTTTGATTTACATTTCTCTAATGACTAATGATGTTGAACATTTTTTAAGATGTTTCTCAGCCATCTGAATTTCTTCAGGTGAAAAGTCTTTGTTTAGCTCTGTACTCCATTTTTTGATAGGGTTACTTGGTTTTCTGGGGTCTGACTTCTTGAGTTCTTTGTATACATTGGATATTAGCCCTCTGTCAGATGTAGGGTTGGTGAAGATCTTTTCCCAATTTGTTGGTTGCCAATTTGTCCTTTTGACAGTCTTTTGCCTTGCAGAAACTTTGTAATTTTATGAGGTCCCATTTGTCTGTTCTTGATCTTAGAGCATAAGCTATTGGTGTTCTTTTCAGGAACTTTCCCCCTGAGCCAGTGTCCTCAAGGGTCTTCCCCAGTTTCTCTTCTATTAATTTTAGTGTCTCTGGTTGAATGTGGAGGTCTTTGATCTACTTGGAGTTGAGCTCAGTACAAGGAGATAAGAGTGGATCAATTATCATTCTTCTGCATGTTGACATCTAGTTGAGACAGCACCATTTGTTGAAAAGGCTATTTTTTTTCCACTGGATGTTGTCAGGTCCTTTGTCAAAGATCAATTGGCCATTGATGTGTGGGTTCAATTCTGGGTCTTCAATCCTGTTCCATTGATCCACCTCCCTGTCACTGTACCAATACCATGCAGTTTTTAACACTACTGCTCTGTAGTATTGCTTGAAGTCTGGGATATTGATTCCCCCAGAAGTTCTTTTGCTGTTGATGATAGTTTTAGATATCATGGGATTTTTTTTAATCCAGATGAATTTGAGTATTGCTCTTTCTAACTCTATGAAGAACTGAGTTGGGATTTTGATGGGGATTGCATTGAATCTGTATATTGCGTTTGTCAAGATTGCCATTTTAACTATATTAATCCTGCCAACCAACGAGCATGGAAGATTTTTCCATTTTCTGAGGTCTTCTTCCAATTCCTTCTTCAGAGACCTGAAGTTTTTATCATATAAATCTTTTGCTTGTTTGGTTAGAGTCACACCAAGATACTTTATATTGTTTGTGGCTATTGTGAAGGGTGTTATTTCCCTAATTTCTTTCTCATCCTGCTTATCCTTTGAGTATAGGAAGGCTACTGATTTGCTTGAGTTGATTTTATAACCAGCCACTTTGCTGAAGTTGTTTATCAGCTGTAGGAGTTCTCTGGTGGAGTATTTTGGGTCACTTAAATATACTATCATATCATCTGCGAATAGTGATAGTTTGACTTCTTCCTTTCCAATTTGTATCCTTTTGACTTCCTTAAGTTGTCGAATTGCTCTAGCTAGTACCTCAAGTACTATATTGAAAAGATATGGTGAGAGGGGGTAGCCTTGTATAGTCCCTGATTTTAGTGGAATTGCTTCAAGTTTCTCTCTGTTTACTTTGATGTTGGCTACCAGTCTGCTGTAAATTGCTTTTACTATGTTTAGGCATGGGTCTTGAATTCCTGTTCTTTCCAAGACTTTTAGCATGAAAGGATGCTGAATTTTGTCAAATGCTTTTTCAGCATCCAATGAGATGACCATGTGTTTTTTTCTTTGAGTTTGTTTATGTAGTGGATTACATTGATGGATTTCTGTATATTGAACCATCCCTGCATCCCTGGGATGAAACCAATTGATCATGGTGAATGATCGTTTTGATGTGTTCTTGGATTTGGTTGGCAAGAATTTTATTGAGTATTTTTGCATCGATGTTCATAAGGGAGATTCGTCTGAAGTTCTCTTTCTTCTTAAGAAGTTTTGGATCTTTGTGTGGTTTTGGTATCAGGGTAATTGTGGCTTCATAGAATGAGTTGGGTAGTGTTTCTTCTGGTTCTATTTTGTGGAATAATTTGAAGAATATTGGTATTAGGTCTTCTTTGAAGGTCTGATAGAATTCTGCACTAAAACCATCTGGTCCTGTGCTTTTTTTGGTTGGAAGACTTTCTATGACCTCTTCTATTTCTTTGGGGGTTATGGGACTGTTTAAATGATCTATTTGATCCTGATTTAATTTTGGTATTTGGTATCTCTCTAGGAAATTGTCCATTTCCTCTAGATTCTCCAGTTGTGTTGAGTATAGGCTTTTGTAGTAGGATCTGATGATTTTTTGAATTTCCTCAGTTTCGGTTGTTTTATCTCCCTTTTCATTTCTAATTTTGTTAATTTGAATACTGTCTCTGTGCACTTTGGTAAGTCTGGCTAAGGGTTTATCTATCTTGTTTATTTTCTCAAAGAACCAGCTCCTGGTTTTGTTGATTCTTTGTATGGTTCTTTTTGTTTCAATTTGATTGATTTCAGCCCTGAGTTTGATGATTTCCTGTCTTCTACTCCTCCTGGGTGAAATAGCTTCTTTTTGTTCCAGAGCTTTCAGGTGTGCCATTAACTTGCTAGTATAGGCTCTCTCCTGTTTCTTTTTGGAGGCACTCAGGGCTATGAGTCTTCCTGTTAGCACTGCTTTCATTGTGTCCCATAAATTTGGTATGTTGTGCCTTCATTTTCATTAAATTCTAGAAAGTCTTTGATTTCTTTATTTCTTCCTTGACTAAGGTATCATTGAGCAGAATATTGCTCAGCCTCCATGTGTATGAGGATTTTCTGTTGTTTTTGTTGTTATTGAAGACCACTGTTACTCCATGGTGGTCAGATAGGAGGCATGGGACTAGTTCGATCTCCTTATATTTGTTGAGGTCTGACTTGTGACCAATTATATGGTTGATTTTGGAGAAGGTACCATGAGGTGCTGAGAAAAAGGTATATTCTTTTGCTTTAGGATGAAATGTTTTATAAATATCTGTTAAATCCAATTGGTCCAAAGCTTCAATTAGTTCTACTATGTCCCTGTTTAGTTTCTGTTTTCCTGATCGGTCCATTGAGGAGAGTGGAGTGTTGAAGTCACCCACAATTATTGTGTTAGGTGCAATGTGTGCTTTGAGCTTTAGTAAAGTTTCTTTGATGAATGAGGGTGCCCTTGCATTTGGAGCATAGATGTTTAGAATTGTGAGTTCTTCTTGGTGGACTTTTCCTTTGACCAGCAAGAAGTAACCTTCCGTGTCTCTTTTGATGACTTTAGGTTGAAAGTCAATTTTATCTGATATTAGAATGGCTATTCCAGCTCACTTCCTGAGACCATTTGCTTGTAACTTTGTCTTCCAGCCTTTTACTCTAAGGTAGTCTTTGTCTTTGACCCTGAGGTGTGTTTCCTGTATGCAGCAAAATATAGGGCCCTGTTTCTGTATCCAGTCTGTTAGTCTATGTCTTTTTTATTGGGGAATTGAGTCCACTGATGTTAAGAGATATTAAGGAATAGTGATTATTTCTTCCTGTCGTTTTTGATGTTATTTTTGTTTTTGAGTGTTTATCGTCTTTTGAATTTGAAGGAAGAAGGTTACTATCTTGCTTTTTCCAGGGTGTGGTTTCCCTCCTTGTATTGGAGTTTTCCTCCTATTATCCTTTGTAGAGCTGGATTAGTGGAAAGATACTGTGTAAATTTGGTCTTGTCGTGGAATATTTTGATTTCTCCATCTATGTTGATTGAGAGTTTTGCTGGGTATAGTAGTCTTGGCTGACATTTGTGTTCTCTTAGGGTCTGCATGAGATCCGCCCAGGATCTTCTAGCTTTCATGGTCTCTGGTGAGAAGTCTGATGTTATTCTGGTAGGTCTTCCTTTATATGCTACTTGGCCTTTTTCTCTTATTACCTTTAATATTCTTTCTTTGTTTAGTATGTTTGGGGTTTTGATTATTATGTGACGGGAGGTATTTCTGTTCTGATCCAGTCTGTTTGGAGTTCTGGAAGCTTCTTGTATATTCATGGGCATCTCTCTCTCTTTAGGTTAGGGAAGTTTTCTTCTATAATTTTGTTGAAGATATTTGCTGGCCCTTTAAATTGTAGATTTTCACTCTTATCTATCCCTATAATCATTAGGTTTGGTCTTCTCATTGTGTCCTGGATTTCCTGGATGTTTTGGGTTACAAGCCTTTTGCATTTTGCATTTTCTTTGACTATGGAATCAATGGTTCCTATGGTATCTTCAGTATCTGAGATTCTTACCTCTATCTCTTGTATTCTGTTGTTGATATTTGCATCTACGACCCCTGATTTCTTCCCAAGGTTTTCTATCTCCAAAGTTGTCTCCCTTTGTGATTTCTTAGTTGTTTCTACTTCTGTGTTTAGTTCTTGGATGGTTTTGCTCAGTTCCTTCACTTGTTTGTGTTTTCTTGCAATTCCTTAAGAGATTTTTGTGTTTCCTCTTTCATGACTTCTGCCTGTTTACTCAATTTCTCCTGCATTTCTTTAAGTGATTTTTTCATTTCCTCTTTATTGGCTTCTGTCTGTTGATCCATATTCTCCTGGAATTCTTTAAGTGATTTTTGTGTTTGCATTGTAAGGGCTTCTACCCTATTCATGTTCCCCTGCATTTCTTTAAGAGATTTGTTTCTGTCTTTTTTGTGTTTCTTTAGCAGCATCATGACCAGTGCTTTTAAATCCAACTCTTGTTTTTCTGGTGTGTTGGGGTATCCAGGTCTTGCTGTGGTTGGAGAATTGGGTTCAGATGCTGCCATATTGCCTTGATTTCTATTAGTAATGTTCCTACATTTGCCTTTTGCCATCTGTTTATCTCTGGAGTTAGTTGGTCTTGTTGTTACTGATTGGTGTTTGAAGCTCCTGTGAGCCTGGGGTTTGGCGCTTCTGTCATAGAGGGTGTCCATGCTGCCAAGGTGGAGACCGGAAGCTTTCTGCTACTGGGCTCTAAATTACCTCCTCAGCTCTAGAGGAGCCTAGATGGTGTTGCTCCCAGTCCACAGGGCTCTGTCTGGTTAGCTGTCTGTGGTGCCCTGAGGCAAGATGTTGGCCTCCGGCTGTACTCCAGGCACAGACCCCCGAGCAAGTTGGTCCCTGCCCAGGTTGGCACAGAGACTGTCCACCGAGCTGATCTGGTTCTGTGTGCCGACAAGAGCCTGATGGGGTAGTCGATGTTAGGCTAAGACTCTGTCCACGCACCTGGCCACAGCTGGAAGCTGGTCTCTTCTTAATCACAGCTGTTTCTCAGTCCCAGCTTATGAGTATCTATTGTTCCAACAGCACAAAGGTTTCACGTTAGTAGTTCTTAGTTCAAATTATCACACAGAGGCCCTAGTAGCATCTTTGCTTTCCTCTGAAACTTCACAAGACAAACCTCCATTCTCTACATTGCTTTCAACATCCATACCTTCTAAGCTTCCACTGAACATATCATTAAGCTCTGAGCACTCAATGGCTTTTCCAGCACAAGGTCCAAATAGTATTGAAATCCTTCCAGAATATATGGCCAGGTCTGTCACAGCTAATACTTCTTGATTCTATCACCAATTTCTGTCTTAGTTTGGGTTTCCGATGCTGTGATAAAACACAGTGGGTGACAACACCTTGAAGAGGAAAGGGTTGGTTGTTTTTCAGCTCACCCTGCCACATCACAGTCTATTATCAAAGGAGGTCAGGACAGACACTCAAACAAGGCAGGAACCTGGAGGCAGGAACCGAAGCAAAGGCTGTGGAAGACTGCTATTTGCTGGCTTTCTCCTCATGACTTGATCAGATTTCTTACAGCACCAAGAGTGAGTTCTTACAGCACCACAAAGGGATGAGCCTAGTACATTCATCATTATCAAAAAAAATAATCCACAAATTTCCCCACAGGCCAACCTGGTGTGGGTTGCTTCACAGCAGAGGTTACCTCTTCCCAAATGATCCTAGCTAATGTCAAGTTGACAAACCCTAGCCAGCATATATGTTTATCATATTGTATGTTTAGCATATATATTTAACATATTCCCCTATAGATTTAAATACATCTAAACACAGCATTAGGAAGAAATTCAGTCTTATTTTCTCTAGACATAGTGGAAGGTTTGGAAACATACACTTAAAAGAAGCACAATATCCCTCCCAGAGGAGATAGAAAAGAGGCAGGAAACAGACTCACAGAAAACACCATAGACGCAAAGTCCAGAGGTTCCATCTTATCCACACTTCAAGGTACTTGTCCACTTGAAGCCTTTAAGAAAATTCTGAAAGGTCAGTCACAAAGTGTACTTCTCTTATAAATAAAAAAAGCTGTCAGAAGGAGAAATACCCCAACATAACTTAAATTCTCCTATATGAATTGAAAATATAACATATATTCTACCAGGACATTTCCAAGTAGGAGAGAGAGTTTGGCTAGTATAAAGGAGATGCCATAGAAAAGCAAAGCCAGCATATATTGAGACTTGATGGTACTAAAGGTGGACTAGTTTTCATTTCTGACCTTTAAAGATGAAAATCAACCTCTCTCAGAAAGGCAATTACTTCCCAGCATCTGTGTCTCAGCATCTTCTATTTCCAGTTTATTATCAATTGAGTAAAGTTGATCCAAGTGCCTATAAGTAAACATAGAAAGGTCAAAAGTCCATATGAAATAATGTAAACCAATTATCAGCAGATGCTTGACTTCCAGGTGTGTTAGATGATTGATAGATAGATAGATAGATAGATAGATAGATAGATAGATAGATAGAGTCAAGTTATGTATGGAGTGTGTGTGTGTGTGTGTGTGTGTGTGTGTGTGTGTGTTTGCACGTATGCTCATGGATATGAGAGTGTACATCTCTGTGGAGGCTGGAGGACAACCACAGGTGTTCTTTCTCAGTAACTCTTTACTTTTTCTCTGTAAAACCAGCAGACATAATAGCTCACTGACCTGGAGTTTGCCAAGTACACTAGGTTAGCTGGCCAGGGAGCTCCAGGGATCCAGTCATCTCCATCTCCTGAGACCTGAGATTACCAGCATGTGCCATGACTCTTGGCTTTTTTATGTGGGTTCTGGAAATCAAACTCACATCTTCTTATCAGTATGGCAAGCACTTTACTGATAAGCTGTGTACTCCAGCCAGTATTGTGTTCCTATGTTTTATTATCTCCATTTATATGAGGAAACCTATGTTTACAAACAACAACTAAACCGTGGTAGCCTAGTACATGCAAAAATAAGAATGAGGATTTGAGCCCAGGATGAATCCAAGGGCTCTGGATCTGTGCCACATTGCCCACAGGGAAAAAAAAATTAGGCAAAAGTTTATAGCACAGAGTGTTTTATTTGAGAAGTTGTGTCTCCATGTACAACTATTTCTGCAAGAATATGACTCACTACACCCCTGTGTGTATTTCAAAGCTCTACTTCACATCACTCAGTGTGTGGAGAAGCTGGAAGATGTGTTTCAGTGGGAAGAGCCCCTATTCTGAAGGGACTCACAAGAAAGGGGCTGATAGGAACATTAAAGATGGTGCTTTAAACTCCTACTGCATTAAAAAAAAGTATTCAAGGCAAAACCAAGTGCCAAATAATGTTCCTATGACCTTTTATTTCCTGCCTGCCTTTTCCTCCCACTGGGTAATCGATGCTTTTGACTGGTCAAGAAAATACCAGCACTTAGGAACCATTTCTACAGATTTGAAAAGAGAAATATTGTTTTGCTCTCCTTTTCCCTTAAGATTATATTTTTCACTGTTTTTCTTGCCCTTGACCTATGGTCTTAGAGCAATTTAATGTGTAATGCATACTCCCAACCACAGTAAAGCCACAGAAGAACTTGAAAGACCAGCTGACAAGCTAATTCACAATAAAGGTGATTACAGAGAAGCATATTCAAGCACATGTACACACACACACACACACATACATACATACATACACACACACAGGCACACGCATGTGTGCCCATGCATGCACAGCCCTCGAGTGCTAAAAAGGATGTGCAGCAACTAAATACGCTCCTACATTACTGGAGGGAATTCAAAATGGAACAGATGCTTTGAAAAAAAATCTGATACATTCTTATATATAGATTTATCATATGACCCAACAATCACATTCTTTACCCAAACTTAAGTAAATATTTATGCCCACAGGAAAATTGTTGGCAAAAGTCTATATTTATAATGACCCCCAATTGGGAAAATCCCAAGAGACCTGGAGAATTAATAAATAAGCTGTCTGTCTTATACCTACACTAAAACTACCACTACATAATTGAAAAGAAGAAACTACCAGTAAATGCAGTGGCACAGAGTAGTCTCAAGACACCACACTGAGTAAAAGAAGCAACAGCTAGCATAGTGTATGATTATGCTTATATAATATTCTAAAAACAAAAGCCCAGGGACAGACTAGATCATTGGTAGCCATGTATACATTGATGGGAAGAAAGCATGTCTTCAAGATAATAGCTGGGTTTCTTACAGGGCCATAAAAATATTCTGTGCCCAGATTTTAATAGTGGTTTAACAGTCTATATGTGTTAAAATTCATAAAATTATACATCAAACATGTCAATGTTATCATATAGTTTTTAACAAATGAACCATTAGACAAGACTTTATAGAGTAAATCAGGAATAGTGTTAACTCCTGGCATACAATGTGTTTTCTCTCTTACTTTTTTCAAAGATTGTGCTTTAGATTCCAGCTTCTTAATCTATGAGTGCAGGCTATGCCACACCAGAGTCACATAGCTGAACATGGAAGTCACAACAAAAATCTGTCAACAGCAAACGTTTTCTGAATGCGCAATAGTCAGAGAAATAATTCAGAATCAAAGGATCATAAAAACAAAGTGTTCCCAACAGAGTTCACTCATGTTACATCTGACAATTTTTTGAAGCCTTGGTTCTGAGCACGCAATATGCACACTTTGCATGCTGTCTATTGTCATGTTGCACAATGCCAACCAGTGCTCCCTGAAGTACCCCAGATCTGAGATTTTAGTATTTACACACTGCAGGAATCTTACAATACTACAATGTGTTTCTCCTCATAACATCTTAATAAAGAAAAACAAAGATTTAATACTTTTCTGCTGTTGTATAAGTGTCCTTAGCATACAAACACCCAACTAGTATATTTTAGGGTTATATCACATTAGAAATTTGGGTTTTGACAGGGTCCTCTGGAAGTGGCATGCCCAATTTTCTGAGGAACCGCCAGACTGATTTCCAGAGTGGTTGTACCATCTTGCAATCCCACCAACAGTGTAAGAGTGTTCCTTTTTCTCTACATACTTGCCAGCACCTGTTGTCCCTTGAGTTTTTAATCTTAGCCATTCTGACTGGTGTGAGGTGGAATCTCAGGGTTGTTTTGATTTGCATTTCCCTGATGACTAATGATGTTGAACATCTCTTAAGGAGCTTCTCAGCCATCCGAATTTCTTCTGGTGAAAATTCTTTGTTTAGCTCTGTACCCCATTTTTTGATAGGGTTATTTGGTTCTTTGGGGTCTAGCTTCTTGAGTTCTTTGTATATATTGGATATTAGCCCTCTGTCAGATGTGGGGTTGGTGAAGATCTTTTCCCAATTTGTTGGTTGCTGTTTTGTCCTTCTGACAGTGTCCTTTGCCTTACAGAAACTTTGTAATTTTATGAGGTCCCATTTGTCAATTCTTGATCTTAGAGCATAAGCTATTGGTGTTCTGTTCAGAAACTTTCCCCCTGTGCCCATGTCCTCCAGGGTCTTCCCCGGTTTCTTACCACTCCTGGGCATATACCCAGAGGATTCCCCTGCATACAACAAAGACACATGCTCCACTATGTTCATAGCAGCCTTATTTATAATAGCCAGAAGTTGGAAGGAGCCAAGATGTCCCTCAAAGAAGGAATGGATACAGAAAATGTGGTATATTTATACAATGGAATACTACTCAGCAATTAAAAATAATAAATTCATGCAATTTGGAGGCAAATGGTTGGATCTGGAAAATATCATCCTAAGTAAGTTAACCCAATCACAAAAGAATACACATGAATTGCAATCACTGATAAGTGGATGTTAATGAGCCCAAAAGCTCTGAATATTCAAGGCACAATTAGCAAATGAAAAGATTCCCAAGAAGAAGGAAGAAAAGGACCCTGGTCCTGAAAAGACTGGATCCAGTTTTGTAGGAGAGTATCAGAACAGAGAAATTGGGAGGGGCGGGTTGATTGGGGAATGGGCTGAGAGAAGAGGACTTATGGGACATATGGTGAGGGGGAAACTGGGAAAGGGGAAAGCCTTTGGAATGTAAACAAAAAATATAGAAAATTATATATATACAAAATATATAGAAAATAATATATATACATATATAAAAGAAAAAAGAAATTTTGGTTTTAAAAATTGCTGCTTGATGCTTCATGTAGTGGTGCATACTTTTAATCCCAACACTCAGGAAGCAGAGGCAGTTTGAGTTTGAGGCCAGCCTGGTCTACAAAGAGAGTTCTAGAACAGTCAGGGCTACATGGAGAAACCCTGTCTCATAAAAACAAAGCAAACAAAACAAAACAAAAAAATTGAATTTTATCTTGGGATTCTGATAGAATTACCCACAGTTTCCAAAATAGCCTTAAGCATATTCTACCATGTTATATTTAAGAGAAGCAATAATCTCAGCATTGACAATAACAAAATAATTGTAATCAATCAACTCTGAAAAACATGGAAGGTGTTCTTTATCATATAGTAACAAAAATATAGCCAAGATTCAATGCTTTACAAAATAACATGCACATCCATCTCATTAGTGTGCAAATTTGCTCCTGTGTTTCATAAATTATATATATGGCTTGTTTATTCTGTTTGACTTAATTAGCTAGAATTTTTTTTCTTATTTCTATTTACATCTGGGTTTTGAAATATCAATTGTAAGATAGGCCTTCTCTGGAAAATTCACTTCATTGATCAATTGCTTTTCAATTAAAAATAATAAAAATTTCCCTGATGATTGAATAACATCATATGTCAACTTGCTCCCCATGTGGAGAACCATCAGTGGGTATCATCAATAGTTATTTTAAATTGGAAAGATGAGACCGAATGTAGGAAGGCATGACAGGACAAATAACTGGACTGCTTGCTGTTGCAGTGAATTCACCAAAAAGGTGTCATGGCACTTGACTGATGGCATTAATGTATTCCCCTTGAGCCAGAAAAATGGGTTACCCTTACACCCCATCCTTAACATGCACTGGATTGTCGTTAGGTAAAGCATTAGATCTCCTACTCCAGTACATGAGGAAGTGATTCCCCTTCAACCTCCTTTATTGCTAACTTCATCAAACAGGAAGTCTGGGTTTACAGTTGTCAAGCTTTCAACATTAGATCATGGCAACCTTTACCAAAAATGAGCAGGGGACAAGCTTAGGACCTTAGGTAGACACCTCATAAAGCAACTTCACTTTTTACATTTGTTTATACAGGGTTGTTGCACAATTAAACTAACAATGTAAGGTTTACTTTTAAATAATTTTGAGTTAAAAGACTAGGTGATTAAATGAATTAAAATATTAAGCAATTATGTTACTAATAAGGATAATATAACTTGCTGTTGACAATTTGACAAAAAATTACAGTCATAATATTAAAATGACCAAAACTTAGGGACTACAGTCACAATCAAAGGGAGCCACAGCTGTTCTTCAGGTGACATTGTGTCTTGGCTTTAATTTTGAAGTCCCTTTGTAAATGTATTGGCTTATTCAGGCTTAACCCTCTCTAATCTATAAATTTATTTGGAACCATCCTGATTATTTACCTATACTGTACTACCCACTGGGTGACAGACCCACCCTTATGTGAAATGCCTCCAGACATACTTAATCACAACATCCACCATGCAGACAAATGTCTTCTGGAGGGAGCAGAGCAGAGAGTTCAGGGTCCTGTGGAAAGCAAGCACTTACATGGGAGAAATTCTTCTAGAAATTATTTCCTCCTTCTTTTCCTCTGTGAAAGGAAAGTAAAATGGAAGAGGAAGGAATGGTTGCTTTGGCACAGGATGGCCTTCAAATGATGCACACCTTTTCCAGCACTTTTAGATCAGTGGTTCTCAATCTTCCTAATGCTGGAACCCTTTCATACAGTTTGTGTTGTGGTGACCACCCAATCACCATGACATTATTTTCAATGCTACTTCATAACTGTAATTTTGCTAGTGTTATGACTTGTAATGTAAATATTTATGTTTACTTATCTTAGGTGATCCCTGTGAAAAGGTCAGTCCACCCCAATGGGGTTGCAACCCACAGGTTTAGGCCAATGTGCTGATGTTCTTTCTGTACAGTTTCCTATGGAAGCAATGCCTCCTGCCCTGATGCATTGAGGGAAAAGAGCTTCACCTTCGTCTGTCAGAAGGCCTCTTCCAAGTAGCTTCTCCCTGCCGCGTTTACTGAGAAAGTCGCTCAACTTCCTGTCTGGCTTCCTCTAAATGGACTTTTCAGTACCTGTTCCTTACCTTTTTGAAGCCTTCCTGGGAACCTGCCTCCACACTTCTATTTATACTCGTTTGATACGCATTTGCAAGAGAACTTGGGAGCCTCTCCCCTTTGATGGGTCTTCTACTTTACTTTTCGTCTCTTTCAAAAGTGACAGTTGATTTCAAAAAAACAATTTGCTGATATATTCTTCCCCCTCCAAATGAAGTACCAAATGGATTTCTGGCTCAGCAAAATACAAGATTCAGAAGATGAATGTGAGAAAGATTAGAAAATGTTATAATTTCTTTCACCTCTCTGGAGTAATATAGTATTGTATTGGTGAATAGCAATTATATTACTAGTAGCATTGTATCAATGAATGTATGAGTGCAACATATTTATCAGATGTTCATTGTATGCAGGAAAGCATGCTAAATTTCAGTGGTAAAGTAATAACAAAAGGCATAGACTCTTTTTTGGACCAAGAATGATTGTATAATCAAATATATGTCGCCACTGATACCAAACAAGATATACCCATTGGATATACATAACAAAATAGTATCAATTTCTCACATATGGCACCAGCATGTAGTTTATTGATAATGTTAGCTCTGGATGCAATGAAATAATATTTATCAATTCTTCCCTGAATAAATAAATAAAGAACAGAGCTAGGGAGAAAAGTCTTTTGACAGCTCAATTACAACGATATGAATTAGACATTTTGGTAGATCCAGAAAATAATGAAACATGAAGAATGGGAAGACCTACGACTGGTGTTGTTAAGACTTTGATCATGAGAAGCCAAAGGTGAAGAACAGTGTACTTACAATGCTTTAGATTTTTAGAACCAGGTAAATCAAATTGCTCAGGGGCTAGAGAGCTATTGCGATAAGAAACAATATCATAAATGCTTTATTGCATTGTTCCTTCTTACTACCATGGAAGCAGTGTGTGGAAAAGATAATGCATTTGGTTTCTAGATTAGAAATGGACCAACTCAAATTTGACTGTTCACAGCTATTGGAGTCCTTTAGAACTGATAAGCTTAACAAGATTAGAGACATTTAAAATTGAGGATTTTCTCCCAACCAACTTTGCCAACAAGTTATCATGAAAGAAAGTTACAGACCCAAATCATCTTCCTCACTAGAAAACTTCTCTCTGGCTTTGTGTGTGATCAACACACACACACACACACACACACACACACACAGTTCATTGCTGAGGTCTGGAACAGCACAGTACCCTCTCTCACAATGGCATGAGCCAGCCACTTCTGTTGCTTCTCCATTCTCTTTAGGCAGAAAGACTTGGGTAACTCCAAAATTAAGGCCAAGACTCTATGTGGCCATGTAAAACAGCCATGACTCCTTTGATTGTGACTATAACCCCCAAGCTTTGGTCATTTTCATACTATGACTGCAGATTTTTATCAAACTGTCAGCAACAAGTTATACTTTCTTTATTTGTAACATAGTTGCATAATATTTCAATTCATTTGACCACCTCATCTTGTAACTAAAAGATATTCAAAAGGAAGCCTGACGTTATTAGTTGAATTGTGCAACAGCCCTGAAAAAAACAACTGTAAGAAGTGAAGTTACTTTATGAGGTGTCTACCTAAGGTCCTAAGTTTGTCCCCTACTTATATTGGGTAAAGGTTGACATGATCTTAATAACTTTGAAACCCAGACTTCTGTTTTGATCAAGTCAAGCAAAAGGGGTTAAAAGGGAGTCATTTCCACAGCTAGTAGTAAAGTAGATCTAATTCTTTATCTAATGACACCCAGGAGCTTGCAGGTGTGTGTTAAGAATGGGCTGGGTGCTGGGGTGACCATTTTTCTGATAACAGGGACTCCATGGGGCTTAGGGTGAGTACACTGATGCCACTGCCAAGTGCCGTGACACCTTTTTGGTGAATACACTGCAATAGTAAGTAGTCACAGTTATTAGCCCACCAGAAAGCCTCTCTCATGTGTGCCCCTAACACTTCAATTTCCACTTTGAAATAGACATTGATGATTTTCATGAATAGTTCCCCATTTGCAGATCAATTCAATGTATGATGTCATTCAACCTTAAGAATATTTTTTATATAATTTATAATTGACAAAGCAATTGATCACTGAAATGAATTCTCCAGAGAAGAGCTATCCCATGGGTTGGAATTTCAGCACCCAGATATAAATAGAAATAAGGAAAATTTTCAGCTAATTAAGCCAAACAGACAAAACAAACCATATTTACCTCAATTATCTGAATTCTGGCTCACTACTATTAACATTTGGCTCAGAAATTCTAGTCTTCTCTTTTCTAGGAACAGTTGTGTTTTGTTTTGGCTTGGGTTATCTGGCTTTTTGCCTGGGTTCTCTCGTCAGTGACTGCCACAGTAGAGTTATTCAAAGAAGCATTTCATAAGCACAGACTTAAGGAGAGGAAAAGAAGAAAGGGAGGGGGCTGAGTGAGGAACAGAGGGAGCAGTCAGTGGGGAGGGGGGAAAGTGGCTCTCAGTGAGTATCCACTGAGCCAGAGGATTACTACTAAGCCTTGTCTCTTCCAGGTCCTTCCTGCCTTATAGAGAACTGAATTTATATTTTCCTCTACTCCAGAATTAGAATTTACAGTGTTGTCCACACCCTTCTAGGAGTACTGTAAGACAATCTGATGAGAACATGTTCCCAGAAGCACTGTACTCATGAGTACATTACTTCAAATGAGGTATTGCTCATTCTTGCAGATCCAGCAGGAGGGTCTGACCTAGTAGGAAGTCATAGCACTCTGAGATTCCACAGAGTCACAGTCATGTTCAGCTTGATCCTTTCTAGTTTCCATGCCTTGTGCTAGTGAGTGTGGGCATCCAGAAACATCCTTTTCAGTTCCCATTTATCGCCTAATAACACCCAGCCAACCCTTCTGCCTGGGGCTTAATCCTCTGGTGTGGTTTAAGACCATTTGGTTCCATTATTTAAATCCAAACATTGACCACTGCACAAAATAGAATAATATATTTTCCCAAGAATTGAAAAAGCTTTACCTTGAATATTCAATTTGGCAATTTGTAGATTAATAATTAAAAAGGTGACCCTGAGCCCCCCAAAATGGTGAGGCAAACATCTCCACTGTCCACATCATTGTATAGATTTGTATGAGCATCAATAACACAGCTATTTGTGTGTGTGTGTGTGTGTGTGTGTGTGTGTGCTAATGAAGGCTTCTCTTCTATTCGAATGTTTTTAATTTAGCACCCACATAAATACTGTAATCCTTGCAAACAAGATAGTTAGCCCCTACAACTTCTCCATTTAATTGAAAAGATTCTTGAATGGCTTAACATATACTAGGCCTGTGTTTTCTTAGGTGTTTATAGGCATGCTGGCAGAATAATACCTTTAGTTTGTAGTTATAAAAACTATTAGAGCTGCCCTTTAACTCTCCATTCAGAGCTTAGAGAATCTACAAGAGTTTTTTCATAGTTTTCCTTTTCTAACCCAACATTTTGTGGCATACAGGAAACACATCTCGATATCAAAGAAAGACACTAACTCAGAGTAAAGGGCTGGGAAACAATTTTCCAAGTAAATGGTCCCAAGAAACAAGCTGGAATAGTCATTTTAATATTGAATAAAAGGAACTTTCAACCAAAAGTTATCAAAAAGGATAAGGAAGGACATTTCATACTCATCAAAGGAAAAATCTACCAAGAAGAATTCTCAATTCTGAACATCTATGCTCCAAATGCAAGGGCACCCATATTCTTAACAGAAACTTTACTAAAGCTCAAAGCACACATTACACCTCACACAATAATAGTGAGAGACTTCAACACCCCACTCTCATCAATGGACAGATCATAAAAAGACAAACTAAACAGAGACACATTGAAACTAGCAGAAGTTATGGACCAAAATGGATTTATATCTATATCTATAGAACATTTCATCCTAAAACAAAAGAATACACCTTCTTCTCAGCACCTCATAGTACTTTCTCCAACATTGACCATATAATTGGTCACAAAACATACCTCAACAGATACAAGAAGATTGAAATAATTCCATGCATGCTATTAGATCACCACTGACTAAGACTGGTCTTCAATAGCAACAAAATGTGATGTATGTATTGATGAATGCCCACATACACATGAAAGTTGAACAACGCCCTACTCAATGATCACTTGATCAAAGAAGAAATAAAGAAATTAAAGACTTTTTAGAATTTAATGAAAATGAAGGCACAACATACCCAGACTTGTGGGACACAATGAAAGCAGTGCTAAAAGGAAAACTCATAGCTCTGAGTGCCTCCACAAAGGAACCAGAGAGAGCATACACTAGCAGCTTGACAGCACACCTGAAAGCTCTAGAACAAAAAGAAGCAAATACACCCAAGAGGAGTAGATGACAGGAAATAATCAAACTGGGGTCTGAAATCAACCAAGTAGAAACAGACAAAAAATAAAAAACTATACAAAGAATCAACAAAACCAAGAGCTGGTTCTTTGAGAAAATCAACAGGATAAATGAACCCTTAGCCAGACTGACCAGAGGGCACAGATACAGTATCCAAATTAACAAAATCAGAAATGAAAAGTGAGACATAACAACAGAAACTGAGGAAATTCAAAAAATCATCAGATCCAACTACAAAAGCCTATATTCAACAAAACTGGAAAATCTGGATGAAATGGACAATTTTCTAGACAGATGTCAAATACCATCAGATAAATGATATAAACTGTCCCATAAACCCTAAAGAAATAGAAGCAGTCATTAAAAGTCTCCCAACCAAAACAAGCCCAGGACCAGATGGGTTTAGTGCAGAATTCTATCAGACCTTCAATGTAGACCTAATACCAATACTATTCCACAAAATAGAAACAGAAGGAACACTCCCCAGTTGTGCTGAGTGTTCTCCCTGGAGATGGAATGGTTTCTGTCTAATCAGGAACTTGTCACAATTTCCTTTCATTCAGAACTTCATAAGAGATTTTAAAAACTGGTTTAATGCATATTACTTTTAGCTTCAGAAGATATCATGTATATTTAAGAAGCATTTAACTATATAAATTATTTTGATGACTTAAAAAATGTCAATACTGAGTTGTATATTTTAAAATAAATTTTATTAGTTTTTTTTTTTAAAAAAAGCCTTATTCTATTTTTCCCAGAATGTTGCTACATTCTTTCTGTGGGCCCTGAATATTTGACATTATGTGTATTTGAGGTTCATATATGGTTTTGTCTTTTTATTAAAGCAATTTGAATTGTTTCGCATTGCATTTTGTTAATTAGTGCTAACTTAGGGAAATAATTGCTGTGGATGTATTTGAATCTCATTATGCACACTCTGATAGTTCTCTAGGTGGTTATATTGGGTCTGTTGTAAAGGGACCAAAACATCTGTTCTTGGTAAAGAATTGTTGTATGTAGAATAAAAATACTAAGTAAATAATGCTAATAGTCATTCTTATCTCTCTTTTCATAAGCTTTCATTTTTGTTTCCTTACTGGAAATAAGAGTTATTTTTCTTCATGGCAATAAAGCGCATTTTTGATTTGCACAATTTAAAAAAAAAAGTTACTATATGAACAATGGTCCAAACAAAGCCCAGCACACTACACTCAGTAAGAGGTGGCTGGTTTGGTAATGGTGCACACCCTTCCACTCTCAGCTCAGACAAGTCTGAACTTCTCCAGGGCAAATTCAGCTAGCTGACACACTCAAGTCTCTCCCTGTCCTTATTTTAATACTTGTGAAGGTTTGAGTTATATATTAGGCTAGCTATTGGAATAATTTCAGTATCCTGTCCGAAGCTGTTATCTAAATGAGAGAAGGAATGGTAGCTAGTTAGGTCTGCATTTATTCCAATCCTCTGATTCAGTGCCTGTAGTCTACTGGGATTTCCATATGTACTGAGCGAGAAATGAGAAGTGAGAAGGTGAGCCTGTAGAAGGATGTATGGAAAAATTACAAATGAATGAACGTGTCTCGTAAAGTGTTAAAATTGGTTAAGATAAATATCACAGAATTACAGAGAACTGAGTACAACCTGGATGCCCGGAATATAGGAAGAAATGTCAAATGAGAACACACTGCTAATCGTTTAGAGGAAGGGGAATTATCTGAGATTTCATTCACAGATATTTACTGCTGGGTAGGGAAGCCCTCTGGCAAGGCCTTCCCGGGTAAGCTCTGTATCAGAACGAGAGTGAGATTTGAGTGAGATCTCACAACACAGTGCAGAAACACACAGACCCTAACATCTGCCACCCGATTTGAGCTCCAGTTCTGCCAGCCCGGGGCTGTCAAGAGCCAGTTAGCTGCTTCCCCAAACTCCAGGGTTGTTTTTGTGTTTCTCTCTCTGCGTAAACCTGGGAAATAATAATGGTCTTTAGAGGAGTATTAGGAGACTTAAGTAAATTTTGATTGTTTAACAATCCATTTGCTCAATGGTTAAGGAACAGAAATGAAAAAAAAAATTTTTTCCTGCTGGCCCCAATCTTAAGACTATTCATAGCAGAAACATAGGAGGACTGTGGGTGAATGAGAGCTAGGAGAAAATCTGCTCTTGCAAAACACCCCAGCAAACAACAGAACCTGCAGAGCTGTGCTCCCTGTCAACCTTACGACTTACTTCTCTTCTTTCTACCCCCTGGGATGTACCCCAATGTCTCAGAAGGCATTGCCATTGAGGAAAGTAGCTTCCTAATGACTTCAGTTATTATCATTTGAATTTTCTCAATATGTATAATCCCATAGAAGCTACTCATTGTCTTGTTTTAAAAAAAAATTAAAATAAAATAAAGCCCTAAAACAATCTAGCGGTACAGTGTCTCCTAGGCCCCACTGAAAAGAGTTCAGAATATGTACTTTCTAAGTGCCTCGTGTCTCTTTGATTTCCTCATTCAGCAGCAGAAAATTTAATAATAGACCCAACACAATTCACACAGAGGGGAGAAAATTTCCCACACCAGTCCTCGGGGAAGAGGACATGAGGCTGATTGAAGAGTGGAAATTTAATAGCTGCCTGACCTTCCGAAGCAAAGGCGGTCTGAGCCATTCGCCTTTAGCAAATGGATGATTGTGTTAGCCCTGCTGGAAAAGGATGCTGAGCCCAGCCTCAACATCTGGACCACCAACACCAGGAGGTTCCCAGGCAAGGGAAAAGTCGCTTTCCACTTGGCGCAGTACAGGCTGAGTGACCATGACTGGTGGGTTCGATGCTTACAGCTTGAAGTTCTGCTTAGTAAAGACCCCGGCTCAGCCTTCCCTAATAGGAATAGCTCTTAAACCCACTACAAATTATCCTACGTGATTGTGAGCAGGAAAGAATAACCAAGAAAGTATTGCTCTCTGGCAAACACTCTTTTTGACTTTCTGTTCTTTTCCTTTATTTGATACTCTGCACTGGCTTTCTTTGGGGAGTGATTTTTTTTTCCATAAAGAATTCAATATCTATTTAATACTAATCTATTTTTCCCAGAGAATCATTGCACATGTGATAGAAATGAAACAAATGAAACTGTGGTAAGATTTTATTGTGAATGCTGATTATAGGTTCAGCACCATGAATACATGTTGAAAGGAAATGGGCCAATAAACTTCATTGACATACTGAGAGTCTCTTTTCCCATTATGTGGCCTTACTGCAGAGCATGACCCTGTGTGCTCTGTGCTCTACAGCAGCCATGCCATGGGTTGGGTCCTGTGCAAGTTAAGAACAAGAAAGCGAAGGCCCCAGAAGTAAACCAGGAACTCCTCTTAGTTCTGGACAGGATCTGCAAGGAGCTCTTCTGCAGACAAAAAGCAATGCACATTTAACCCTTGGCCATACTCTCAGCCATGGCTATATAGCTGAAAGCAGCCAGAATCTGGGTACAGGGGTGTATGCTGTAACAGCAGGACTTGGGGAAGAGAGGCAAGAGGACTGCTGTGAGGTTGGAGCCAGGATGCTCTCTACCCCAAGGGCTAATAGAGAGATTCTGGAGGATGACAAAGAAGAGGAGGAAGAGGAGGAAAAAGAAAGAGGAGGAGGCAGAAGAGGAGGAGGAAGAGAAGGAAAAGGAGGAGGAAGAGAAGGAGGAAGAGAAGGAGAAGGAGGAGGAAGAAGAGGAAGAAGAGAAGGAAAAGAAGAGGAAGAGGAGGAAGAAGAGGAAGAGGAGGAGGAAGAGGCAGCCATGGCAGCAGCTCTCAGAGCTCCTGAAATTGGAAGTGAGCACACACTGTGCACTCTCTTGTCCGCAGCACTGGGAGGCCGTTTGAACAGCAGAAAGTCATGTTTACAAGGTATGTCGGATGACAAGCCAGTTTGAAGAACTCTGGCCTTAAAGGTCGATTAGTGCTATCATTTCAACAGTTGACTCTGCCCAATCCATGGGCTACTTAACAACTGTTCTCAGATAATCTTGCAAATGAAGCACACAGAAATTGTTCAGGGCTCCTGCTCTGTGTGCAAAGAAAATGGTGCAGAGTTTAACAGAACATTGCCCAGCGGTGTGTGAGTGACAGGTAGGTGTGTAAGGGACCAGTGAGGGTTAGAAGCACAATTCCATCCAGGTTTATGGTACCTAATTTTCTCCACCATCATGATAACTGTCTTCCAAACAATCTGGACATTACACGTCAAGCATCGCACAGGCCTCTAATGCCCAGAACTTTCTACCATTTTTCCAAAAATCTGCTAGAAATAGTAGGAAAGCATTTAGAAATATAACAAATTTTTCCGTAGCAATGTTTAGTTTAAAGGGGCTGTGTATTTATTGTGCTCACACCAACTAATGAATCGAATGTTGTTATGCTGGTTTTTAAAATTCTTTTTTCTTCTTCTCTCTTATATTACATGCTGACTGCAGTGTCTCCTCCCTCTACCTCTTCCAGCGCCCACCCCTACCTCCACCCCACCCCCCGGCTTAGCCATTAACAGCTAGGCTCATAACCAAAGATATTATTTGTACTTTATAGAGGCAGATAACTGAGGTTAGGAGGAGGTGAAGGAGATGACTTTGATCCTATTGTCCAGAAATGGGTTAAGACTCATTCAAACCGAGCTCTTCTGCCTGAGACAGTCGTCCCTGGCTCATCCTTACTACCCGATCTCAGATCTCAGAGTAATAGCTCTGCTAGTCTCGCTCTCTTTCCTGCCTGGTCACCGAGACTCTGTTCCTTTGTGCTTCCTTATGAAGGGTACAGCACAGGTGGGAGGGAGCCTGATGTACAAGCCCGTGATTCTGATGAAATCATCCTCTTGTCGGCACTCTCAAAGAACAACAGATCACAGGAGAGAGAGCTGCTGGGATTTTGTTTTGCTTTAAGCAATAATCGATGTTCAAGATGCTATCAGGGTGTGAGATTTCTCATCAGCCAAAACTGTCTCCTCTGTAATATCTGCTGACCTTCCAGGCTGACAAACCTGCAGCGTTACTGGCTTCGGCAGAAGTCGGGTTTGCATATTATTTTAGGGACATAGTCCTGACGGCATTGGGAACAGTGAGTATGAGACATCATGCTGGCAGGGGCAATAGCACTGTCAATTGTATTGAGCAAATGGCAAGGGGATAAGCTTATGTCAAGGCTAGAAGGAAATTTAAATTGAATACATTTAGTTCCCACATGAAATCGGAACAATTTTTGTTTCTATCAAATAGAAGAGATGGATCCTCCGGGGTCACAGATGGTTTCTTTGCTGTGTCTCCAATCCTGTTTGTGCCAGCAGAAGCCTATGTACATCACCCTTTTAAACGAGAATGTGATTTAGGTTTTTTTTGTTGTCGGTGGTAGTGGTTTGGTGAGAAATATCATCAAACAAAAACTTAAAAATCTCTATTAACTATTTCCCTTTATGTAACATAGAGAACTGTGTGGAGTCTCTAGTTTATTCTAGAACTAATCAGCCTATTAATCACTGACTACTTATCTAACTTAGTGTCTGATTTTAGCTCATATATTTTTAAAGTACTTATCAAATACCTACTGTATATAAAGTATTATTTCTAGTGCTTGGGCTATGGTTGAAGAATAGCATAGTAACACCTTTGCCCTTTGCCCTTTGCCCTTGTTAGGCTTGCATTCTGCATGAAGAGTTGAGAAAGACTTTGGTAGAAATAACTATGTCCATGAGTTTTCAGGAAGCCCTTCTGAAGAGGCCCTGTGCTGAGGAGCGGAAAGAGGCTCATTCCATGGTGTTCTTGGAAGAACACAGCAAAGCCTAAGTAGGAGGTTCCAGACTACTCAAGAAGCAGAAAGGAAGCTGAAGTCACTGTGGGGTGTTTAGCAAGGGCGTGTGAATGGTATGGGACAGGATAGGTAAGGAAGGAGAGAAGAAGGGGGCTTGGACACATAGATAGGAACCTATTTGCGTTTCCATTAAAAATCAGAGGCCTGAAGACGGCTTCCAAGTTTCAGCATCTGTCTACCTTTCTGAGCTTCCCAGAGTAGGTGCATCATTGCAGAGCTGGCTTCTTCATGTTTCTTTGAGTCTTTTCTTTAAGAGTAACTCATGTTCTGTGAGATAAACACAGGCAGTTCCACTTTGGAAAGTCATGTGACAACTCCTAGATGTTGAAAGGAAACCTGATTTAGTTTCGTCTCCCAGATGCTCCAGCAGTATTTTCCATTAACACATTTGATAGAGACCTGGCTTTTCCTTCTGGGTCATGTGACTGGTCTGTTCAAAGCTTACACTGCAGTACAGATGCATTATTTGAGAAAGTCACGCAGTGATGGCCCCTCCGATGTGAGAAAATATATAAATACCTAATGTTGGATTAGACAATTTGATTTTTATGCAATCTCTACATTTTGCTATACTCATAGACCATAGCCTAGCATAACAATTATCAGGGAGGCTTCACTCAGCTATTGATAGGCACAGATGCAGAGACCCACAGCCAAACATCAGATGGAGCTTAGGCAATCTTGCAGAAGAATAGCGGAAGGAAGGACTGTAGGAGTCAGTGGGTAAAGGACAGCACAAGGACACAGTCCCCAGATCAACTAACCTGGGCTTCGAGGGGGCTCATAGAGACCAAACCAACAATCAGTAAGCCTGTATGGGTCAGATCTAGGGCCTCTGCACTTACGCTATGGTTGTGTAGCTTGGTGTCCTTGTAAGACTCCTAAGAGTGATGGAAAGGTCTATCTTTGACTCTTTTGCCTGCTTTTGAGAACTTTTTCCTCCTATTGGGTTACCTTGTCCAGTCTTGGTATGAGGATGTGTGCCTGGTCTTACTATAACATGTTATACCATGTTTGGTTGATATCTCTGAGAGGCCTGTGTCTTGCTGAAGGGAAATGGAGGAGAAATTGAACCAGAAGAGAGAAGAAGAGAAGGTGGAGGAATAGTGAGAAGAGGAAGGAGGGAAGATGCTTTAGGGATATAATAAATGAGAGAGGAATAAATATTAACTAATTAATTAATTGATGAGAACATCCAAAGAACCTCGTGAAAGAGATAAGCATTTTTTCCTGGGTCTCACAAATGATCTCCTAGTCATCTTGTCCTTACCCTTTAGGTCTCAGCTAGATAGGCCACCACTTCCCAGGATCCTTTGGTTTCACTACATGTTCTATTTTTTTTCTCATACTGTGCACCTTTGTCACCCCTCACGGCAGTAGTTATGATCCTATGTGACTATGTCACTGTCACTCTCATTAGATGGAAAACTTGAAGACTGTGTGTGTCTTCTCTGATACATGCATTCAGCAGACATGTATCCGGCACTGTGTGCCAGGGAAGGAGCAGAGTATTCAAGTTAGAGAGGCTCTGTGTTCTTAAGCTGCTTGCAAGGCTCCACTGCCCTTGGACTGTGTTCCTCCATTTTTCTCTCTTCTGTCCTTCCTTCTCTCCTTCCAGAAATACTTCCAGAGCACCTGATGTGGCCTAGGCCTTTAATGTACTCTGGCAATGTGGTGATGACTAAGACAGCCTGTACATTACTTTGTTTTATAATGGTGTCTGAAAGGGTTGAGAAGGGAGTAGAAATTGTTAGCTGGTGTTATATAATCTATGGTTAAAGGTCAAAATTAAACCCTACATGGACTTGTTATTAACCTCATAAATATAATTCAGATTTAGTTCTTTACATTGAGGAGAAGGGAGTCACCAGACTGTCAACAACTTGAAATATTTCACCAATTTAATATAGACTAGAGCCAGAGAGGAAGCAGTGGGCGGTGATCTCCATTCTTTTCCACATTTACCAAGATTTACAGAATAAAATCAGATAAGCCAACTTTGTTCCATTTGGCATTGGATGTACTCTCTCAAGCCTCACACCACCCTTCTGACTACAAGACATCAAAAATCTCCCACACCGGGAGAGAACAGTGGAGCAAATACCATAAAAACAAAAACAATACTGGACATTGTTTTCAAAGCTACTCATCCAGTTCCTTGCTTTCTCGCTCCCTCCATCTCCCCCGAAATCAGCACAGGGCCTCACATGCACACCAGGCAAGTGTTCCAGCACCAGTCTGCATGCGCCCCCTCTTCTTTTATCCTAGTAAAAGGCTTCATGAAATCTGAGCATCTTGAGAAACCAAGAAGTTTTATGACCCTTAACACTACTCAAAAGATTAATGGATTTGAGCTTGACAGATAGGTTAGGAGTCTTCAACCAATTCTTTATGAATGGGTTCCAGTGCCTACTGTAATCTGAAGCTTAGACATTATTTTCCCAAATTTCTGTGATTTTTTTTTACTGCTGTTTTATTATTTCTCATATCTTTTTAACCTTTATTACTGGTTCCTTAATATTTTTTTTAAATTGACCAATTCATTTAACCAATTTAATTGATGAAACTTCAATAGGTTTGCCTTAATATGTATATGGCTTATTCAAAATGGATAATCAATACTAATTACCACAAATAGAAGGCAACTATAAAAATAACTATAATGAAACTAATTAATTATATAAAATACTAGTGGTACATGTCTGAGTCTAGCTAACCCGCAGTAAGAGGGAATAGGTGTTCTATTCCACTTCAAAAATTAAATCCAGGACAGTGAGCACTCCACAGCAAAGGGCTGTGGTTTTCTAAAGAGAAACATATAGATAAGCCACAATTGCTCCAACCTTCCGTTAATATTCACAGTCAGTGACCCCGGACAGTTAGGTCCATAGGACTTCCAGACCTGAGAAAAATGCTGTCAAGTTCAGAGAGAGCAAAGAAGGCATCTATAATTCAGAGAATAGACAACTAGAGGTGAATATGTCAGAAGATAAGTATTCAAAGGATATTCAGATGTTTCCCACTAAGTATTCAGAAAGATAATAACTGGTTGCCACATATACACAAAAACATTCTCTGAGGATGGAGAAAAAAATCACACAAAAGGGTTAGAAGAGGTTGTATTCAGGATGCATACAGTGTCTGTTTCTACCAGTTAAATCAGATAATCTCAAGGTGTGTGGATTACTTTGTCAATTTGTCTTAAAGAAAGCTTGCCTTGGAAGTTGTAAGAAACTATTCCAGCATGGATTGCTGCCGTGTAAAACTTAAGAACACCTGACAGCAAACCCCGAGCCAATAGGTTGTTTCCAGTTAACTTAACTGTGACCTTGAACAACGTTCAGAAATGTTTACAAGAATATAAAACTATCAACCCAATAAAGTAAAAATTAAAATGTCTCGAATAAAAAACACTAAACATAGAAAGGAACATAAAATCCTTACCTATATTAGGAGAAAAAAATCAATCATGAATCAATTCAGAACTGATCTACATGCTACAACTAACAGATAGGACTTTGAAAGATAAATGCCATATATTTCCTATTTTTCAAATATTCAAATAAAGGCAAAGAAAATATACAATGACTGAAATCGTAGCAGTAGATCTGAAGAACACAGATTTGATGAGAAGAACATGCTGATGAATGAATAACGGGTTAAATGTTGCCTATGAAATACCTTATGAACCTAAAGACAGAAATAGGAGCAACATAAATGAAATGGCTCAGAGAAGAAGAGCTTTGAAAGGAAAAGGGCACAAAACTATAGGACAACGTTTCTAAGCCTAATACATGTATTTAGAGTCTCTGGGGGACTATGGAAAGGAGAAATGACATAAAAATATTAAAAGAAAGCTAAGAAAAAATATATTTATGAAATGTCACAAAATCCATCACAGTACACGCTAACTTAAGAATTAACTGAAAGTGGATAAAAACATTACAAATCTTACTTTATAAAATCATAATAATAAAATCCTAGTAGCACTTGAAAGAGTGGCCCAGCAATTCCCCGGTAGCTTAGTAGAGCTGGTCCTGGCTTAGGAGCCAGCCCCAAAGGCAGAGAGAGCTGGACTCACCTGTCCCTCACTGACCATGTTGGGAAATTGTTGCAGGAAAGCCAGTTTCTCCTCTTTCCATGTATTGCAATCATGAGAGTTGTTCCTGTCCCTGACCTGGTCAAAGCTGGAGAGCTGGCTTTGGTAGCATGGGTACAGGAGAGTTAGAGGGCTGACCAACTCAGCTACTCCTCAGGCCCAGATCCGGGACTTGGAGTTGGCCCATACCAACAGCTGACCCATCTATGAACTCCTGGAGTATGCAAAGGGGCCAGTCCTGCAGAACCAAAGATGCAGGGTCTCCATTATACAGGGCAACAACAGGAAATATGAGAGCCGTCCCAGTGAAGATCCAGTATTGATGGTATAATAGAAGCCAGAGGTCTCAAACCAGAACAATGACTCATTACAATGAATATTTGTAAGTAAAGTTATTTGGGCAAAAGGGTATACTATGTGAAATACAGTGGCACATACCAGTTTCCTCAGCAAGATGATTTTCTGATGTTTTGTTTTGTTTTTTCATTTTTTATTTTAATTTTATTTTCTTTTAGGGGGAGGTTGTAAGGGAAGATATAAAAGAATGGGGAAATGAATAGGATTGGGGGACATGGTATGAAAAATCACAAAGAATCAATAAAAATATTTTTAAAAAATCATAATCTCAAATCCAAGAAACTAAGTTGAAACAATAGCAAAACACATCAAAATCAAATTGCCAAAAGAAAATCTTAAAAAGTTTCAGGGAGTAATAAGAAACTTTCTGTGAAGAGGAACTAACTAAGGTCAGCACAGACTCTCAGTGGAAACACACACGCAGAAGGGCATTAGAGTAGCATCTTTAAAACACTAGAGTGCTGTAGCCTAGAAACCAGCACCATGCAAAAATAACTTCCAGACATCAAGGGGAATATAGATGCTTTCAGACACCTATGTGGGTTCAGCAGCAGCAGACTGTTCTATAAGAAATAGTCCTGAGGGCCCTTCAAGGAAAAGAATAATTTAAATGGAAGCGTGCCTACTCTTAAAGAAGGAAAACAAAATGGTAGATACATGTGGGGAAAGGGGTAATGCTTTTCTTATGTAACTTTCTCTGAAACACAACTGACTCTTTAAATATTAAAAAATACTAAGATATCAGGTTCAGTACATATATAAGAGTGAAGGTAGCCATAATAGAGCAGGAAGGGAAGAAATGGAAGCATACTCTTGCAAAGTCATTGTATTATACTGCAGGGCAGATAATGGAACTCAGAATTAGAGCATGAAAAGTTAATAGCATATGTGATAAAGCACAATTCAATAATTAATTAAAACAGTAACACTAAGAATATATTACTAATAATTCAGAAGGGGAATAAATAGAACAGTAAGAAAAATTGTTGAGAGGGAACAGAGAAATGGCAAAAAAAAGAACAGATGAGTGTAAAATAAGAAAGATAATGGATGTAAACATAACTATATCAATCATTACAATAAATATAAATGGTCTAATCATAACCTCCATTTCCTCAAGAAAGCAAATAAGATAAAGATAGGGAGACATGTCTTGCTAACCCTAGTGAAAAGTAGGCTGACATCTATACTAGGATAGACAATGGATGTCAGAGTAAAAACAATTACCAGGGATAAAATATATACTATCTTTTGAAATGTAAAGGGCTCAACTTATTAGAAGTATATTAAAATCATAAATGTTTATATATCTATATGTAGTTTTCAAAATATGAATAGAAAGACCCCTTTCTCCATGCAATAAAACTTAAAGATGGCATGTAGCTTAATTCTGAGTGTGTACTACTTCCCATTGAGATCAAAGACAAGAAAGGAATGTCTGCTCTTTCCACCTTTACACAACAGAGCCATGCTGACGATAACTTACCGGAAGAGGGACATCTAGAATGGAAAGAAACAGAGCTGTCTAAATTGGCAAACAGCCTGATGCTGGAATCTGGGAAAACCATAGCTCAGTGGTTGAAGTACTGACTGCACAATATAAAGACCTGAGTTCCATCTCCAGGACCCACATAAAATCTGGGAGCAGAGACTGCTGCTGGTGCTGGGAGATGAAGACAGGGGCTAGGAGGAGAGAACCCTTGGAGCTCACTTACCAGGCAGCCTTGCTAAAACAGTGAGCCCAGGTTTAGTGAGAAACCCTGTCCCCTGAAATCAGATGAGCACATATATACTCACACATGCATTCCCTCCCTCTACACACACCAAAGCAAATCTAACAGAGGCTTCAAAACTCAACTACAGCTAACCCTGTTTAAAAGATGAACTGTTAAGTTTTGTGTCAACTTGCCACAAGATAAATTATTTGAGAAACAGCACTCTCAATGGAGAAAATACCTCCACAAGTAGACAAGTCTATCAGGCATTTTCTTGATTAACAATTGATATGGGAGGGCCCAAATCATGATGGGCAACATCACCCCTGAGCAAATGGCAAATGATCTGCACACTGAAAACTCTATAGGGAGGAGTGAGTGCACAAGTATTTGCACAAGTGGAGAGAGATCTATCTGGTTTGATAGGCTTAATGTTGTTAGAAAGTTGGCTCTCCAAATTGATTTATAGATTCAGAGCAACTTAAACAAACCCCAGCATGCTTTATCATTGACTGACAGCCTGATCAACAGCTTAGAGAAAAGTGAAATGACATCCAGAAACACCAGCAGAGCAAGAACAAAGCTGGAGATGGACATGTTCAGATGCCAAAATGTTTGGCGGTGATAATTGGACAGCATGAGGCAGGTACGGCAGACACAGATTGCTGGAGTAGAATAGAATGCAAATTAGGTCTATAATCATGGAGCCATTGGATTCTTAACAAAGGGATAAAAGTAATTCAGTAGGGAAACAACACTGCATCAATAAATTGTGCTGAGTCAGTTGTATATAAAAGCAAAGCAACCCGCACTTTAACCCCCACATATCACATCATAAGCAAAAACTAACTCAGAATAGGTCCTCATCAGAAGTTCAATATCTAACAATATAAAATATCTAGAAGAAAATAAAAGAGAAACTATCTAGGACCTTGAGCTAAGGAATAATTTTTTAGCTTAGACACACACACACACACACACACACACACACACAAAACCACAAAACATAAACCCAATTCATATTTTGGATTTTGTAAAAATTAACAGCATGTGCTCTAGAAAATCATTAAGAGGAGTAAAAGATAACTCAGAGTGGGAGAAACTACTATTGAATAATGAATGAAAGTGTGTGTGTGTGTGTGTGTGTGTGTGTGTGTAAAGTACTCTTTAAAAATCGATAATATAATAACTTAGTCCAGAAAATTTAAAGAGTATTTGAAAATACACTTTAATAAAATGATAAACATGTGGAAAAAATATACTGTGGTTAACATACTATGTGACTAAATGTGGTTAAAAACTAACTGAAATATCATGATGAACTAATTTGGCTTAATTTGAAGAGATTATAACAACCAGCACTCATATACTATCCAGAAATCATCATGAAGTAATAGCCCCCACTTTGAAAATCAGTTTGAAATTTTAAGTGAAACACATCCCTGGTTTTTTAAGTTGATTTTTTAAGTCGAACGCAAATCTGATACCCTGCTCACCTATTCCTCCTGAGTCACCCAAAAATAAAAGCCCTTGTTCTTACAAAGATCTCAATGCAAGTGTTTCTACATTCTTTATTCGTGACAATCAAAGGCTGAGGAAAACTGAAGTGTATATATGCAAGTTAATGGATAGAGAAATTATGGTGCAATCATACCGTGGGCTATTAAATCATTGTGGGTGTCCTCAACACAAGCAGCTTAGGGTCCTATAGCCAGGTCCCTGTCCCTGATCAGGAAGACATTATATTATCCCATTTTCACAAACCTCTCAAAGATACAACTTAATCTATAATGGCAGAAAGGTCAGCAGTTGCCTGGAGATGAGGTGGAAACTGGTGTGGGAAAAGATCACAAACAAATGTGGAGGGTAACTATTGCAATGAATTTTTATAGATGTAGAGAAATGTCAAAACTTTAAATGATGTACTTTTAATATACTAAATTTATATCACGTTTATTATATGTCCACAATGTATCAACAGTAGCCTGTTTCCTAATTGAGAACTTCCTTCCCTATAAAAATATAGACTAGTTTGGATTACAATGCATGATAGGCACAATGAAACAGAGGCTTAATGCATGAGGGAATAGTAAGAGAATTCTAAAGAAACTCACTTCACACTCCATGATTTGATTCAGGGATATTGTACACTGTCTATGGATCACTTTAAACTACTTCATCCACCAACATCTCAAGCACCCCACTGTGGAAACACTTTACCAAGAGAGCCTAGCAGAACACAGGATATGTTACAAGGTGGATTCATTTCATAAATCTTGAAATGAGCTTGAAGTCTCTAGTCCTCTTCAGTCTGGATATGTGAGGATATGGACCATCACTGCTTATGTGAGGAGCTTAAGCTGACTACCTGGATTCCTACTGAGCCCTCCTAATTGAGTGATTATGGCTTCTCAGAGTTTACTTGCACTCCGGATATCAATAGATACTTACTGTAGTAGATAGTTACTGACTGTTGGGTGTTCTGTCCTCTTTCCTCAAACATGGCAGAAGCAAGGCTCGATTCCAAGGCAAGATCCATGATAACTGGCAAAGTGTTAAAACAGGCATTTCCAAAAGAAGTGGAGGAAGGATGAGATAGTCAAGAGAAGGGCCTTGCCATGGAAAGTGTTCCAACAAAGCAGAAAGGCCATGTATTAGCTGCTGTTGCACTGAACCAGATGACATCATAAGTCTGTGAGCCTATTCCATCTGTCTATAGGAACATGGCATCCCCAATGACAGGTACCCTGGAGTCTTCAAAAAACTGGTTGAAAGCAGGAGTCACTGTGTCTATGCATATGAAAGAAGATGGAAAGAAGACTGCATGAAGAATACATGAGCTATAGAGCTCTGAACTGTTTTTCTTTTAAGACAGAACATTGTGTATATAGTTGTATTCTCTTTATTAATGCAATAATGTGGACTACAGGGTCTAAAGAAGACCGTCAATTTGTTGTCTCACAATTCTAGAGATCAAAAGTTTACAAAATTCTAGTCAGCTAATTATAAGATGGTGGCAGAGATGTATCCCATTTCTAAAGGTTATAAGTAGCAATCTATGTCTTTATCTTTTCCTTTTAAAGATGGCATGTAGTCCTTGACTTATGGCATCATCATCCATCTTCAAAGCCAGCAATGGCAGGAGGCAGCTTCTTAGAGTTGCAGAATTTGACCTTCTCTTCCAGCATCACATTCCTCTTCTGCATCCTCCCTTTATTCTAAAGCAGCACTGTGGTGACAAAGGGCTTGCATAGACAATCTAAGACATCCAAAGTCAAGAGCCCAAGTTAAAATCATGCGTAGAAGGTAGAGTTTTGTCATGTGAGAAAGTGAAGTTAACACGTCCCATGCAGTGATTCAGTCACTGATATAGCATGGGTAGGAGATGAGAATAATGATCTTGAGAATACATGAGGATGCCACCATGTAGATGAAGACCAATAAGGTCAAGAGGCTGCCTTCAAGCTGACTTCATTGCAGACTTGGGAGCCATTTACTCACCCTATTCCAAGGACCCATGCCTCCCCAAATTCTTCAGCGAAAAGCCCATGGACACTTTACTAATTTTATACCAAATGAGCTTCATATCTCCTTTTGATGTGACAGTACCTTGAGCTGTCACCATTGTAATTGCAGTAGTTTCTCTTCTCTTCTCTTCTCTCTGTCATCTTAATGAGTCTCTGCAGACCATGTAAGCTGAATAGGCCTGCTTTAGAGTCCAGTTGCCTCTTCTGACTGCCTCAAAGAGTCTAACACATGTTCCATTCAGGTTCCAGCACCCAGAACCAGGAGAACAGAGGAGGATCCCAAGACCTTGGCCATGTGAAGTTTTCCATGTGTCCCTCTGCCTTTGCTCACTCTCACACTTCCTTTCCCTGAGGAGTTACTATTTCCAACTCTAACTACACACACACACACACACACACACACCATAAACATACAGCTCATCTCACACACATACAGACACACATACATATACATACCACGAGCACACATTCAAATACATATACACAAACATGCCACACACATACATGCTCCACCACATACATACAGACACACAGAGGCACACACACAGAAATACAAATACAAATACACACATTCAAATATACACACAAACACACCACATACTACATACATACCATACCACACACACAAAGAAACACATACACACACATACTACATATACACACTCAAGTACATACACACAAACATACCACACACACACACACACACACACACACACACACACACATACACATACAAATACAAATACAAATACAAATACATACACATGCATAATCTATATCTACTAAGCAATCTCCTCCTTGGAGAAGGGGAACAAGCTAAACCTCATTGTGGTTTAGTTTCCTTATCTTTAGCCCTGAAGGACCGTGATATATATCTCATGGGATTAGTACAAATACTAAGTGAGCTTTTTGTGTTTATGAGACAATTAGAACAATTTCTAGTACATATAGTAAACATTCAGATGTTTGTTTCAAATATGTTTTTATTTTCTTTGCTCCTTTCTCTATCACCCCATTAAACATTTTTTTCATTATTTGCTTAGGTACCTCTCTCTTCTATGAAGATATAGATCCCTTGGAAACAAGAATTACACCATGTCTATCTTTGTCCCTACCCCTGAGCCAGTCCCTGACATGCAAGTATTCAGTGAACATTGAATATACAAATAAGCCACTAAATGAAAACAATTAAATCAGGCTCTTTTTGAAGTCAGGGAGGTGCTGTAGTGATGGTCGTACAAAAGTAGTGAAACACAGACTTCTTCGCTGTAGAAAAAGAAAAGTGTGCAAAGCAACATGGCGGAAGGTTAAAACATCCATCCCTAGCTGGCAAGTGGTTCTTTACATTGACCTTCTTTCTACTTTTCTAACTTTCCTTTAATAAGAGAGTAGAAAGGAGGAAAGTTAAGCATTCAGCAGGGCCATTAGCACATAAAGACTAAACCTTGTCCAACCAAAGATGCAGAAAGTAAGGAGGACATATTATCTTTACTGAGAGATGAACTTGTAAATGCTGGTAGAGTTAGCTACATATGGATAGAGACGTTTCCGTGGTAGATCTTCAGTTTGCATGTGTTCCATGAAGTCATTCATGGGCCCAGCCTCATGAAGGCCCTGCCATTGGCAGATGGTTTCCATGGTCTCAGCAAGGTCTCAGCATCTGTCTACTAAAGAAGGAAGCGGGGCACTGGGAAGCTGAAGGAGGAGGCAGTGTATGGTGAGTTCATTTCTTCCCACATTCTCCTGGTCTGGATTCAGTGTTGTGCCACACTCAGCAAGAGGGGCAGGAGGTTCAGTCTACCTATGTGTCACAACAGAGAAGGTGTGGGTTTGACAAATAGGCAGAATAAGTTTCCCCAACACTGCTCTTTTTCTGTACCACCCTTCTCCTGGCTGGACTGCCTCCTCCCTTGGCAGCCTGATTTGCACAGTTCCTGTTGTCCTCAAATAATTTTATCATGTGACTTGTCTTTTTAGTTCTCTATCACTGGAAAAGGTTGAGTCATGCAGTGGTTTGTGGCAGAGCTGAAGCTGTGTCCTGGGTCTTCATAATGATGCATGAACTCATTTTGTAGCAGCAGAACTTGGTTCAAAAGATTTGATTCATTAATTTATTTCTTTCTAAACCTAGCTTTAGTACCAAAGAGGGATTATTGTAATAAGACAGGATGAGATAAGTTTTAAGACCTTTTTTGGAGTAGTATGTAGTCAAAAGGATATGAAGCTCATTATTCAGCATTGAGGTAAATGGGAATGGATTGTTCTCCAAATTCTGGGTAAACAGAATTTGGTTCACTAGCAATAGCTCAGCTACCTGAATGCTGGTGATGAGCAGGTCTTCCCCAAGTCTTTCCTATACTTTACTAAAATTCTCATATTCTCAACCCACTTTAACTGGTCCATTTTCTAGAGTAAGGTAAAGGGACAATACTTTGGTCAGTGACCATACCAGGGAGATCTTTTCCTTAAGTATCTCCAAAATGGAGATACCAGTTTTCATCCAAGGCAGATGTGAGTAGGAATAAACATTATGGTCAAGAGTTCAAGAAATCAAGATTAGCTTAATCTACTCTCTATAAATGGATTACTTTTCCCATCATAGAATAATCTCCATTCTCAGCAAAACAGCAAACCTTAATTGTGGTTTGGTGCTGAGTATTCAAAGGTTAAGTGTTTATTATCTATCCTGGAGCTAGAGAGATAGCTCAGTGGTTAAAAGCACTTGGTCCTCCTCAAGAGGACCCAAGTTCAGTTCTCAGCATCTCTATCAGATTGTTCTCAACTGTCTGTAATTCTAGCTCCAGGGGACACCTCTTACCTCCATGGCCACCTGAAACTCACATGTATATATCCACATGCAAATATACACTGTCTTAGCTAGGATTTATATTGCTGTGATGAAACGCCATAACCAACTCAGCTTGGAGAGGAAAGGGTCTATTTCACTCACAGTTCAATATAACAGTTCATCAAAAGCAGTGAGGGCAGAAACTTGCACAAGGCAGGAACCTGGAGCCAGGAGCTAATGCAGAGGCCATGCAAGAGTGCTGCTAACTGCCTTGCTCACCGTGCCTTTCTCAGCCTGCTTTATTATAGTACCCTGAACTACCAGCCCAGGAATGGCACCACCCACAATGGTCTGGGCCATCCTCCGTCAATTGCTAATTAAGAAAACGCCCTACAAGCTTACCTGCAGCCCAATCTTGTAGGGTGTTTTCTTAATTGAGGCTCCCTCCTTTCAGATAATGTTAGCTTGTATCAAATTGGCATAAAACTCTCCAGCACACATACACACACATACAGGTAATTAAAAGTAATAAAAATAAATAATAATGATGCATGGAAGGCACATAGCAGGCTCAACATCCTCCTTTTCACCTCCCTCCCAAGCTCTCATCCCCCTTCTCCTTTTTACTGAGACTGTTCTTCAGTATTTTCACCCAAGTATGGTTCCAAACATCTTTGGCTTCAAATGTAGCCCAGTTTACAGTCATTTACAGGCTTACTTATGCTTTGCTGAATACACGGGTGCTAGGGACTGACTCCAAGCTACACATAAAAAGATAGACACTTCCATATGTGGTAGTCCAAATGCCAATGTCTACCAAAAGCTCATATATTTGAATGCTAGATCCCTCGTGAGTGGAACTGTTTGGAAAGGATTAGGAGGCATGGCCCTGTTGGAGGAGCAGCGTGGAGGAGTCTACTAGGGTTGGGCTTTCATGTTTCTAAAGCCCATGTCAGGCTCAATGTCACTCTTCCCTCTCATTCTGAACCATGCAGATTAAATGTGCAGTCTCAGCTACTGCCTCAGCCACATACTTACCTGTCTACCACCATGCTCCCTGCCATGATGATCATGGACTATCTGTGAAACTGTAAGGAAGCCTCAGATTAAATGTTTTGTTTTGTAAGAGTTGCCTTGGTCATGCTGCATCTACCCAGAAGTAGACCACTAACACGGACATCATATTTTGTTTACTCTCCTCTCAAAGGAAGAGCAGTGCTATACAATAAAGGCAGTGATGAGCAAGCCAGACTTCCAGGGTCTGGATGTTCCTTTCTCTTTTCTAGGCGACTCCGGAAACTCAGGACATACAGAGGTTGCAAAACTACAGGCTTAGGTAGAAAATAGGCCAGATGAAGAGTATGAGGCTAAGGGTGGGTAGTTTCCCTATGTAAACTCATCTAAAACCAGAGTGTAGCCCCAGTCTCCCGGAGGCACATCAACCCAACTCTAACACTTAAAGAGAGCTAAAAATTATTTCATGCAAAAGTTCCCTGAATCTAAAATTAGTTGACTTTTTAATTATTATTTAAACTCAATAACATATTCTTTCAGCCAATAATAGCCTATGGGTTCCCCTTAGGTGGCCCACAGACTTGCTGCAGCCCCTCTCACTGGCAGATGGGCTCCTGGTCAGTCAAACCCTGGTAGAAATGGTAAATTTGAAAATAGGGCTCTATATTTAGGGAAAAGGCAAAGCTTCCTCTTGTCTTTCCTTTAAACTTCTTGAATCTGTCCATGCCAGCAGGAGTTCTTCCAGTGGCCCAGCCTAGGCTTTAGGACCAAATCCCAACATCATTTTCTTTTTGTGATGAATTTTTCCCATGGCATTCTAGGCAAGTGATACAGGAAGAATGACTGTCTCAAGTCCCTGTCTCTGTTGCAAATTTTTCCACAGGAGACCCCATTATTCTTTCCAGTCTACTGAATGAGTGTGATACTAGTGGGCAGAAAGTGAGGATTAACCTGTAAGACAGTCCATGAGACTCTAATGTCTACTTTATAGACACTAATAAAGTGCATTTGTCTACACAGTAAAAACATCTGCCCACACAACAAACATTTTGAGAAACTTTCGTTGTAAAATCTGCAGTGATCTTATTTAGTGAAATGTTCTATGTAGTTGCCACCTGTAAAATCTGAAGGATCACAGCCTTCCTGTGTGTAATTATAATTCAAGAGGACTAATTGCTCATTACCGGGACATAAAAAATACTTTATACAGTCTTTGATTTCATAGACTTTGTGTAATTAAAAATTCCCACAATTTGGCATTTAGCCTGTCTTCTTATCTTTCTATGCAGTTAATAACTTCTTAATAGAAAATTATCTTGTTGAATGGGCTAAATGAACCAGCTAAATGTGTGGTATTCATTACCAGTAATATAGAGGCCATAAGCTCTATTATGGCATTTATTGAACACATAATATGTGTAACTCTGTGTGCTAATGAGATGAAAGCACTAATTGATGTTTTCTTTTTTTCTGAAAAGTACTCAACAAGCCTACTATCAGGTAGAATCCTTGAGTAAGATCATTTACAGTCTATGAGTACAGTATCACTCCCTAATGTGGAGTAGCAATCCTGGTTCCCTTGAGTTGTGGGATCCAGAAGGGTCTTCCTAATAGCCTTTCATAGCTTTGTCTTTGCACCTAAGCTCCATGTCAGAGTTAAATGGTCTTAGACAACTCCTCCCTTGAACATCATTCTTCTCATCTACTAAATGGGAATAACTATGCTATTAATCTCATTGCGACTCATACCACTCCTGGGCATATACCCAGAGGATTCCCCTGCATACAATAAAGACACATGCTCCACTATGTTTATAGCAGCCTTGTTTATAATAGCCAGAAATTGGAAGGAGCCCAGATATCCCTCAAAAGAGGAATGGATACAGAAAATGTGGTATATTTATACAATGGAGTACTACTCAGCAATTAAAAATAATGAACTCATGCAATTTGTAGGTAAATGATTAGATCTGGAAAATGTCATCCTAAGTGAGCTAACCCAATCACAAAAGAATACACATGAAATGCAATCACTGATAAGTGGATATTAATGAGCCCAGAAGCCCTAAATACTCAAGACACAATTAGCAAGTCAAATGACTCCCAAGAAGAAGAATGGAGAGGACCCTGGGCCTGTAAAATTGGATCCAGTATTGTAGACCCAGAACAGAGAAATCGTGGGGCGGGGGGAATGAGTGGGGAATAGCGGGAGGGGGGAGAGGAATTATGGGACATATATGGTGGGGGGTAATTGGGAAAGGGGAAAGCCTTTGGAATGTAAACATAGAATATAGAAAATAAAAAAAAATACAAAAAAAAAAGGAAGCCTGGCTTACTGCAGAGATGCTGTAGCTAATAGTCCTGCTTCTATAATTCAGATAACCCTTGACTTTCCTATGTAAATAAGAGGGTTGGGCTGGCATTGATGGGTTTCAGCCCTCTATACCCTCCCAGAGGTGAGATTTGAATACTCCTGGAAATTCCGAGCTCAGTATTTCAATCTAGGTTAACTAACCTCAACCCAAGGATGTGGGTTAAAATGAACAGTCCTGGACAGTGTGAAAATTAGCTACAGATAATAGAACACTCGCTATTTCTATAGAAACATTGCTCTAAACAGGAAAAGTGTGGGAGAAGCACTTGCACCTCAGCCTTCCTGTTCCTTTCTCATCTTCCTGTTACTTCACCTCCCCAAGCAGCTAAGTGAGATGGGAAGGGAACTGGGCGGTGGGTTTGGCCCTCTCCCAGTGGGAGCATCTCTGGCCCAGAATGTATCTTAAGTATTTTGCTGTATAAGAAGGCCATGGCTGCCCTCCCTCTGACCTGGTTGCTTGGTAGGTGGGCTTAATTCAGATAGAAGACTACTGGCAGTTACAGATCCGGGTTCTTTCTCTCAGCTTTATTGGTAGAGCTTGTGTTTTGAGCTGTAGCCATCTCGTTTCCATTCATACCTTTTTCTCCACGAGATCTAAAACTAGGTGGGGTGGGGGTGGGGTAACACTGTCATTTATGTGATCCCCGAAAGTCACACAAATAATTTAGGGTTTATTTGAATTGCTTAGAAGAAAAATATGAGCATCCAGTATGTCTATTTACACGAAGATGCAATTCTGTAGTCAGGCCAGACCACACAGATCCAAATTTTCCAAGAACCTATAAAGAGATATTCCTGGGTAAAAGGTAGGAGACTTTGGAGTCCAGCTCTTAAGCCGCTGCTCTCTGAGCCAAACCTCCCTGGTTGAAGACTTTTCCACAAGAATGTGGCTGCCTGTACAGTTCCACCAGGCCTCAGGTAAAAGGTTCTCTGTTGTAGCTCTGACACCCTGAGGAGCTCTCCATCTTGTTCTTATTTAAACATTCTTGACCCTAAATAACTTAAGAGGATGAAAGGGGGTCTTATTTCAGCTCCCCCTGGGCTGTTTCGCATGGCTACGAGCATGTCCTGTGAGCTATGTTTTAGCACTCAACAAGAAAATGTGCACTCCTTCCCTGCTTCACATTGGCGCTTTAAACATCCCACCTATTCTGCAACTAAGGTGACTGCTGCCACCCACCCCTGCCAGTGGTTAGAGCTTGTGTCTTCTCACTCTTTCTGATGGTGTTCACAAGCACGTTAACATGGATTTAGCATGTCTAGATGCTGAAATTGGTATTTATTTGTCTATGAAATCTTGATGCCAATCTTGCCCTTGAACGTAAGAGTCATGTGGGAGCCACTGTAATGCCTTTACTCAGGATGGTGCACTGGCGTAAGAAGTTTACCCCCATCTTAATCACCTTAGTAACAGAGGTAGCTGATGGAAATGAAGATGGTGCTTTAATCACCTTAGTAACAGAGGTATCTGTTACTAAGATGGAAATGCTTTTGAGCTACAGCTGATGGGCCCTTCTCATCCTCCATTGATTTCACAAATGGCTTCATCCCCCATTTGTAAACGAAACTGATAGACCATTTCTTCGAGGCACTGCCCCACTTGAGGCAGAACCTTACCTCTTTCCTGTCATCTCTTCTCTTCCCTCTGTGCCCTTGCTCTAGCCTCCAGCAAAGCAGAGAGTTAGAACACCACAAATTCCTTCACATAATGTTGGTCAGGTCTAAAGAAGTGCAGTCCTTCCTGCCTGCATTTAGTTTTCGGAACATTAAGACTCCTTCATTAGCTAACGAGGCTGGGGCATTATTAGATAGGGAAGCCAGGGCAGTGGGTATCTTTCTCTCAAGTTCCCTCTGAAAACAGAGCTCGTCATCTGGTCTTTGAGAACAACTTTCTCCTAACTTCCCTAACATTCCAGCTAACTTTTCAGAAAAAGTAAAAGTGACATCAGAGTTCAGAAAGTCTTCATTTGGGCTGCTTCTACTGGGGGAATATGCTAATAGTTAGGTTCAAATCTTTTTAAAAAAAACTGATACACCTGCAAATCGATGACAATTTTAACATAGTTTCTCTTTCCAACCACTATGCCTCTGTCTAGCTAACGTGCGCACGTGCGCGCGTGAACACATACACACTCAAACACCCCCTACCCCTCCCACCCTCCACCCCATCCCCATAGTAGTAGGCCATTCATGTGCAGCTGAGCAGAAAGCTGTCACAAGTGTGTCTCACGAAACCAAGAGCTGGCAAAACAGCTCCCCAGGCACAGGAAGAGCAGAAGGCTCACCACATGTATTTGTAGTGTTATCACCTTAGGACCCACCGAAAGCTAAGTCACACAGTGACCTGATGGGGAAATACTTTTAATGAAAAAAAGTACCCTAATGACTACAAGGTAAGTAAAAAATATCCTAACATCCACAAAGGAAATACAACCAATACTGATGTGCCTGTCAATCGTAAAGAACTTTATTTCCCGATACTTCAATATCCCTTGCTTAAAGAAATAGATACCCGCATTTCCAGGGAAGTTGACATCTTTCATTGTATACTCAGGACCATTTCTCTCTCTAATTTCAGAACATAAACTCTCACTCTAAATGTAAACCATATGAAATCCATTCTTGACGAGTTATGCATCTATACGGCTGCAGATACTTATAAACGTTCTATAATATCAATGTGTGTACTACTTCTAGTTTAAATGAGTAGCACTAAATTTTAACCATTTTTTCTCACTAATTATCTGTCCACATTGCCATGTGAGACTACTCATTTAGCTGAGGCATTCTGGAACACACTATTTTCAGCAACATATCACGGTTTAGGGCGCCTATGCTCTCACTTGTGAACTTTTGAATCGTTGCTGGGCTTTCTTTACTGAAAATAATGTTGCAAAGGGCATTCCTTGGCATGCCGTTTTGTTGTACAAATTTGAAATGTTTTTGCTAGGATGGAAACCCAGATAGTCAATGAAGGACTCGGAGCTTCGTGTACTCCAATTTTGTATAATACACACACCAAAGTTTTATGCTAGAACGCGCTCTTCCTATTGGTATCTGAGTTTCCTTCCCTGGCCAGTACTTCTATTAGTGAACTATTTACATTCTATCAATTAATGGTGGTAAAATGTGTGCTTGTATATATTTACAGTTCTTGTGACAATAATGGGAGCAGCCTTCTCTTTGATGCTTATTGGTCACTTGGATTTCTTCTTCAAAATTTCTCTCATCTTTTCTCCTATTGGTCCATCTAGCCATTTGCCTTAACCCAGTACTTTCTCTGAATCCCTTAGATACTTTGATCCTCATTCTTTTTTCCCCCACAAATATACTGTTTCTGTATATCTTCTGTGCCCCAAGAAGTTAAGAATTATAGATCCAGGGCTTGTAGCTCAGTGGTAGAATGATCAGTTGGAGCTCGTATATACATACAGGACTTGAGTTCAATCCCCAGTACAGAATGACCGAACACAAAGCACAGAGATGTTGAGCAGTGTACTGATCTGGAGAGCAGAGCTCTTAAGAGGACCCGAGGAGGCTGAGGGACAAGGTCAGAATCTAGAGGTTTGATGAGGAGTCTCGGGGATGCAGAGCTGTCGTGATCTCGGCAGTACAAAGTAATGAGCTAACTAGAATAGATTTTCTCAGAACTTGACTAGAATCTGAGCGCGCTCACCCCACCGAGCATTTTAAGCCTTGGTCTGACAATTGCTCAATCTGTGTGACTGAGTGTTGATCCCCTCTTCTCTGCGTGTTCCCAGGTAGCTTTGTCTTTGCAGGAGAGAAGGCCACTATGACTCATTGGCCTGGAACAATGAGTACCGAGAAGGCTTTCTACCTGATCGCTGCTGCTGGAGAGTGAACGGCAGATTCCCGAGGGATTGTGGTTGAAATCGTCAGACCGATTATTAAAACATTTATTTAACAGAAGTAGTATTTCTGCAACCTTACAATAGTTGTTTTGCTTCGGGGGGGGGAAGGGAGGTGGTAATTCTACTCGAAATTGTAGGATGACAATTCAATAGTAATTAACTTTAATAATTAATTTTTAATAGGCAGAATCTATGCACAGCCTGTGAATTAGGGGCTTTTGATTTCTTTCTCTTCCTGATGGAAGAAATAGAGATGCTCCCATTAAGAACCATTTTCCCCACCATGATGGCAAGCTTCTGGAGCAGTGCCTTCGGGGAGGTCAGCTCTAAGTACACCACCATTAAAGGAAAAGTCCAGAGTGACTGCCATCTCCTGAACATAGGAGAGTTCTTCCAAGATGTAAGTGAGAGCACACAGGGACACATGAAATGGGAGGCAAAAGCTGGACACGGCTGTTCCAAAAGACTGGACACTCTTGCTTCTATAGCCTCACCAAACACAGAGAAGAACTAGACCAGAGAGAAAGAGTTTCTTCTTCCCTCCCCCACAGCCCTGCAACCGTCTCCATTTCCACCCTACCAATAGCATCATTGAAACCCAAGCCAGCCTAACCCTCCACCATAAACACCGAAGTGAGAGCAATAGCCTGCTTTAAGGATGCTGGAACCTGAGACCACACACGACCTGCCCTCCTGTTCTAAACTTAATAATGGCCTTTAATCAATATCAATCTCTCCATGATCAAGAACAGCCAAACAGCACAGAATCTATTACAACATTCTGTCAGCTGAAAGGTAGATAACTCTGTAATCAAGACCCGGGAAAAAGGCACGCACTAGAAAAACTACTATATTAAATCAGCAATAAAGTTCTGATAGCTCCTGCTCTATGCTCATAACAAAATTCAATAAGACAAGCCTTTGAGATAGAGGAGACAGATTAGATCTCAGTCTTATGCTGGGAAATAAAGGGAGGTAGGTAGATATTGAAATATGAAGAAACCAATATTACTATAATTAAAACTTCCTTGCGCTCAGGAACAAAAAGCATGACTAGTATAAGAATTGCATTGGCAGCTTAAAGGAAGAGAAGGAGCCACTCTCCTGGATCAAAGGACAGATAGAAATAAGAAGCATGAAGAACCCAAATAAAAGGTGAATATAACAGAAAAGCATGTGCCTGAGAGGAATATCTGAATTTGCAGATCAAGGGCACTCATCATACAGCAAGCGAAATCATTGAAAAGCAACCAACACTAAGTCATAACCCAGTTAAATATTTGTGGTTCCAAAGTAAAGATGATTTTTTATAAAGAGTCAGGCAGAGAGGGTTGATCTGTGAGCCAGAAAGAGAGTTACAGATAAAGGGAAAGCAGAGTGGAGCTATTACAACCTTCTGCACATCAAGGGTTAAGGACAATAACATCAAATACAACTTTCAAAATACGTGAAGATAAAATTAATTAGAATAGCAAAAATAACACATCGCAGACATCCAAAGGGGGAAGTCTTCAGAAGCAATTTTTGAAAAGAAAAAAAACTATCTAAAGAGCATAAATAAGTTGTTTTGCTTCTTAAAATTAAAGTTTAGAGTAAGTATGGTGACACGTATGCTTTTTATTACAGCATTTAAAAGACAGAGGAAGGATGAAAGAATTCTTCAAGTGTCAGGCCAGCCAGTGCTTGACTCAAAAAAAAAATGTTAAGATTAATGATCTGTCTCTACAAAATCATCTATATAATGATTTTCTATAAATTATTACAAAACAGGAACGGCACTCTAATGGCCCTTGGAAAAGAAAATATATCATACAAAACAAACAAACAAACAAACCCACAAGATTAAATCAGCCTACAAGCTCAGAAACACAAAGAATTGAAAAGGATCTTGGGGTGATTAGAGAAATCAGTGGGCTTCTGAATTAGTATGGAGGGGGCCTGACACAGACAGTTTTGTTTGACATGTTGATAATCACACTTTCCGGAATGTAAGGATGTGGAAGCAGGACTGAGGATGGGGAAGGGGGAAGAGTGAGAGGCAAGAGTCACATGATGAATCCCATGCACTCTAGCGGGTGTAGATATGAGTTTATTGCCCTGCCCATATGCTTATAACCTTGTTTGAGCTAATCCCAAGTCCCTAAGTCCTCAGCCAACCATGTCTCCCCACACTGTCATCCTGCCTCAATGAAGGCCCTGCATAATGAGGTAACAAAGAAGGGCTGTGGGGGGGGGGGAGAGTATCTCACCTGTGAGGACTTCTATGAAGACCGGGGAAGCAGTCACCATCCTGGCCTCTGTTCCCTTTTGCTGTCTTACTGGTGTTCTGGGAGCCATCTTAGATCTAATGTTGTATGTGGTAGATCAGGACTCTTCAAGGTATCACTGGAGCCTGTGGTGCTTCACTTTCAGTCCCACTTTTTCCTTCACAAGGTTGACCTCTTCATCTTCCACGTAAGGATGGGAAGATTCAAATCAAGATATATGTTGTTATATGGAAAGTAAGAGTTAGGGGCAAAGGGGCTCCTCTCCACCTATCACTATCAGCCCAGTGCCTGTTATAATTAGGAGTAATAGATCACGTATAACAGTAATTTATAGGAAGCCATATCTCCATAAGAGCATCTATAATATATCAATAGCTGAATCAAATACTTGGCATAGGAAATGCCAGTAAGCTCTTGCTTGGATCTAAGGAAATCCTTTAATCTTAATAAATGCAAATAGGTATTTAAAAAATGTCCCTATGGCTTTTCTGAACTGAGATTAAGTTAAAGCTTACAAACACATTTGGCTCCCACTGGTTCAATGAGTTTACGTCCCTTCTGACAAGGTTTTGGCACTGAGATTTATTTCTCTAGGATGCCTTTAGTAAATAAAATTACCCCATCAGTGTCATAGGCTAGAATTTGATTAATGTGTTGAGAGTCAAGATAATTTAAGAAGTGGCAACAAATGGACATTCATTTAATTAATTTGAAATAATACACCATAAGTTAAAGGCTCAGCCTCCACGTGCATGATTCTATGTCCATAGCTATTGTACTCAGTGTATTCACTACATAAAGGATTCTCTATCTTTGTGTGTATATGTTTCTGTCAGTGAGAGAACCTCAGATTACTTCCTACTAAGATGATCACCTAGAATGTAAAATATTTGACAAGCATTGGATGCACATGCATTTTCTAAAACAGATGGATCTGTGGTACAGAGGGAAACAATGCATACATATACACATATACACACAAACATATATATATATAAATACATACATACAGACGTACATACATACACACACATATACACATATGCATCCATACACACACACATACACACACACATATACACATACACACACCTCTAAGGAATGGAGAAATGAAAAGGTCATGAATAGCTATCACCGAGTTTCTAACCTATGTGAGCAGTTCCCGGTAAAGTATGGCAAAAATGGGCTAGAGGGTGTGACTAAGCTGTTGTATGTAGACTATATGTGTCCAACAATAGCTATCAAAGTGGTCCACCCAAGGTTCTGAATAATGACTCTTTACATTAAAACTATCATTTTATTAATCACTATCATACTTGCTGTTGTTTACTATGAGCATTAACATGGTTTGACAAGGCTCTTGGATGTCAACGGAGAAGCGTTTCCTTTGATTTCTCTAAAAGGTGATGAGGTGAAGAGAGGAGGTAGAAGATGAGAGGCAAACTGAGAACCCCCCACACAAGTGAAGCACAGCCCTGCTTGAATGGCTGGGATTAGCATTTGCTGAGTGTCTCCCTCTGACAGGCAGAAGTGCCAGGTACTACGTCATCATCCCAGCTAATCCTCGGTCCCCTGTGGCTCCTAAGATTCCTGTCTTCCCATAAGGAAGCAAAGGTTCATACAAAGGAGCACAATTCCCTGTAAACTGGCTGATTCTCTAACGTTTTATTTCAGATTTACTCCACTGTAAATTCCAACTCATTCATCATGCTTATGCCTAAACATAGAGGACACTGAAAGTGACTCACAGACTTCATTTGCAAATTGTATGCAACCCCAGCTCAATAGTGAGCAACAACACAGTAACTTGTACTTCAACAGTCTCTTTGAACTGAAATCTCTATTGAAAATGTTTGAAAATTTTTATTAAGTTGCCTTTAGAATCTCTATCACTGTAAGATCATCTTTTGCACAATCAAAGAAGCTGTAGATCTGAAGAACCTCAGACTCTATTTTAATCCTAGTGGTCGCCTTGTTTGTACAAAGTGATAGCAGAAGAGCTTAAGGTGGAGGAGGAAAAGGGGAAGGAGGAGGAGGAAGAAGAGGAGGAGGGGGGAGAAGGAAGGCAAGACTTGAGCTTCCCAGATCCTGAGTGAGGAACTGAGTAAGGGACTGGTTGTGGGAGTTGATTTTTTTTATGGTTTTATTTTTTATTGAATATATTCTTTATTTACATTTCATTTCCCTTTTCCTGGTTCCCTGCCCGCCAAAGTTCCCATATGCCCTTTTTCCTCCCTCTGTTCCCCCATCCATCCCTTCCCACTTTTTTTATATTTTGTTTTTTGTTTTCTGAGACAGCTTTTTGTTGTGTAGCCCTGGCTGTCCTAGAACTCTCTCTCTGTAAATTAGACTGGCTTCAAACTCACAGAGATCTGCCTGTTTCTGCCTCCCAAGTGCTGGGATTAAAGTCGTGGGCCACAATCACCCAGATGATTGTGGAGTTTTAACCTTCAGTGCTACAAAAGAATAAACTGGTGTGGCTCGAAGCCATTACGTTTGTATAAGCTTGTTACAGCAGTAAAAGTAGAATAACAGCCAGAACTGAAATGCTGACTTAAGCATGTTTTCTTCAGAGCAATCCTAAGAGAAATGATTCTTGAAGGCAGCTCATGTCATGAATTTGCAGTTGCTAAATTTGTGATATGAATCAGAATCAGAAATTTCTTTCCTGACACCACAGTCACATGACAGGTTCCAGGTTAACCACGGCTCTTAGTCCACTTTTCTAGACAGGAAATGCCTGATTTTTAAACCTGGGCTCCCCTCTAACTTCAGAGTACATTTCTGATTTCCTGCTAGTTGGGCTTCATCCCCTGGATAGCCTTCCACAATCCAGGCATCACAAACGAAATTCAGGCTAACCACAATCTCTTACGGGAAGTATTACCATCCCTATCCTATAACAGCTGGTACGTTGACCAGAGGAACCTGCTTGCAAAGACCACATCCCTGCCTCCTGATCTTCAGTATTTCTCTCTTGACTGGCCCTGTATCATCAACCAAACCAAAAGTGTTAGACCAGTTTTCTGGGCTCATTTCATGTTTAATAAATGACTAAGCATCTCCACTCAACTAATCTGCCAACTTAAAGTCCCAAGGCCCCTACCTCAATGCTAGTGATCCCTCCATGACTTTGAGCTTCAGTCTCTAATGAAAATGGCACAACTGTGGACATAGATTCTTTTAAATGGGACCATCCCAATGATGCAACTGCACTGACTCTCCTTTGTAAAGTTGTTACACACAAAACATTCCCCATATCGTCTCTTCTATGCTTTCTTTTTCTACTTGTCTTTGTCCCATGCTCTGATGCTGGTTCTCTTAGTGAGGAGGCTTGCTGACCCAGCAGCAAATATTGTTTCTCTATATTGGCTTCATTACTCCTGAAAGGACAGTTTCTCTAGTACCTGCACTTAGAAAGATACAGTGCCTTTAAAATGTGCATCTTGTCAAAGGAGGGTAGGCACAGAAATCCACTTTTTTCCCCATTATAAGTCATACCAACACTTACTTGTTCCTATGACTAGAATATGGAGGAAAGGGTTTTTAAACAACTGGGTCATAAGATGTGATATAAGGCTTAGTGGCTGGCTCTCCTCCCCTTTCCTCCTCTTCTTATTCCCTCCTCTCTCCTCCTCTCCTCTCCTCTCTCCTCTCCTATCTCCTCCTCTTCTGTCCTTTCTCTCTGTCTCTCTCGTTCTGTCTCTGTATCTCCCTGTGTGTCTCTGTGTATTTCCATCTCTCATCTCTTTCTGTGTCTCTGTCAGTCTCTCTCTCTCAGTCTCTGTCTGGCTCTCTATATTTTTCTCTATGTCTCTCTATCTGTGTCTCTGTCTCTGTGTCTCTGTATCTGTCTCTCTCCCTCATCTACAGAGAGGGCCCTGAGTTTAGGAACTGAGGCTTCCTGCCCTGTGAGTGAGCCTACCACCCATGTCCAATAAGCTCTCAGATGGCAGGAGCTCAGAAGCCCAAGCCGACCCCTCTCTGATAACTTTATGGGAGAGCTTTATCCACAACCATCTGGCTAAGCCACTCTCCACGTCCTAATGCAGAGAAACTGTGCAATAATAAATGTTTCTCTTTGAAGCTATGGGACTTGGGGATAAATTGCATACATGTCAGTAGGTAATGATAAATCTTTCGTTGTTGTTTTATAATAGTTGTTAATTTTTTGAAATTATAATGACATCATTTCCCCCTTCTCTTTCCTGCCTGGAATCCCTCCCGTGTGCCCACCCCTTGTTATCTCTCAAATTCATCATCTCTTTATCTTTAATTGTTGATAGGTCTATATCCTCATAAATATATAAATACACTTTGCTGCACCTGTATTTGTTACTGGTGGCTATATGATTTCGGGGATGCCCAGTTGGTACTGGAGAACCAGTTGATATGCTCTTCCCTGGAGAAAACTGTTTCTCTTATGCTCAGCATTGCTTAGTTGCCTATAATTCTTTGACCAGGGTGAGGTTTTCCCTTTCTGTGTTTTCATGTATAATGTTGACTTCCATCTTCAACTCTCTCTCTCTCTCTCTCTCTCTCTCTCTCTCTCTCTCTCTCTCTCTTCCCATCACCCCCCTCCCTGTAATATGAATTTCTTGGATGTGTTTGGCGTGTTGGATATGGACCTGAGGCTCCAAATGCAAGGATAATTTTGGTACCTGCTCTTATGCTAACTGTAGTCTCAGGCAAAGAAAAAATATTAAATAAGCAAATAATGTACTTAATTGTCATGATGATATAGTATATGATAAAAAAAAACAGGGCAATACAAGAACAAACATCTGCTATAGAAGAATTGTACAGACTTGTAGGAATGGTGGATAAGAACTGTGAGTAAGCACAGGATTGGTGTGTAACTCCCTTACCTAACTGACTCAGTTTCCTCAGTGGTAGTGTGGGAATGGATTACTTTTTTTTTTTCTATTTATACTTTTAGCAGTTTCTGGTTTGCTTTTTTTTTTTTTTTTTTTTTTTCTGGTGCCAGTCCTCCCCCTGTCCCCTCTTTTTTTTTTTTACTTAGAAAGTTTTGATATATTTTATCAGTTTCTTTTCTCTTCCCAAACCCCTCCCATATCTTCCCAACCTCCCTCCTTACCTCCTTAGCCAATTTCCTTTTTTTTAATTTTTATTTTTTATTCAATATATTCTTTATTTACATTTCAAATAATTTCCCTTTTCCTGGCTCCCCGCTCCCCGAAAGTCCCATAAGCCCTCGTTCCTCCCACTGTTCTCCCATCCACCCCTTCCCACTTCCCTGTTCTGGTATTCCCCTACACTGCTGCACTAAGTCTTTTCAGATCCAGGGGCCACTCCTTCCTTCTTCTTGGACATCATTTGATAAGTGAATTGTGTCTTGGGTATTCCAAGTTTCTAGGCTAATATCCGCTTATCAGTGAGTGCATACCATGTATGTTCTTTTGAGACTAGGTTACCTCACTTAGGATGATGTTCTCCAGCTCCATCCATTTCTCTAAGAATTTCATGAATTCATTGTTTCTATTGGCTGAATAGTACTCCATTGTGTATATATACCACATTTTTTTTTTATCCATTCTTCCACTGAGGGATATCTGGGTTCTTTCCAGCTTCTGGCTATTATAAATCAGAGGAATCTGCTATACCACTCCAGAGGATTCCCCAGCATATAATAAGGATACATGCTCCACTTTGTTCAGGGGAATGGATTAATAATGTGCTAAGACATGTGATGTATCCAGAGTTATGTTGGGCACATGGTATGTGCTCAACAGAAATTAGATACCATGTTTTGAGCTTCTCTGTATGGTAAGTACAGTTTTGGATTCTGAACCAGCTAGGTCCACCTATCTCTCTAAGTCCTAGCTATAGCTAATGAGAAGTATGAATTTTGTACCTTGTGTTGTTAACCCAATGACCTGTGAAGCTATGTGGAGAGCCTCTGGGGGACCACTTGGCAGGAATCTGACACTGGCCAAGGACAAGGAAATGGCCTTCAGACAGCAATCTGTCATTAGGCCATGACAAGGAAGTAAGCTCGGGCAGGAATCTAATTCTAGGGTGAAACAAAAGAAGTAGGCTTCAGGCAAGAATCTGATTTGGGGCTTAGACAAGGAAGTGGGCTCAGATATTTTGGTCATCCTGACAAGCCCTTAGAAACAAATATTGCGGGAAAAACTCACGGGACTTTGCTTCTTGCCCTGCTTGTTCCTTACTGTACTGCTTGCCCTTATTACTTGCATGTAATTAAAATGGCATAAAAGCAAATTGGGAAAAAAATAAACTTACCCTCAGTCTCAAAACTGACTGGGCTCATGCTTTAATGTTGTCTAATTGTCTTTTTTCTTTTTAATCCTCACTCCTGAACTGGAGAACCTGTTGACTGACTGAGCTGGCTTGGTCAAAGCTACCTTCTCAGAATGCAATTTTAAGAAGACACACCAGATTAATATCTAGAGCTGAGGGCTTTTGGAATGGTAGAGAAGGAAGTATAGTGAGGTGGTCCTTAGAGAAACTTTTCTGTCACACAAGCTCAGGAACACAAACATCACAAATTCTTTACCTTCAAAGTCACACAATTCACACAGTATTTTAGTCTTAAACAACTTAAACCTCTAACATACCAGGGCCTTTCCATCCAGACTCAGCAAAAGGCTTTCTTTCCTTGCATTGTTGTAAGCATGATAAAATGCATTAGGGTGGGCACAGAAAGCAAAACAAATAGATTAGTTGGGGATATTTTCATCTACACTGATGAACTGAGATGTATTTCAAAAAGACCTGCCAGCCTCAAACTAGGTAGATGTGTACTCACTACTGGTACAGTGGTTACCCCTAAGTAACATAGGGGTAAAGAGCATTCTCCTAACTCACGAGGCAACACCTGTCCAATAATCTAAAATTGGTACCTGTGCCTGCAGTTGCAAGATTAAAACGCACTCACAGAAGAGCAGCTAGAAGTGACAAACCCAAGCTAGCACATCTTGTCATCACGCTGAGCAGGTGTGCGTGATTTGAATCAAGTCAATTGTCCTTCCCTTGCCTTTACTGTAGCTGTCAGCCCTGCTGCCCTTGCAATTTGGACAAGTAATTAATATCCAGTTTATGTTGGCTGGCCTTATGTCAACTTAACACACAAACTAGAGGTATCCGAAGGGAGGGAACTTAATTGAGAAAATGCCTCCATAAAATTCTGTGGTAGGCCATTTTCTCAATTAGTTATTGTTGGGGGAGGGCCCAGCCAATTCTGGCTGGTGCCATCCATGGGCTAGCCCTGGGTTCTATAAGGAAGCTAGCTGAGCAAGGCACAGGAATCAAGGAAACAGCACCCCTCCATGACCTCTGCTTCAGCTCCTGCCTCCAGGTTCCTGCCCTGTTTTGAGTTCCTGTCCTGATTTTTTTTTCACTGATCAATAGCAATGTGGAAGTAAAGGCTGAATAAGCCCTCTCCTCCCCAACTTGCTCTTTGGTCATGGTGTTTTGTCAATCCAATAGTAACCCTAACTAAGACACCAGGAGAAACAGAAGTTCAGGTGTGAGCTAAGGCCACTAAGTTAGTTGCTGGCTTTCCCCCATGTGTGTGGATTTCTGCCTTCTTGTCTGTTACTTCCCCTGGTAATAGATACTTTCTGTTACACAGCAAATCTTCCTGCCTTTGTGATCCCAAATGATTATTCCTGATGGGGCAGGGAAATATCCTGGTTTTCTGTTCAAAACAATTTCCAGATGAACACTCCTGACATGCATATGGAGTGTGACAGGCTTTCCCAGGCATTTTTGGCACCTGAGAGTTGACAAAAATGATGTTGAGACCATCAAATGCATTGCAGCATCAGCTGAAACTAACCACGCCACCAAACTTGACGTGCAAGATGAACATGATTTATTAGCTCACTCACTTCAGGAGAGCTGAAATCCTTTTTTAAGAAATTAGAGATTTCAGGACTGGAGAGATGGTTCTGCAGTAAACCTCTGTTCCTGCAGAGGATCCACTCAGCTCACTCCTCTCTGCAACTCCAATTCAAGGGGAGTTTTAACTCCCTCTTTTGGCTTCTGTGGGAACTGCACACATGTAGTACACTTTCAGGACATACAAACCCATGTGAAATAAATACAATGCAATGTTTTTAAAGGAATTAAAGAAGTCTTTGGGTGAACCCTATAAGCAGTTCTTAATTAAGTTTAATTTTTCTTTTCTAGGTTATTCCCTAGAAAGGATATTAAAAGCTGTCAAGAAACTTTCTTCCCAGGATGCTCTGCATATCTTAGTGTTCCTATATAGCCATGTTTATCACAGAGAAATATTGCCAGAATATTTAGGTAGTCCTAGCAAGATGAACTTGGCCACCTATCTTTTCTAGGATAATTAAACAAACAATGGCAAGAAGTAAAAAAAAAATGCCTATTTCAATCTAGCCACATTAGGACTAATAACAGGAGATTCATTGACTCTCCCCTGCCAAGACTACTCACAGGCTGAAAGGAGAAGTGGCCAATCAGTTATAAGCACTTGCTGTTATTCCAGAGGACATGAGTTCAGTTCCAAGCAGTCATAACTGGGGTATACAACCCCCTTTAACTCTAGCTC